>CM021763.1:17767516-17779632 GCA_011075105.1 Heteronetta atricapilla
AAAAAAAAAAAAAAAAAAAAAAAAAAAAAAAAAACTATACAGTTGTAACTAACAAATCTAATAAAACACATTAAAACATACATACACACACACAAAAAAAATTTAGTTGTCCCTCAGTAGTCAAAAACAGTTTTCACAGGCTAGTGGCATGTTAAAGCAACAAAGATAGCTTTCAAAACCTATTTTGAAATAATTAAAATGTCCAGTAGCTATGAACATCCTTGTTCAGTTTTTCTGAGTTAATAGTTAAATTTATCTAATTTCTTGGTTTATATTGTTATTGAAAAAAAAAATATTTTTAATGACTATTAAAAATGTTATCTGTTATAACAGATATTTTTAGACTGTCTTCATTATTTGACAGTTTTGACAGACATTATTGATTTGGCCAGCTACTGTGGCTAACCAGAAGGGGACAATGTGACAGTTTTATGTAACAAAAGGCACAGTGTCATGTCAACTGAACTAAATGTTGTACAAAGTGACAGCAGGACAAAAACGCCTTTCAGACTTAATTTTCTGCTTCATTTTTTCTACCATCAATACATAAGGCAGTGCAGTAGGTGACACAAATTAGCAGGATAGAGCAAAAGGTCTATCCCTGCTTCTGTTGCTATACTTGACTTCTTTCAACTAAGGTAACCAGCAATTATTTTTAAGGTGAATGAAAAAGAAGAGCAGCTTATAGTAATCAACCTACCCCTTTAGGAGAAAATATATCCCTTATCAGGATTCTTTATATGTTTCTCCTAGGTGGCTTTTTGGAAAAGATGAAAGAAAAAGTCCCCCATCTGCTAGGTCATGCCTACAAGACACATTCTGTCAAGTCTTAAAAGCAACAATAGCTTTGCCTGTGGGATACCCATAATTATTATGCGGAGCGGTCTTACGCCTGCAGTAGCTCATTGTTCTGCTAACAGAGCCCAAATGAGAACAGTGGCTCCAGGCTGTGAGTTATAAAGTGCAACTTTTCGATTTTGCTCTTCTATGGCTCTAGTATTGTGCAGAGTCCATGAGTGACATCTTTGGCCTTCCTTTGGGCTGAGCAGATTGAATCTGTCATGCTGAGTTAAACAACGACTAGGGGACACAACCTTAGCAGGGCTTGTCATTTTTTTCCTACTAATTCAATCTACATTTAATCAATGAAAGTAATTTCTTGTTTGTTTAAGTCTCATATCCAATGGATCTTCAGGATCCTGAAGCAGTGCACCTCCACCCTGACTTTCTCCTCTTTTTGAACTTGGCCTAGTATATCAAGAACAGAATTAGTGAAAATTGTACATTGCAAAGTTGTCACACTGCTCTCTATACATATAGTGTTCTTTTCTGTTTATTTATAGCTACCAAAATATCATTTCAGAATTCAGATTTCTCACAGTTTCAAAGGAGAAAAAATAACTGGAGTTATACCTCTGAATGATAACAGAAGTAAAAGGTTAATTATAATACACTTCCATACTGGAGCATATGTTCAGTGGTCGTATGTTCAGTGATCATATGTCTCATATGGTAAGGTATTAATGTAAGGATATTTCTTCCTGAGTATAGACCACCACCATTACTGAAAGTAGCCAGTAGTGACTTATGCAAGTTCAAGGACTTTATTGATCGGTTTAGCTGGTCTTAATCAAAATCTGTCTTCCTTTCCACTCATAGTGATTAAATAAGTCTAAGAGAGCCTGACATCAAGTCTTTGACTTTTTATTGGTTCTCAGCAAGTGCTGTGCTCAGCATTTTGGTAGCCAGCAGTTGCAAGACAAGAAGTTAAAAACTTAGGAAAAACTGGGAAAAAAAGGGCAAGGATTAATTCTATGCAGGTTCTTTGCAGCAGGTTAAAGATATCAAGAAGAAGCAAAACCTCAAAGCTTTTCAGGATTCCCAAATGATTTTTTTTCTATTTTTTTTTTTTAAATAATAGTTCTGAACAGTCTAAAAAAAAAAAGAAAAGAAAAAAAATGATACTTGTTTCATCATAAATGAGTAGAAAGAAAGCTGTTTTCAAGCAATATCCAATCTTATTTTTTTGTTAATAAAAATGCCTCAGACATCATTTTGCTACATGTGATTTTGCATTCACTTTTCTTCCCAGTTTATCTTAAAAAAAAAAGGGGGGGTGGGGAGACATAGGGGATGACAACTCCAATCAAAGCAATCAGCCATAATTTTTTAGGCAATACCTATAATGTCTCTATATAAAATGTATAAAATATGTGCTTCATGTATTTATATATAAAGATATCTCCAATAACTGGATATGATTTTCAAAAGGTGTAGACAGAAATTAAAAACATGCTTTCTAGTTGATTATTCCTTTTGAGAATATATTTGGTTCACTGCATGCAGATGGTATTCAAAGAACATTGGTTCTTGTACAGTTATGCCTTATTTTGGGTTTCAGAGAATATTTCTTTATTCCTGTTTATTTGCGTTAAAAGACAGGGAATATGAAAAGCTTCTTTTCAAACTGCAAAACTAAGCTACTGACAGCACTGAAAAAATAATTTCCTCAAATAACTCTAAAAACACCAAGCAGTACAACAAGACTCTTTTCTACATCACACCAATGCAACAATCAGATAAGTTATCGAGCGTCATTTTCTGACCATATTAAGGTCTTATTGGGAGTGGCACCCTCACCTACGTGAGTCAAAGTGGTTAAAGTGTTAGGAGGGACTTCTGCACTGTCAACAATATTAATTCTTTTTCAGAGGAAGCTCAGTCCCTCCCCCCCTCCCCCCCCAAAAAAAAAAAGCTTTTGGTCCATAAGACCATTGGAGGAGTTCACATTTCAAAATCCTGATGCAATTCATATCTGCTTGGCTTATGAGAATACAGTCAGGCCATAATAGTATTAGTAAGAATATATGATAGAAATGAAATAATATGATAATACGATATTGTTCCAAGACAAATAGAAGGGTTGTATGGCACAGAGATTTCAAAATGAAGAGTTCATTAGATTTTGGCGAAGAGTACATATTCACCATCATATCAATACATTTAGTTTATCAGTTAAAAGTGTTGCAGGTATTTGATATTCATAAGCCACAGGATGCTGAAAAAAATGCAAGACAAATTAAAAGATTGATGAAAACAATGATAATTAATTAGTTTAATTTCATAAAATTTGATGTAATTATCTACATACACATGACTCAATCCCCTTCTGAATCACTCAGAATCACAGAATGGTTGAGGTTAGAAGGGATCTCCAGAGATCATCTAGTCCAATGTCTCTGTTTAAGCAGGGTCACCTAGAACTTGTTAAACAGGATAGCATCCAGGCAGGTTTTGAATATCTCCAAAGAAGACTCCACAACCTCTCTGGGCAGCCCATTCCTGTGCTCTGTAATCTAAACTGTAAAGTTGTTCCTCACGTGGCAATGAAACATTCTGTGGTTCAGTTTATACCCATTACCCATTGTTCTATCACTGGCCACCACTGAGAAGAGTTTAACCCTATTGTCTGTTCAGGTATTTGTAGAGATTGATAAGATCCCCTCTCAATCTCCTCTTCTCAAGGCTAAACAGTCACATCTTGCTTAGTCTTTCCTCATAAGACAGATGCTCCAATCCCTTAATCATCTCTGTGGGTCTATGCTGGACCCTCTCTAGAAGTTCTACAGCCCTTTTGTACTGAGGAGCCCAGAACTGCACACAATATTCTAGGTGTGGCCTCACCTGGAAGGGGGAGGATCACCTCTCTCCACCTGTTGCCCATACAGGCTGGGATCCCATTGGCCTTCCTGGCCACAAGGGCACACTGCTGGCTCATGGTTAACATGTTGTCCACCATGACCCCCAGGGCCCTCTCTGCAGAGCTGCTCTCTAGCAGATCAGCCCCCGTACTGATGCATGGGGTTGTTCCTTCCCAGGTGCAGGACCCTTCTCTTTCTCTTTTTGAACCTCATGAGGTTCCTCCCCACCCAGCTCTCCAAGCCTGTCCAAGTCCCTCTGAATGGCTGCAGAGGCCTCTGGTGTGTTAGCCACTCTGCCAAGGTTTGTATGATCCACAAAGTTGCTGAGGGTGTTCTCTATCCCTTCATTGATGAATAAGTCGAATAGCACTAGACCCAGTACTGACCCTGGGGGACACCAGTACCTTCAGGCTTCCAGCTAGATTCAACACCATTGACTAATTAGTCAATTAAAACAAGTAGGAAGATGGTAAAGACCAGCCTTTACCCTGACAAAAACTCCACTACAAATAGCTTTTCTGTGTTGTTCTGGTACATCCACATGGAAGTTGAAGATGAAAATCAGCCACAAAAGTATATTTCATAAACTTATGTTAAAAAATATTCAATTTTGCCCTGATTCCAGAATGTCTGCTCTGGAATGGCTGGTTTCCTTTTCTTCTAACTAGATGTCCAAACACTAGTAAATATATACTGGCTATGAAAGCTGTTAGGAATAATTTCCATCTGTGCAAATCATCAATGATCAAATTATGTATTTATTTTGAAGGTGTGAGAAGATGATGCTTAGTAAGAAGTTAACTGTTTCAATTTCAAAATGTTGATAGTTCTGATTATTCCCATCAGGAAAAACAGAGAGTTAAAAGACTCATTTAGCTTTTTCAGATAACAAATACAACTTGAAAGAAGTTGTATGAACGCATTACAACATTTGAAAATAATGAGAAAATTGTTTCAAAGTCTCTGCAAGATATTAATGCTTTAGTAGCATATTTTTAGTTCTAAAAAGATATCTTTGTGACTCCCACTCAACATACAAATTGATAAGGTCTCAATATATAAAACATGCATCACATTAAATATGAGCATTTCTGTGAATCTCAGAATTCCACTTTGAATTAGTTTAACCCCCTAGTTTTTCTCTGTTCTTTGGCACCTTTTAAAGAAGGCAGTTATAAAGGGTGAAAAGCAAAAAGGGCAGCTAGTTTAAGAGGAACTTTGCATTCAGCATTGATATACCTGGTGAGAAGAAGAATAAAGATTTCTGAGAGTGACCTTAATACAAGTAACATCCGGATTACTGTAGCAGGACACTACTGCCAAGTCTTGTCAGTCCTTAGCTCGTTCTCCATCAGCCAGTCAAAAACTATGGTTCAATAAACTAGAGCAAAATTTCATCTATGTAGAATGATAGGCACTCTGAAGCCTGTCTGTAAACCCTGAAGGCTGGCGCTTCTTCTCATGGCAGCCTAAAGGCAAAGGAGGCAATTGTTAGTAATCATAAAGAATAACTCTTGGTTTCTGTTTCTACTCTTCCTGTCTTTGTCTCTCCTTCCAAAAATATTCTATACTTAGTGTGTACTCATATACTTTCAACCTAACTTCCCTTCATTACTCACTTCCCTCTTTGGGGGATACATCAAATCAAACTGCACAGTATCAGACAACAGAAGCATTCAAAGAATGTCACAGTTTCACTTTCTCAGAGGTTTTAGCATTCTGAAGGAGTGTCCTTTTCATTTATATAAATAATGTTAAGAATATCCAGTCTTTGAGCTGTGACCAGAATATATCTCCTTTTCAAATTTGGGGTTTGTCCTGTGCTGGTAGTTAAACTACTCGCTTTCAAAATATTTCTGAAGCAAAACACCAAATCTTTTCAAAGCCTTATTTACCTATAAAGCATGACTTGATGGTCTCCCCAGCCATCATTCTAATCTCTTATATTAAGTCAGTATCAAACTCTTGCCTATAGCTTTAAATTAGGTGTTTAACATTGCAATTAATTAAGCACAATAAACTAAACATCATAGTGATGCAAAGAAATTTCAAAATTCATTTGTTTAGATGAGCATCTGCCTAAAACACTTAGAATAATAAGGAATACTACAATGCAGACAACTAAAGGAAGGGGTCTCACAATATTAAATATAAAGAATAGTCATTATTGCCAGATGAAGCTTGAGAACTTGGCTTCAAAGAAATCTGTGTGGAGGAAAGGAACTGAATTATTACACAGGGATTCCATGGCACTCGTTACTGATCTTTACTATGTTATTACACTGTTAACCTTAGCTTTTACTCTAATGCTGATGATACTCAACACTGCATCTCATTTGGCATTTTTAATAATTCTACATCATTACCTTTTTTTCTATCTTAGTCAGGGCTTGTAATTTCCAAACCATTCAGCTATATGTCTCCAACATGACTGCAAGAGGTGTCCTCCACATTTGCAATTCTATCAAAAGCCTCATTTGCCTGTTCCCTGTAATCTTGACTTCAACCTTAATCTTTAAGATTTCACACTTTTTTCCTCCCAAAGAGGGAGGAAAACTTCTTTTTCCTCCCTCTTTGGGAGGAGGAACTTCTCCCAAAGAAGGGGGTTCCTTCCCAAGAGGAGGGAACTTCTGATAAAAAAGGTTAAATTGACTAGTTTATTTATTTTAGTGTAATTCCATGCCTGCATTCTCTATGATCTTCTTCACTTTAAAAAAATCAGAGTCCAAGTGATTAAGGATGCTCTGTCCACATATTAAGTTGTTAGAGACATGCACACTTTTCCCTTTTTGCACACCTACATGCCTAATTTGATAAATGCACTAAAACCAGCCATCACCGTTCTTCACTATGCATACACCTGGTAGCACTTACCTCACTGACCTCCCTGTTGACTTTTCTATGGCCTCCGTCTCGCTTTCAGTTTCTGCTTCTGTTGCTAACACCAGACTTTCTTTCTGATCTGAAAGATTTCCCCATTGCTTTGTGGAGCAAAATTCCTTTCAACAAATGTAATAAAATTTTCATTAACATAAGTCTCAACACAGCAAGCAAGAGTTAGAGAGCAAACCACGTCAACTTCATGTTGGACAACACAATACTAATACTCCCAGACTGAATTAGTTGGGATAATATCATTACATACAGATGCGTGAAGAAACATTCATCCCAGTATTATCATCCAACATAGGTGGAAAGAGTCACTTTCTAGAGGTATCTTTCTCTTACTACCTGTTAAAGAGGAAATCAACAAAACTAGCAGTTAGGTGGCTGAAGATGGATAAACTAAACTTTACATCTGAATTTTCTTCTTTAAGAAACCATAAGTTATTTCTCATTCTTATAAAAAATAGCAATATAATGCAAGGGATACAAAGCAGAAAGTTCTGCAGAAAGAGAGGATTTAAAAGGGAAGAAATATTCTATACTAAGTATAAAAGATGTTTCTCTTACATCATTAAACTATTGCAGTTACAATATTAAATCAAAGCATTGAAAAGAAAGTTAGTATTGAAAAAGGCAGTTGTTAAAAAAAATAAATTGATCCCATCATATATCTTCAGATGGACCCTAAGACTCCAAAAAAAAAAAAAAAAAGTCCATTAAAAAAATAAAAATATATTTTGAGATTTGAAAAAAAAAAAAAAAAAGGAAAAGAGATGTCAGACAGGGAAGAAAACAAAACAATAAAACATGAAAAATAGCAAAATCTCTATAAGAAACACTATTGAATAAAATGACCACAGTGCTATAGAGCTTCAAAGAAAGAGAATAAATTATCTGTGGAAGAAAATTATCAAATTTCTCTCCTCTTATTCTGATAAATAGAAGACCAAGAAAAATAGCTTTCAAACTTTCTATATGATATAAAGGTATAGTCTTTCCAGTTTTACTTGTAGCAATTTTATTAAATTACGACAGTAATCAGCTGAGACCCATTAAATGTTAGCTTGACCTGCATCTCAAGTATCTAAGCAGATGCAGCTGGAATGAAAACAGATGGAAGGTGTAAATGAGAAGATTCAATTAACATTTTTTCTCCTTCTCACACAAGTTTCAAAAAGAAACTCTCACAGGATCGAAAGTGATCCTCTAATTTAAGAAATATCTTTTTCATCTATTCAAAATAAAATCTTTTAATGTCATTGTAAGCCCTTTGGTTTCAGCCTGGGAAACTGAGCATTCAGAGGTTCATAATATGACTAAAAGAACAATGAAATCAGACTGAATCAAAAGTATGCAATTACTATCTAACTAAATCAGAATGGTTAAGTTAAAACAACAAAAACAACAAAACACTAAAGATCATTGGTACAAGAATTACTATAAAATTAGAAATTCATGTCATGTTTACATTATCAAACCCAATAGAAACAATTTTTGTCAATTAAGAAGGTTAAGACATGAAAGACCATAACATCATTTGATATTTTTAGCTTTAGCTCTCCTTTCCATGGAGCTACACAAATATTTACTAGAGATTCGGTACTACTGATATTTCAGAGGAGTTTGATGCAATAGAGAAAAATAAAAATAACTTAATTCTACTTAGATTTTATTCTAATGACACTATGGTGCCTTAAATGGAGGTGCTGCTTTAGCTTCAGCTTTCTTATTAGTGCTGAGTTAGCCTGTTTTCCATTGTAAAACATTTTATATTACAGCAGAATTTTAAGAAGGCTTTATAACCATGTAACCTAACAAGTAGATTTGTAACATAATTGCATTATATTACAAAACACTGTAATAATGTGAAGGGAAGGGAAGGGAAGGGAAAATATACAAAACATAAATCTCACTGGCTTGCCTTAAGCATCTGACTTCAGATTAGAGGATTCAGCTGTGAATGGACAAATGCCTGGACAACTAGCAAAAGTGAACAGCAAGATGGTGCCCTCAAAGCAGGTTCCTTCAGATAGAAGGTCTAAGGCACTTTCAGATTTTCCCTGTAGCTGCCTAAGAGCTCTCAAAATCAGTCTCCTTCAGTTCCTAAACTTCCTGTGAATTCCAGTTCATACTGTGTATTTTTTTTCCTAGTAGCTCTTTCTATTTGTGGAAAAAGTTCCCTCCCCTCCCCTCCCCTCCCCTCCCCTCCCCCCCCCCCGCCCCGCCCCCCCCTTACCCCCTCCCCTCCCCTCCCCTCCACCCCCATTGAGTGCACCCTCAATAAGTTCACAGATGACACCAAGTTAGGTGCGTGTGCTGATCTGCTCGAGGGTAGGAAGGCTCTGCAGGAGGATCTGGATAGGCTGGACCAATGGGCTGATGTCAACTGCATGAAGTTCAACAAGGCCAAGTGCCAAGTCAACAAGGCCAAGTGCCAAGTCCTGCACCTGGGGCGCAATAACCCCAAGCAGAGCAACAGACTGGGAGAGGAATGGTTGGAAAGCTACCAGGCAGAGAAGGACCTGGGAGTATTGGTTGATAGTTGGCTGAATATGAGCCAGCAGTGTGCTCAGGTGGCCAAGAAGGCCAACAGCATCCTGGCTTGCATAAGAAGCAGTGTGGCCAGCAAGGCTAGGGAAGTGATTGTCCCCCTGTACTCGGCTCGGGTGAGACCGCACCTTGAATACTGTGTTCAGTTTTGGGCCCCTCGCTACAAGAAGGACATCAAGGTGCTTGAATGAGTCCAGAGAAGGGCGATGAAGCTGGTGAGGGGTCTGGAGAACAAGTCTTACGAGGAGCAGCTGAGGTAGCTGGGATTGTTCAGCCTGGAGAAAAGGAGGCTCAGGGGCAACCTTATTGCTCTCTACAGGTACCTTAAAGTAGGCTGTAGCGAGGTGGGGGTTGGTCTATTCTCCCACGTGCCTGGTGACAGGACGAGGGGGAACGTGCTAAAATTGTACTAGGGGAGGTTTAGGTTGGATATTAGGAAAAATTCTTTACTGAAAGGGTTTCTAGGCATTGGAATAGGCTGCCCAGGGAAGTGGTTGAGTCACCATCCCTGGAGGTCTTTAAAAGACGTTTAGATGTAGAGCTTGGTGATATGGTTTAGTGGAGGACTTGTTAGCATTAGGTCAGAGGTTGTACTCAGTGATCTTGGAAGTCTCTTCCAACCTGGAAATTATGTGATTCTATGATTCTGTGATCTGTTCCTTGTTCCTGAACATATGGGGGGGGGGGGGGGCCGAAAAAGGTGTTAAACTTTTAAGGGTTTTCTATGAAGTGAAGGTTCTAAATCAGGGGAGATTGAGAGACCTATCTTAGAATATTCATTGAATATTCTAAGTGCAACAGGTTCACCTCAAAATATCTTGTATCTCAGCTTTGAGAACAAGGACAATATCTAACTTCAACACCGAAATGTACATCAGACAACAGAAGAGAAATAAGGGTCAACTATACCTCTGAGGTAAATACATTGGGCAGAAATAGAAATAGAAATTGACTCCATCTTATTGCTTTCTGTGATGTTTGATTCCAAACAGTTGTTCTAGATCAATTGCTGGACTGCATTTGAGAATACTGTAAATAGTTGGATGGGTACCTATTTCAAGATCTCAAAATTCAATTGTCAAGCTGCCTGATAGCATCAAGACTCAAATGGTTGCACAGATTCCCAGAAGATGTACTTTAGCTGAGAATGAAATTTTACTGGTGGAATCTTAAATGCATTGTGAATTTATATGTAATAAAATTTAAATGGCAACTGAACAGACTAAGGTCCCAAATGGAGTCATAAGGATTCAAATTTTGCAGGTCCTGCCCTGATACTGTATTTGTTCAGTTTAGAACTACTGTAAAGTTTTCATTGGTTCTTTTCTTAAAAGCTAATAGTGCAAAATCAAGCTAGCATCTCAAATTAAATGGAACACCGTCTATTTAGTACGTCTTAGCTATGTGTCTTCAGTATTTATAGATTGCATGTGCAGTCTTTTTTGTCATGGGGTAATTTATTATTGTATATTGGGGCTGCTCCTATATATGAGTGGTTAGGAGCACTTAAATAAGAAAAAGAAAAAACCTTCCAACTATGTCACAAAGCTACTTAAAGTATGGCTTGGTGAATGCAGAATCAGGTAAGTGATCCACTCGTCCTTTGATCATGGATTTTAGGTTGTTTTCTATACTTACATTAGACAATCATGAACATTGTATACTTTGCCATCTTGCTATCACTTCTTCTAATTGATATTGTATTTTTCTAAGGTTTCACAGTTAAAGGGTAATTGTAGACTGAGCTCAAAGGAAAAGTTAGTGTCTTGCTTAGTTGAAATTTCTAAATAGACAATGCATACATAAGTGTCAATCACTCAGAAATACATTGCAGAAGACATTAATTTATTCTCCATGCATTGTCTAGCATATATTACCTTCACACACAATAATCAAGTAGTGATGAAAGAAGGACCTATAGCTGTTCCACCTGAGAATTTATATTTCAAAATTTAATTAAAGATGAAACTTCATCTAAAAATGTTTTTCAGCTTCTTAAGAATAAAGGAGAAAGATTTCTAGTGGGGGATTGCATACAGATTTTAGATAAAAATAGATGTAGATATAATTATTACATTAGAATTTGTATCTTTCTACTCAACTATCTTAATAACTAGAATTCTTCTTTTTTCAAGTGGGTCAGTTGTTATGCTAGTAGTCTATGTCCATTTTTTCTCTACAGTGGTGACAATACTTTACATTTATATTATCATTTTGACCACAAAAATATATTTAGAAAGAAGCTTTCCTAACAAAATTATTTCTAATCCCCAGCTGTTACACAAACTTACCTCAAATGACTCTTTCTGCTCTTGGAAATCTAGACATCCGTTCACAGGATGTGACAACTATTTTATAATGCATAACAGCTCTCTGCAACAGCTCAGCAAAAGTATGGAGCAACCTCTCAGCATAAGCATTTACAAGTAGACTAGACAGACAAAATATGATTTCTTACACTTGAATGTGGCTGAGAGTTAATGGATTCCTAGAAAACATTATTTGTCGTGTTTTATAAGCCTAAGAGGTCAGGTTCTTAGTTTTACTTTTTTCTATAGAGTAAGTATGCAGTACCTTCTGCTACTAATCATGTTGGATACAGAGGAGAAATTAACCTTATTTTCTAATGAAATCTGTAGTGTATTGAAAAGCAGTATTGGATTTCAAGGGAGATGGATCTTGAGGGCATGGGAGGAACTGACCACAGAGAATGGGAATGGTATAAACACAAGTTTATAAACACAAGTGGAGATACAGGAGTAAATACAGGAGTTATCACTGCATCATTTCATGCTCCATTACTATATAAAATGGAAATATGGAAATAGCCTTGCTTCCCTGTCTTGGTCCCTGGCAGGATGTTAACTGGGAATTATGTGTTTTTTTTTTTTTTTTTTTTTTTTTTTTTTTTTTCTAATTTTTTGTAAAAAAATTTAAATTAAAAATTTTTTTTTTTTAAATTGGGAGGTTGAAATTGAA
>CM021763.1:17779732-17830330 GCA_011075105.1 Heteronetta atricapilla
TTTTTTTTTTTTTTTTTTTTTTTTTTTTTTTTTTTTTTTCCCTAATGATTAGGAAAAAAGATTAACTGAACTCTTTCTTGTATTCAAATGGAAGGTGAACATGAAAACAAAGTCCAGGAGTGAGGAGTGATGAGGGAGAAGACCAGGGTGCTGAGGAGCCAACCTGGACAAGCTACCCGAGGGCTCACTGGAGACCTGCAAGAAGAAGGAAGATAGAAAAAGTAGAAAGAAGGAGGGGAGGACATTTCCATCCTGGTAGCCACCTATCTGTAGTTGAAAAGCCCAATTAATGTCTAACAGTAGAATGCAAGTACAAATCTTATCACTAACTCATAGCTGAATTCGTTTTTCTTTTTTTTCTTTTTTTTTTTTTTTTTTTTTACGGTTAACATGTTTAATTTGCATATTGTAATAATAAAATAATACTTGTTAAGTTGGATATAAGATGTATATCAGAATATTTTTTGTCTCTTGTAGCCTTAAGGAGATACCATTTGGTGACAACTGAACAGTCAAGCAAGAGGTCTTTTAAACAAAAAGGATAAAGGTCTGCTACTTTGTAGATGATCAGATGACACCATTGTTGAAATTAACCAGGTTGAAAATGGGTGGTTTTGATTCCTTGATATCCTCCAACCTCTTTCGTCTTTTGGAGTTAGACATCCTAATCAAGTCAAGCAATTTTTTATTTTTTTCTCCATAAGGACAGACCTCAAAACAGCCATTAACCAGTAATGAGGTGAAGTCTGGCTGTCAGCCTTTTTATATGGCCCTGCAGTCATTACTGGCATGCTACTTTGTCTCTGCAATTCTTAGTGGATTTGTACTTCATCTGCTTGGAAATTTACTTTTTTTTTTTTTTTTTTTAATGTAAAAGTAGAAATTTGTACTACTTTTGAAATCAGTGAACATTTCAGGAGATCTAATTATTACTTTACTGCACATGGCTAGGATTTTACTAGGTAGTCACATTCAAAAATCTGAATCAAGTCAGTCTGTAGTTTCCTTTTTGCAAATACTACTTGAATTTCTCTTGTCTACCTTGCACAGACATATGCACCATTTCAAAAATTAGTTTTGAAGTCCTTATCTTAAGTTATTTCATCCTCTTCCTCCTGTGCTTTGTGCTTTTTACCCAGCTATAAATACACGTGTTCCTTGACACCCTGAAAGTATGACTGCCATATATCATCTTAGGTGTTATCCTACAATAACCATTATCGTTGCATTATGAAGGCAGTGATGGATCAATAGCAGACTTCTATTGCAGCGGTGGGTTGTAATGAAAGTTTCTTGTTCATTCAGTGTTCACTCTAATAGCAATATAATAAATGTCTCCAAGAGAAAGTGACTGCTACATTCAATTTTCATTAAAATTGTTATATATTCTTGTAGGTGTAGTGAGTGTCATGTTTTCTTTCAGTTTTGAATAAGTTATCTTTTTCCTTGATCTTTGTCTTCTGGGATTATCTTCCAAAATATCACTCCCTCCATCTTTCATTTAGTTCTCCTTAAAGTGCTCCTGACTTGTGACCTTCCTAACAAAAATGATCAGACTCTAAATTACAATATTTCCTCAGTTATTTCTGGTTCCTTCTGTTCCACTGGATTACTCTTTTACCTGAGTAAAACCTTTCCAATGTTACCTTTCATCTAAAAGCTCCTGTATACCTCTAGTAACAATATAAATTAAGACTCCAGGCAAAATTTCTACAGTATTTTGTGATATTTTAATCTGAACATTGATGACCAAAATAATAATTTCTTAATATTGTGTCAGAATGTGAGTTCTGGATTGGCTTGTTCTAGTAAAAAGCCATTATACATAGAAGATTATTCTTCAAGGAATTAGATATCTATTGCTTCCTCTCAGTCAGGTAGAAGATTCTTAATTGATGATTAACATAAAAGTACATAAAGAATAATCCAGTCATCTGTTCTACTGTAATGTTTTAAGAGGAGCACAAGGAGAGATTAAGAAAAATGACATCATGTTTCAGAAAGTAATTTAAGAACATGTGGTGAGAAACGATAACTCTTAAAAAAAATTAAAATATCTCTGAAACTCTATTAATTATAGTCAAATATAGTTCTCTGGGAGAGTTGTCATAGATTTATTTATGTCTCCCATTATATCCCCACTGTCCCCCATGATATCTTTGTCTCTAGGTGGAGATTAGAAAGGATTGGTTATCCTCAGGGCTCAGCATTGGACCCAGCACTGTTCAACATCTTTGTCAGCGACACAGACAGTAAAATTGAGTGTACGCTCAGCAAGTCCGACAATGATGCAAAGCTGTCTTGTGCAGTCAGCACACTGGAGGGAAGGGATGCCATCCAGAAGGACCTAGACAGGCTTGAGAGGTGAGTCTGTGCAAAATTACAAGGTTCAACAAGAATAAATGCAAGGTCCTACACCTGTGTCAGGGCAATCCCAAACACAAACAGAGTTTGGGTGGAGAACAGATTGAAAGTAGCCCTAAGGAAAAGGACCTGGGAGTGTAGCTTGATGAGAAGTTCAACCTGAGCCAGCAAAGTGCACTTGCAGGCCAGAAAGCTAACCATATCCTAGGCTACATCAAAGCCACCGTGGCCAGCAGGGTGATGGAGGTGATTCTCCCCCTCTGTTATGATCTTGTGAGACCCCACCTGGAGTCCTGCATTCAGCTCTGGATTCCCCAACATGAGAAGGACATGGAAGTGTGAGCACAAGTCTACAAGAGTGCCACAAAGATGATCAAGGGGCTAGAGTACCTCTCTTATGAAGACAGGCTGAGAGAGTTGTGGTTGTTCACCCAGGAGAAAAGAAAGCACCAGGAAGACTTTGAAGTGGCCCTACAGTACCTAAAGGGGGTCTACAGAAAAGCTGGAGAGGGACTTTTCATCAGGGAGCGTAGTGATAGGACAAGGTGGAATGGCTTTAAACTAAAAGAGGGTAGATTTAGATTAGACATTAGGAAGAAATTCTTTCCTACGAGGGTGGTGAGGCACTGGAACTGGTTGCCCAGAGAAGTTATGGATACCCTATCTCTGGAAATGTTTAAGGACATGTTTGATATGGCATTGTGTATGGTGGTCTAGTGAAAGGTGCCCCTGCCCATGGCAAGGGGGTTAGAACTAGTTGGTCTTTAAGTTCCCTTTTAACCTATACTCCCAAACCATTCCATGACTCTATGATTTAAAACCTGACAGACTCACAAAAACCTTAGTTATATCTTATGATTGTGCCAAATCATAGAATCATAGATGATTTTTAAGGTCCTTTCCAACCTGGGCCATTCTAACTTCAAACCCCCTGCCATAGGCAGGGATGTCACTAGATCAGCTTGGCCAAGGCCCCATCCAGTCTGGCCTTGAACACCTCCAGGGATGGGGCATCCTCAGCTTCTCTGGGAACCTGTTCCAGTTCTTATTACCCTTATGGTGAAGAATTTCCTCCTAATGTCTAATAAAAATCTATCCTCTTTTAGTTTAAGACCAGTCCTCCTTGTCCTATCATTATCTACATGAGTAAGAAGTCCTTCTCCAACCTTTTTATAATAATCCTTTAAGTATTAAGAGGCCTCAATAGGTCTCCAAGGAGCCTTCTCTTCTTCAGGCTGAACATGAACATCCCCAACTCTCTCAACGTCTCTTCTTAGGAGAGGTGCTTCAGCCCCCTGATCATCCTTGTAGCCCTCCCCTGCACTCCCTCTAACAGGTCCACATCTTTCTTGTGCTGGGGGCCCAAAACCTGGATGCAGTACTCCAGATGGGGCCTCACAAGGGCAGAGTAGAAGGGGACAATCACCTCTCTCAACCTTCTGGTCACACTTCTTTTCATGCAGCCCAGGATGCAGTTGGCCTTCTGGGCTGCAAGCACACACTGCTGGCTCATGTCAAGTCTTTAGTCCACCAGAGCCCCCAAGTCCTTCTCCACAGGGCTGCTCTCAAGGAGTTCTTCTCCCAGACCGTACTCTTGACTGGGATTGCCCTGACCCAGGTGCAGCATCTTGCACTTGGACTTGTTGAAACTCATTAGGTTCACATGGGCCTACTTCTCCAACCTGTCCAAGACCCTTTGTATGGCATCTCTTCTTTGGTATCCACCACACCACTCAGCTTGGTATCATCTGGAAAGTTGCTGAGTGCTTGTTCAATCCCATTGTCTATGTCATTGTTGAATGTCTATGTCATTGGTGAAGATATTGAGAAACACCTGTCCCAAGACTGATCCCTGAGGGACACTGCTCATCACCAGTCTCCACCTGGATATAGAGACATTGATCACTATTCTCTGGGTGTGACCATGAAGGTAATTTCTTATCCACTGGGCAGTCTGCCCTTCAAATCCATATCTTTCCAATACAGAAGTTAGGATGTCATGTGGGACTGTGTCAAAGGCCTCACAGAAGTCCAAGTAGATGACATCAGTTGTCCTTCCCTTACTAGCTAATGCAATCACTTCATCATAGAAGGCCACCAGATTGTTCAGGTATGATTTACCCTTGTTAGCATCTCTGTCTAGTAACCCTTCTCCTCTGGTTGGTTTGTCTAATATGTGGACAAGGAAATTGTCCTCAATGGACTCTAGGATTCTCCTGGATTGTATATTGCCTGCCACATGGCTTTCCTAGCAAACATCTGTGTGGTTGAAATCCCCCATCAGGATGAGAGCCTGTGAGCATGATGCTTTCTGTAATTGAAGCAAGAATGCCTCATAAACAGGTTTCTGTTGATTGGGTGGCCTGTAGCAGACCCCAACCACAAGATGTCCTTTGTTGGTCTGATCCTTAATTTTCACCCACAGGCTCTCAACCTTGGCTGTATCTTGGAGAGAACTCTTCACAATCTATCCATTTCTTAACAAAGAGGGCAACACCATACTTTTACTTCCCTGCCTGTCTCTCCTGTAAAGCTTGTAGCTCTCTATTTCAATGTTCCAGCTGTGTGATTTATCCCACCATGTTTCCATGATAGCAATTAGATCATAGTTTTCTAATTGCACTGTGGTTTCCAGCTCCTCCTGCTTGTTTCCCATGCTGCATGCATTGGTGTAAAGGCACTTCAGCTGGGGTATGGGAACATCACCTTTTTTGAATAGTACTTCCTAACTCCTATGGGAAAATTCACAGGTGTTTGTGTCACTCATAGGTACATCCCCTTCTCCCATTGAATCTAAAGCTCTGCTAATGAGTGTCCAGTTTGCTGCCCAAAATACTATTGCCCAACTTGGTCAGGCGTGCCCTATCCCGTGTCAGCATGCCCAGTCTCGCTAAGGCACAAGTGAGATCATAGAACCCGAAACCTTAATCATGGCACCAGCTATGCAGCCAATCATTTACCTGATCCATATGCCGCCTCCTCCGTGGGTCCCAATCTCTGACTGGGAGGACTGAGGAGAACACTACTTGTGCTCCTGATCTTTTCAGCAACTTTCCATTACATCCCTTTTGATGTTTCTGAGTCTCCTTGTCTTGGCCTCAGTTGTTCCTATGTGAAAGAGCAGAAATAGGTGATAGTCCTCTGGCTTGACCAAGCTCAGACCTTTATGATGTCACAAATATGGGCTCCAGGCAGGCAGCAAACCTCTCTCAAGAGATTGTCTGGATGGCAAATGACCACCACAGTGCCTCTCAGAGAGGAATCTCCAATTAAGAACACCCTCTGTGCTTATTCTGTAGAACTGGTTCTTAAGTAAGTGTTATGCTGCTCTACCTTTTTACAGTTGCTCTTTCCTGGGTCTTAACTATCACCATTGTTGCTGTTGACATACTCCGCTTTTTTTGAGCCCCAGAGCATCATATCTGTTACATAGGGGCACTTCAGGGGCAAGGGGGAGATTCTTCATTCTGCTCTGAGCAGATATGAGGGTACAGCCACCTTTGTCTTGCGAGTCAGTCAATTCTGCTGGTTTCCTTTTGGAAAGCATTTTACCACCCCATTGCAAGGATTTAAGGCAAGACTGTTGCTCAGCCCCTGCCAGAGCATGATACAATGTATCAAACTCTTGCTCAGATTCCTGAATTCCAGCCTCCCCAGATCCTCTAACAACCTGGCAACTTGCTCAGAGAGGGCATCTATCTGGTCACACTTGCACCGACACCTAACTCTGCCTTCAGGCCCTAAAGAGACCTCTAGATGTTGGAGCTCCCTGCAATGGATGGTCTGGGTGGCTCTTGCAGTCCCTGAGAGAACTGTCTGGGTAGAGGTGTCTGCCAGGGGAGGTTGTGTCCCATGGCAGTCTCAGGCATGAGTCTCACCTGCCATGGCAGGTGAGGTGGGTGGACACCCTTTTTACCTCACTGGAAGCCATTTTGTCCTGCTCCAAGAACAGAGGGTAGAGATTGGTCTGCTTCCCAACCTCCCTGTCTGTGTGCACTGCCATGCAAGTTGACATGCCATGCCCTGACTGACATGTCACACAGATTTGCCCACCCTGTTCGGCATGCTCCTGGTCGCTCACACTTCCTGGGGACTGTCATTGTACAACAGAGGAGGAACACTCCTGGCTCCGCCCAAGCTTTGTCAGCCACCCTGGAGTTGGCTGCCTCAAATGGCCTTGATGAAGGGAACCCTATGCATGCCTCGATCCCCTGCTCCACAGCAGAACGTCTGCCCTGGCGCCAATTGCTGAGGTGAGAAATAAAAGGAAATATTTTCCAAAATAGTTTAGTGATTCAGACACTTAATGTCTGATTTTAAAATAATTCCTTAGAGGTTAGAATTTTTTTAACTATTTTGACAACACTGTTTGAATAGGATATAACAATATTATTGAAAATTTCTCTAGGTACTCATTCACACCCTTAGGAATATAAATACCTTAAAAACTCAGTTCTACCCATACTTTTAAAAGTTCTTTCTGCTTTTAGTAAAGCTTAGGAAATGAAGAGCCTAAGGTGTTTTCAAAACTTACCACATGCTTCTAAGATACTTATAGTTTTTTGCTCAATGATCACACTGTTGCATTTCCAGAATATTTTGATTCTTAAGGTATTAAGGAAAAAAAACATTTTGTTTTCTAGGACAAAGGTTTTATTGTTTTTATTATTATTATCATCACTATTTATTTATTTATTTATTTTTCATGTTGCACAAAGAATAATCCATATGGAACAAAATTCTAATCAATATGCATTTTCCCTTCATTACAAAAATGTGTGTTTTCCTTACAATATAAAGGTAACATAACTGATAGCCTGAATGGAAATGCTACTGGAACTGAAGACAGTTAGCTTCTTGGAAATTAAATAACTTTCAGTTGGATAACTCAGTTCTACTCAATCAACGTGTTAGGCCCTTACACAAATTGAGTTTCTATTAAGAGTAATTCAAAAAACTGTGGTGGTTTTTATGTTGCTGGGCAGCTGAACTCCCCCACAACAACTCCCTCACTACTCCTCCTAGAAGAAGAGAGGAAGAAGAAAGCATGCTGGGAAAATAATAATAATAATAATAATTTTAAAAAAACTCATGAGATGGCGCATAACGGTTGTTTGGGAGGGCAGATGTTTTCATAACAAGAGCCCCAGCCCCACCCCCATCCCCCAACTTTTATTGCTGAGTATGACATCATATGGTGTGGAATATCCCCTTGTTTGGTTTAGGTCAGCTGCCCTAGTGATGTCCCCTTCCCATCTCGTGCCTACCTTCAGCCTGCTGGCTTTTGGGGTGGTTGGAGGCAGTCTTGGTGCTGTGCCAGCACAGCTCAGCAATAGAGAAAACACTGGTGTGATACCAATGATCTTCTAGCTACAAGTGCAGGGCACAACATTGTATGGGATGCTGCAGGGAAAGTTAACTACATCCCAGCCAGACCCAGCACAGCAACTCATTCACATACATAAGCGAATGACTGTATAGCAGGTAGCTGACTACTTAGCCCTTAGGGTGTGGCTTACTCCTTCATGATGACTGAAATCCAAGTGACCCTTGGGGTTAACATTTTTTTCTTAGGTGTTTGTTCAAATTCTTGAGGAGTCAACTGAGTATTAAATATTTCACATTGCTTTTTTTTTTTTTTTTTTTTTTTTTTTTCATAAAGTCGTCTTTGGTCTTGATAACCATAAGGTTGTCCACCGTCTTATATCTTATTAATAACTTAAATTAGGGACAAAGAAAGAAAAAAAAAAAGGAAGTGGTGATCAAGTGAACAAGTAAACCTTTGGGATACAATTTTAAGAGCTATGAGCTGCATATGTCAAAGATAAATGTTTTGTGCTTATGCCTGTCTGTTTATGAGTAAATAAAGCTGTCCTGGTTTCAGTTAGGACAGAGCTATTTTTCCTCCTAGTAGCTGGTAGAGTGCTATGTTTTGGATTAGGATGAGAAGAGTGCTGATAACATGCTGATGTTTTAATTGCTGCAGAGCAGTGCTTATACTAAGCCAAGGACTTTTCAGCTCCTCGCTCTGTCCTGCCAGCGGGCAGGCTGGGGGGGCAGCAAGAGCTGGGAGGGGACAGACCCAGGACAGCTGACCCAAACTGGCCAGAGGGGTATTCCATCCCATCTGACGTCATGCTGAACAATATATAGGGATGGCTAGCCAGGGTGGGGGGCTGGCTCTCGGGGTTGGGCTGGGCATCGGTCAGCGGGTGGTGAGCAATTGCATTGTGCATCACTTGTTTGTACATATTATTATTATTATTATTATTATTATTATTATTATTATTATCTTAATAAACTGTCTTTATCTCAACCCACAGGCTTCACTTTCCCGTTTCTCTCCCCCATCCCAGAGAGGGAGGGGGGAGGGTGAGCGAGGGTGAGGCTGTGTGGTGTTTAGCTGCCGGCCAGGTTAAACCGCAACAAAAGCATACAGAAAAAAAAAAAAAGTATTTTAGAACATCTAACCCCTAGCCCTGGAAACAGATTATGTAACAGCACTTTTCATTCATCATAGAAAACAAACATCTTTTATTCTCATTTCTGGCCCCAGACCATAACTAAATTGTATTATTTGCCTTTTATCTCTCTGGATAATATTTTATAAAGCTTTTTTATTCTGTTTGAGATGCTCTCATGGACAGATTGACTGGAATCCTACCTTGAGCAAGGACTTAATTTCTGATGGGAACTCTATGAACCTTTCTTACCTCGGGCTGTTTATGGCATAACATGACTAACTATCATTTACACTTGTGATAGTAAAGCAGATGTTGCTCTGCCCTGTGTAACCCCACCTGGCACCATTTGAACTACCTATAGCTGTAACATATGCAGTCAAGAGGTCACCACACCTGTCAGTTGTGCTCATTAAAATGGCTGAAGCCTTTTCTCCTTGTCTGTTTTAAGCCTAGTCTTGGCATGATAAAGAAAGCAGTGTATCATCACTGAATAGAAGGAATAAAGCAAAATTGAAAATTCCTTTATAAATTAAGTCAACTTCATTATATAATGAAACTTGGTAGGAAAGTTATAAATCTTAATATTAATAAGTAAAATATGGCATTAAACACATCCTATCATAAAACAAAGCTAATCTAATCCAAGAATATCCATTTGTTCTTTGTCATAGTTATTTACCCAGGACCCAAAGTTATGTCTCAAGCCTTAAAAACTTTCCATATGTTTATGGGTGTTCATGAGTGTAAGGCAGCATGAAAATATAGTAATAATTAAATAATATAATATTTTAAATCCTATATAACATTAGACTACACTTTTAAAGGAATATAACAGTTATCCTCTGAATTAAAATTTGGTAATAAAAGTAGGGTCCAGTCTGTGGCATGTTTTACTTTTTAATATCTCAGTTTTAACTCTGTGCTTTTGTAGGTCAGGAAACACCTTTTCTTTTGAGAATCAAATGGTGTTTTCTATGTTGGATATATGGATATGCAGTTCCTAACACCTACTGATCTGAAAAGATCCCTGTGAATGACACATAGCAAGAGGAGCACTTGTAAATATGCTATGTATTGTTGACCTACTCTAGGTGAGCTACTCCTGTGCTAGACCTACCACCCACCCAAGTGTCTCTCGTAAAGGGGCTTTTCTGAGTGAAAGTTTATTTGTAAATTTAAAATTATTGTTTTATATTTTTTAAATTAACTTTTGTGGTTTTTACTGGGATGTTGTGTTTTGTTTTCACTTTTCTTTCACACTTCTTGCATATGCAGAAGTTTAGATTTATGTATGTACATGACGGTTTTCCCTAACTCCAAATGATTAAGAATATTCTTTTCCCTTAAGTGCCTTCTAAGAAACAATCATCATAGTTGTTGCCTACTCTCAAGTAGCATTTATACTGAATACAAGTTATTCTAAAAAAAAATAGGAATATTTTAAGGAATTTTATTTTTATGGAAATATATTTTCAAGCACGCTTCTATTTCACACATAATTTTCTGGAATTGTAGATGAGTTTAATGAACTTGGTTTTAAAAGCAATTAATATATTGTATACTACTGCAGTTAAAACTGTTGTGAAATAGTACTTATTTCTGTTTCAATTCTCTGCAACACATTGTTTTTGTGGGATAATTGTTTCAAAATTAACTTTTGCTGGTATCCGTTGTTCACCACCTTTTATTTCTCAGATACTAATGAATAAGATCAGTTACAAAGGGGAGAAAGTTGTTATGAAATCCAAACTTGAGAGTGTTTTGGCACTTTTGACAGTTGCTGCTGAAAAGTGTAAACCCAAATGGACTCCACTTCAGACACTGAAATGCAGCAGACAAAACTATTATTTCATCCCCTGTGGGCCACTGTCTCTGTTCACTCTTACTTTTATGTCATCATGTTGGTTTGACACCTATAATAAGTTTAATAGGTTTTTCTCTGATGTTATTATTGGCTAATGATCCTGCTCTTCTCTGGGGATGGCAAAAAATGAGAAGTCACACTGCTCTCCTGTTTTATGAAACTCTACAGGGACAGCCTTAACTATAGTATTCTATGGGAGTATGTCATCCTAAATCAATAGATAGCAAGTTAGCCTTTAACATTTGGATTGCTTGCTTCAGTTTTATAAATCAGGCTAGTAATTATAAGACTACCCCGATGATCCAGTAGTTCAATATTTATCTTAATTCATATATTTTAGTGTTAAAGACAGCTAAAGGAATTAGTGATTTATAAAACATTATCAATATCCTTTATGAAAGAACTTATATTTTCAGACAGAATAAACAGTTGGCACATGATGATGATTCAGTAAGATCTGTTTTTCATTTCATCAGTTGTATTAAAAAACCCAGACTCATCACACTGATCTTCAAAGCTCTGCCTTTCCAAAATCATAGGCAGGAACAAAGGAGTGGCAACACATTTTAAGTTTCTTAAACAGTCATAGGAAAAAAATAGTTACTACAAAATGAGTGGCTGCCAAAATTGCTGTTTTGAGTCAGCAGCAAAATGGACATGTTTTAAAAAGCTATTCAGCAACATTCTGTTTTGTATTCATATTCAACTAGACATCAAGGGATAACAAATATAATTAACTTCACATACTCCAAGAAAAAAATCTATTCTGGACTATTCTTTCATTTTCCCTTCACTCTAAATTTCGTTCACCTTTCTGCAAACAAGATTTGTTGTGTTGCTATGGTTTTCCTTTAAGAAACACAGGGAAAAAAATAATATGTATATATCTGTGTGTGTGTGTGTGTGTGTATGAGATATATTTTAGGGAACCATATGTAGGGCTTCTTTGAAGAATTGAGCTGATTTTCTACATTTAATTCCCTTTGTTTTGCTCCTCAGCCAGAGTCTCAACTGCTATTCGAGGCAGATGCAAAGTTTCATTTATTATGGAATCATAGAATGGCTTGGGTTGGAAGAGACCTTGAAGATCAACTGGTTTCTACCCCTCTGACATGGGCAGGGATACCACCCACTAGATTAGGTTGCCTAGGGTTTCATGCAACCTGGTCTTGAACACCTTCAGAGATTTGGCATCCACAGCTTCTCTGGGCAACCATTTCCAGTGCCTCACCATCATCTGAGTAAAGAATTTCCTCCTAAGATCTAATCTAAACCTACCCTTTTTATTTTAAGACCATTCCCCCTTGTCCTATCATTGTCTGCCTGAGCAAAAAGTCACTCTCTGTCTTTTATATAAGCCCCCTTTAAGTATTGAAAAGCTGCAATGAGGTCACCATGGAGCCTTAATTTCTCCAGGCTGAATAGCCCTGGCTCTCTCAGCCTTTCTCCATAGGAGAGGTGCTCCAGACCCTTGATCAAATCTGTGGCCCTTTTCTGGACCCATACTAACATATCAACATCCTTCTTCTGCTGGGGTCCCCAGACTTGGATGTCATTCACTAAGAGAGGCCTCATAAGGTCAGAGTAGAGGGGGACATTCACCCTCCTGATTGCTTTCTTAAACAGGGGGGTGGAGAGTTTTTATCTCTAAGAAAACCATCCTTAAATGTGGCCATTTCTGTTCAGTTCTTTTGTCCCTAAGGACAGTGTTCCAGAGGATCACATCCACTAGGTCTTTAAATAGCTTGAACTTCACTGTTCAGAAGTTCAGCATGCTGACTTTGCTCTTCCTTAGGCCCATGTTCCATAAGATCACAAACTCAACCAGGATGTGGTCACTGCAGACCAGACTGCCTCCAATCTAAAACTTCTTAATGAGTTTGCCTGCATGGGTGAACATGAGGTCCAGTAATGTTTCTCCTCTGGTTGGTTTGTCTAATACCTGGACCAGGAAGTTTTATCTTTGTGCACTCCAGGAGTCTCCTGAATTGTTTACAGCCTGCTGTGCAACTTTTCCAGCTTGAAAGTCTGATTGAAGGATGGTTGAAGTCTCTCATCAGGATGAGTGCGTGTGAACATGATGCTTCTTGTAGTTGAAACAAGAAGGCCTCATCAACAGGCTCCCCTTGATCAGGTGGTCAGTAGTAGATCCCGACCATAAAGTATGCTTTAATGGTTTGGTCCTTAACTTTCAACCACCAGTTCTCAACATGTCTGTGCACGTTTCTCAGAGGCAGCTCTTCACAGTCGATCCCTTTTGTAACACAGAGGGCAACACCTCTGCCCGTCCTTCCAGGCCTATCTCTTCTGAAGAGCTCTATTCCAATGTTCCAGTTGTGTGATCCATCCCACCATGTTTCCGTGGTAGCAATCAGGTCATATTTGTCTAATTGTACCATGGTTTCTAACTCCTCCTGCTTGTTTTCCATGTGTGGGCCCTTCAACTGTCACATCACTTTTTCCAGAAGAACCTTTCCTGATTACTTTGGGACAGTTCACAAGTATTTCCCTGTTGTTTCATAAAGTGACCATTTAACTATAAATTAAACAAGTCAGCGTTGTCAGAGCTATTCTCCATTGTTAAAAATGAGATTATTATTTTCAAATCTGAGGTTTTATTTATTCCAAATCAAGAATGACTAAATACATTATTTTCATAGAAAAAGAATCATAGAATCATAGAATCATAGAATATCCTGAGTTGGAAGGGACCCTTAAGGATCATCAAGTCCAACTCTTGACACCGCACAGGTCTACCCAAAAGTTCAGACCATGTGACTAAGTGCACAGTCCAATCTCTTCTTAAACTCAGTCAGGCTCGGTGCAGTGACCACTTCCCTGGGGAGCCTGTTCCAGTGTGCAACCACTCTCTCTGTGAAGAAAAATGAGATTATTATTTTCAAATCTGAGGTTTTATTTATTCTAAATCAAGAATGACAAAATACATTATTTTGA
Organism: Heteronetta atricapilla; assembly: GCA_011075105.1. Classification (NCBI taxonomy): domain Eukaryota; kingdom Metazoa; phylum Chordata; class Aves; order Anseriformes; family Anatidae; genus Heteronetta; species Heteronetta atricapilla. Next base: position 17,793,380 of record CM021763.1, read on the forward strand.
TAGAAAAAGAGAGAATTTCACTCTGTGTATTTGTATTACCTGAAAAGTAGCTGGAAAATTATGAATATACTTATATATATATATATATATTCTCCAGAAAAAATTGTATTAATTTCTCAAAAGATAAATGACTTTCTAAATATATTTTTTAATTATTATTATTATTATTATTTTCCCTGTAAGTAAGATATATTTAATATTTAAAAGTAATAGATAGCTTTTGTTTAACAAAATATATTTCAATGACATTTTCAATACATAAAAATACAGACATATATATATATATATATATAAATTTTCCACTAAAGCAGCAATAACACACCAGAGATATGTATCTGACATTTCCAGTTCTTCATACTGGGGAAGTTTTAATGACTAGGCATATAAAGAATCATAGAATCATAGAATAGTCTGAATTGGAAGGGACCTATAAGGATCATCAAGTCCAACTCCTTGCACCGCACAGGTCTACCCAAAAGTTTAGACCATGTGACTTAGTGCACAGTCCAAACATTTCTTAAATTCATACAGGCTTGGTGCAGTGACTACTTCACTGGGGAACCTGTTCCAGTGTGCAACCACCCTCTCAGTGAAAAATCTCCTCCTGATATCTAGTCTGAACTTCCCCTGCCTCAGCTTCACCCTGTTCCCACGGGTCCTGTCACTGGTGTTTATGGAGAATAGGACACCCGTCTCTCCACTCCCTCTTGTGAAGAAGTGTATAGCAGTACAACAACCCTTTAGTTACCTTTTTATTATTATTATTTTTATTATAATTATTTTAGATAAAAAAGTCCTCCATTTTATAAGTGAGATGGAGAACAGTGACGAGAAACTCAGAGGTTATTAAATAACTGAAATATTTGAGTTTATACACAGAAAACTATGTCTTGATCTTTGCTATACGTGCCTTTCTACATTATACTTAGGCTTCACCTCCCTTTCATTCATATATATTTTTTTCATATATACTTCTTACTTTCACTAGTTAATTCTTTTCTTTCCAGTATTTCCAACCTACATTCCTCAACATGAACCAGAACTTTATGCCACAGATCACGGTCATGGTCTGTGCCAAAAACCCCTTCTTATTCTAGGTTTCTTCCTTGTCTTCCTTGCCTCCTCCCTCTAGACTTACCAGCACATTTTCTAGCCAGGAGTGACCCAGCTGGTAGCTATAATTGCTGTCAAAAAAATTGTATTTGCTATACACATGTAGAAGCTGTTTTTCAAAAGTGAAAAACAAAAGGACAAAATGGAGAAAGCTAATGGAAATAAGAAGAAACAAGAGGAAGTGGACACAATGTTGAAACTTTGGAATCTAAGAAGCTATAGAAACATCTATAGTGTCATAAATATATTATGTTATCTAGTATACTTGTCTGTACTAGAACTGCATCAGAAGACATAGGTATGTCTCAGGAGTGTGAGACAACTGCATCTAAAAGCCTGTCTCTGTTTACACAGTACAGCGAAAAATCACAGAATCACAGAATCATCTAGGTTGGAAGAGACTTCCAAGATCACCTAGTCCAACCTCTGACCTAACACTAACCAGTCCTCCACTAAACCATATCATTAAGCTCTACATCTAAATATATCTTAAAGACCTCCAGGAATGGTGACTCAACCACTTCCCTGGGCAACCTATTCCAATGCCTAATAACCCTGTCCATTAAGAAGTTTCCTAATATCCAACCTAAACCTCCCCTGGTGCAATTTTAGCACGTTCCCCCTCGTCCTGTCACCAGGCACGTGGGAGAATAGACCAATCCCCACCTCGCTACAGCCTCCTTTAACGTACCTGTGGAGTGATATAAGCTCACCACTGAGCCTCCTCTTCTCCAGGCTGAACAATCCCAGCTCCCTCAGCCGCTCCTCTTAAGACTTGTTCTCCAGGCCCCTCACCAGCCTCATTACTCTTCTCTGGACTTGCTCGAGCACCTCAATGTCTTTCTTGTAGCAAGGGGCCCAAAACTGAGCAAAGTACTCAAGGTGCAGCCTCACCAGAACCAGATACAGGGGTACAAGAGTCGATCAACTAACTTTTAGCTTCTGAGACCTTCATTACACTGAAGGCCCACTTTTACATTTAGGTCATATTCCTTAATGAAGAGTATTTGATCTCTTTTCTGTAGTTTTTTCTACACAGGATAAATCTTAAATGAACTCAGAAACAGTGTGATAAATGCTTTCCTTTGAAAGGAGATCAATATTTATCCTGTCCTTTATATATTTGAGGAACTTGTTATTCTTGATATATTTGAGGAATAAATGCAAAGTTGTGAACACCAGAATGTTAAAATATCATTCTGTTGCACAGTAACAATATTTGAATTTGAGATGTTCCAAAAACAGATTTTCAGAAGGAAAAAAAAAAAAAAAAAAAAGTTAAATGACAACTTTTTGCTACACCCAAATCTTTGATATTCTATAACAGGATATTTGATATTTTTATGTTATTGACCTATACCTTCTTCTGAAGCATCTGGGAATGACTCCTACCACAGACTGGACACAGGGCAGGTATGACAACTTAGATATTTCTATGGTCATCTACTGTTTCATCATAGTCCTAGTGAAGTTCACAATTCTGTCTAGCTTCTCTGGGAGAAGTGTTAATTCAAGATTGATTCAATGGAAGATTTAAAGCCATGTGAAGTGAAATTTTTGCTCTCACTTCATTTTTACAGGTCATCATGATGAACAGCTAGAGAAAACTGGAAAATATGTGAGTAGATAATTTGCCTTGAACCTACCTATGTCATGGCTTTCTGACTTGCCTGTTATAAAGATTGTGGAAACATAGATATGAGTTTATGATCTGCAAAATCAAGACAATAAGAATAGGGATGATGACAAAAGCAAACCAAGAAACAAAAAACTGTGTGGGGGGAGAATGCTCATCATAAAACTGTTTCTGAGTTTAAGTACACTTAGATTCTATTTTGCCACCCTATCCTTGAATAGCTGCCCATCATAAAAAATAATTCCAGTAACCTATCCTGTAATTAGCACCTTTCAGAAAATCATTCTAGGTTCCTTCCTTGTCAGTGTTAATGTATGTGACTTATATTTTTAATGTATATTCTTTTAAGAAATCTTTCTCCTTAAAGTCATACCTCTCATGTTTTTCCCAGTTTTCAGCTTAGTTCTATCCATTACTTATCATTCCTGTCTTGGTCAAATATATGTAAAATACAGATGATCTGAAATTAAATCAATCAGCCTCTTTTACAATTCATTAAAATTTTCTGAAAGAAATCAAAAGCAAATTTATTGTTGTAGAGGAGCTAGAAAATAGCTACCAGAAAGCCATTCTAACTACCTCTTCCATAATTACCAGCCAAGAAATTCCTTGTCACTTGGCAGAAAAGGTCTGGGTCATTGTCACGTTAAGGGGTGTAGCTGATTACTATCACAATCACAGATTCACCAATAACGCATTAACTGACAGGGGTCTGGTCGGATTCAGAGCACTGAACTACCACGGTCACGGATTCACCAGTAACGTATAACCACCCTTACTCTAGTCTTGTTCAATGAGAATTATTATGGCTAGGAACAATGCAGTTAAGTGCAATTTATTACAGCAACAGGTACACAGGTTCTTTGGATTGCTGGCGATAGGTACTGTCTGCAAAAGCAAGCTAGCATGCATGAAATACACAGCCTAGAAATTAAGGCATTAAAAGGCACGAACACTCTATAGAGATTTCTAAGTTTCTGCGGAGATGCACAGTATAACCAAGTGTTCAAATCTCACCCAAAGGAGTCCCAGTGGGGGGGTGTGGTGGTTTTACTCGGGTGGGCGGCTGAGCTCCACCACAACCGCTCTCTCACTCCCCCTCCTCAAAGAGGAACAGGGAGAAAATACGATGAAAGGGGCTCAAGGGTTGAGATAAGGACGAGGAGATCGCACAGTAATTATCATGATGGGCAAAACAGACAGCATAGGGAGAGAGTAAGATTTATTGCCTATTACTAACAAGCTAGAGAAGTGAGAAACAAATGAAAGAAACTAAAAGCACCTTCCCCCCCATCCACCCTCTTCCACCTCCTCCCCCCAAGCAGCGCAGGGGAACGGGGCAATTGGGGTTATAGTCAGTCTATAGCACTTCTTCTCTGCTGCTCCTTCTCAGTCACTCTCATCCCCTGTGCTGACACACATGCATGCTGACACACCCCCCTGTGGGGTCTCTGCCATGGGATACAGTCCTGCCTGAACTGATCTGGCGTGAGCTTCCCACAGGCAGCAGCTCTTCAAGAACTGCTCCAAATATGGGTCCGTACCACAGGGTCCATCCCTCGGGAGAAAACTGGTCTAACCTGGATCCCCCACGGGCAGCAGCTCCTGCCAGGTCACCTGCTTCTGCGTGGTCTCCTCCATGGGCTGCAGCTTGGAACCCTGCTCCACCGTGATACTCCATGGGCTGCAAGGGGACTGCCTGCTTCGCCATGGTCCTCATCACAGGCCTCAGGGGACTTATGTTTCGGTGCCTGGAGTACCTATCCCCCTCCTTCTTCACTGATTTTGGCGCCTGCAAGGCTGTTCCTCACTCCTTTCACTCTCCCAGCTGTGGTGCGGCGCAGCATTTTTTTTCCCTGTCTTAAATATGCTCTCACAGAGGTGCAAAACAACATCACTTATTGGCTCTGGTCAGCAGTGGGGCCCTTACCAAACATGGGGCAGCTTCTAGATCCTTCTCACAGAAGCCACCCCTATGGTCCCCTGCTACCAAAACTTTGCCACGTAAACACACTACATTGGGGAAGAGAGGCTCAGTCTGTCGACTGATCCCAGGGGTCAGGAGGTATTCAGGATGGTGTATTCCTTCTTGATGGTATCTCCCCTTATGGTGGTATCTTCCCCAATGATAGTATCTTCCCCAATGATAGTATCTTCCCTGACATCCTCTCTCTCTTAGGCCAATTTATATTATTTTCTGTCTTTTCAGTGGAGCTTGAGTGACTCTAATCAAGCATATCTTAGTTATGATTGCTGAAAATTTTCCTGTCTCCATTTAAAGGAATAGAAATTCAGAGTGCATGCTCAGTGAGGGGTGGTTGCACCTTGTAGGTGGGTAGCTTTTGGGATGAAGGTGTGTTTTGGTGTTATAATGATATTATAATGAGCAAAAGTACACTAGAGTACAGCATTTGTCAAAACATCACAGGTCATTGGCTCAGGGTAGCAAAAAGTGTGGCTTATTAGTCTTGGTGTGCACAAGAACAATCGAGTCCCCACCTGGTCACAGAGCTTAGCCGTGGTGTCTCCACTCCGCTATATGCTCCGTACTGTTCCTCAGAGCCAGCACTCCAGGTTCCCCCAATGTGATAGCATCTAAGGTTTGAAGCCTAGGGAACGCTCAGGTAACGCAGCTATGCCCTACCCTGAAAGCCTCTTCAATGCTGTACATTTTCTTTAAAATGTGAATGTTAGTTTTATTTTCCTAGTTACTTTAGGCAATTGCACCACAGTCATTACATAAGAAGAAGGCAGTCTCACACAGAAAACGAAATTTTCACTTTCATGAAAGCCAGAATGATCATAAATGAGATGCAAAGGAAGATCCAATGAATTCTTAAGTGGATGCTAGATTCCTAAATTGTTGCCCCTCCCAGAAAAACAAATAAATAAATAAATAGGTAGGAAGGTAGGTAAGTAGGTAGGTAGATAGATAGATTAATAGATAGATGATAGATAAATAATGAAATCCAAATGATCAAAATCCACAGAATCATAGAATTATTTAGGTTGGAAAATACCTTCAAAATCACCATGTGCAATTATCAACCTAGCTTATCTGGTCCCATCACAAAACCATTTCCCTTAGTGCCATGTCCACACATCTCTTGAATACCTTCAGGGCTGAAGATTCCACCATTTCCTGGGCAGCCTGTTCCAAAGCTTGACCATGTTCTCCATGAAGAAATTTTTTCCTAATATCCAAAACACACCTCCCCTGGTTCAACTTGAGACTGTTTCCTCACATCCTGGCAACTGGTGTAGTGGATTTACATGGCAAGGATTTGGCAGCCGGGGGGGGTGGGGGGGTAGGGAAGGGTAGGGGGAAGGAGTGGGCTGGTGAAGTGTTGCTTCTGTGAGAAGAATCCAGAAGCTGCCCCATGTTAGGTAAGGGCCCCGCCACCGGCCAGAGCTGGGCCAATAAATGGTATTGTTTGCGCCTCTGTGAGAGCATATTTAAGACAGGAAAAAAAGACTGCTGGGGAACAGCAGCTGGGAGAAAGAAACAGCCTTGCAGATGTGAAGGTCAGTGAAGAAGAAGTAGGGGGAGAGGTGCTCCAGGTGCTGGAGCTGAAGTTCCTCTGTGGCCTGTGGTGAGGACCATGGTAAAGCAGGCTGTCTCCCTTCAGCCCATGGGTTACCATGGTGGAGCAGGGTTCCACACTGTAGCCCATGGAGGAGACCACATTGGAGCAGGCGGACCTGCACTGAAGGAGGCTGTGGCCTGTGGAGGAACCCCACTGGAGCAAATTTTGGGCCGGACCTGTAGCCTGTGGACAGGAGACCGCACAGGCAGAGGAGTCCTTTTTCACCTGAGAAAAGAGACTAACACCCACATCACCACATGCTCCTTTCAGGTAACAGTAGAGAGGTATGAGGTCTTCCTTCAGCCTCCTCTTCTCCGTACTAAACAATACTAATTCCCTCAACCACTCTTCATGTTTTCTAGTCACTTCACAAATTTCATTGCTCTTCTGTGCATACACTCAAGGAACTCAGTATCCTTCTTGTAGTGAAGAGTCCAAAACTGAAAACAGTTTTCAAGGTGTGATCTCAGCAGTGCCACATGCATGGGAATAATCACCTCCCTAATCCTGCAGACTACACTATTTCTGATGCATGTCAGGATGCCATTGGCCTTCTTGGCCAGTTGGACCCACTGCTGGCTCATGCTCAATTGGCTGTCAGCAAGCACGTATGGATCTTTTTCATAGAATTGAATGGTTCGGCTTAGAACAGTCCCAAAGATTATCTAATTCCAACTTCCTTGCCATGGGCAGGGATATCTTCAACTAGACCAGTTCACACAAAGCCCCATGCAACTAGTCTTTAAAATATTACAGGGATGGGGCATTCACAACTTCTCTGGGCAACCAGTTCCAGTGCCTCACCATCCTCATAAGAAACAATTTCTTCCTAATATCTAATCAAAACCTACTCTCTAGTTTAAAGTAATTATTCATTGTCCTATCACTACACCCCTTAATAAAGAGTCAATCCCCATCTTTTCTGTAGGCTCCCTTTAGGAACTGGAAGGTCTCTATAAGGTCATCTCAGAGCCTTTTTATGTATTTATTGTCCTTGTTGAACTTCGTGAGGTTTGAGCAGGCCCATCTCTCAAGCCTGCCAAGGTCCCTCTGGATGGCATCCCTTCCCTCTAGCATGTTGACAGAACCAGAGAGCTTGGTGTCATCTGCAGACTTGCTGAGGGTGCACTCAATCCCACTGTCCATATCATCGACAAAGATAATAAACGGTGCAGCACTTCAAATATATCATTGTTGAATGTCATACAATTGGATGCAATCTATTGTCTTAAGTGACAGGAGCACTTTTTCTATGAGGAAAAGCTGATAGAGCTGGAACTGTTCAGCCTGGAGAAGAGGAGGATCAGTGTTGATCTTGTCTATGTGTAGAAATACCTGAAAGGAGGGTGTGAAGACAACAGAGCCAAGCTCTCTTCAGTGGTGCCAGGATAAGAGGCAATGAACATATAAAGTGGATCACAAGAGGTCCCATCTGAACATCAGGAAGCACTTCTGTTAAACAAAACTGATTCCAACACTGAGCTCTGGGGTATACCACTTGTGACCAGTTACCAACTAGATTGAACACTCCTCCATGACTCTTCAAGCCCAGCCGTCTAGCCAGATCTTCAAACAGTGAACAGTACTCCTGTCCAAGGTATGAGCAGCAAGTTTATCCAGGAGAATATGGTAGTAAATGGTGTCAAACTCTAAAATGGAGGTAAATTGTATCCACAGCATTTCCTCATCTACTAAGTTTGCCACCTTGTCATACAAGGAGATCGGAGATGGGTAAATCAGGCAGGACCTGCCTTTCATAAACCAGTGCTGGTTGCTTCTGATCACTCAATTTTCCATGTGTGCTGTGTGATGGCACTCAAGGCACTCAAGATGATCTTGCACCTGGGGCACAACAACCCCAAGCAGCGCTACAGGATGAGTTAGAAAGCTGCCTGGCACAGAAGGACCTGGGAGTATTGGTTGATAGTTGGCTGTATATGAGTCAGCAGTGTGCTCAGGTGGCCAAGAAGGCCAACTGCATCCTGGCTTTCATAAGAAACAGTGTGGCCAGCAGGGCTAGGGAAATGATTGTCCCCCTGTACTTGACTCTGGTGAGGCCACACCTTGAGTACTGTGTTCAGTTTTGGGCCCTCGCTACAAGAAGGACATCATGGTTCTAAGCGAGTCCAGAGAAGGGCAATGAAGCTAGTGAGGGGTCTGGAAAACGAGCCTTATGAGGAGCAGCTGAGGGAGCTCTGGGACTGTTCAGTCTAGAGAAGAGAAGGCTCAGGGGTGACCTTATTGTACTCCACAGGTATGTTATAGTAGGCTGTAGCGAGGTGGGGATTGTTCTGTTCTCCCATGTGCCTGGTGACAGGACGAGGAGGAATGTGCTAAAATTGCACCAGGGGAGGTTTAGGTTGGATATTAGGAAAAACTTCTTTACTGAAAGGGTTTCTAGGCATTGGAATAGGCTGCCCAGGGAAGTGGTTGAGTCACCATTCCTGGAGGTCTTTAGAAGATATTTAGATGTAGAGCTTGGTGATATGGTTTAGTGGAGGACTGGTTAGTGTTAGGTCAGAGGTTGGACTAGATGATCTTGGAGGTCTCTTCCAATCTAGATGATTCTGTGCAATTCTTCATAACCTTCCCTGGTAGAAATTAATTAGATCCAAAATCATAAAACTATCAAAACATATATATACATATATATGTATATAATATATATATATTATATATATATACATATATATATATATATAATATAATTCCATTACTGTGCATTATTTTCACTATAGTAAGTGTAATCCCTTTAAATAAATGAAATTTCAATAGGCTTTTTTTTTTTTTTTTTTTTTTCATGCAAACCATATCAAGAGTACTGCGCTGTGTGCAGTTCTGGACACCACAGTACAAGAAGCATGTGAAACTACTGGAGAATGTCCAGAGAAAGACTACAAAGATGGTGAAGGGCATAGAGGGGAAGATGTATCAAGAGTGGCTGAGGTCACTAGGCCAATTCAGCCTGGAAAAAAGGAGGGTGAGGGGACACCTCATCGCAGTCTACAGCTTCCTCATGAAGGGCAGTGGCAAGGCAGGCGCCGATCTATTCTCTTAAGTGACCCATGGGCATGATGTCAAGCTGTGACAGGGGAGGTCCAGGCTGGATATCAGGATAAGGTTCTTCACCAAGAGGGTTGTTGCACACTGGAACAGGTTCCCCAGTGATGTAGTCATGGCACCAAGCCTGTTGGAGATTAGGAAGTGTTTGGACTGTGTTCTTAGTCATATGGTCTGAAGTTTTGGGTAGACCTGTGTGGTGCCAGGAGTTAGACTTGATGATCCTTGTGGGTCCCTTCCAACTTGGGATATTCTGTGATTCTATGATTCTGTGATTCTATTGTCTGTTATTTGCCAGATTTGACTGACCCTTTCTATCCCCTTCCCTTCAACCTGCAGGACTGATGAAAAAACTACCTGCAGTCCTGAGTCTCTTACTAATACTAGGTTTCTGTAATCCCTCTTGAAGCTCCTCAGACTACTCTTGGCTTCATCATTGGTGCCTGCATAAAACTGTAGCAGATAATGGTCATTAGGCTGTACAAGGCTATGCAGTCTCTTGATGACATCCCTGATATAATCCTCTGTCAAGCAGCAGACTTCTCTCAAGAGCTACTCAGATCAGCAGATGGGTGCCTCTGTACTTCTCAGAAGAGTGTTGTCACCTATTACCTTTTCTTAGTTGTATTAGTTGTTATGAGGGCAGCGGGCCGCCCCCTGCAATGATGGGTCTGTCCTTTTCAGTTTGCAGAGGTGTGAAGAAGTTTTGTAAGGGAACCTTTTTTTGGGGGGGTGCGGGGGGAGAGAAGACCTTTCTTTCTGCTGGTCCTTGTTGCCAGCTTCCCCTGTCCAGTGTTACTGGCCCTCACCCCTTCTGTGAATGCTGGTGAGGGAGTTTCAGGCTCTTTGGCCATTGGCTGTGGGTCCCCTACTGGCTGTGCTGGGATCCAGATATCTAACTCCTCAGCCTCCCTGATGCTATGCAGCTGATCGCTAATGATCTATAAGGTCCCTTTGAACACAAACCATTTTAAGATTCTATGATTCTACAATAATTGAATATAGTACATTAGTGATAAGACTATAAATTTTTGAAATATAAAACCAACATTATGGGAAGAGATTACAAATCTATGTCAGCTCCACTCATTTCATCTAACAATATCAGACTAATTAAAAATGTCTCATTAATGAAGAAAAGATAAAATTTACTTCACTCTTTTCTACACAGACATACGAGACAAGCATACTAAATATTTAGGAGGAGTTTTATTTAGATTTAAAACCAGGAAAAATTAAACTTTTGCAATTTAGACAGAAATCAACAAATACCAGAGTGAGAAGAGTCTGAAGTAGCTACTGTTGATGACAATATTTGATGTACTTTTATTTTTTGGATCAAAGCCTGTTATCTTGCATACAATACAAGATAGTCTGAATTTATTTTATCCTGATCAACAGCTTATGAGAGTGGCAAAGTTTGACAAATAGGAAAACAATACTTTATTTTTAAAAGAGCATTCATAAGTGAAAACATCAATTCAAAGAAGAATCCTTCAATCTTTCTATTGAAGTGATATTTATACATAACATAATAGTTAGAAATACCTCTTTGAATGTAGCATATGAGAAAAATGATAAGAACACTTCATTACAGACCATTTTCTACTAAGGATTTCAAAGCATTTTAACAATGTCTAAGTATTGTCTTCCAATATCTGAAAGTCGGGTATTTATGACTGCCATTTCATAAGTGGAGAAACTGAATCATGAAGTGTAATATCAAACTTGTCAAACATATTCTGAATTAAAAAAATAATCAAATATTCATCAGTAAATGGAAAGTGATTTACTGAAGATTGATTGTGCCAGAATAGCTAGGTATACTTATGTGATAAGATAAATGACACCAGACAGAGGAAATATATTTATTTTACTCTGGACTTCAATAAAGCATTTGATATTGTTTTGTGTGGGAAATTATGAGCTCATGCAGAGAAGAGAAGGATTAGTACAGGAATTATAAGGTGAGTTAGCAACTGAATTGAAGAGAAAAGATAAATTATGGTGAAAAAGGAGACAGTTTGTGTCAATGAATTACTGGACAGATCATTAGCGGAATTATTCAATTCAGTCAAGGAATAATTTTAAAATGACTTTTGTCTTTATATCCTCATTAATAGCAAATGCACAAAAAGTAGGTACATACTCATGATAGAGATGACAGGAAGGTATCATCACTAAAGGAAGGATGGGAATATCTTACAGAAAATGAAATTCTATGGCATACAGTGTTAGGAAAAAAAAAAGAAAAAAAAAACACATTTGTAAACTAATTAAAAAGTTGTCTTCTAGAATAGGATAGGGGAGGTAAAAGTCCTACTGATATTATCTGCTACAAGAGAACATATCTGTGCTGGTTAAAACAATGCTGACTATAAAGTCTAGTTGCTGAATAGAAATGAAAAAACACAGCACCATCAAAGTTCTAGAACAAGATTTCTTCAGAGAATTAAATCTACTCATCCAAGTTCAAGAGAAAATAATGACAACTGGAAGGAACACAATGAAGGGCAACAAGAATGATTAGTGAAATGTGAAGGCTTCCTATTAGAAAAAAAAAAAAAAAAAAAAAAAAAAAAAAAAGCTAAAACATGCACACAAAACCAAAACAAAAGAGCTTAATTATCTGGCCTGATAAACAAAGGCTGAAAAGAGATAAGAGATATGACTTCTCTACATAAATACACCAGGAAAATAAACATTATTGTGGAAAAAGAACTGCTTAAACTAAAGGCCAGAGTTAGCACAAGAGTTTACTAACTGGGCAGGAATTAGTTTAGACAAAATTTTGATGGAAATTTTTAGAAGGAAGAGAGGCATTCTTAATGAGCCTTTCCAGTAAGACTAACGACTGCAAAATGGTATGAAGATACAGACATGGATCTGTGTATAAAAGAGATCAGATAATAAGACTAGATGCAGGAGACCAGATTTAGCAGTCTTTTCTTATCAACACTTTGATGTTACCAACACTGCTCCCAATGTGACATTCAGCTCTTGACAAAACTAGATAAAAATAAATACTTTGAGATAGCAATTCAGGATATTTAGGGTTTCAAAATTATAAAGTTTAGTTCATTAGCAATCACCAGAGATCAACTTCAAATTTAAGAAAATTCTTACAAGGTATAAAGCAGAAAATACACTTCATACAGTTATTTCTGATCATGGGATATAAAACAATATGCCACAATGTATACTGTAGAATCTACACTACTTTTATGGTTAAAGATATGTGAACATGAGATCATATCCTTCAGTCCACAATCACTCTATTCTGGCTCTTTCTCTGTTTAAAGGCACTATTTCTATAAAATGTTAAATCTTCTGCCAGAACAGCTTAGCAATAACTGCGCTCAGTGTAACATTTGTGTGCCAAAGTGACTCCATGCATAAAGATATGTGTAGCATCTTAGAACTTGCCATATGGTACTTCCTGAAATACAAGCTACTGGATTCTGGTGTTATATTTTTATTGAGATTCTCCATCTCACTAGCATGCTTGGATGGATTCTTTGAGCTGAATTATCAATTTTTCAAACTTGGAAACAACAGTAGTGATAAAACAGAAGTTGTACCCTCTGATTATGCACTACCTGCACAGTCTACTGTCGGTTTAAGAAACAGTCAGTTAAATGATTTCCTTCAGGTTTCTACAGAACTGATTATTTGATTTCTCTTCAGTCCAGAAGAAACTATCCTTTCACTGAATCAGTAGAAATCTGTTCTGCTAACTACTACATAGCTGGGTAGAGTGAGCAGCAGACATATTTGTACTTAGAGCAGATGGATATTTCTCGTGCATGCAAAATGTTTTGGCATCTATATAGCAGAAAGTTGGTTCATAGGCTGGAAAGCAATCCCTTGGTGATATTTATTGGATTTATATATATAGATATATATATACATATATATATATGTATATACATATATACAAGTATATACATATATATATATACTTGAAAGAAATAATATTCATATAATATAGCCATACTTGAATTACTCATGCAAACTCCTTTATCATAAACAATCTTACAGCAGTAATGCAGTAGATCCCATAAACAACAGGTCCCATGTACTTAATGAATGGTATTTCTCTGAGCTAATTGGGAGAAAGATGAAAGCAAGGAAGAGTTTTTTTTATCTCTGACACATTCTTCCATATCGATATTAATCAATCCAGATCAGCATTCACAGCTCCCTCTTGATCTTTCCCAATTGCCCTTGTCATCAAATCACATGGCATTTAATTCTGAGGAAAAATGTTCCTGCAATAAATTGCTGTATTTCAGCTTGACTCTCCAGTATACCAAGACTACCTGCCCTACCAAGAAAACCTTATCTCTCTGTTTCCATTCTGAAAAATCATACTTCCGATAGTTGTTGGCAGAATACCCCAATTCTGAAGCTGGCAGAAACCCTGTTTTACCAAACTCAGGGCCTTTCTCCATAAATCCCCCATTTTGCCATTCAGGTTATGTATATCAATTCTGCCTACATACATACTTTCCTTCTGGTACACCTAATCATGAATTTCTTATCAAAGAAAAACAAATACAGTAACAACAAAGGTAGGTACCATTCTTGCAGAGACAATCACTTCCTTAGAGTAAAGCTTGATGGTAATCCTGAACTCACTAGAACAGTTCATGCTTGTAAATATATGTTAAGCTTTATGTCAGATCAGATTCAAACCCTGATATGGGCTTTTAACTTGATCTATTCTTCTTCTTTTAAAGAAAAGTTATGTGTCTTTTTATGAATAAACTAAATACCACATTTTAAAAAATACAGAAAAATACTTGAAAATATGCATGGTTAAAGGAAAATGTGTCTTTTTAAAATATGTGTATATATTTGGAATAGAGTTATACAATTCATATGCCTTTTAGGTGAGAGAGGTGATTCTTCCCTCCTACTCTGCTCCGGCTGAGGAAGCTCTGGGGAAACCTTATAGTAGTCTTCCAGTACCTAGAGGGAGCCTACGGAAAAAGTGGAGAAGGACTTCTCATCAGAGATTGTAGTGATGGGGTTTTGAGCAACCTGGTCTGGTGGGAGATGTCCCTGCCTGTGGCAGAGACCTTGGAACAAGGTGATTTTTAAGGTCCCTTCCAACTCAAACCATTCTGTGATTCTATGATTCTATGATTGGGATATTCTATGTGGTTATGTATCCCCATAAACTCTTGACTGCAACTCAAAGGGACAAAGGAACAATATCAGACTGGTAATGTCAGAGTTATGATGACATTCTTTATTTTCAGGAGTTCATTTACATCAAAATACTGAAATTATTTTAATGCTGTTTGTTTATTTAATGAGCTTGAATTTATGTTTTTCTGTATTGTATGATTTTATTTCTCTTGAAAGAAAAAAGTGTTGAAATGGTCCTGTGGCAGAAAGAGTAAAGTCTGTCTTGCTTTAGTGTGTACTTTTCACCAGAAAGAAAGATTATTAAATCCTATGGACAACAAAATAACAGGGTACTGGATTTCATTGGAGGGCCTTCCTTGCCTTAATAAGTCTCAGGGTTCTCTTTAAGGAAAAGCAAGCAAGCTGTATTTTTCTGGCAATGTCTACAGTGGTTCCATAGGATTTTTATAAAGGAACTTTCATCAACATCAAGATATAATTAGATATTCTGCTCCCCCCTCACTCCCCTTAAATAAATAAATAAATAAATCTTTAATTGCAATATTTAAATCCAGTCAAAGTGCTGGGAATGAGCTCTCAGAATGTAAAATCTATAGTTAAATAGTCATATATTTAGTAATATATATAGATATATATATTACAGACTACACAGTTGCAATCTCAAATCTGAGAAAACAGAAAATAAAGAAAGGAAAAAAAAAGAGTCAAAGTATCCAAAATATCTCCTGAGAACAGATTGGACAGAATAAGTCTGAGGCTTGAGTTCTTTGGAAGGAAGAGTTGCCAAAAAACTTTCCTCACTGCTTGCTTTCTCTGAAATATGCTGTTGGCTCAGTTCCACTTAGCCAAATAATTTCTCATGTCTCCACTTATTCTCTTTTTCCACTTCTGTTTGCAATGGGACTGAACAGTTGGAAGACAGAATTTTGTGTCTACTCATTGAGGCAGCAAGGCTAATTGGGCAAAGGGCTGGCAGGGTAGGAAGAAAAAAATGTTATTCTTGTTATTTCTAATATACTTAATCTGACACATAAGAGAATAAAATATAGTTTATATTTTGAGCAAGTATTTTAGTAGCAGACCTTTTAAAATTATGCAGCTTGTAAAATAATAATGAAAATACTTATTTTCAGGCAAAATCCATATACTAATTAAAAGAATAAATATTTCTTGTATTTTAGCTACTAGACATTGACCTGATAGCCAAATATTTGCCATGTGTTGCAATCCTACATAATGGAAAAAAAGAAACAAGATTAAAGTACTACCAGTGTCTATAAACCTTAAGAAACTGTGTTATTTTAGGAGATGATCTTGATGCTTTAGGAAAAATTTTCTTTCAAATTAACTTCTCAGTGACTCAGGTAAAGAAGTTGATAACCCAGTCAATTTTACAATCCAGGAAAAAAAAAAAAAAAAAAAAAAAGAAAAAATATACAGCAGACAGGAAGGTGAAAAGTCACTATCAACTCAGGCTAAACAGTCAACGAAATATTAGTGGGAAAACAAACTTTCCTTACTTCTAACTATGCAAACAGCAGTCAATTCAGCAGCTCTGAAAGGGGAATGCTGATGGTAATGACAAAACAACGGACTCAATTGTTCAGATCAGTACGTAAAGCTTCAAAGTTTACAGATAACATAATCACTACCATTCATAATGCAATGTTGACTTCTCCTGACATGTGTTTAAACTTTATCTTATAAAATGTGTAATTTTAAAATAATGTAATCACACCTTCTTCAAAAGCATCTTATCTCTTATTAACTTCTTTCTTTCTTTCTTTCTTTCCATTTTTTTTTTTTTTTTTTTTTACAAGACCAAAATAACAATGTGATCAGCAGACTATTGAAAGGCTCAGGAACATAGTATTTGCATTACAGGAGAGTGATCACTATAAGAAATGTGTTACCTTAAAGTCCAGACAAATAGTACATACTGACCATATGTAAAAAATATAACAAACAGGATGTTCCAGTGACTTTGCTCCTCTGTTCCTTGCCAAATAAATCCATTCCTTATCACCCAGTTTTACACATACTTTCTATGTGAGTCAGGGTACTGTATTTTATTAGGATGCATTGGCACTGTTGTAACAGCTAAAGTCTCTGTAGGATCTGAAAGACATCTGCACTCCTTTCTGGCTTTTCCAGATGTCAAATATGCACAGAATTCAGACAGAAATATAGAATATTTTGAGTTTAATGAATGTCACAAAAATGGGCTTGTTCTATTTAGCCTTGTCTCAGAAGAGAAATAAATAAAATAAAATAAAATATAAAATAGTATGACAATCTCACTAAACAATTGTTCTAATTTCACAATGGTAATTTGGAAGCTGCCTGAGATGAGGGTTATGAGATTGAATTAAGTTTTGTTATTTGTAAGGCACTTCACTATTTTTGTCTTTTGGCCAGACAAGCTTCTGCTTGTTCACAAAGCAGGTTAGAGCACTTAGTATCTGGATGTGCTATGTGCACCTCCCTGTATACTATCACACTGGTTTTCAGTGTCACTTATAACAGCTTTTGAAAGCATTTTCTGAACAAATTTCAAACAAAAATACATTATACTTTGATGATGCTCCTCTTCTTTGTTCATTGTGCTTTGGATTTAATCATATACCAATTAAATGTTGTCATGGAACTTCTTCTTGCAAGCACATAGACATCTACTAAATAGATGACCTTTTAAGCTCCAAAATAGGCTAGATATGTATATCTGTTATTAACAAGATAATACATCTGGTTCTATGGTTTTAGGTTTATTTTGTGGTATAATAGGGTGGTGAAGTCTATATTAAAAATGTAGAAAAATAATACATGTGTTATTTCCTTTTACACATTATTGCAGCTATATTTTCTGACTTTCATGCACATGCAGAAATATATTTTCTGTATATTTTCTGATGTCCATGCACTGTTTCTTCTTCCTTTGGGATAAGCCAAATATAAATCCATAGAACATTTATATATATGTATGTACATATATACAATGTAGCTGTGAAATCAGTCTGACTTTTGTTTCTAAGGAGCTACCTTTTTAAGTAACAAGAGTGGAGGGGACATGCAAGGAAAATCAGACATGGAATGCAGAAAGGTCTTGAATCTAAGTTAACATGATATTCTGACAAGCCAAAAGATTTGATGCGGTAATGCACTCACTCTGTGGTGTTGCATGATTGTACTAGTCCATTTGGAAAGCTTACTTATCAAGATCATTTAATGCAGATATATGGACCAATAGCTGTTTATCACTTCAACAGATATTCTCCCCAGTTTCTTCAGATTCAGACATCAGTACTACAAGTTGTACTAAGAGAGGTTTTATAGATGATGTAATTTAAGAATGTGAATCAAAAAAGCTGAGATCACTCATTTATTGATTTGACTTTTCATGCTCAAATTATTTAGTTGATGGATGATGTTAGGTGTACAAAGTAATGAAAAAATAGGATTAGACTATTTCCATCTTTCTCTTAATGGTTCATCTAGATATGTGGGATGGATTTGTACTCATCTGGGATCATATTTGCTTCATTTGGTTCCAACATTTGTAAATACCCTAACCACTTCAGAATCCATGAAATCTGAAAGATAAGGCTGAAGTACAAAGGTATTATTACATTATTTATGAGCACCTTCAATTAGTTTTGTTCGTTAATTCTTTGGGACTGGTATTTCTAGAGTCAGTATCTGTTCAGAGCTTTGCTTGGGCTTTTCTGTAGACAGCTGTTGCTGCTTTACTGTCTGTACATATTCCCACTGAATCCCTAATGTGGTTGCCTCTGCTTTGACCTGAGCTAAGGTGCTAAAGCTTCTGAGGAAGCTTTTCTACTTTCAGGGTGAAGTCCTGTTATTTTCCTCCACCTGCTTTTTCTATCATTAAAATTTGTTTGAATCTTATACTGTCTACTTATCATTGCCACATGGGCAAAACTCAATTGTCTGCTAAGGTTACAAAATGAAGAAACCAAGTGCTATTAAATTGTTTATACTTTAGCAGAGGTGTGTTTGCAGAATGACAACTGGGAGGTGTGTCTCTTTTTTTTGTCATTTATGACTTGTTACAGCGCTACAGCACTACAATAAATAAAGGTCTGTTTGGATAGGGAAGAACCCTGATGAAGTGTTTGGAGATCAAATATCTTTTAAATCTCAGTTTTTTCACCTACTTCAAGGGGGAAAAAATCATGAATCACCTGTCTATAGAATGTAAATGCATGTAATTTTCTTACTAATTTTGTTTTATTTGTGTGATGCATGTATGAAACTTGGTATAAATTATTGGTTAGTGAGGAATGACGAAGCTGTAATCAAATGAAAATTACAGATTGAGCCTGCAAAATGTAGAAAATGTCTTTGTGGAAAATACCTTGTCTAAATAAAGAGTTACAGTGGTAGATTTATATTATATAGACTATAGTATACTGAAATAGTATTGTCTGTCTTAACAGAGGTTTAGAAAGACAAAACCAGACATGCTGACCTCTGTATGGCTGGGTGAAATTACATTAAAATATATGTCTCCCAGTTATAGAAAGGAAGACAAATAAACAGAAATGAAAATAATGTGGAGATCACTGAGAAACAGCAACCAAACAGGAGACAAAATATTCATGTATTAAAATCAATCAACCAACCAACCAAAACCCAGCACATTCAACATTCAGTATACAGTAGATGAGCAAAATGAGCAGTTCAAAAAATTATGAAGTGTCCACCTCTAATATGTTTTTTGTATATCAGTGTATTTTTTTCATGCCATGCTTGCTCTTATTGTTAATATTTTATTCTGTCTTCTTAGAGAACTTTTGAAAGGAGTGTTGTATTCCACTGTCTCTATAATTTTTATTTCTTTATAATGTATTTTCAGATTTTTTGGCTGCTTCAGTTTCATCAAGTTATAGATTACTAATCCATGGCAGTAGAGACAACAGAATTTAGCCCTAAAAAAAAATGAGGACAGTTAAAAAACTATCAAACATTATTGCCCTCCCCACCCCCCAACGTACATACACAAACACACATACACATACATACACACAGAGATCTGGAGCCTGCCAGCTTCTTAGTGCCAATATTTACCACCATGACTACCGACCCCTGGAGATACGTGAAGCAGAATGTAAGCATAGTTTGGTGATATGGACATTTAAAAGTGCAAACATTCTAAAAGAAAGTCTCACTTCAAAGGAGTCTGTCACAGTGAAGTCACCAGCAGAATGACTAACAATGCCATTTTTTAATAAATGAGTACCTAGTAAGCTAATATGCTTTTTAAATACAAGTCTTTTGTGCCAACTGATAAAATACAATCATTATCAATCTGGAAGAATGAATGAACTTTCAACAAGAAACCACCACACACACTATGTACTCATTTTGTCACTTCTACACATGGTACAAAGGTGAGTTATCTGAAATACATCCCTCCTGTAAGGGAGGAATAGGAATCAGTAAATATATAATACAGTTATCACACAGGGTGATAACATTTATGATGTGTTGATTGAATTATGTGTAATATACAGGGCAAATGAGCTTCATACATGTAAGTGCTTATGGTCCACATGTGGACCACTTGAGGAAGTTTAAAAAGGCTTCATGGAGAGACTGATATCTGGGTTGCCACCGTCTTCTACCTTTACAGTGGATGACTTGTATTGTTATCCTGATGAAATTTCCACTTTTGTTCTGCGCCCGGATATGACTCTTGGATCACTGCATGAATGGTTTGCTTTTAAACTGGCTCTGGTCATTTGTGTTCAGAAAAAAGTTCAGTCCCTTTTCATCAAAATTAGTGGCATACCTGCCATTGTCTTTGGTGTCACAAGACTGTTCGCAGTCAAAACAAAATGGAAAATAAAATAAAATAATAAAATAAAATAAAACAAAATAAAATCCTTTAGAAAATTATCCCAAACATTAAGAAATAGGAAAATCATTATAACAGGCTCTTTGGGATGGATAAGAAAAGAAACTCCATAAATCTTCTACATTTAGAAATGTAGTTTTTGGTCTACAAATTTAATAGAATTTAATAGCAATAATTTCCATTATGTAGTTGCACTCTATATAAAAGTTATTTTCAATAATTTTACAGTGTTTTACTTTTTATTATTTCAATTTTAGTACTGAATCATTCTTTTTGTTGCAAACCAGAACATACAGTGTATGATCTGAAATCTACCTAGTCCAGTCTTCTGACTCCAGCAGGGACTGGAATGCAAATGCTTTAGAGGAAATGAAATAATTCTGCTACAGAAAACAGTCTAGGAATAATCATTTTACAAACAAGACACATAGCAAAATAATAATAATAATAATAATAATAATAATAATAATAATAATAATGTCACACCCTCTTACACACTCCACTCAAAGCCCTGGTGTTATATCACTTTTATACTCTACTGTGTTAAGCACGAAGAGTAGCTGCAAGTTACCTTAGATCATGCACTGAAGTTCATTTCCTGGACTGTTCCATATTATTTTTTGCTACATTCAAGGACTGTAGTGAAATACTACACAAGGAACAAGGATTAACAGATTTAAACTAAAAGAGGGTAGATTTAGTTTAGACATTAGGAAAAAAAATCTTATGAGGGTGGTGAGGCACTTGAACTGGTTGCCCAGAGAAGTTGTGGATGCCCCGTCCCTGGAAGTGTTTAAGGAAAGATTGAATGGGTGTAGCTTTGAGCAACCTGGACAGTGGGATCTGTCTCTGCCCATGGCAATAGGGTTGGAATTGGATGATTTTTGGGTCCCTTCCAACCCAAAGCATTCTGTGATTCTGTTATATGATTTGAAGAGTACAAAAAATTGAGGTTCTACTATACCTGTAGATTGAGTTCTATAAAAGCATCGTAATCTCTACTTCTTTTCATCAGAGTAAATAGGTTACTGTCCTGGTTTCAGTTAGGACAGTTATTTTTCCTCCTAGTAGCTGGTAGGGTGTTATGTTTTGGATTAGGATGAGAAGAGTGCTGATAACATGCTGATGTTTTAATTGCTGCAGAGCAATGCTTACACTAAGCCAAGGACTTCTCAGCTCCTCACTCTGTCCTGCCAGCGGGCAGGCTGGGGGTGCAGCAAGAGCTGGGAGGGGACAGACCCAGGACAGCTGACCCAAACTGGCCAGAGGGGTATTCCATCCCATCTGACGTCATGCTGAACAATATATAGGGGTGGCTAGTCAGGGTGGGGGGGGGGGCCGGCTGCTCAGGGTTGGGCTGGGCATTGGTCAGCGGGTGGTGAGCAATTGCATCACTTGTTTGTACATGTACTTGTTTGTACTTGTTTGTATTATTATTATTATTATTATTATCTATCTTAATAAACTGTCTTTATCTCAACCCACAGGCTTCACTCCCCCACGTTTCTCTCCCCCATCCCAGAGAGGGAGGGGGGAGGGTGAGTGAACGGCTGTGTGGTGTTTAGCTACTGGCCGGGTTAAACCACCAAAGTTACTTATGCAAATATGACTGCACAAGTGAGAATCTGTATATAAGGTAACAGATACTTATTTCTGTTTATTTGGAATTGTATATCCTTTTATAACTAATACAAATAAAACTGCTGATAAAAAGAGGATGTTGATATTATAAATATCTTTACAAATTAAACAGTTTCTGTTCTTTTTAGGAACTGTAGATGAAGACAAAAGTTAGAATCGTGAAGAGATGAAATCCAGAGAGATAAATGATCTGATATATATGGTAATTAAGTGACATTGTGATAAGCACCTCAGAAATATGATAGATAGCCTTTGCAATACACTGTTTTCCTAATAATCTTTCCACATATATGATCATTCTTTCCTCTTTAGAACAATATTCAGTTGCTAATCTCTTTATATTTGTACTTGTTCTTTGCCCTTTTGGTCTCATTCACAGCCACATGAATCGTTCCCCTTCCGGCTCACATAGCATTCTATGAACATTGCTGATGGTTCATCTAACACACAAATCACAAGCAATAAATATGTAAATTGTTCATTTTCATGCAAACACAAAGCCATCAATAGGCTTTTCATGCACAGAGTTGCTGAAAGTTGGAAAGCTTCTGAGAAATGAAGCATGAATCAGAAAAGTTTATTCTGAGAATTAAAAAGATCAATATAAATCAATAAATACACTACTAATGTAGATGTCAGTTTCCAAAGAAAAGTCAGAAACGTGAGTTGAAAAAAAAAAGCCTGAATAAAATTTATTTTTCATAATTTATTTATATATATATATATTTTTTTTTTCTCTTGGCTATTGTCTTAGCATCTTTATTTCACTCCCTCCTCTACCTTAAATAAAGGCAATTGTGCAACCATTATGAATAAATTTGTCCTACATTTACCAAAGTAATTGACTTTGCTGTTGATATGAACTATGCCAGTATAGAACCCAGGCATTAAAAGTGCATTTGTTTCAAAAGATTGTGTGTAAACAAACAAATAAACTGACCATCCAAACAAACAAACAATGAAAAAAAAATATACCAGAAATCACAGTCAGGAGATTTGTGTATGGCTCTGTTTTTTCCAGACTGAGTATCACTTTTTAATCTGTACCATTTACTGTTGTATTTTTCAGCATGGCAAGTTAATAGCATAGGGCGAGTATATAAATTTTAATTGTCTATTTTATCACAATGTCCAGTTACTAGTATTTTCAGTTTATTTTGTTTCTAACCACTTTTGTTCAAACTGCTTTGTTTCTCAGATCTGTGAATATAATCATTAAGTAATTGTTAGATGCTGTCTGCTTGCTGTGTCCTTTTTTGCCTCCTCTTTCCAGACCTTGACTCACACAGCCTGCTTGATTCAATGTTATGATAAACAGTTTTCTTGATGCAGCACTGCCTTTCTTGCTCTGCTCTGCAGAGTACTGAATGGTATTTTTACTCTACAACCATGTTTCTGCTTCAGTGATGTCACCTTTACAGAGTTTACTAATCATAGAATCATAGAATCATAGAATATCCTGAGTTGGAAGGGACCCTTAAGGATCATCAAGTCCAACTCTTGACACCGCACAGGTCTACCCAAAAGTTCAGACCATGTGACTAAGTGCACAGTCCAATCTCTTAAACTCAGTCAGGCTCGGTGCAGTGACCACTTCCCTGGGGAGCCTGTTCCAGTGTGCAGCCACTCTCTCTGTGAAGAACACCCTCCTGATGTCAAGCCTAAATTTCCCCTGCCTCAGCTTAACCCCGTTCCCGCGGGTCCTGTTGCTGGTGTTAATGGAGAAAAGGTCTCCTGTCTCTCGACACCCCCTTACGAGGAAGTTGTAGACTGCGATGAGGTCTCCCCTCAGCCTCCTCTTCTCCAGGCTGAACAGGCCCAGTGTCCTCAGCCGTTCCTCGTACGTCTTCCCCTCCAGGCCTTTCACCATCTTCGTAGCCCTCCTCTGGACACTCTCCAACAGTTTCATGTCCTTACTTAATCAATTACTATGTGACTATACTGGCAAGTCTTAAACAACTGTGTTTTACATCCAGGTATATACATTTTTTCTCTACTTTTGCAACACTGTTTTAACATAGTGTTTGACAAATGCCAATACTATCTGGCAGGTTAATGCTTAGTCAATATGCCAACACAATGAGATCATTACAGGAGTTAAGAATTGTCTCTGTGGATGTTAATTTAATAATACAAACTCAGATCTTTGATACAATTTAGTACCAGATGTTTCACACATCTTTGAAAAAAATCCTTGCCACAGTAAAAATATGTAATAAGCTCTCAAATGTTTCTTCCTTACTTGTTTTCAGTTAGTGCAAAGCTTGTTCTCTGAATTATAAGGATTTATATTTAGTGCTAGTAACTGTATTATCCAACTTTTGAAATCTTCCAAACAACTTTTTTTTTTTTTTTCCTGCTTCTAGAGTCTGGCAGCTTAGGGAATTACTTTATATAGTTGTTTGGAAGATTTCCATAAGGCTGAAATCTGAATTTTGAATGACGTTTCATAGAATGTCTCCTTTAACAGGTCATGTTCTAATTTCTTCATAATTCTAAATGCTAAAATATTTCTCTGAAGTGAAAATTTATTTTTTTTTTTTTTTTTTTTTTTTTGTCTGCATTCAGCAGCTGATGCTCTCAGAAAAACCCCACATAGCATAAATTTCACCATAAAAGGAATGAGAGATGTCAGCAATACGTTCTTAATCAATATCTCATATCTGTTCTTCCAACAATAAGTAGTAGCCAGTATCAAACCTACATGGTTGACATTATGGAAGAAAGCCAAAATACACTTCTGGCTGTCATACTGGCAGCAGCAAATGTAAGCTTTTGGTGCCTGGCTGGTGGTGAGAAGAACTGGGGTCCTATGACTGGTAGCAGATCGTGATCCAGATGATATCAGTTCTGACGTGTAGGAGACAGATAATACTCAGGAGAGTCTTCGTGCAGCCTATTCAGCATAGATGGCTCTTGGTTAATTAACCTGTCAAGGGAGTTAGCTCTTGCTATACTTGTCTTTTACTAACTGAGATGTCCTCCAATTTGAGTTTACTGACATAATTTTTAGTTTGACTTGTGATACTGAGCATGTTCATTTTTTCCTCACCTCTCCTTGTTCCACCTGGAAGCATAAGCATTTTGGCAACTTGTTGTAACACAGAAGTCCACTTTGCTTTATGCTGCAGAGAGAAATAACTGTCCTATACTGGAGAATAGGAAAGTTGAAGAGATCTTGGCTTAATTCCCAGCTGTCTGGTTGATGCATGCATGGACACAGAAAAAGCCACTTATGACTCAGATTTTAAAAAGTGCTGAGAACCTGTAACTCCCACTGAAAGGCTGCCATTAATCTCTGTGCAACCATTCCTTTTACAAGAAAAATTCAGAATGTATGCAATTATGGTGGCTTAGAGACCAAACTTGACAGAATTTAGCACCTACTGTAAGAGCAGACTATGTATAGGCACATGGAGGAGGAACACCATAGACACATTTCTGGGTACATGAGGAAGAAGGAAGTAATTGTGAGTTGTTACCATGAATTTAACAAGCCTAAGTCTTGCCTAAATAAACTGATTACTTTCTCTGATGAAATTACTAGATTTGAAGACAAGGAGAGAGTAATGGATATCATTTACCTTGATTTTAGCAAGGTTTGTGACATTTATTTTCCACAATATTTTCCACAAGTTAGGATGCAAGAATCTGGATGGAAGGCCAACTAGACAAGCAAAAACCTGGTTGGTTGGGCTCAGGGAGTTGAGGTAAATGGGTTGTGCTCCGTCTAAAAAATTGTAATACATAGGGGTCTATACCATGATTTGTGTTTTTTATCATCCTTTCAAATGACTAGGAGAAGGTAATGGAGTATTTTCTCCTCAGCCTAGCAGGTGACACCAAAAGCGGGGGGAAACTAATCAATGTGCTTAAGAGCAGAGCTCCCATCCAGAGGAAGCTGGGCAAACTGTAGAAATACCTCTTAGGCAGTTCAGTCCAAAGAAACACTAAGCCCTACACCTGGGAAGGCAGAGCCCCAGGCTATTGAGTCTGGAGACTGTAGAAAAGTCTCCAGGGTCCTTGGGGACATTGAGGTGCACAGGAGCCACCCAGGGCTGGCAGCAGCAAAGGCCAGCAGCACATGACACTGATGGAGCAGGAACTGATGAAACATGCATTTTTTTCTCTGATTAGAAGTAATTTGTTTGCACTAGAATAAGTAACCCGTTTCTTTACACTTATTTAAATATCTTGTTTGTTACTCCTTGTTTGAGAGGAGCAAAAAAAATATATATATTTCTGATTTACACAATAGACTAAAATAGTCCATTACTGGACATATCTGAGAGACAATGAATGACTCTTTCCTTACCTATGACTTTGGAAAGGAGACCACCTAAACAGGGACCTGAGAGCTAATTTAGGAGGCTCACTGAGACTGACTCCTGACAAATAAAGTTGCAGGGAGGAGAGCCTGAGTGCTGGAACTGCAGTACATTTAGATTGAAGGGAAACAAAAAGTGATGCAGGTGAGATGACAGATAACAAGAGGGATCTCGGTGGGATCTAAAAGCCTGTAATTGGCTTCTCACAGAGGAGAAAAGTAGAAGGTTCCTCTTTCCATTCCCTTCCCAGACTGACCACTAGCAATGGCTTTATGAGCAATTTAATTACTTTTATTTTAAAAAATGTATATAAAATTTTACCTTAATAATTATGAACATATTTTTTATCCCTTTAATTTTGTGTGGCTAGTGTTTGTAGTGTTGACTCTGAGTGATCATAAACTAATTTGTAAGCTTTACTGCTTACAGATACAGATAGGCTATATAGTCCAAGAAACTTGGCTGAATACAATTTGGAACAAACTGTGAATATCTGAGTGTAGGTTTAAAAGTCAGACCAAGTCTAGCTTTGAAAAATGTCTGAGCATTTATGGGATGAACGAAATTCCTTTTCTCAACAACATGTAAATATTGGGTAGTAATAGCAAAGGACTTAATTGGCTCTTTCCTAGCTTATTCTCCAACACAGGAATAAATTGAAGTCAGGAACAAGCTCTGTGTGGAACCTAGTCTTGAACCATATTGATTTGCCTTTCTTGGTTAGTAAATATTTACATGTAATTACACTAATGGAGACTTTTAATTTGGGGAACAATTTACTTTTAGTTACTGGAATATAAAATGCCAAAGCAGTGCACAGAAGATCTTTTTAATATATGGTTGCTTAGTGAAAGATATTCTCTCTGGGGACTTTGTCTGGTTTAGAACAGAGATATGATTGTTGTCAGAATGCAATTTAGGTGTCTGGACAATGGTGAACAGGCTGTCGAGAAGCAGAAAATTGACAGTTGGGAAAGCATGGCGGTAATGTAACATTTTCCACAGTGGCCAGCTTTCACTTCCAGAGCAGCAAGTTTAAATTAATTCCTACATTCTCATATTTCATAGAGATTTGTTATTGAGTAATGCTATGTCAGAAATAGCATAGAACAAGAAGACAGTGAAAATCAAGTTGAGTGCAAATTTTAAGATAATGACATTTCTAAAAACATGAAGTTACCAAATCAGCTACTACACAAGAAAGTGTAAATCTGTGTACCTTAAGATTTTACTAACAAAGAAGGCTATATTTGGGTCTGTTTAACTCAAAGTCAGCTAAAGCAATTTTGATTAACAAAGGCTGTGAAGTGTCACGGAGTTAATGGCATCCTGAGAGGCAGGGCATATCAGTTAGATTTAACTACTCTGTGGAAAGTAGTTCATAAATAAATTTTCAAGCTCTCTTGACAAAACATTTTCTGAGAAATGTAAAATTATAGGTGTATGCTTGACAGTAAAATTTATACAACAAGCAGTAAAAAGAACCTTTATTAACATAAACAACTCAAGTATCCTAATCTCCTTCAGAACTACTAAGCTTCTCAATAAGATGAACTCTGGACAAGAAAGGTACCTTGCATGTAATTTATCATTAAGAGAGACCCTTGTCAACATCTTTTTGAGCAATACTTTCTCTCAGAGGACATTAGAATTGTTTGTACAACTTATTCTGGTTAATATAGTGTTTGGTGTAATGCAGTTAGAACAGAAGTTAAAATTTGAAAAGACAATGGAAATGTGCATGGAAAGGGTTAATTTTTTTTTTTTTTTTTTTTTCTAGGCTAACACAGATCCTCAATTATTTATCACATTTCATGAAATTCAAGGGACATTAAACGAAGGCAGCTGTACTGGCTCCTGTGTCAGGTTACTGTCTGACACCCAAATAACACAGGAAAGCCACTTCTTCATGTCTTAGCCATCACGCATTCTACACTTGGTGAAAGGTGTCAGTAACTGTTGTTTCTTTCCTTCCTGAATGCTCATAGGTAACTTCAAACAGTCCTAGTATTACAGAATCGCCAGCAGCTGCAGCAAAACTGTTATCATTATTGTGTTTACCTTTGGTCAGGTTACATTCCTTCCTCCCAAACCAACAAAAATTCCAGCAAGCACACACAACATCTTGACAAGCTCTCTCTGTCTTCAATAGGCATCAAACATATTTAATACCTTTTTTGAAATAAATTGAGGTAAATAGAGACAAAGAGGAGTAAAAGATTGCCTGTTTTTTAATTAAATGACACTAAGACAGTGTTTGAAAACACCAGTGATTACTGAATTGGCACTCTGAGCTGCTAACACTGGGAACAAATAAACCAACAGGAGAAATGGACCATAAAAAACTTTGGGTTTACCATGACAATAAACAATATACCTTTTGATTATTTTCTTCTCTCAGACAGAGCACACACATGCAATCCTGTGTGCAGTATACAGAAGACAGATCCATAAAAAGGTGTGATTTTATATAGACACATTTAGACTACCCTTTAATTAATCAAGTGAATGATTCATTTTTATTTCAACTCATTCGCCATTTCTGGCTTTGTTGTGTCATTAAATATGACATTTCCACATTTGGAAAAAAATGTCAAGCTATAATGATACACCTACTGCAGTGTACTGCCCCTGCTAAACAGAAATCATGATTGACTGGCAGCTTGGGTCTCAGAAGGAATAGTTTTCAGTAAATAGGAAATATCTAACTTTCATTAGTGGCTTTAAAATATTTGGAAAAAAGCAAAGCTCTACTTTCTTTCTCTTTTACGAACCACTAATCAATTCTCTCTCTTTTACTTTTTAATATTATTATTATTTTAACCCATATACGTCACCCTACAGTCACCACAGATATAGTCCCAAAATAAATCATTTACTACAGGTTAGATGAAGTAAAAGAGACATGCAATTCACTAGGTAAAACAACATATATTAATCATTAATCTATTCTTAGAGATCTATTCATATTACACTTTTTGAGCACATATAGCTGATGGAAAGTTGGGGCACAATAATATAAAAAAAATTTGGAAATAATAGAGTTTACCAGAGGTACTGTCCCTAGCTCACTACCATTGCAACTCCTTGTGTTGGACTTTAAATCATGACACTTCTAGTATTTTTTTAATCATTATTGTTTGATTAATACCTGGAAAGAAAACCTTGAGTTAAATACCAATGGAAGTAATGATTTATATGGTTGATCAGAATCTGAGCCTAGGTTGTTCAGGATCAGGTAACTTTGTTTAGACAACTAAATCCCTGTTTAATTTCAAGAATAAATTAGTCCTCAGAAATTTGGATGCTTACATGTGAATGCTGCTCTTCCTTTTATAATAATGTAGGGCCAGAATTAGAGGCTAAGTTCTTCACTAATGAAAGCTCCATAAAAGAGAAGAAATTATGCCAACCACTTTTTTATTGTTGTTGTTATCATTGTCTTTATTAATCATTTTTATCAATATTTGAAAGTCACTAACCATTCTAAAATCCCTTTTTACATTAAAAAAAAAAATGCATTTTTACTTCATAATAGCAAACATTGCTTAGAAAACACTATTCAATATAAAGGAAATTTTTCCTTTAATTTTAACTTCAGAAATCTCTCAGATAATTATTTTGCTGTTTTGATGAGTTGAATATTTTTTAAATAAAATAAATAAATAAATAATAAAGATGTTTCACTGAAAAATTCCTTGTCAGCTCTAACACTGACATTGCTGCTAATGACTGAATTCAGTTCCCTCCATAGAGCTTCCTACTTTAACCCTCTGAGGGTATCATGAGCTGCTCCGCCAAGTAGATGTGCCTCGGTGAGATGCTGGGGTACAGAGCTGTGAACTTTTCTCAACTCTTTGTGCTTCCCTGGCATTACTAACACAAATGACTCTGTTTCATTCACTCCTGTATGTTTTTAAAAAGCAGTAGCAGTAAAAGAGGCAGACTTCTAATTCAAGAAAAAGTGACTACTTTGAAAGCCAAGATCACAGATCTGAGCTGGAGGTTAGAAAGCATTTGAAAGTGCAGAAAGATTGCCCAAGATGGATTTAGGGTGCCTGAGAAGAGAGCAGGATTTCCTCATTGCTTCTGCAGTGCTGTAAATTTAGGGATCAGTGTCCTGTGCTCTCTTTCAGGCCAGAGGGAGGATCCAGTGAGGAACTGAAGTGCTGTGCAGACCCTGAGGTGTATATCTGTCTGCAGGCATTTGCCATGGACTTCTCCCACTTCACTTTTGTTTCTCCCACTTCCTTTTGTTTCTCAAAAGGAAGAGATAAGCCCCTACTTTTATCCTGAGCTATACAGATTGGTTAGGAACACATAACTCATAAGTGTGTTTGTGGGGACTTTTTTTTATTTTTTTATTTTTTATTTTTTTTACATATTACTGAGTCCTGCCTGTCACTACTAAGATCTAGTGACATCTTTGGGCACATGTTCCAAGTCGTTCTTACCAACATCTCAGAACAAACATAATATTGGCAAGAAATTACATTTCACAGGCAGCCATGAACCATCACTTGCACCATTGCTATTATTTGAGTTTATGTCAGGTGTAACTAAAAGAACATCCTAACTTTACGAGGAATTCAGCATGAGCATTAATTTAGTGTTGTGCCTTTTTTTTTTTTTTTTTTTTTTTTCCAAAAACTTTTATTGGTACTAGATGTGCATTCATGTCTGCATTCCCTGTTTCTACTCAACACTGTAGGTGTTCTGCATGATCTCCTAAAAAATAATAATAATAATACTGTCTCCAGCAGTAGAAAATTCCCCATAAAATTATAAACAGAAGAAACTCTTGTATATTTCTATTCAGAAAGAAGCCAAGGATTATCAAATATATTATAAGTTTCCTCTGCAATTTACTATGACATTTAGCCAAATTTTACATATTTGCATGCCTGATTTCAACCTCCTACACTTGGGAAAATCTGAATAGTCTATGAATCTTTTCCATATACTGTCTGATACTCTATCTTTCTACCTCTGTAAAGGGGACTAGTATACACTCAGCTACAATAAATATAACATTTATCATAATATCAGAGAGTAATTCCAGTGGCTGTAGACATGAAGAAATCTATTCTGTTGAAAGGATAAATTGTCAGTGCAGTATGAAAGGAGTTCAGGAAGAAAATGTATGTCATTGTAAACACTGCTTTCTCTGAGATTATGTATTGTGTGATCTTCTTCAGACATGCGAAAGGACAGGAATAAATGCAACCATTACAATCTACTGAATAACATATCTCTCCTAAAAGTTTTGTATAAGTCATCCAGTCCTTAGAAATTCTGATAACAATATTTTTCTTTTCCATTATATACATTTTTAAATTAAGTATCATAGACAAACATTGTTTAGGTAGAAACCTAATGTTATTTCTTTGAATTACCTTAAAGAAAAGTAAACTGTAGAAAAATATAATATGAATCTGAAGTTTTTGGTCAATATGAAACTTTCCCATATCCCAGTCTTACAAAAGACTGGGCTATTTGGTACATTCTATACTTCTTCTAAACCTTTCAAGTGATTATGTTCATTTAGACAGAAAAGAAGTGCTGGAGAAGCATATGGGCTATACATTTTTTAGAGGTGAAATGCTCCCTGATGAAAGGATAGTCTAGACTTAAATTGAGGAACTTGTATCTGTTGCAACAGCATATTTTTACACTATTTTTTTTAGTTGATGCTACCAATGACCTTTCTTAACCTATTATGACTGTCCAGAATCTATCTTTTAAAGAGGGAGAATTGTCACAAGTATGTTGAAGAACCTGAGTATTTATAGATTTCTTCAACAGCTCTGTCTCTGACCTTCCTTTCAGGAGGAAGTATCTAACAACTTTTAGTGTTCCCTGGACCTTATTAATGACTTTCCAAGGAGAAACTGCAATTTCTGGCTCCCTCTGATGGTAAACATTGGAATGATATAATTCTAACTTCCCATTCAGAGACAATATTCTGTTTGTATTATTTTTTTTTTTTTCATATGTCAGTCTTGGTTATGAATGTTATGGCTCCTCCCCTCCTGCCCCCTTTATTTTATTTTATTTATTTATTTATTTATTTTTAGAGAGAGGGTTTGTGACATACTTTTTAACTTTGGTATATGACTCTCTAACCAGTCACTAACAGATATCTAATACTTTATGTTCTTAAAATGGCAAATTAGCATGCTAAGGCTTTCTCTTTCCAGGTTTCCATAGCAACTCTGTACAGCTTATTCATTAGAAAGAGTTCTGTTTAATTGATCTCCTAATGTATTGCTTAATAGTAACTGTTAAGCAGTCTTTTGTTTCCAGGTCATATTTAGGGTTCACATATTTGCATAAAAGCATTTCATTAGCTGAAACCAATCATTATTAGTAATTTTCTTTTTTTAGTTTAAAATAACTAAACCCTCATTGAGATTTTCTGAATAGCAAATATTTATATCTTGTTGAATGGGTTTTCTCTGTGAGCCTGGGTGCTTTGTTTCTCTGAGCAGCAAGAAAATTACAGAGCTTCAAAATGTTAATCAGAGAAGACAAAAAGAAAGTGGCTTTTTTTTCCAATTGAAATGTAAATGCACAGTGACGATAACCATAGGCCACAGGCAATATTTGATGACAAAGTTGTAATGGATAAATAACCTTTAAAAAGCACAGTAATGCATGGCCCAACTTCAATATATTGGGATTTTTTATACGATGCATAATAGTGCTTTTCTTACATCTTACGCTATGGAAATATAAAACAAAACAGAAGATAAATTATTTCTCTTTTTGCAATATTGTGCTGTCAAAAACTCTTCTCATTAAAGATAGTCAGCTTGGGTGAATATTTATATTCTCCAATATTATTAATTTATTTAATTCTGCAAGAGTTAAAAGCAAATTTACTGCTGTCTGGGGTATATTTATGTCAAAGAAGTCACACAGTTTTACAATGAATTTTAGTTCTAAAAATAGGAAAAAAAAAGTATTCACTAAGAGCAATAATTTAAAATCTTGCTGAATAAAAAATACTATGTAAAACAAAATACAGAGTTTCAAGTATCTTTTCCTTAACCACCTTAAAAAAAGCTAACCTACCAAACTTTCTGAAGCCTGTGTGTAACTCAGTATATATAGTTAGACCCAGGTTGTACATGCTAAGAGTTTGGATCACAAATTCACATAGTTGAGTAAAAACCTGGGTATTCTAAAATAATGATTTTCATTGTCTTTTAGTATCCTTTCCATTGTTGTTGTTGTTTTGTTTGTTTGTTTTTGTTTCGGAGGGTGATATTGTTGGTTTTCAAGATTTGCTTGTAAACATGAGAGCTTTAAATCTGATTCTTTATTTTATTAAATGGAACCTAATATAACAGAACTTTAATAAAAAACCCTGAACATGGAAAATATGGAATGATTTCTAATGGATTCCCCAAATTTATCAGGAATTACATCATTCGTAAACCAACGTATTTTAGATCTCAAAACTTTGAGTAGCAATTGCTTTTCTGAGTATTCCAGTACAGTTTGCATAACTTGAACAAAACCTTCAATATTGAAAGAGAATTGAGAGGATCTACAATGGAAATGAAATGAAAGATTTTATTTCCTAAGAAAATAATGGCAAAATTTGAGTCGTTATTGCTAATATTGAGATGTTATGGTGAAAGTATCCAGAAAGAGAACTGCCTGCCATTAATATTTATGAGAAATCATAAACTGAACATATTTTACCAGCTCAAAGACACTAGTTGTCGTCTGTATTGTAGGACTGCATATGAGTACTTTTTGCCCACTTACAATTTTAAAAGAGGTAAAAAGCATCTCTCAAAGAAAAGTTACTTGATACAAGCTTTTCCCAAGGTCCCAGAAACTGGTTTTATTTTTTATCCTTTATCTGACATCTGCTGTTCCAAAAATCTTCCCAAGACACTAATTTATTGAAATAGACTTGGGGCAGAATAAGTGTAAACTGATATAATTTTGTGTACATATGAAAATAATAATGGAAAAGAGTGTTATGGTTACACATTATATGTTTTCATGAAGAGGTAAATTTGCATAGTGAAAACATTTAATGTTTTGCATATTCCCTAAGATATCTAGTGAAGTTGGAGGAACAACTTAATTTAAAGTGAAAAAGGTCATCAAGGAATTATTCTGCAGAAACAGGATCATTACAGTCAGTTCTGTTACACTGTTATATGTAGAAGAAAGTAATTTCTAATATTTAGATATTTTGAAATATATGTTTAGTTACATGTAACATAAAGGTTTTTATTTTTATGCTGCTGATGATGATGATATCATTTAAACAGATTTTTTTTCAGGGGCAGTATGAATGATGATAGTCCCCTCCAACTTCCTTCCTTCCTCTCCCCCCCTCGAAACAAACAAACAAAAAACATTTTTCATTTATACTTTACATTACTCTCCTTCTCTTCCTTTGATATTTTTTCTTTGCTGTTTGAAAGACATTAACTATAGTGATAGAGTAATAATTTTATAGCCTTCAGTGATGCCCACCTGTTCTTAGTTTTAGAAATCTGCCCTGTGAAACGAGCCCTAGCAGTAATATACCAGCTACCACAGGACAATCATATTGAACAAAACCAGTGGTTTCGAGGCAGTTATATCATGTTGTTTTCTCCTACAAAGAGGGAGAGACATAAGAAAGAAATGAAGCACAAAGGAGCTAAAGATGCAGGCTCTTTTAATGCCTTTCTCCAAATAGCACTCTTGAAAAACTGGTATGTGTGTGCTCTAAGATGCCTCAGTAATTTCAATACTTGGAAACTATCAGTTGGCTGCAGCAAGAAGGAAATAATCTATGGTCTCAACTATTATTCTTTTCTTGCAATTCCTCTGCTCTGTGAAGTTCAGCAAGCCACTTTTGTTTTATGACACAAAGAGTGAGTGAGAGAGGAACAGATTAATAATCTATTAACATAATATCAACATCTACTTAACAGCGTCTACTTGTGAAAGTGCAGACGGATATTATTTTGCTTTTCCTACACAACTTAGCAGCAGAAGAACATGGAAGGTAGTGCAAAGATTGACCCTTAAAAACTTTATTTCAGAATCCATTTAGTTGGAACTGAAATAAAGGTAATATAACATGCTGATTGTTAAGTTTGAAAAGCACAACACAGCACAATGTATCACAGTGTCTCTCAGACTGAAACTTATTTTTGTCTGGCCTTTTTAGTTCTCCTAAGCTATTTCCTAGATGTCAGTCTCCACAATTATAGTGAGTCCATGTCTCGTGTAGTATACACAATTATCTTCCATTCTCACTTCATGAAAAATGGGACACCACTGAGCTTCATTGATTGCACTACCCATATATCCCTGACTGCAACAGAGTAGACAATTGTCTCACAAGTGATCTTATACATAAGGAGAACTAAATACAGATAAGGAGTCCCACAGACAATAAATCAGACAATAAATCTTTAGAACAAGACTTTCAAATAGAATTAAAAGTCTTATGCATTACAGACAGTCTTGAAACTTCTGGTGAAGCTACCCAGGACTTAATTTTCAGGTAAAGAATCTCCCGTACAGCACCTTTTTTTTTTTTTTTTTTTTTTTTTTTTGTGTGTGTGTACTAGAAAGTTGTTCAACTTTCAGCACTTTTTGCTGTCATCATTTATGCTACTTCTCTGTTTGAACCCTTGAAGTATGGGATTGCATTTCATCTTCCTATGAATGCTCTCTCATCTCACTACATCATCTACTGTCTTTTCCTCCATTTATTTCCAGGAGCTCATCCTACCATTGATCCTTCTTTCTGTTTGACAGTACCAAGGGTACTGCTCTAACAAGGCTTTTTATAAGATTCCAGATTGATCAAAGACTCAGAGTTGTGCTGCTGTCTTTTGATAACAATGTTTGTCATCTGCTTTCGTCTTTTGGAAGGTAAAGATTATTCTTCATGAAAAGGACAGAAAAGAACACCCCAAATATCTTCCATTACAAGCACAACGTTCATTTCTAAGCATTCAAAATGTGAAAACACCATGTACATATTCTGGAGAACATTCACTCCGTTTAGGCAACTTTGACATCCTACTATAGTGTGATTGGTGCACCTTCAAACAGAAGCTTCAAAGGAGAAACATTCAAGGGAAGCAAAAGATAGATATTTTAACTGTAAGCCTAAAAGTAGAAAATATCTGTCAACGTACATTAGAGTAACATTTGCTGTAAGTTTGGCCAGACAGCAATCCAAACATTTCTTCTACTGTCTTCTCTTTGACACGCACAAAAAAAATAATATATATATATTTTAAAAAAGAGTGAGTGGAAATAATGAAAGTGCAACAAGGTAACTGCTACTATTTAATATTTTTTCTCTCTTATAAAAAAAAAAAAAGCAGAATTTATCAAGTGTGGTTATCTTCCTTTTTTTCTTTTTTTTTTCCTAATAATTTTTTCAATTGCATTGCTGGCAGAGTATGTAGTTTTTATTTATCAATAAGACAATGATCCTCAAAACCAGATTGTACAAACAGCCACTAATCATTACCTCATCATCAATCTCTTTTTTTTTTTTTTTTTTTTTTT
>CM021763.1:17838169-17854096 GCA_011075105.1 Heteronetta atricapilla
CTTAGTGATATGGTTTAGTGGAGGACTTGTTAGTGTTAGGTCAGAGGTTGGACTCAGTGATCTTGGAGGTCTCTTACAACCTAGATTATTCTGTGATTCTATTATATCAGTTGTCTACTACCACTGGCGGGGTACTACACTGTTCAACCTAAACAGGGCTCATAATTTTGCTCTAAGTAGTAAATAATGTACTTGTTAAATATGAAATAATAACCTTTTTTTTTTTTTAACATATATATTCATTAAAAATCTGTGTGTATTTCTAAGTATAGAAAATTTTTCTACCTCAAAAGTATGTCTCATTCCCTTTATATTAATTAAATGAGAATGCAAGCTCTCTCAGTAACTTAAACTTTAAAACACATCTCGTCAGCTTACAGAGAGTAATTTGCATCCGTAGATCCTAGTAAAATATCTGGTTGGATACCATAACCTGTTGGGAAACTTGCAATAACCAAATAGCAATCTATTTCCTCCCAGATTTAAGAGCTTGGTTGGCACCACAGTCTGAAATGGTGCTAACAACAATCTGTGATTGCAGTGTTAGCCTTTATTTTGCTTGGATTTATCAGCATCATAAATGTAACTCAAATGCTTTTCAGTGTTTTTTGTTTGTTTCTTTGTTTCTTTGTTTCTTTGTTTCTTTGTTTCTTTGTTTTTAATATTCATGAATTATGACAGAAAGGAAATATTGTGCAGTTTTTGTTCTGTTGGCATGTTATCAATCTGCACTAGACCATAGCAGTTATACTGTTTCTCAGTAAAAATACTGATACAATAAAATGTAGTCCTTTGATTATTTCTGTATTTTTACTGAGAAACAGTTTATGTTATATTTTATATAGAATATAAAGCTTAACATTATTTATTTTACCAAGCAAATGAGTTCTTTTTAAAATAGTGGGGATTTTGTTGTTGTTTGTTTTTTATTTGCATCTTTTTTTTCTCTTACCCTCGCAGTCAGTATTAAAGATCAGTTGCATCTTAAATGTATTATCCTTGTAATTTGCCTATTTTTGCCCAATTCAGTACCTTGGAAGAATGATCTGAAGGTGGTTGACAGGATTTTAAGCAGGTATTTTTGTCATGGAAGTTACTATTCATGAGCTTTAGAGGGTACTCACCATTTCACCTTACTGCCCTGTAGCCCTCTGAGATAAAAGTGGCAGGTCAGACACTGGTATCCATCCCCAAACTTCTTTTTCCCTCCTCTAATTGATCATATTCAGAGATCTGCACAAGACAATTAAGCATTTTCTTGTTCTTTTGCTGTAAGAGACTTTCAATAATAAGCTGAAAGTTCATGCCATCCTACTTTTCATTTTTGCCTCTATTTCACTGAGCCTAGATTTAACCACCTAGCAAGTCACCTCTGACCATTTGATTGGCTTTCACATAACAGACAGCTTTTGATGCAGCATCTTTGGAAGGACTAGTGATCCTAATGTAACATTAAATATTATTAACTAAGAGAACAAAGGCCATAGATCCATGGGAATATCAAGAGTGTCTTCATAGACACAATGGAGCTAACATTAGATACATGGCTGTAAAAATGTCATGCAATACATAAAATTTATTTCAGTGTTTATAGTTTAGCCAGCTGTGCAACAGCAAACCAAAGCCTTCCACTTTCATGTACAACCTTTTTTATGTTGGTGTGCAATGAACCTGGCTGAAAGAAATTAGGTCTACTTTTTGTTGTTGTTGTTGTTGTAGTTTTTATTTTGTTTTGTTTTGTTTTTCCTTTTTTTTTGTTTTTATATGTTTTTGTCTGATTTCAGTGTGAGGCAGCTAGCTACATTACCTATTTTATGCTGTACATAAACTCCCAATTTATGCTGTACAGTACCATTTTGGACACCTTGTCTTGCAAAAAGCCTGAAGTAAGGACAACTCTTGGTTTGAGGCATAGCAACACATTGGCAAGAGTCAAGAGATTCCTTGTCAGGTAAATGTCTTGAACTCCTGCTTCTTCTCTCCTTCTCTTTCTCTGATTCTCTTAGTTTAACATACAGCAGCTGGTACCTTTCATTCTGCAGCTGTTACAAAATATTTAATGATTTTGCAGTCTATCAATTTTGGAGTGAGTCATTTTGCCTGACAATTCTATTTAATTTTCAAAACCTCTCCATGCTACCATGTGACTACGGGGCCAGACGAAATCTATCTGCCAACAGGTATAAAACTAACAAAGAAATATATTTTAAATGTCTGTACATGTACTGATTTAAGGATCAAATTAAATTCTATAGTAGAGGTATATTGACCACCAACCACACTGAGAATCTCATCTGTTTGTGACCGAGTTGGACTGTCTTGCTTTACTGTCTGTGCAACTTCTTTGAAATTAAAGTGTACAGAGGCTCTAAGCTGAGACTAAATATAGCCAAATGGCCATATCAGCTCTGATAACAATGGCTCTTTCTTTCCTATGAGAATATGGTCACATGAGATATTAATTCATGATCTTCAGACTCGATTCTGAAGTGGTCATGTGTTCTGGGTTTGATCAGTAGCCTTTATTCATTCTCAGATATAATGATGGTACCTCAATTTCAACTTTTAATGTTTTTTTCTTTGATGGCCTCTGTCTAGGCCATCATAGCAGTTTAAGATGAATGATTCTTTTTTTCAGGTTGCACAGGACAATGACTACATCTCCACACCCCGCAAAAAAAAAAAAAAAAAAAACAAAAACTGGTTAGTGGGGCCGGGCCTAAATATTATAAAAAAATAAAAAAAACTAGTCTGCCTTTAAGGAAAATAGCTTTTAAATGAGCAATAAGAAAAAAAAAAAAAAAAAAAAAAAGTATTCTGTTTCTCTAATATTGTAAATATATGATCATACCATAACACTCTATCTAGCTCTCACAACTGATGTGAAAGTCTGTTAAATCAGGAGTCACCTGAGTCACCTTAAATCTCTGTCACCTAGTTTTATAATAACTTTCTGACTCGCTTATGAAACATAGTTCAAAGTGAACTATGAAACTTCTGACTTGCTTATGAAACATAGTTCAAAGAAACTAGTTCATCTGCATTTTTACTCTCCAGAAGATTACAATTATTCCTTTATTTACTTATTTATTTATTTTTAAATGTATTTATATTTTAGATAAATTACAGTTATCTAAAAAAAAAAAAAAAATGAGAAAGAAGGGAGGGAAAACAGGATTTCATTTCCCACTGTTTAAAAACTGATTTTTAAATTTATTTTTATAAAATAAATCTTCACCTTTTTCCTTCCTTTATCTTTTAGGACTGTTGACTTAACAGTTCAAGGTAGTTTCATGGTAGTTCTTTGCAGAAAATCTATTGTGTAAAAGCATTGTATTTAGCTATTTTCAATTACAGAAAAATAATCTAGTTATTTTAAAATGTAATTATTTTACATTTCCTCCCTGGTCCCATCAATTACATTTCTCATACTTGGAGGTAGGCTTAGTTGGAACAGCTTCTAGTGTGATTCTGCTAGCAAATAGAACAAACTTTATATACGGGGAGATATTTTGATTTTCAAAACTTCTAAATGCATGAACTTTTACATATGTTTAGATGCCAGTAAAAGTCTTCATATACTATGTTCGTGTGTATGTAACTGAATGCAAATATATATTGAAACAGGCTTGCATGTTTATCTATGTGTGCATATGAACACACAGGGTGTGACTAAAATAATTCTAACAAAAAAGGGTTTGTTGCAAGCCAGTGTAAAGTTAGAAAGAATGTTATAGCCTAGAATATATATATATATGTATATATATGTATATATCAGGGTATCCATATCAGCTTCTCTGAGTCTGGCTCCAGTTTCTTCTGTTTAGATTTCTTACCTTACATAGTATCAGATCCACAGGAAACAGCCATTCTACTTAGCACAGATCTTATTTAGAGAGATTCTATCTCTGCTTTAGCTTGGATGCTGTAATAGGAACACCGGGATTAGCTATGATCTAATGTTCAACTTCATTGCTTCAGAGTTTTAACCTTTCCTTTTCCAAAGTGAATTTCTCAAATGTATGAGATGACTAATGAGAGCAAATTTTTCTGTATTCAACAGTCATGTATGTTTCCTACTCATTTGTCCTTGCATAGTTACTTCTGAGTTGCTTATGCCAATGTTTAGGGCTGTGTCAGCACTTCCATTAAAACCCCCAATCTTCAGGAATTTGCGGTTAGGCTGGTGCGCTTGGCATTTGGCCAAAACTGAAGAGAACTGAAAATCACAAGTCAGAACTCTAAATTCATAGCATGAGAGGTGATGTTTTGGGCTGGTCTCCATATTTGGTAAGAGTGGCTGACAGCAGGCACAAGTAAAGTAACTGAGATACAAGTGTCTGATAGTATGGCTGAGCTTTACATAATGTCAGACAACAGTGCAAGAGCAGGTCCAGCTAAGTGAGAGTCTCTCACAAGACAGCCAATAATGTTTCATGTTTTGGAAGGAGGCATATATGGAGAAATAAAAATAGAAGGACCCATAGCAGGGCTGAGCTGTAGCTCTCTCAGTGCCAACTCATTTATTCAGGAAGAAATCCCCAATAGAGCAACAAATACCTACATATATTTCTGCAACAGAGGACAAATTAGTGGGGCATTTGAAGAAAAACTAGTATATTGTCAAAAGTGGCTGGTGATTCTGTTGAGTCTCATAGAGAGGATTCAGCTTGACTTTTTTTTTGCTGTGTGTTTAGGTCTTTCTAAGATTCTTTGCACAGCTAGAGTTTGTCTCTCAGACAGCACCCTGACTCTCTAATAACCAAAATCCAAATAACCCCCAAAGTCAAAGACAACTCTTTATTATCCATGATAACAAAGAGTGGGGTAATGCAAACATAGAAAAAATACAGCTAATGCAAAACATATGTAAATTGAGTTGTAGAAATAAAATGCATTCATTATTTTTTACCTTAAAAGAGGAAGATATGACATAGTACTAGTCAAAGACAAAGGAAAAAAAGATGTCTTCTTTATTAAAGTAGAATTATCTGCAAGCTGAAAAAACTCCTCTTGGAGTAAACTGCATAATAAAGAGAAAAGAATTTATAATTCCAAGTGCTTACTGAAATATTTGTAAAGTTTTTTTGTTTGTTTGCTTTGTTTTCCATGGATTCATATGGTCATAGGTTTGGCTTTGCTCAGAGTAATTAAATCCTGTGCCAATTTTTGACTTTTTGGCAGAGTTGAGGACTGGTTAAATATATTTTTATCCTGTGAGAAAAGACAACAGCACAACCCTAAGACAGCACTGATCATTTACTAATATATACCCCATTATTCTCTCTCTCTCTCTCTCTCTTTTTTTTTTTTTTTTTTTTTTTTTAGCCATGACATTATTGGGAAATCTGGGACTTAACTATCCAGTTTAACATGAAAATAAGGCAAATTTAGACATATGAACAAGTTAACACAATAAAATATGTCCTGAGGTTTTCATATTTTAGCTGTTAAAATGGCAATTACATATGTTACTATTCTTACCCTTATTTTTCAAGTATCTTCTTACCTGAGATAGAAGCAAATGTTCAAGCAGTTGCTGATTATCTGTACTGTACTGCCT
Organism: Heteronetta atricapilla; assembly: GCA_011075105.1. Lineage (NCBI taxonomy): Eukaryota > Metazoa > Chordata > Aves > Anseriformes > Anatidae > Heteronetta > Heteronetta atricapilla. Next base: position 17,843,733 of record CM021763.1, read on the forward strand.
GTATCTGTTTCTCCATGAATCTATCCTTTTATTGATTCTCATGCAGCACATGGACCAAGACCAAAATATTCCTTGAGATTTGAGCAGCTGAAGTGTAGTCTTTCTCCAATGAATGTTTCCTTCTATGAAAGAGAATGGTTTTCTTCCACAATTTCAAGACCAAAAGTGTTTTCTAAATTTACAAACTTCCTTATTCTTCAGAGCGATGTGACAAAATTTTACTGCATAACTGCATGGTCACTTTGCTAGAAATGGATAGCAGTGCTCATTCAAACTGTAATCAACCTGCAGCCTGTTGGCAGAATGAATAGGAATATTTACTGACATAATTTGGGCTGACTTCTCATATACATTATGCACCATGTCAATATGCAAAATCTTTCATAATCATAAAGGAACAAGATGACGTACTAGTACGTAGCATTTCATATCAGAGTTGTGACTACTTCCCTGTTTGTATGTGCTTTTCTTATGAGGGATCTGTGTGGAGCAGCTAGAAAGTCTAAAGTCCAGACTGTGTCAGAGCCATTGTATACAATTGTTTTTGGATCAGAGAAGCAAGCAGCATTATAAAATAAGAGTTTGATTTCTCCTGTCATTACCTGTTAATAGAAGTCCTTTTTGCTGACCACCTCATCTTTCCCTCTGGACATTTACATTGTTTGGCCTGGGTGAGGAGCCATGGCCTGTACCTAGTCCATTCTGTGTTGTCTCTCAGACAGCACCCTGACTCTCTAATAAGATTCTTAGAAATGTTTTCTAAGGAACTTACCTGCTCTAAGGAGCTGATCTGTCTAAAATATGAAACAAGGGAAATGGAAGCACTTGTTGCAATACCTGTTAAATTTCAATGAAGGAGTATAGGAGACCAGTCTTAAGACAATGAACTTGCTTTTTTATTCCCTTCCCAATCTGCATGGTATTGGAGTAAAGAATATATTTTACTATCAATCAGATTATTTTGTCATGTTGCTATATATTTTATTCCATTAATGCGTAGTAGGTGCAGTCCAAAAGGTACTTTATTATACCATGGAACAAACAGAATTAAAAATGCCTATTTGCTATTCCAATATACCAATGAATTACAGCTTTGTCAGATTTGTAATTTAATTATTTATTTATTTTTAGTTGGTGTGTAGGTATTTTTTTTTCCTCAGCCCTCTTAATTAAAACATATACATTTCCTGAGTAACACTTTGTTTAACAAAAATGCATGGCTCAAACCAGACTTTGACATAACAAAATAAAATGAAATATAAGATAAAATATAAAATTAAAATAAAATAATAAATAAAATAAAATAAAAATACATTGAGAATTCATTACTGTAGACTGTCATATGTTCAAAATAAAAATATACTTTCTAATCACAATTATTATTGTGATTATATTGTGATTAATCACAATTATTATTGTGATTATAAATGATTTTTTAATAAGTGACTTTTATAAATTATTTTATATTTTGTTATTTTATAAATAATTTTCTTTCATGGCTTTGTCCATGACAAAGCACTTTTACAAAAACTAACTTTACTAAAAACAAATACTTTACTAAAAACAAGCACTTTACTAAAACAAACAAACAACAACAACAAATTTAGGACTTTCCAGAATACCTTACATTATGGGTACTGTGCCATTTTAATTATTTTGCAAAATCCTTTGGAATAACAACACCATTTACGTAAACTCTTGCTGTAGTAGCTGAGAAAGTTATCTGATGCTAACAAATTAATAAAACTAATTTTGATATTTTTGGGATGGACCTCTGGTCTCTATGTCATGATAATAATAAATTCTACTAACACAATATGTATCCATACCTAATTTATCACCTCTGTTTAGATTTCAGATCAGTGAATGCTTAATGTCTTTTAAATTGGTATACAAGAAGCCAGCATTGCCAGAGGCAGTCAACTCCGTCCCTCAAGACTTCCTCCACCAAGACGGAAAGGTCTGCATCCAGGTCTGGAGCCCCCAGCACAACAAAGGTGTGGAGCTGTTACGGTGGGTCCAGAGGAGGGCCACAAAGATGATCAAGGGGAAGGATACCTACAAAGATAAGCCTAGAAAGCTGGCACTGTTCAGCCTACAGAAGAGAAGGCTCCAGATTGACCTCACTGCAGCCTTTCAGTATTTAAAAAGGGCTTATTAAAATCATAGAATCATGGAATAATAGAATGCCCTGGGTCGAAAAGGAGCTTAAAAATCATCTAGTTTCAATCTCTCCTGCTCTGGGCAGGGTTGCCAACCATGAGAGCAGGCTGACCAGAGCTGCATCCAGCCTGGCCTTGAATGCCTCTAGGGGCATCTAGGGGCATCCACAGCCTCTCTGGGCAACCTGTTCCAGTGCCTCACCACCCTCTGAGTGAAAAGCTTTCTCCTAATTTCTAACCTAAATCTCCCCTGTCTTAGTGTAAAACCATTCTCCCTTGTCCTATCACCACCAACACATGTAAACAGGCATTCCCCCTCCTGTTTATATGCTCCCTTCAAGTACTAGAAGACCACAATGAGGTCTCCATGGAGCCTTCTCCAAGCTGAACAAGCCCAGTTCCACCAACCTTTCTGCATAGGAGAGGTACTCCAGCCCTCTGGTCATCTTAGCGACCCTCCCCTGGACCCGTTCCAAGAGCTCTGCATCCTTCTTGTGCTGGGGGCCCCAGGCCTGCACACAGTATACCAGGTGGGGTCTCACAAGAGCAGAGTAGAGGGGGACAATCACCATTTCCCTCTCCCTGCTGGCCACCCCTTTTTTAATGCAGCCCAAGACACAGTTGACCTTCCGGGCTGCAAGTGTGCACTGCTGGCTCATGTCCAGCTTCTTGTTCATCAGGACCCCCAAGTCCTTTTCCGCAGAGCTGGCCTCAAGTTGTTCTTTGCCCAGTCTACAAAAATACCTGGGATTTCCTCAGCCCAAGTGCAACACCTTGCACTTGCCCTTGTTGAACCTAATTATGTTCTCATGGGCCCACTTCTCCTGCCTGTCCAGGTCTTCCTGGATTGCATCCCTTCCCTCTATTGTATTGACTTCAACACTCAGATTGGTGTCACCTGCAAACTTGCTGAGGGTGCACTCAAGTCCATCATATATGTCATTGATAAAGGTGCTGAAGAGCACAGGTCCCAAGACCAAACCCTGAGGGACACCATTGTGACCGGTCTCCACTGAGACATAGAACCATTGACAACAACCCTTTGGCAACGACCATGACTACTAAGGCTAAAGAATAGGATGAGATTCTCAATGCCTTCTTTACATTTCTCTTTAAAAATCAGACCAATTATCCTTGGGATATTCAGCCTCCTAACCTGGAAGTCTGGGATGGGGAGTAGAATAAATGTCTCACAATTCATGTGGAAACACTTCACAGAATCACATTATCCTCTAGGTTGGAAGAGATCTCCAAGATCACCTAGTCCAACCTCTGATGTAACACTAACCAGTCCTACACTAAACCTATCACTAAGCTAGACATCTAAACGTCTTTTAAGGACCTCCAGGGATGGTGACTGAACCACTTCCATGGGCAGCCTGTTCCAAAACCTAGCAACCTTTTCAGTAAAGAATTTCTTCCTAACATCCAACCTAAACCTCCCCTGGCATAACTTTAGACCATTCCGCCTTGTATTGTCACCAGGCACGTGGGAGAATAGGCCAACCCCCACCTCTCTACAGCGTCCTTTAAGGTACCTGTGGAGTGCAATAAGGTCACCCCTGAGCCTTCTGTTCTCCAGGCTAAACAGTCCCAGAGCTCCCTCAGCTGATCCTCATAAGACTTGTTCTCCAGACCCCTCACCAGCTTCATTGCCCTTCTCTGGACTTGCTTGAGCACCTCCATGTCCTTCTTGTAGCGAGGGCCCAAAACTGAACACAGTACTGGAGTTGTGGCCTCACCAGAGCTGACTACATGCGAACAATCACTTCCCTAGCCCTGCTGGCCACACTGCTTCTTATGCAAGCCAGGATGTTGTTGGCCCTCTTGGCCACCTGAGCACACTGCAGGCTCATTTTCATCCAACCATCAACCAATACTCCCAAGTCTTTCTCTGCCAGGCAGCTTTTTAACCACACATCTCCCAGCCTGTAGCTCTGCTTGGGGTTGTTGTGCCCCAGGTATAGGACCTGGCACTTGGCCTTGTTGAACTTCATACATTTGGCCTCAGCCCATCGTTCAGTCAATAGGTTCAGCCTATCCAGATCCTCCCACAGAGCCTTCCTACCCTTGAGCAGATAGAGACACACACCTAACTTGGTGTCATCTGCAAACTTACTGAGGGTGCACTCGATCCCCTCATCCAGGTCATCAATAAAGATATTAAAGAGAACTGGCCCTGGTACTGAGCCCTGGGGGACTCCGCTAGTGACTGGCTTCCAAATGGATTTAACTCCATTCACCACAACTCTTTGGGCCCAGCTATCCAGACAGTTTCTAAACTAACAAAGCATAGGCCAGTTCAAGCCAAGAGCAGCGATTTTCTCAAGGAGAATGCTGTGGGAAACAGTGTTGAAAGCCTTACTGAAATCAAGATAGAACACATCCACAGCCCTTCCCTCATCCAACAAGCACGTCGCTTTGCATCTCCACTGAGACTGTGACAAGTCCTTGGGTCGAGATGGGATCCAGTGGAGGGTGCTAAGAGAGCTGGCATACGTGATTGCCAAGCCACTTTCCATCATCTATCTGTGGTCATGGTCAGTTGACCAGGAGAAGTCCCATGTGAGTGTAGACTTGCTAACATGACACCCATCTATAAGAAGGGTCATAAGGAGGTTCCAGGGAACCACAGAACTCTCAGCCTGACCTCAGTGCCAGGGAAGGAACAAACCATCTGAAGTCAATCACACCACATGTACAAGACAACCAGGGGATCGGGCCCAGTCAGCACGGTTTCATGAAGGACAGGTCCTGCCTGACCAGCTCATCTCCTTCTATGACCAGGTGACCCACCTGGTGGAGGAGGGAAAGGTTGTTGTTGTAGCCTACCTTGACTTCAGCAAAACATTTGATATGGTCTCCCCCTGTATTTTTTTGGACAACCTGGCAGCCCATGGCTATGACAGGTACACTCTTTGTTGTAGAAAACAAAACAAAACAAACAACAACAACAACAACAAAGATTGTCCAGGCCCAGAGCTTGGTGGTAAATGGAGATAAATCCATCTGGTGACCGGTCACAAGTGGTGTTCCCCAGGGACCAGTAATGGGGCCATCCTGTTTAATATCTTTATTGATGATTTGGATGAGTGAATTGAGTGCCCCTTCACTAAGTTTGCAGATGACACCAAGTTGGGGGAAAGATCTATCTGACAGAGTGAAGGAAGGCCCTGCAGAAGGACCTGGACAGGCTGGGTTGATGGGCAGAGACTAACGTGATGAGGTTCAACATAGCTAAGTTCCAGGTCCTGCACTTTGGCCACAACAACCCCATGGAGCGGTACAGTCTTAAGGTTGAGTGGCTCAAAAGCTGTGCAGAGGAAAATGGATCTGGGACCATTTATTGGTTGACATTCGCCTGAACATGAGAATGCAGTCTGCCCAGGTGACCAAGAAGGCCAACAGCATCCTGGTTTGCATCAGAAACAATATAGTCAGCAGGACCCTTATATGATCCCCTTGTACCAGATACCAGATACGTCCCTTTGTACCAGAGGGGCTCTGGTGAGGCTGCATTTCAAGTACTGTGTTCAGTTTTGGGTCCTTCCCTTCAAGGAAGACACTGAGGCCCTGGAGATTGTCCAGAGAAGAGCTATAAAGCTGGTGAAGGTTCTGGAACACAAGTCATATGGCTGAGCTGTTGTTCAGCCTGGAGAAGAGGAGGCTTGGGGGACACCTTATTGCTCTCTACAACCCAGGGTGGAGTCACCATCCCTGGGTGTTTTTAAGGAAAGGTTGGTTGTGATACTTAGGGACATGGTTTAGTGGGTTATATTAGTGGCAGGTGGACAGTTAGACTAGATGATCTTGGAGGTCTTTTACAACCTTAATGATTCTATGATTCTAATTGTCTGTGCATTGAGAAGCTGTTACGACACCCAGAATCCATTTACTGATATATGCAGGGTGACTGAGGATTCACTCCAACTTGAAGTGTTGCTTTTCCATTTACATTGAGGAATATCAGAATATCTTCCCTCAGGTTTGTTTATTTGTTTCAGAATATTTGCTGTCTCCTGACACAGTCACTGTTTCAGTGCCAAACTAGCAACTTTATGAAGGCTCTTTCTGTTAGTCTGGAATTATTTTAATATTAAATGAGTGAAATATATCATAACCAGAAAATATTATTGCTAAAATAAGAAAACCTTCCTATATATTTCTTACCTTCCTATATGTTTCTCCATTCTTCAACTTTCTTTTGTCTTTAGGGTCAGTTTACATTGCTGGAAATAGTGTCTCGTCTGGACACCTGAGAGCACTAGCATAATATGACAAAGGAGACAGTGTCACAAACACACATGCACACACATTCTTTTGTCACAATACTTCATTAAATATGTGTAATTGCTTAGTTAGGAATTTAATGACCTTGTTTTCAGAGCACTGGTGACAAAATTGTACTCTTAGTATATGATCTGTAATGTTTTGCTAAATATTCAAATTGATAGAAATCACAAAAATGCAGGTATCTCTCCAGCAGTACTTTGACTTCAGCTTAAAAATAGTCTTTATTGGTGCTGCTGAATAGCTGAAATCCTACTACAAATACTGGTTCACAGTAGAAAAACTTGTAGTCCGGGTTCTTTATAACACCTGTTTCCATGTGTGCCTTGTGCCACTGGAAAATACAGCCTGTGTAACAGCTACCCAGCGTTCACTAATGAACTCTTTGAGGAACAATGGAGTAAGTGGAACAAACTGTGGAAAAATGAACAGTTGATATAATGCTTAAAGTAGCAATATATACACATACCAACCACATTTGCACTGATTTCACATAGAGTGGTAGAGTTCTTGTAATGAAATTTCGTTCTGTTTATCTGAAAACATGGGGAGAGCTCTTAAAGTGTGTTTTAACAGAAAAGAAAGTTTTGACCAAGAAAAAACATTGGTTTATACTATCTGTTTAGCCTTAGTTGACCTTACAATTATCAATCTTGCTTTTGTAATGTGGGCCCTACCAAGAAAAGAAATCACAGAGGTACTGAAAAATAGCTAATTACCTTATTTGTAATTTTTACCTGTGTGATTGGTTGTGCTGCAGATTTTTTGGTGTCTAATGTTGTTGTTTATAATGGTGACAGAGTGTAACTGAAAGGATTTCTCACTTGGGCTAGGAGAGTCCATTATTCTTCCACCTTCAGAAGCACTATATCAGGCCACATTTGCTATTTGTTTTTTCAATCAGTCAGAAAAGCTGAACCACCATTATATGAAATTAAATGAAATTTTTAAAGTTTCTGGTAGGGCTATTCTGGTCATTTCAGTTTTAATAGCTACAGGATAGTGGCAAGAATCAGTAGTATGCCTTCAGGGACTCATGGTGGATGGACTCTCTAACTCCCTAATCTGAGGGATTCAGCTTGACAGAAAGAATATAGCTGCTCAAAACTAAATGATCTTTATAGACCATTAGTGAAAATAACCTGATTTTATTTTACTAGCTGCTGTAAATATTTACTCTGACAACCCACTTTATCAAACTATAAGGATACAGTTTTGTGTATGATAAGACTGAAGGTCAATGCTTGTTTAATAAACTCTAAATAAAGAATTATGTGATACATTGTACACATTTCACATCCAGTGATGTATTAATGCATCATTGCTCTTAGTATAATCAGCTCAAATGACTTCCTTTAAAAGTCAGGGATTGTTTTACTGGTATCTTTTTTTTTAATTTCTTTCTTTCTTTTTTTTTTTTTTTTTTAACAATTTAAATGCACTATTGGTCATATGCCAGTAATCCAGCTAACACTTAAGGTGAATAGTGAATATTATATTAGACCTATTGATTTTTTTAATTTTCAATGTCTTAAGGATAATTAAGATATAAACAAGTTCAGTTCATATTGCAGCATAGTTTTAAAATAATTACCTGTTGATATTGCAGTCAAATCCAATGCCAGAACTGTCAAAGGCTCATACTTGGAGTGCTGATATACCTTTAGAGCTTTTCAAGACATGTTTCACCATAACTGCTCTGTTTTTGTTTGTTTGTTTGTTTGTTTTCTTTTTTCTTTTTTTTTTCTTTATTTATCCTGCTTAACAATACTGAATGTGGACCATGTTACTGGAGAGTGCAAAATGAATAAATAAATAGAAATATGTAAAATCCACTGAAACAACAAAAACAACATCAAACTTTCATAGAGAGTTTTAAGTTGGATAGGAAATACAGTGCTTTGCACTGTTAAGTTATAGATGTAGGAATACAGGTCTAAATACAATTTCTTACAGTGTTGGGTTATACTGTGATATTGCTTAATGTTATTGTAATTCCAGCTATTTCAAAAGCAGATGTGAAGATATTAATATCATCACACAGGCAGTCTGGGATATCCATTGTCTGATTGCAGATATATGGTTCCCATAACAGTATGTGAATTTTGAAAATCTTTTTGGAACTATTTTATTCTTCACTGTGTCCAGATCATTGACCATCTCTGTATTTTTATCTACAATTTTAAGGAACTGTGATAGTTGTTTTTTTGTTTTTCCATATGTTGAGACCTTTCTTTTTCTTATTTGTTTTAATTAATAGAATATAACACAATTATTGATCATAAACTTTATTGTGATGAGTCAGCACAGGAAAGGACATTTATTTGCTTTACTGTGAATTCATAGGGAAAATGTGTGCACAGGTGAAAGTGATCACACTTTCATCAACATTGTGGTGTTGATGGGGTAGGATAGAGGTGTGTTCTGTTTGTTTATTTGTTTTTGATGTTCTTGGAGTGCATTTTCTTTTTATTTCAATAAAATTGAGATTATGTTCTCTGTGTATTTGTGTGATTCCAATTACTCTCCCATACTATTATTAAATTGTTATTTCTCAACTGATCTAAGATTGCAGAAAGACTACTGGGGGGTGGGGGGGAGGGAGGGGGAAGAGGGTCAAAATAGTTATGAAAACATAGAAATACTCAGGGCTGTAGCTTCATATGGTATCCCCTTTACACCCTTGTTTCAACAGAAATTTAGGCTTAAAGATCATCTAGTTCCAGCTTCACTGTCATGGGAACAGACACTTTCCACAAGACAAGGTTGCTCAAAGCCCCCTCCAGCCTGGCCTTGAACATTTCCAAAGATGGGGCATCCACAACTTCTCTGGGCAACCTATGCCTCACCACCCTCTTAGTAAACAACTTACTCCTTATATCTAAGCAAAGCCTACCCTTTTCATTGTAACTCTGTGGCCTGGAAAACTGCTTAAATTTATGCCACTTTCTGCTATTTTCTTAAATTTATGCCAGCTGGATTTACCAAGTGGTATCAAGCACACAGTAACAAAATCAAAACTTTAATTTTTGTAAATGTATTGTATTTTCTTGCAAATTCCAGCTTAGTAGAAATCAATAATGGGATATGAACCCATGTATGCAATATCATTGGTAAAATATCAAGCTGATGCTTTGTTAGTGTAAATTATTTTAACTCCATATATTCAAAGTGACCACTAAACAAAACAAAATATGTATGTGGATGTGCTACCATTATCTTAAAACAATTTTTCTGCAGCCACAGGAGGGACAGGGGTAAGAGAGCATCATCATCAGAATTTAATATCTTCCATGAAAAGTAAGTATATTTCTCCCCTCTGCCTTTCAAAGGATTGCAAGACAGAGTGCATTTCACTGAAGCTGAAAAAAAAAAAAAAAAAAAAAAAAAAAAACAAATGCAACTTTTCTGTAAGAAGTCTGAAGCACTTATAGCTAATCCAAGAGTTGTTCATGGGAGAACAATTGAACAAATGCAGTAGATGCTGAATACTTTGTGATGTTGCATGAAGGGAGGGCCTCTTCAGTCTATTCACCTCTGCCTCTGTAGCTATTCTTTGGCCTTGAGGTCTCTAGAATCCATGTATACCTTTTTTTTTCTCCTTTTTTTTTTTTTTTTTGTATGTGTATGTGTGCGCGTGCGTTTCTGTGGATCATTGACTGTTTACTATAGTGCTGATGCAGTCTGAAGAGATGCAGGGCCTGAGATGTTTTATCTCTTGTCAGAGCTTGCTTCAATTAAATTAATGGATCCATTCAACTCACTCTTTCCTCTTTCAGCTGCATCACTACTGAATACATTAAAAAGATCTTAAGTCTCAAGATGGTACATCATGGCATTAGCTAGGGCACTCATTTCCCTCTATCTTCTTTTTCTGTAAATCAAATAATTAATGAGATCTCTACCTCAATA
>CM021763.1:17854196-17872196 GCA_011075105.1 Heteronetta atricapilla
TCTTTTTCTGTAAATCAAATAATTAATGAGATCTCTACCTCAATAGAGCACTTCATCAATATTTTGTAGCAATAGAAAGAAAAAAAAAAAAAAAAAAAAAAAAAAAAAAAAAAAAAGATGTGCTTTTTGCTCTTGGAGAAGCTTTTATCTCCATCTGAGTAGGATTTGGTGGGCAAATGTGGTGATTCTGAAATGACAAAATATTGACTGTTTTTTCAGTTTGCTCTTAATTTCTGAGAAAAAAAAAAATTCCAAAGGCTTCGGTACTGACCACTGTATAAGTGTCGTGCTTGTCTCTGTTATAAAGATGGGTGGTGGTTGAAGTTTAGACTTGGAATAAAATTTAATCGAAATTCAGTTCTTTGTAGAATATGTAATTACAAAGGATTATATAGCTAAGGATCACAGCTTAATGTTCAGTTTTTCAATTAACAGAAAATAATTATACCGCAGATAATGTCAACTATTTTGTTTCCTTTGCAAAATATTATTTACCTTTGCTGCTGTTAACTCCTTCACGGTAAAAAGAAAAAAAAAAAAAAAAGGAAGAAGAAAAAAAAAAAAACAACATTTTAAAATTTAAGATCTTCAAACTTAGAATACACCAGACAATATACTGTATTACAGACATAGGTACAAAAAATTCTAATAATTTTCTTAAGTATCAGGCCTGCAGCAGATATAGGTGTTATCTTCAGTTTCTATCATTCCAATCATAATTATTTCGATCTTCTCTTAAAAAAAAATATATCAAAAAAACTAAACAGCTTTTGTAATTCTGTTGTTGAAGTGTCATTGATTATTTAGTTGAATACTAAGCCACTTACTGGGAATCATGCACTGATTAGTAATATATTTCCCCCTTCCCCCCCTTAGGTTATAAAGAATGAATATAGTAATTTTAATTTAATGTTTTGGCTGCAAACTTCAGTTGGGTGAATAGGGAACATTTGACTACAATTAGAAGGGAAGAGTCAAATATAGACTGAATTCTTAAGATATAATAGCAACTTTCACTGAAATGAAAATTTCATTACATTATAATTAGAACAATACCCTTTAATGAAAAGTATAAACATGCAGTACTGGCCTTCAAAAAAATTCCTTTAAATACCACTACACTGTTGTGATAAAAATAGTCCATTCCTGCAGGATAGATATAACTGAAAGATCTGAAACTGTAAATGAACATAAACACAAATAATGTCTATCTGCATGAGGTCCCTTGCAGGAAGAGAGATCTTAGAGACTAGGACTGTGAGCTACACAGTAATCGATCTCTGCAAAGCATTAGCAGCCCTGTATTTCCAGACATTCATTTTTCCTTATATGATAACTTTGGCAGTATGTACACTAGTATATACATCCTTCTCAGGGAATGACTTCTGGCCCCCAAAACAGGTGTAGCTCCACTCCAGTCTGCTCAGGACTGCTCAAGTAGACTGGCCAAATCCATGTAGCAGCTGACTTGGATCTTCCATGGGTTCCATGATTTTGTGAGTTTATAGAGTGCATGTGCATGCACAAGCATGTATATTTTTTATGTTTAAACTGAGTGAAATGATATGACAAGACTCAGCACAGCCTGTTACAATGGTCTTTTTTTTTTTGCTACAGAAAATGGTATTTCACATTCTGCAGCATGACATGATAAAGGTGAGGTGCTTATGAGGGCATGGATTTTGGAGATGGCTTTGATGAACTGCAAGAGTGAAAGGGGCCAAACCTGACGTAGTTTTGTGTGCACTATGTAATCCAAAAATCATATTACTCTAGATAATTACTGAAGGCTTACCTCAGGGAGAAGAAAAGAGAATCCAGAAAGGAAATAGGGTGAGTACAATGTGGTCAGCTGGGCAGCAGCACACAGGACAGTGGAGACATGCACTGAGTGTCTAAAATAAAGACCATCAACTTATAACAACAATATAAGTTGATCTGTTTTTTACTTATCATCCTCCTACTGTTTCCCTTTCCTTCTACGTGCTCAGTTCAACTCACCCACCTCTGAATCTCACACTGAAACCAAATTTCATTCAATTTTAATATGAAACTAGTGATTTGTGTTTTAGTTAGTTGGTTGTAATTGTTGTTGTTGTTATTATTGTTGGTTTTTGTTCATCATTCATTCTTCTGCTTTTGTAGGTCAAAAATCTTTATAATCTGTGCTCTTAATATCTTCATATTTATTTTGAGAACACTCAGTGGAGGAAGAGAATATCATGATTCAATGATGTTACCATATCCATAGACACAATTGTTGTTTGTACTTTAAGCTTGATGCAGCTCCTAGAGAATCATGCTAAATAATTAAAACTGTGAAAAAAGTATTGCATCTAGTAGTGAGAATAGGGTTAATTTCTGGCAAGAATTTTTGGCACAAGTTGTCTTTTCCTTGGAGTCAAAAGCTTCTGACATGGGCATAAAGTCCTTCCAGAATACAGATTTTTATTTATTTATTTATTTATTTATTTATTTATTTTGTATTTTGGTTTTAATAAAATTTGGAGGTTTTGTTTTTTTTCCAAAACCAAAATCACCTCTAATGGCCTTGTGGCCTGTGGAAATAGTGGATATTTTATACTAGTTAGAACTATAGGGATAAACATAAAAATCTTCTTCCTGATGATTTAAAAATACAGACAGCAGTTAAAAGGTGCTTTTTTATTTTTTTTATTATTTTTTTTTTTTTTTTTTTGAAACCTGCATTATGATTTCATTGTTTTAGAATGCTCTTTGTGTGTGTGTGTGTTTATTTCAACATGTCTAGATTTTTCCAGCCTTTACAAAATCTAGGTGTTCTCTGTACCATCAGTACTAGGTCTTTCACATATGAGTCCATGACTTTAAATAGCACAATGACAGTACTTACCATTTCACACAGGGTGTGCTAGTAACTTTAACTGGAACAGGACTATGTGGCTTGGGCTAAATCACAACTGCAGCGGACCTCCTGAAATAGGCTAAGCCCAGCATGACCTTTCTCAAAACTTTTTCTACATAGTGCTGATTTTTTTCTGATATTATTCAGCTTGGAGATCTATGTGGTAGTGTTGGCAGCGTGGATTGCTGCCCAATGTTTTTATTCCTACCTTATGTAAATGGATTATTCATTGTTTCTAGTTTTCCTTGGCAGCCTTTTCAAGAAGCGTCAGTTGTCTTCAGCCAGATACTTGCATGTGCTGCTGGAAACTTTCTTGTTGCCACTGCACATTTTAGAACTTATTAGAATTGCTAAAATTAATAAATAAAAACCAGAGAAAATTATAAAATGAAATAATGACCTTGGTTCACAAACAGCTCTTAGTTTTGTGTCTTGTTTTGAGTCAATTGTCCATCCATGTTATCCATTTTCATCTTTTCTTCCTTTCATTCATTTTCCATGGGAGGAACCTTTTCTCCAATGACAGCCTGTTAACTCAACATCCCCATGGCTAGTTTATTTAATAAAAATCTCAGTAATGTTCCATCCAAATAATGTTATATCTGTAATATTTAGTGTATGCATAAAGAAAAGGAAAATATATTGTATGATTGATTTCTCAATATTCATCTCCTGCCTCTGATGATTGGTTGACTGCCTAACACAGAGTTACATTCTACAAAAAATTACATATTTTTTTGATAGTTAAATTGTTATCATTGGATAATTTCTGTCAGCTAAGAACACCTATACAGGCTTCCAAACAACAAGATTCTCCAGGAATTAATTTCTCAATAAGCTGTCTTCTTTCTTTTGCTTTCTACTATTCCATTCCTAAAATAAATAAATAAAAATAGTAACAATTTAAATTCCTCTCCTAGGTTTCTTGAGACCACAAAAAGTGGAGATGGAATTATTTTTGCATATTTGTTTTTCTTTACTTGACAAAGACAGTTAACACTTCATGCAATTGGAGTAAAAAGTGAAAGAAGTTTCAGCTTCTGGGTGCAGATCTGTGTCAATGAAAACTGAGAAAACAGTTTTATTACGTTACCATATAAAGTGTTTTTGTTTGTTTGTTTTGCTTCTGTTTTTGTTTTTGAGGGGGGTTGTAGAGAGGGAGAATTCAGTTGGAAAAGAATAATAAAAGGTAATTCTATAATAGGTAAATGCAATTCTACAATAGGTAAATGTAACCTCTTAAAGGTACTGTGGATTGTGGTCTTGTACTTACCCTAATTCTTTTTTTTTTTAAAAAAAAAAAAAAAAACAGTGTCATTTTTTTTTTTGGTGTTTTTTTTTTTTTTGTTTATTTGTTTGTTTGTTTGTTTTCAGGTTTATTTTTTATGATTGTGGAGATATAGGAGTCACATAAAACACACAAACATACAAATTTATTTATATATATGTATGTGTATATAAATAATTATTTGTATATGTCTATATATATGTATTTACTAGCTGTATTTGCATACTCCATTAAGCTGGTAAGTTTTAAAAACAGATTAACTTTTCCGTTTAATATGTATATTATACATAACTTAATAATTACATGTAATCTCTCATACACACAAACTATACAAAGCATGAACAAAACACAAAGATTCAGACACAAAATTATGTGTGATTTAATGCCTAGATAGTGTATGATAATGTCAAGCTTTTCAGCTGATGCAAATGCTTATACAAACAAGCAGCATCACAACCACTTCAATCAGCTGAGTCAGGTTTCTGCTGATAGCATCTTAAACTTACTAGATAAAACTCTATCTAGGATCGTCTTGTAATTCTGAAGGTGACACTCTGCTTAGAACTCATTTCCACAAACTTATGTGCTAGTCCACGCTGAAAGTCTATGTGCTAGACACTGTAGAAGTGTAGCCCAAACATCTGTAAAAGACTAAAATATACCATTGGTCCTCCAGGTTTCCTGTACCTTCAGATGGAAAATGTAGACATTATACAGCAATGTCTATTCAAGTACTCTTTCATTGCTATTTCCTTGCCTTTAATTGTTTCTTGATTTTCAGGAAAATTGGCAATAGTCCTTCTGGTGTTTGGACTTCAGTTTTGGATCTCTATGATGAAAATCTAAGTATATCCTACTTTTTTTCCCCAAATATGGTTCTGATCTGGCCATGAGTTGAATCAAAAGTAATTATTTACTATATGTAATATTTTGTTTCCTAGCATCATTAACCCCACTGCACAAGGTGTATTTTACAGTAATTTTGTATATATTCATTGAACTCTCTTCTCATACAACATAAATTAGTACCATAATTTTGCCATCACTTCATAACCTTCTTCACCTCCAAATCCAAATAAACGTATATTTCCTCACACTATTTTCAGCTCCTTTTTCAGGCTTTGTCTTTAATACAAAAGCAACATCTTTGGGTACTGGGTTAGAAAATTAAATGTTATTGTTTGACATGGTTAAAGTACATGGTAGTGTAGGTAAGATCTCTGTTTTTTTTCCAGTAAATGCAAAAGTCTTGGCAGCTGCAAGCAAAAGTGACCATAGAGAAGAAAAGACTTTATCAGTGTTCACAGCTACAGTACTATCTACATTACAAAGTCTAATGTCTTGATGTGCTACAGAGTCATTGTGGTGACAGACATGGTGTGAACACATATCTTTTTAGGACAGGTATATCCTTTTTTCATTCCTGCTACAAAGAATTTGCACTTAGCATACTGCTGGTTTCTGCTGATAGAATTCACTGCTGATAGAATTCACCTTAATACAAATAATAGAAAATAAACTAGACAGACTGAATGGTGCTTTAACCATTAAGGGTCATCTGCATTGTAATGAGATCCCCTGCCATAGCTGTATTTGTGGTATAGTAAGGATTAGCTCAGGAAAATGCAATAGATCTGGAGTGAGATGCATACAGCTGCACATAGCTGACACACAGGTGTTTGTGTTTTTATTTGACTATTTGCCAATATCAAAGCCAGATAAATTAGAGGATCCACATAGCTGTTTGAGACTTATCTTCTGGCACTAGTAATACCAATCCTTTCTCCCTTATTAGGCTCTGTGTTTGGGTTATAACCTCTACTCCATCGTTCCTGCAGACTGAGACAGTATCAAGTTATCCACCCTTTCAACAACTGAATGGTAGAGGTATTGAATTAGAATGAGGTAGGTACAGGTGGTAGCAGCTGCTAAATATAAATATATATAAATTATATATATAAAATATAAATTTTATGCTGTCTTTTTGTTTGTCTGATTTATTCAAGTAGTTTTCTGATAAATTTTCATCAAATTGTGGAAGGATATTTTCTTGATTCTTTTTTTCCAGTAAGGACTGGGTAGTCTTCCAGTGTTAGGAATTCTAAACCTCACTGGTAAAGCCTGCTACTATTTAAAACACAATTTAAAAATAAAAAATAAAAAAATAAAAAATAAAAAAAATCAAAGGCTAGGGGAAAAAAAAAGAGAGAGAACAACAACAACAACAAAAAAACAGTATTTTAATATAAACCCAGTCCTTTCAGTGAGAAGGTTATAAATCATATATCAAGCCTGATACAAAGAGAAATGTATTGGTGTGTTGTGCATGAAATACAGGCAAAAGAAAAAAGACCTGGAGGTCATTAAAATTCTGACAGTCTTGCTGGGGCAAGTGAACTCAAATTCAAAAGTGAATTCAAAAAGAGCTGTAGGAATATCAGGCAATATACAAACATACATCACCATCAGGACAGGGTGCTCATGGCTGGTAGCAGCTACTTATTGAACTGGTAATGGTTACATAGAAATCTTGATCACAGAAGGTACTAGTAAAAGTTCTGTTCCTTTTTCTTCCAAAATGTGTGACTACTTAGTCTAAACTAAATGGCCTAGTACTGCCATAGAAAGGTAAAATCTAGGTTAGAATTATGTTAAATATTTGGTGAATGGAAATTTAAGTTTAGCAAGGAAATTAATTATCCCCACAAAATATATATGAAACCAAATTCATTTAGTCAGGAGGTTTGGTATCAGAGGCTCAGTTTTGGAATACTCGTTGGGAATGTTAGACATCATGGCATTATTCTCAGAGGTGCCTAACTTCTCTCTGCAATCCATCTGCTATTCATACACCACATGTAGTGAGTAGCCCTGTTAAACCAAATAACCTTAGTGGTGGGCTAAGACACCTCTCAGCCATGAAATGTGAATAGTGTAACCCAAATACTTGGAACAGATCCTTAGCAGTTAAGCTCTAGCCAAAAACTCTCTCTCTCTCTCTCTCTCTCTTTCTCTCTCTCATCACATGATAATAAACATCTTTGTGCAGGAGAGATCTTTATTTCCCATGGTGGTTTTACCATGCTAGGCAGCTGAACACCACAACCGCTCTCTCACTCCCCCCTTGTTAGATGAGGAGGGGAAGAAGTAAAGGAAAGAACAACTCACGGATTGAGATAAGGATAATTTAATTAAAGGAAAAAAAATATTAAGGAAATATTACTATTAATTAAACAATTTAACTAAAGGGAAAAAAGGGAAAAAGGAAAAGGGAGGGGAAAAGGGAAAAAAAAATAAAAATAAAAAATAAAGGCTATGTGGAAGTGCAGAGGAAAGAAATTACTCTGTACTTCCCACAAATGAGCGATGCTTGATGACATCCTTGAAGCAGGGTCTCAGTGCACATAGCCGGTGTTCAGGAGGAGGACAGATGTTTTCACAACAAGAGCCCACCCCTTCCCTCTTCTTCCTTTTTCCACCTTTTATTGCTGAGTGGGACATCATATGGTATGGAATATCTCTTTGGTTGGTTTAGGTCAGCTGCCCTGGTGATGTTTCTTTCTCACTTTTTTGCCCACCCCCAGAAGGGTTAGAGAGAGTCCTGATGCTGTGCCAGCACTTCTCAGCAGCAGACAAAACACTGATGTGATACCACTTCTGTCCTAGTTACAAGTGCAGAGCAGAGCACTCTATGGGCTGCTGCAGGGAAAGTTAACATCCCAGCCAGACCCAGCACAGTCAGATCGAGTCTCTTTGGAGATACAGCTGTCATTTTAAATGCTAATGAGGATCTTCAGCACATATGCAGGATAATTCCTTGTGGTACTCTGAATACTTGACCTGCGAGGCTGTTTAACCTAAATACCTGCAGCTTTTTTAAGATAAACCTATGATTATCCTGCAAAGAAAGACAGCAGATTTTCAATTACATAATAATTACATATAATTTAACTGTAGCAGATATGGAGGAAAAATTCATCTTTTCTCTGGCAAATATTCAGCTTTAGATGGAAATCAATAGGTAACAAAATAGTTTAAGGCATTTTTTTGTTGTTTGTTTGTTTTTATACATTAATGTACTTCAGATCTCTTAAGACACATTTTGCTATTACTCATATGCAAAGAAAAACCTGACAGTCATAGTTATAGAATTATAGAATGACTTGGATAGAAGGGGACCTTAACGATCATCTAACTCCAACCACCCTGCCATAGGCAGGGATGCCACTCACTAGATCAGGGTGGCCAAGGCACTGTACAACCTGGATTTGAACACCTCCAGGGATGGGGTATCCACAGCTTCTCTGGGCAACCTCTTCCTGTGCTTCACTACCCTTACAGCAAAGAATTTCCCCCTACTGTCTAGTCTAAATCTATTGTCTTTTAGTTTAAGACTATTCTTCCTTATCCTACCACTACCTACCTGAGCAAGGAGTCCTTCTCTACCCTTTTTACAAAAACACTTTAAGTATTGAAAGGTCTCAATGAGGTCTCCAAGGAGCCATCTATTCACCAGGCTGAACATCCTCAGCTCTCTGAGCCTCTCTACACAGGAGAGGTGCTCCAGCCCTCTGATCATCTTTGTGGACTTGCTCTTACAGGTCCACATCTTTTTTATGCTGGGGGACCCAAACCTGGACACAGTGCTCCAAGTGGAGCCTCAGAAGGGCAGAGCAGAGGGGCATAACCATCTCCCTCCACCTGCTGACCACTCCTCTGTTGATGCAGCCCAGGATGCAGTTGGCCTTCTGGGCTGCAAGCACATACAGCTGGCTCACATTGTTCTCCTGCCTGGAATTGTCCAGACTCAGGAACAGCATTTTGCACTTGGACTTATTGAACCTCATTAGGTTCATATGGGCCCACTTCTCAAGCTTGTCCAGGTCCCTTTGAATAGCATCTCTTCCTTCTGTTGTACCAACTGCTCCACTCAGTTTGGTGTCATCTGCAAACTTGCTGAAGGTGCACTCAATCGCATTGTCTATGTCATTGATAAAGACATTAAACACTACTGATCCCAGGACAGACCCTCTGAGGGACACCACTTGTCAACGGCCTCCACCTGGACATAGAAACATTGATCACTACTCTCTGGATGTGGCCATCAAGCCAATTCCTTATCCACCCAATGGTCCTTCTTCAAATCCATAACTTTCCAATACAGAGATTAGGATATTGTGCCAAAAGCCTCACAGAAGTCCAGGTACATTTTATCAGTTGGTCTTCCTTTGTTGACTGATGAAGTTACTCCTTCATAGCACGCCACCAGATTGGTCAGTCATGATTTACCCCTGGTGAAGCCTTGCTGGCTGTCCTGGATCACATCCTTATCCTTCATGTGCCTTTACATTGCCTCCATGAGGATTTTTTCCATGATCTTGACAGGAACAGAGTGAGGTTCATTGCTCTGTAGTTCCCTGGGTCTTCCTTTTTACCCTTTTTAAAAATGGGAGTGATGTTTCCCTTTTTCTAGTCACCAGGCACTTGACTTGATTGCCATGATTTTTCAGACATGATGGAGAGTGGCTTGGTGACTATGTCAGCCAGTTCCCTCAGGACTTTGGGATGCATGTCATCAGGCACCATAGACTTGTAGTTGTCAAGTTGCGTCAGGAGGTCCCAAACTTGCTTTTCACTTGCATTGTGGGGGACTGCTCTCCCAGACCCCATCTAGATGTTCAGGGTCTCAAGAGATGTGGAAAGCCTCACCAGTAGTGAAGATCAAGGCAAATAAGTTATGTACCTCTGCCTTCTCCACATCTGTTGTTACCATTTCTCCATCTTAATTTGTCCGAGGTGCTCCATTCTCCATAGCCTTCTTTTTGTGGTCAATGTACCTGTAGACTGTAGAACACTTTTTTTTTTTTTTTTTTTTTTTTTTGTGTGTGTGTGTGTGTGTGTGTGTTTGTTGTTGTTTGTTTGTTTTTGTTATTTTTGTTTGTTTGTTTGTTTGTTTTTCATCCCTCGCCATGTTTAATTCTGTCAGTGCCTTGGCTTTCCTGATCTTGGATCTTGTGACAAAATTCTTTTTAGAAGCCTAGAAAATGGACCTCTTATGGTGCTGTAGCTTAATGGATCCAAAGGGAATACATTTCAGAGAAAACATGGGAAAAGATGTGGCAAAGTACAAGGGACTGCCAGGGAAAAATCCTCCTTAGGAGGGAAAGAGTAAGGGACTAAATGCTAAGGTAATTGCCAACAGAAACATTATATTTTCTAAAGAAAGCATGTATTCAGATTGCTTGGTGTGAAACAGTATTCTACACTGGCCTGGTTTCACACACTGAGTAACTAATCTCAGGGCAGTGGTGACAGGTGCAGACCTTATGGCTTTCTCTACAAGTTCCATCCGAAGTGATGGGCATGTGTTCCTTCATCTGTCACTCAGCAGTTAGTGTTCTGAATCTGAGCTGTGCTCTACTTCCTCATCAGTTATTATTTACTAAATGTATTAACTGAGTGAAAATAAATGGGTGGATACGTTTAGTGTTTAGTTGGTGTTCACTTTTGAAAATTGGCATTGGGAATATTTGTAAAGGCTGCTGCTGAGAATCCAATAGTGTAAACTTCATTAACAGTAGGAGGTCTGAAAAAAATCGACGACTGAAACTTTTTGACTGAAACTTTTTCCATTGATATCCATAACGAAGTATATTATATTCTTCTTATTATTATTGTTGTTATTATTATTATTATTAAAAAAATGGAGCGTGGATATTTTAAACTGAAGACTTTTCTTACACTCCGAAACTCGTTTGCCACTGCTTCTGCTACCATTTCTCTGATTATTGTCACTGTGTTCTCTGATGTTGTCACTGTGCCTCTGAAGAGGAAAGGAAGATCAGGAGTGACACTGGGGAGAGAGAAAAGTGACTATATGTGTAAAAGGCAACACGTTCCTGTGGTTTTATTAATGGTTCTCTGGTAGGCAGGAATGAATGTAAGTGTCCATTACATTTCATAATACTGTTTTTTAAATTCATAGCATTTAGAATGGCTTGCTTTCTTTACTCCCTTCTCCTCCCTCCACTGATCACCATGAACTATTTCAGTTTGATCAACTAACATTTTCACAAGAGATGTGGAAGGTGTCAGATGATTTCCAAACCAATCTAGGGTATATATGGTTGTTATCTATTCTTGGTAAATGGATGAATTTTAGAAAACTGCTATGATTTATTCAATTGTTTGGAAGAATAAGACAGTTTTATATCACCAAGTTTGTGAAAATATTTGAGAATTCATTTTCCATTGGGGATGTGAAAGGACTACGATGTATTTGAGAAAAGTCTTTCTTTTGAGAGTTTACATTAAGTGCTTTCATGTATATACATTTAATTACAAGGACTTTTTAATTCCCACTCTGAATTTATAAATAATGAAGAAAAGTATAAAATATGACTGAAAAAAAAATCTGAGAATAGAAATAAACAATACAAGAAAAAGATTTGAATTAAAACTGTATCATTTGAAAAGAACCTATGTTTTAAGAGGTCTAATCTTCCTACATGTCTAAATAATTAAAATTAGGTGCTTTCTAAGACTTTAAAAGTGCATTTCACTTCAGTTACAAGGCAATTGAAACTTCTGTAGAGTATGATGGAAATAATTTTTGTTCATAAATAAATCATCATCATCATCACCATCATGTAAGACTGGTAGTGTTCATGCTATTAGTTAAATTAAATGTGACAGGAACAGTACATCTGGAAATTTTCAGTATTAATAAGCTTGTGCCTTGAAGTGTTTTGTTTCTGTAGGATGTGGCCATATTCCTACGGAAGTTGTTTACATGTTAATTCAGCTTTTTCTTTAAACAGCAGTTTTGATATAGGCAACACATGTGTATAGACATTACCTTCCTATAAGTGTCATGGTCCACTTATCCTCTCACTTCAGGAAACGAATGCCTATTATGATTCACAAATACGACAGTACGAACACAGGGGCTGACTGGAGGCAGAAGTGACCTCTTCCAGGAATCATGTGCTACATAAAAGGCCTCTCTTCTGAAGGTTTTTTAACTGGACAGTGCCTTACTCACACAGTAAGTAAGAGGAGCAGAAAGGGGAGCTTACCTTTTGGGAAACAGGCAAAAATGAGGTAATAACTAAATATACTTCTAATATTTATGAAGATAGGATATCTTTTGACATTACAAACAAATTCTAAGTGGCTTCTGTAAAACCAACCATGACCTATACCAGCTGATATCAAAACCAAAGCATCCCAGGCACTTTATTTTATTATTGTATACATATTTATATAATTAGGAAGATTAATCACAGCTAGGGATAAATTAACTTTTTATATAAAAAATATATAAATATATAAGCTGCCATGCTGGCAGCTTATATTTCCCATCACCTTGCTTCAGTATCTCCCTGTCTGCCTGCTCTAATACATTAAAAAAATCCTGGGAATCATCATAAACCATCCTTCTGTACAGTCTCAACTAAAATAAGAGCAAATAACAAGTGAAATATTCTAACACATTTGCCCAACAACATAGTGTGTGTGTGTGTACTGCATAACCTAATCTTGACCACAGGATAGTAAACCATGAGCAAGTATATTAAAATCAATCCATATTCAAGCTGTCCAAGTACATTAAAAACTGAGTCAAATTCTTTGCTGCTGCAAGCACATTTGAAACACAAAATTTTCTCTTTCTAAATGTCTACATTTTTATCTGCAATACTTGCATTAACAAAGATGAAATACCACACACATCTTTCAGTTAAACAGTCCATTAATCCCACAAGGGACATATATATATAGTTTATATATATATATAAAAAAATAAATATATATATATATTTATATATAATATTTATATATATATTTATATATAATATATAAAAATATATATATAAGTTTATATTTATATATAAACTTTTATTTTGAGTTTTTTCTTTATTTATTTAATGAAAGTCAAGTAATAAATCACTTTTCTGAATGGCACTATATAAAAGAACATAAGAACATTTCAGGTGACCTATGAGTCTTCAACCATTTGATTCACAGCATTGACACTAAAATTAAGAGATTTTAAATACTTTACAATAAAACTTCAATACAAAACTTTTCTCTTAAACATAGTAGCACTTAATTTATATCTTCCTAATGTGTTTGCAATCCATTTAAAAAGAAAGTCTGAAATTTATGGGCATATATCTAATAACTAGATTAGACTGAGTATAGAAGAACTGTCATGTATAATAGCCGTAAAATTACAGTTATACAGCAGATGCATCATATGTAATAACCTTGGCCAAGCTTCAGCTCTAGGATATTGAAGTATTTGCTCACTTTCCAGGCCTCACCTATGAGTATTTAGTGAAGAACAGCTCATGACTAAATGCAGTCAAGGCCCTGACCTGAAGAATCAGCAGACCAGAGCTCTAGGATACACCGTAATTCACAGTACTGTGGATTTTCACCATACCCTAGTATTCCTTAATCCTTTGCATACATATAATGATATTCAGCAAACATGACTTGTTATTTGCATTGTTGCAACCTGCCTGGTGATTACAGTATTTTAATGGTAGATAAGAATTTAAACATCTTCAGAGATTCAGGAGATTCCAGATTATTCAACAAACCAAGCCCAGTGAACTCTTGAGAAAGTATTAGTGCTCAGGAAGAAGTAGGGCATTGCTCTGCTGAATGTAATGCCAAGTCCTGGAGTGTGTGGTGATCCAGACATCTCCCATGCATGGGACTTCCGCAACTGCAGCCAGGATTCTGCTTGCAACATTTGTGAGCTTCTTTCTAATGCATCTCAGACTCCAAGCATCCTGCCTATAAACTACAATCGTCCCTGTATGGCCAGGCAATGAAAACCTTGCTGTCTTTATGTTAGCTATGTTCAAGATCTGTCCTTCTCCTGGTAGGAAAATTCAGTCATTATTTCACACAAACAGTAACATCTAAGAGTGTTTAGTCACTGATTGTTTGGTGACAACACCTCCATATTCACATTGTCGGGGTCGCTCCCACTATGTATTTATCTTTCATCATAAATTACTTCCTTTTTAATTGCTAACTGCAGTGCTTTCTATTAAGATGCTCTCAGAGAAGTTATCAGTACAAGCATTTCTTGAAAGAACATATTAAGAAAGGAGTTGTTCACAAGTTAGACAAAACTTTTTGTTAAATAAAGTAGAAGATGATATCACAAACACTTCAACAGCAGAGCAATTTGAGACATCTTTGACAAATTCCACAATTCCCATTGGTCTGCATTTGAACAAGTGAAAGAAAATGTTAATTTCAATCAGCTGACAAAAGGTGCTGCTGTCACAGTCAGGCCTTTAGAGTTCAGTTTTCAATGTTTAAGTAATAAACAGTCTTACACAAAATATATTGTTTCTTTCTAAACAAACAAACAAATGAAAAACTGTTCTTTTTTGTTTGTGTTTGTGTATTTGAACTGTCATGAATCGAGAATGTGTGTTAAAACTTTTCTGTCTCTGTGTAAAATGTATTTCTATTATGAAGAAGAAAAAAATAACAAAACAACCTATGTATCAAAAAAAAGTGTTGTTGTTGTTGTTGTTGTTGCTGGTGGTGGTGGTGGTGGTGGTGGCGGCTTTTGTTTACTTGTTTGTTCTCTCATGAAAACTAATAAAGAGTCTAAGGAGTCTATAGGAGCTTATATATGTAGAAACCTAATATATGTAGAATGGAATTAGAAACCTAATAAGAGACTATTAGGAATAAACAGTATTTGACATCTGAATCCTGGGTACCTAAACAATGAAAAATAAACCCATTAAAATTATTTGAGAAAACTTCAAAAATATTGTACATGTATTTTGACATCCTAGAAACTCACTTCCAAGACTTTAAAATTAATATATATATATATATTCTTTATTTTTTTTAATTGATTTTTACACATTTCTTCCTAAGACAGAAAATATTACATGAAATAAACTCTGTTGTGTTTTGACCATAATTAATACATTCAGTTGAACAGCTGTTCACTAGAATGACCTACATTTGGAATAATGAGAAAGATTAGGTAAATGTAGGTGCAATATGCACTGTTTCTTTGTTAAAACTGTGCAGTGCTTATACTCAAGTGATAGATAGAAACCTTAAAAAATACAGACATTTCCAAAATAATACACTTTTAAGTAACATAAAATTATCAACAAGTTCAACTGAAACTCAGAGGAGCCAGAACACTTATCTAGAATATGGAAGCCGCAGGTTCTAATCTCTTAATCTTCTTCATCTAGTTCAGAGCAGATATCGGAATGCAAAAGCTGCCTTTTTAGAGTAAAGGTACAGGTTGTCTTGAGGTACCCACAAATTCCTCTGAAACAGCAAAGAAATAATCCAATGAGCATCAGGATGGTAGTCAATGGGTAGCCATAAGAATTAACACCTCCGCCTTGGACAGCTATGTTAAACATAGGTGACTGGAATACTACTGTTCCCTTGTTTTTGTATGTCATTCCATCCATCCAACAACTGACACTCATCAGTTCGTACCATTATATAACACTTTATAGGACAATATATTTACATACATTAAAAAATTGTGACTCTTCCTACCATCTTCTTTCAGAACTGGTCAAATAAATGTGTTGAATTAGATATTCTCTCAGGTTTTCTACAGAATGAATGATATAGATGCTGTGCCTATAGCATGCACACATTTTATTTTATTTTTATTTTTTTTTGCATCATACTCAATTCATATTCAGAGGCCAAATGCTAGCTGTTCCTGTAAAGTTAAAGAGCTTTTTCCATGTTTTTTTCTTTGCATTTCTCTTGGTTTCCATTTGCACACACACAAACCAGCCTATCTACACCCACAGTTTGAATAAACAAGAGCAGAAAACAGTCTAAAATGATTTTTACAGAACTTTCACTGAAAAATTATTGGGTAGGTATGTCAAGGAAGACCACAAAATTTAGTTTTCAGAACTGTAAACAACTTCATCAGAGGATGGTCTTGAAGATTTATAATGATGGGCCCCTTTCAAATATTTTGTAGAGATGTTCTCTTGTCAAAAGATGGATATACAACAGAAACGTCAGTATAGTATGAGACATTTCATCTTTAGGTGAAAAAAAAAAAATGTAACTAGTCTTTAGTTGGATTTTCCTCTGCCTTAGCTGTACTCACACTTCTGTGCATTTTAAAAGGAATATTACCTCCAGTGGAAAAGATGCACATGTAATTTCTGTTGTCCTCTTGTTTCTTAGTAGGGATAAATAAATGACCAAGAGAGCAAGAACCTCATGATCTTTTGCTTAATATCTGAAGGAATACAGATGAGAAAAAGAACAATAAAAAACAAAAACAAAGAGAGAGAGAGAGAGAGAGAGAATAAAATTGAACTGCTGGAGTTGCCTAACTTGGATATGTCCCTGATTGAAGTGTTTTTACAAGGACATCCTTGTTAGCAGGGTGAAAAAAATGCTAACTAGAAATCTCTTTCCTTCATCCCACATCTTTCCCCTTAGTAAATGAAGACAGGATGAACAGCTAAAATTACTAATTGGTTTACTGATCAGTTGTAGTTTGTTCGATTGATTTGCAATTAATTCTGGTTTGTGGTGCATAGAAGAGGAAGGTTGGCGCCAACCTTTGAAGCAGATGACACTCTATATCCTCCAAGAGAGCTGTGGGCCAGAATATCAATAATCTGTTTTGAAGCAGCTCCTGAAGGTATTGAGACTGACCCTTTTGTTTTTGTAAGAGCTCCAGGAAATAAAAAGAAATCTGAATTTTATTAATTAGATCTTTCAGTGAAGGAAGAGATCAAATACTTTTAATCTTAAAACTATCTTTAATCCCATGCTTAGTTCCAAAAAGTGTAAATATTTTTCATAATTAATACTACTACTGTTGTATATTGTAACTCTTGTTTATATCACAGTGTTTGTTTTTTTCCAGGTTCTTTACAGGCAAAAAGCAATTTTAAATTAAAAGACAATATAGTTTTTGCTCCATTTGATATCTCAAAATTCACAAAATGACACCCTAAACAATATGTGAAAGTTTTTAATTACTTTGAGACATTTAGGGATGAATTTAAAGTTCTTACAGCTAGTTTGCTTCAGATAAAGTTCTTTTAATTAGATGAAAAGTTCTTTTAATTAGATAGAAACATAATACATGTGAAGAAAAAGGGAATCAAAACAAGTACAGTTTAGAGACAATGGAGTAGACAGTAAACCCACGTTCAAAATTAGTATCTCTTCTTAAGCAATATTTGTATTTGTAATATGACATCAGTTTTGTTGTTGTTACTCTTATTTGTTTGTTTATTTCTTTTTGTAATTTGTAATTTTCTTTAAATTTAATATTCTTCAATTTAATATTCACTTGGTGTAAAAATTCTTTTCCGGATGCTTCTTACACTGTTATATCACATTCTTCTTGGAGTGATTTTCCAGAAAGAAATAATGACATTCCTTTACTCTGACACTGTAAATCATATACTCACAGAATCATTAATGTTGGAAAAGACCTCCAACATCATCTGGTCCATGTCCCTAAGTACCACATCTAACCTTTCATTAAATATCCTCAGGAACGGTGATACCACCATTTCCCGGACAACAAGTTCCAATGCCTAACCACTCTTTCTGAGAATAAATTTTATCTAATTTCCAACCTGAACCTCCCCTGGCACAATCCCTGGCACAATCTGAGGCCATTCCCTCCTGTCCTATCACCAGTTATCTGTGAGAAGAGGCTAACCTCCATCTCACCATAATAAGATTGTTCATTAGTTCCCTATTATTTGTGTTTGGGTCCTATTCATTACTGCAACACACCTTTCTTTCTTTCTTTCTT
>CM021763.1:17885935-17904600 GCA_011075105.1 Heteronetta atricapilla
ATTGAAGATAAGACCAGTCTTGCTATTGATTTCAGTGGATGGAAGTGTCTGATCCAGCTTCCCTTTTCTGACTCTTTCACTAGTCAGCTGTGCGAAAACAGGGAGATGAATGTAGCTGCATTCCTTCCTCTCTGTCATCTATTATGTCTGCTCAGGCTGTGAGCTCCCTTATACTTTCTCTGATGATAAGTTTGAGAAGGGGAAAGAAAAACGATCCAGCAGAAGCTTCAGGAGCTGCTGTGATGTAGTTCAGAACTGTCTTTCATTACCAAATATACGTCTAGTGAAGGAAACACTCAAATGAAAGCATTATGTTTTTGTCATTTCTCTGCTTAAGTTTCCCTATTCTTAATAATTCTGTTCTCTTATTACAGAATCCATAATATTTAAACATTAGTTTCTTTCTTTAGTTGATTAAATGAGAATTCAAGCTGTAGCTTGCCGACATTCATTTACAGTATTTAATCATTTTTGAATTCCATTCACTCTGAATGACCCCAAATAGAGGTGTGAGGTCTTTCTTTGGAGTCGGTCTTCTCACTGACAAGTTACCAAAGAACAGGAGGCAGAAGAAAGTTAGTGTTATTTGTCTGATTGATAGCTAATAAGGCTCTTTCACAAAGACACTTGGAGTGTTGTTGTAGCCTGCTGCCCAATTAGCAGATCCCTTTTAGCACTGCTCTCCAAGCTCATCCATCTCTGTGCTTTATTAGCCTACTAAAAAAAAAAAAAAAAAAAAAAGAAAAAAAAAAAAAAAAAAAAGCTTATAACCTAATTTTTAAAAAAGCTATATGGAGAATATGAAACAAGGATTTATTACATATAATTATACATTCTTATATATTGAAATAAATACACATTATGTGCATATGAGATATCAGGGAGAGGCACACACATTCATATAGAAATGCTTAAAGTCCATATTATAATTTGTCTGTGAAATGGCTAACAGGAAAATAAATCAACATTCTTTTCTATGTGTGTTACAAATATGATTATCTCCAAGTCACATTTTAATTTCATACTTGATGCTTCATCTCATGCCATGTTTTTAGTTAGTGATGGCCTATTAAGCTGCTAATTTATATACTGTTGTGAAGGTCTCTGTAAATGCTGCTCTATAAATAATAAAGCAGTGATCCATAACCACCTTCCATGTAACAGCACAGAGTCCACTGCAGCTAATATGAAAGAACTGCTGGTTGCTAGGTGCCAAAATGCTGCCTGCCTATTTAGGAACTGCTATAGTTTTGTCTCCCTGCTAAGATGACAAAAGTGTAATTAGAGATTAATCAAGGGCTACATTAGTGCCACAGTTTCCTGCAGACTGACTTTTGTTGCTCACCAGCAGTTAAGTGCATCTGCCTGTATTTACCAGTTCTCAGGAGATTTAAGAATTTATTGTCATATTTGCAAGGACAGCTATAGTAAGAGTTATCAAATCATGGAGGAAACTAGGAAAAATGCATATAATTTGCAATTGCAGATATAACTCTCCATATTTATTTTTTAAACATTCCGCATATGAAAAAGGTTTTAAGTCTCCTGCAGCTATATAGTGAATTCACTGAAATGGATGGAATAGAGCTTACACACAGACTTTTACCATCTACTGAAGCCTTATTAACATAACACTTTACATCATGTTTAATATACTTATTTAATTATAAGTGTTTTGTAAATTCATTTAATGTCATATAGACATCCTGCCTATTTAGACAACAAGAAACTTCTAGAGCTGTTGAAAACTTTAAATACTTTAATATGTTTATAATTTTATATATATTATACATGTATAAAAACACACACTTATATGCATTTACATATATTTAGATTTCTGAGTGTCCTGGTTTCAGTTAGGACAGAGTTATTTTTTCCTCCTAGTAGCTGGTAGGGTGCTGTTTTGGATTAGAATGAGAAGAGTGCTGATAACATGCTGATGTTTTAATTGCTGCAGAGCAATGCTTACACTAAGCCAAGGACTTTTCAGCTCCTCACTCTGTCCTGCCAGCGTGCAGGCTGGGGGTGCAGCAAGAGCTGGGAGGAGACAGACCCAAGACAGCTGACCCAAACTGTCCAGAGGGGTATTCCATACCATCTGACGTCATGCTGAACAATATATAGGGATGGCTAGCCAGGGTGGAGGGGCCGGCTGCTCGGGGTTGGGCTGGGCATTGGTCAGCAGGTGGTGAGCAATTGCATTGTGCATCACTTGTTTGTACATATTATTATTATTATTATTATTATTATTATTATTATTATTATTATCCTGTCTTAATAAACTGTCTTTATCTCAACCCACAGGCTTCACTTTCCCGTTTCTCTCCCCCATCCCAGAGAGGGAGGGGGGAGGGTGAGCGAACGGCTGTGTGGTGTTTAGCTACTGGCCGGGTTAAACCACTACACTGAGATACACCTTATATGAAAACAACTTACACATTGATAGAAGATTACTAGGAAATTAGTATCTGCCAGATCACTGCATCATGTAGTAAAAGGCACAGAAGGATTTGCTCAGAAATTTATCATAATTAGAAGAAATTTTTATTTCAATTGATTGGTCTCAAATGGTTATATTTTAAAATATTCCACATTTCATCTGAAATTCATAGAAAAGATGCATTTCCTGCCTAGCTCTACTGATAACATAAAGAGGACAGGTAAGAAAACAGATGGAAAAATTATGGGACTTGTCCAAGGTTGCATAACAAATCATGAATATCTGAGAACAGATCTCAGTCATTATGTATGCTGTGGAGAACCTACATTTAAATGAGAGACTACAGGTAATATTGGATTTCTATTCTAAAGCCTAAGTCTGAGCAAGCAGTCAGTCCATGTTGAGCTCTGTGCTACTAGATATCCAAGCCCACAAATGACCGATGAACCTCAAAACCAAATACTGTTGAACTTCATAAGATTTGGAAAAAAAATCACTTATTGGTCCAATTTTCTCTCTTTTCCCTAATAATGGCGTACTCTCAGTATCATAAAATCATAGCTTAACAGAATAACATGGATTGGATATGTGTTCCCTATAACAACTGCTAATATTTCTTCCCAAGCTTTGCTTTATTTTGGGGGGGGGGGGGGGGGGGGGGGGGAGGGAGATTCACAACTACCAGGTACTCTCTCTTCTCTCTGATGGAGGAGAAGAGGTTGTTTTTTCTAAATTTAACTAGAAAAAATCTTTTATCTGTCCACTAAAGAATGAGAGTCTTTATTTTAAATAAATAGGACACTTGCATTATAGCATATGAAAAAGAAGCAGGTAAGAGCTGAAAAAGTAGGACTCATCTTTCCTGTCCTCCTTGACTGTTGCCTTCGTGGATTCATAACATCTTCATTTAAAGAGTGAAAATTTAGCAGCTGTAAGAACTCAAGTATTACCAGAACCATAACTTATGGTATAATACTACACATTATGGTATCATACGTTATGTGTACCATAAGTTCAGATACTTTCTATAGCATTTAGCTTGTGACTTGCAAGAGAAAAATAAATAAATAAAAATAAAAATCCTTACCTCCCATTTCCAGGAAAATGTCCAAATTCTTCAGATGGGTGAAAAAATTGGGTGACGACAGTCAATGACTGTGATCTTAAAGTTCTTCAGAGCCCTTTTTATTTTTTTTCCTGTTTGTTGTTGTTGGTTGTTGTTTTTAGTTGTTTGTTGTTTGCATGTGTGGGGTTTTTTTGTTGCTAGTTTTCTTGTAGAAACAACTACTGGAGCTTATGAGAGGTCATACTGCCTTCTTGCATCTAGACTGAAATATGATCAATAGAAATATGATCAATAAAGAGGGAAGGTACACTCTTTCTCACTGTAAGTAAGCTATGCACTCTGAGAATGGACAGTCTACATTTAACTGCTAAAGAAGCATGAAGTAGCTCTTAATAACTGACAGAGGTGCTGGAGAGTAGGCTGTCTAGATCACTGCCTTAGATTTTGGGAACCCTAACTCTACCTAGACTCCATTAAAGAATTGTGACTTCCATTAAAGAATTGTGAAAAATAACAAAATAAATATGAATTAAATTATATGCAAGACTAAATACATTGTATTCTTAGATGAGTTTTAAAGTAATGATTATGTATAAAAATAAAACCAAAGTTACCAAGAACTAAGGAGGAACATAAGTATAACTCAGTCACTTGGGATCAAACGCTAGATCCATAAGGCAGCTGCAAAGCACAGATGAACAATTCTGTTCAACACAATTACCTTGATTGCAGCTAATCTGATTTGGGCTGTTGTATGTGTATGTATGTGTATCTAATCTTACATGAGTTGATGCCTTTGCTGGCTGAATTAGGTCAAAATACAAAAGACAAAATAGCTAATAAGTAAGGAACATTATCAAAATTTTAAATCCACAATTGTACTCTATTTTTACAAACCCAATGCTTTGATGAAAATTGTTTATTATGTGGCTAAATTCTTAGCTAGAAGGCATCTTCTAGGCTTTGAAGATTATGCCATAGTCTTAGAAATAAAAATAAATAAATAAATAAATAAGAATAAAAGCAAATTGCTGTACTTTTCTGTAATTTTATAAAACAGGGTGTTTCAAGATAAATTATACTAGCAGACGGTATCTGTCTTGTACCACAAAATACATGTAAAATACCTGTAATTTAGTCATTTCAAGGCATGCATGGAAAAAGGTAATAAACACAAACAC
The DNA here is from genome assembly GCA_011075105.1 of Heteronetta atricapilla. Taxonomy (NCBI): domain Eukaryota; kingdom Metazoa; phylum Chordata; class Aves; order Anseriformes; family Anatidae; genus Heteronetta; species Heteronetta atricapilla. The sequence goes on from CM021763.1 coordinate 17,890,623, forward strand.
AGCCATACTAGTTTGCAGACATGCAGACTTCACAAGTTAGAAAGATCTCAGGCTTGCTAAATATCAAAGATGGGATCTGTACCACACACCAAACTATCTAAAATTGCCTTCAAATTTAAGGTGCAATTTATTTCAATGGCATAAAGTTGTAGATAGCAGCACTAGCATATACAGACACATTGGATGTCTATGTGTGTCAGTGACTGAGCTGAAATAGAACTAATTTCTGTGTTATACATACAGTTGTATTTAGGTAGAATGTACAGAATGTATATATAGATATAAATACACAAGATAGTATATGCTTGTAATATTCTCATTTAATTACAGTTTTGCTTTTCTTTACATGTTAGAATGTCCTTTTCTGTGATTTTATTTTTCTTCTAAACACTTTTGCTTTCAGATTCACTCATTGTAATTCAAAATAGTATGTGTTCATTGTGGTTTCCTCCTTTTTGTTTGTTTGTTTGTTTGTTTGTTTGTTCCTTCTCTCATTCAGGAAGCACTTACTGGCCCAGAGTTTTTTTTCCTTTCTCATAGTTGAAAACACAATAAATAAACATTGTCTCTTGCTTTGCACCAAAACCTGTGACAGGAAGGCAAAGATTACTTTAGCAGGAAGAAGAATGGTGAACTTTAAATTGCCCATTAATGCACTGAATTTTATGAGACAGCATTTATTCCCTTGAACTCATACAACCCTAAAACATGAAAATGTTTCTTGGAAAGACCTTATCATAATAGATGAAGACACTTAATTTATTATTACTATTTTTCTGTTTTATTAATATGTTGTAACATTACTGTTATAGTCCTCATGATAGTTGATGTTTTTTTTTTTTTTTTTAAAGCACAGCATAGAACTTGATTACTTTTAAAGGCTGCTTGTGTTTGTTAGAACCTACCACATTTTTTGCCTTCAAAACAATTTCATAAAGTCAGTCACGCACGTCATCCTTTTTGAAAATCCAAGTAAGCTTCTGTCTACATTAAAAGGTTCTTACACTTCTTACATGGCAGTAGGAGCCCTACAGTTAACCCCATACCAGTAAGAGACATTGGCAATAATCCAGAAACTTGAATTACACTTTCAAAATATTAATTTCGGAATTAAAAATAAATGTGCTTTCAAAAAAAGCCTAAATATTTCCAAAATATTTCCTAAATGTTTAAAAACTAAAATTGCTACTGATGCTGCTCAGCATTAGAATTCAGATAACCTTGTATTTTGTGAGCTCAGAATATTGTGAGGTGGATGTGTACAACCTATTGCAATGGCACAGAGGAGCTTTTCACAGAGCTCCAGTTTTGCAAAATCTATGCCCCCCCCCCAGCCCCCCTCCAAGTCAGCTATCAGTCTTTGCACCATTGGTTATGTTGCACTAAATAAGTAGGTCCAAAAAACAGCATTATTAATGTCTCATTTTGTATGGATTTGTCTCTAATTAAAACTGAATGCTGTGATTAAGGCTTTGCCCCTGTTTAGGATATTCAGGAGGCCCCTCTTGTTTTAATTAACAGAAGTTCATAAAACATTTTTTTCCAACAGTTCAGATGTTTTATGCTTTTCTTCCTCTGTCTACTCTCATATATAGGGCAACCTGTTTTTTTGTTGTTTTGTTTTGGTTTGGTTTTGGTTTTGCAAGTCAAAATAAATAGTATTGTTGTAAGTCGCCTTCCTAATAATTTTCGGAAAGCGTTATATTAATCAGTGATTAATTTATTAAGTAAGCAAACAGCAAGAAAAACAGCGCTGGGCAGCCGGGGAGTCTCTGCTCTGCCAACGGCATGCACCCCCCCCCACCAGAGTCCCTTTTTATAGCTTGGTAGTCCTGGGAATATGCAGCACATCCGGTATGTTCTGCAGTTGCACACACTGTTGTTAGGGGGTTGTCTCGGTCCCTTTGGTGGTTGTGAAGATGAAGGCCGTAGTCTTCCTCTGCATTGTGACTCAACTTCTTTTCCCTATTTGGTCATGTCGGCCCAGCATGAAGCAGGAAGGCAAGAGAATTTCATAATGTCTAGTCAGGCACTTCATAGTTTCTTTTCTCGTCAGGAAACCTTCACTACCCCCACTCTTCAAACAGAACTCCTTGCTCTTATAATACAAAAGACAATGAACAAACATCTATTGTATGAAGTATGAAGCTCATTGTCAAAAAAAAAAAAAAAAAAAAAAAAAGAAGAAGGAAAGGTAGACATACAACATGGTCACAGAAGCTTCACTTTCTTCAAATTCAAAACTAAGCATGATAGCAAAGAAAATGGTGTTTGGATGACCAGAAATCACACACATAGAAGAACAACAAAAAAAAAAAATTATTATTATTATTATTATTATTAATTATTATTATTAATAATAATAATAATAATAATAATAATAAACACAAGGACTGAAAATACACAAAGGAAATAAGTAACAGAAATGCTCAATAAGACTGAACATCGTCCTTTAAGCAGAGGCAACACTCAAGAAATATGCACAGACTTCAGGCAGACACAAAGTTATAGTTTGTCCAATTATCTTGTCAGAGAGGAGGCTAATAATTGTCTTTTTAAGCAAATAAATTCCTTGGTGTCTGTGAATTTTCCTGTATATCTGTTAACCTATTGGCTTAGGAACTTCCTTCCCACCATCAGGTGCCTCTCTGGACCAGTGCTGTGCTGCAGTTCAGCAGACTGCTGTTCCTGGGAATGATGCTGTTTCAGGAGCAGAGATCCAGAAATGACATTTCATCGTTGGCTGGGCCAATTCACTGGCTCTAATGTAGCATTTCCAGAAACACTGCTTCTCACAGACATTTCAGTGCGACAGACCAGTGGGTCAAAGGGTAAAAGCAGGTTATCCAATGGGTGGAAGCAGATAATGGGCATTTTATTACAAACACAGCTCTCTTTTTAAAGCTGTTATTCTCAAGGATTATTCAAGTGACCTTAGCCATGATTTTGATTTCATAAAATGGAATTGCAGAACTGTTCATTTCCACAGGTGATTATGTATATGGGCAGTATTAACAGATTTAACAGATTAACCTCTTAACTACTGGGCTTCTCTGAATAAAAGGGTAATCTCTTTTTACATTGCACATCCTGCTTACAGAAATTAACACTTAAAGTGCAAATAAATCGGCATCATACTTCTGACGTCATCGCGGAACCTCTCTCAATTATTTTTCAACTATCCTGGGAGTCTGGAGAGGTCCCGGTAGACTGGAAGCTGGCAAATGTTGTGCCGATTTTCAAAAAGGGTCAGAAAGAAGACCCTAGCAATTACAGGCCTGTCAGTCTCACGTCAGTGCCTGGTAAAATCATGGAGAAGATGGTTCTCGAACTTATTGAGGTGCACCTGGGGGACAAAGCAGTCATTGGTCCCAGCCAGCATGGGTTTGTGAAGGGTAGGTCCTGCCTAACTAACCTGATTTCCTTTTATGATAAGATCACCCGTATGGTGGACCAAGGGAAACCAGCTGATGTGATTTTTTTGGACTTCAGCAAGGCTTTTGACACGGTTTCCCATAGGATCCTACTGGACAAAATGTCCACCATACAGCTAAATAAAAACATCATCCGATGGGTGAGCAATTGGCTAACAGGCAGGGCCCAAAGGGTTATGGTGAATGGGGCTGCGTCAGGCTGGAGGGCGGTCACCAGTGGGGTCCCTCAAGGCTCCATTTTAGGGCCGGTACATTTCAATATTTTTATAAACGATCTGGATGTAGGAATAGAAGGTATTTTGAGCAAGTTTGCTGATGACACCAAACTTGGAGGAGTTGTGGACTCGGATGAGGGTGGAAAGGCCTTGCAGAGGGATCTGGATAGGTTGGAGAGCTGGGCGATCACCATCCGCATGAAGTTCAATAAGAGCAAGTGCCAAGTCCTGCACCTGGGACGAGGAAACCCTGGCTGCACATACAGACTGGGCGATGAGACGCTGGAGAGCAGCCTAGAAGAGAGGGATCTGGGGGTCGTGGTAGACGGCAAGTTGAATATGAGCCAGCAGTATGCCCTGGCAGCCAGGAGGGCCAACCGTGTCCTGGGGTGCATCAAGCACGGCATCGCTAGTAGGTCAAGGGAGGTGATTGTCCTGCTCTACTCTGCGCTGGTGCGGCCTCACCTCGAGTACTGTGTGCAGTTCTGGGCACCACAGTATAAAAAGGACATGAAACTGTTGGAGAGTGTCCAGAGGAGGGCTACAAAGATGGTGAAAGGCCTGGAGGGGAAGACGTACGAGGAATGGCTGAGGGCACTGGGCCTGTTCAGCCTGGAGAAGAGGAGGCTGAGGGGAGACCTCATCGCAGTCTACAACTTCCTCGTAAGGGGGTGTCAAGAGGCAGGAGACCTTTTCTCCATTAACACCAGCGACAGGACCCGCGGGAACGGGGTTAAGCTGAGGCAGGGGAAGTTTAGGCTTGACATCAGGAGGGTGTTCTTCACAGAGAGAGTGGTTGCACACTGGAACAGGCTCCCCAGGGAAGTGGTCACTGCACCCAGCCTGACTGAGTTTAAGAAGAGATTGGACTGTGCACTTAGTCACATGGTCTGAACTTTTGGGTAGACCTGTGCGGTGTCAAGAGTTGGACTTGATGATCCTTAAGGGTCCCTTCCAACTCAGGATATTCTATGATTCTATGATTCTACAGACAGTTAAAATTTAAACACAATGATCTAGTTTATACATAACTTAGTCTTACTCTGAAGGGCTGTAGAGATAAAAAAATAATCACAGTCTTTTTAGGGTGTTGTGTTTGTTTTTTGTTTTTTTTTTTTTTTTGTTTGTTTGTTTTTTGTTTTTTCCTAACACACAAATTCTCTGCCCAGAATGCATATAAGTTTTTCTGATTAAAAATTCGAAGGATTTTTTTTTTTTTTTTTCTTTTTTAGATGTTCATCATCAGAGGGCTATTTTCTTCCCTGGTTCAGAAAAATTATTCAATGTGTGTTGCCCTTTCTATGACAACATTGCTGCTTCCAAATGTTTGGTCGTGTTCCCAGGCTCCAAGCAAATACTTCGTGTTTTTCCTTAGCCCCCTGTGCCGCTCATGACAAGTCATTTCACTGTGTAAAATGTCAGTATGGATGGTGAACAATTTTACCCTCCCTCTTCACCCTCCAACAGTTCTCACCATAACTGATGGAAGAAAGGACAAAGTTCTTGGAAATGGTGGAACATACTGCTCTATCTAGGAGACCGGTCCATTCCTGATTTGCAGTTAAAGTGGGACACACCAGCAGACTTACAAGTGGTTGCCCTTCACTGGAGTATGCCATCATTGCAGATATATATATATATATATTTGAGTTGCTGGGAATGAAAAACATCTATAATTGAAAAATAAATCATGTGCTGATTATATGTACATTTAAACACGCACTGCTTATTCTGTCTGGAGATTTTACTGTGCTTTGGAACATTTAAACCAAAAAGAAGGATAATATATATGAGGTTCTAATATATGGTTTATATGCTGAAATGTAGTGCAAAATTTCCAGACTAATTTTGTAAGGTAAGTGATATTTTGCAAAGTAATATATCTTTGTAAGAAAATACTCTGTTGAAAACAGGTAGATGGTTGGTATATTTTGCAGCTAAACTGTAATTTTTACAAATCCTGAAATTGAGTTTATATACGTATTTTGACAGTTTATATATTTCATTTTAGTAAACTAATAAAATATTTTGTGAACTGGATTTTAAAACATATATTTATATGGATATATGTCCAAAATCAAATGAGATCCTCTTTGGTGTAGGAGATATTTGAATTAATTTTGTATGTCTGTAGGCAACTTACAAAAAAAGGATCTTAAGAAGTATTACAAGAATTGGAAAAAAAAAAGAAAAAAAGAAAAAAAAGATCAGGGCTTCCCCCCACCCCCCACCCCCCCCACACACTCTCCCCAGTTGATATATGAATATTAGATCTGATTGCTCAGAGATTGTAGTTTGTATCATTTTGATTTGTTTCAGGTGGAAGTTAAATGTTTGACAAGATTGGGACTTCTTTGGATGTGGAACCTCCATTTGTGGAGGTTCAAAAAGCACTCTGGGACGTTGTCCTGTGCATCTGGTTCTAGGTAACCCTGCTTGAGCAGGGGGGGTTGGACCAGATGACCTCCAGAGGTCCCGTCCATCCTCAGCCATTCTGTGATACTGTGATCCTGCGATCATTATGTTTAAAGTTCTCACTGTCAATCTGTATATGAATATATATAACTGAATAATTATATTTGTATTATTAACTATGAAATTTTGTTATATTAAAAATTCTGTACAATTATGTTGTTCTGAATTCTTCTTCCAAATCCAGACATTGTTATCAGCATGTATGTAACCATAACGTACTTCTGCTATATATATATATATACATAAATAGATATTTATCTCAGAAGGCAGAAAAGCCTTGCGGATAATAAGATTAAAATTCAGTTTAAAATGCATACAAGTGTCAGATACTTTTGGAACAATACAGGTCAGAGTATGCCAGCTTGTAGTCCCACTCAGTTCCAGACACAGTTTCTTATGCTCAGCTCATGCTTCAGTTAAACAAGATCTGACAACTCAAAAATGTTAGCAGAGTCTTCAGAATTGCAGTACTCTTGCCATCGCATGTTTTTTCTTCTCTTATACTTCCAACAGATGTATTAGGTGGGCTGGCAGAAAAGAATTTATTGTGCCTCTCCTCATGACTATGATTTAAATGGGAAGTCAGCTTATTGCAACAGTTGCCAGTGATCTGAACTGCCTAAGAAAACATCATTGTTTTGAATATCCTAATTATTCATTAGCTGAATAAAAGTATTTTTCACGTGGGAATGTTTATCACTTTCTGAAGATGAAATATTAGCTTCTTCCTCCTTCTATGATTTCCTTTCATTTGTGTTGATAGTCTCTGACTTACTATCTGTCCTGTCTGCAATCTGTCAATGGATACTTCCCAGATCAGAACAAACATTGCTTCACTTCCATTGCTGTACAATGTTTGGCCAAATAATCACCATATGGTTATTATGCCCCTAAAACTCCTACATATCATGGAAGCTAACAACTCTGCTGTAGTACTGTGTGGCCCTGATTTTCTTGAGCTTCAGTCTGAAACTCATTTTGAGGTTAGAGAGCAAAAACACAACTGTCACCTACAATGTCATTTACAGCTTTGTGCAAGGACACATTACTTCCATGCAAGTTCACAGCAATTCTATTCTATATTTCCAGTCATACTGGGTGTAGAAGAATAGGTCTCAGGTCTCTTGTTCTTTAACAAATGTAGTAACTTTCAAAAAAAAATTTGTTAAAAAACTTCTTCAGCAACAATATTGCCTCTTCCATATAAGGTGGTTAATTTAGAAAAACTTGTACTTCATTAATTTGTTGAAATAATTGGGAGTGTTATCTGCCTAATAAAAAGATGAGTTCCTAAACAGTGCTTAGTTTTATATTCAGTCTTACTGGTACTTTTGGTACTGTTTGTTAACAATATCTTGTTAACAGTACCCTGTTAACCTATACATTTACAATTTCATTTTTAAGCAGTAATAAGAATTTAATATTATAAAAGAATTAGAGAAGTTAACTAGTTATGAGAAAATATTCCAGCTGAAGCACAGCTTGTGTCTTATTTCCATCTATGAGCAATTGGTGAGAAGATTTATGTGAATAATTTTTCACTGATTTTTAGAGGCTGTATTGTGGTCTGACAGTTATCAACAGTGACAAATATTTACATTCCTAGGCTATTTGTACACAAGAATATCATTGTTCTACATAAATGTCCTGTAAAACAGAATGATGGATATTCTTTCCAACATGAAAACAAACAAACAAACACACTATGATATTCTAGTTAAGAATAATGGAATTAAAGATAGTTGGAATATACTGTACAAGAATGTTTTACAATTGCTTAATAAACTACAAGATATGTTGCTAAAATTCAGTTTTCATAATCAACTACATGCACATTTCACTTGTGAAAGATCATTTATAGATCATGCTAAATTTATTGTGACTTTTGGATACTCACTCCATGAGTGAGTAATGTTTGACTCCTACAGTTCTACGATTCTGGAAGTGCTAGGGTCTGTGATGTTTTATATTGTTTAAACTTACAAGATTAAAACAATGGAATTAAATATCTCAGATATGTGTTCCCACAGCATTAAGAAACAGTTACAGAAATTAATAATTTCAGATTATAAGAAATATTCATTAATACAGTATTTTGAAGGGGGAGTATATTTCAGAACATGTCCTTAGATCAAAAATAGTGCCTTCAAGCTTCAAACAGATAAGAAAATGTAGTAGACAGGCAGGTTGTCCCAGGGAGCTTATGCCAACTATAAAGTAAAATAGCAGTTTAGAGTATTTCAATGGAAAAAAAAAAAAAAAAAAAAAAAAAAAAAAAAAAAAAGATTTGAAAAGGAACGCCATAGTTTCCTAGAATTTCTGCAAAACTGCTGCATGTTTTGCCTATCACATGGGAGTGGGTGGATTTCATCCACTCATGTGTGAAGGAAAAATATTGTTACCTTTGAGGCTTAAGAATTTATGCGTGTTCATTAACAGTTGGGTTGATCTGTAAGAACAAATCCAGCACAGTTTATTCACTTCTTTGTGGCAAATATGAGGAAGCTGGATATTTCCCTTGCACTGGGAGGAACAGGAGGACTATTTCTAGCCCTGGATTAGATTAAATGGAAGAAATGTGACACTTCAGGCTTATAATAAACAGGCATGCCCTGAAAAAACAACAGTGTAACATACTGCAGAGTATATGCATATGTTTGGAATTTATAAACTAATAATATAAGCCTGATGTTGAGTTCTTCACCATAAGAATTTCCAGAATATGAGAATATAATCAAAAACATGTAAAAATACTTGCAAAATAAACACTTTCAATGTCCAATCTACCCATATTAAGAGAAGACTCTTTGGCATGTCTTGAGAAGACTCTGTCCATCCAGAAGACTTCAAGGAAGTTTGTGAGGAGCCAACCTGAATTACTGGAGTCTTTTCCTATTTGCTGTCAGGGAAAAGGAGGTGGTGTTTTATTTTATTTTGTTTTCCAGGTGATAGAGGAACACGGTCATTAAAAACTGGAAACTCCTATTACTGGAAACTCCTATTACTGGAAACTCCTATTACTTCTTTCCCTTTCCTCTGTTGCTTAAATATATATATGAAAAAAGAAAGACAGTAAGAAAGTAAGAAAAAATGGGAGATAAAAATCTGTTTCAGTTTCTCTTTCTCTAGACTAATCTCCATTTTCTTTCCCATTATTTGTGACTTAAATTCATGTCTTTAGGAGGTTTTTGAACAGAGCTATCCTGTTGCCAGAATATTTGCATTAAAAATTGACAGTTTTAGCAAATCAGCCCCCCAAAATTGGATGTGCTGTTTCATGAATATGGGAAAATATTTGCCAATTTCAAATAATTTATGACAAGGGCAGCGATACCACTTTCAGAAAGAAAACAGATAGTTGCTTAGAACAAAACACACAAATCAGTCCCCACAAAGGGAGAGCCTGCAGGTTGGGTTCAGCATGTAGATCAGGCATCAGGCAATAAATCACAGGAGAGAATCCTCTGAACCTTCAGCTGTTTGCAAAGTTATTTGTTTAATGCAAGAACGCAACTGACTCCATAGCAAAGGTTTCAACTGCTTTGGGATTTGTGGGGTCTGTGTGCCAAGTTAGGAAGACTGAAAGGAAACAAGAACCCATGCTGGTGGTTTGCTGGAAAAACAAAACAAAACAACAAGAACAACAAAATACACTAATTTATTGCTTTCATCAAGGCCAAATCCAAACATACTGCACCATCCATCTGGGCTATACATCCTGCCAAAGCAAAATTACTCATAGATGTAGTAGTAGTTTGCAAACAGAAGCTATGAGCTCCTATTTAATCTCTGTAATCATTTAGGCCGAGAGAAAAAGGAATCAAAGGTTCCTGTATCACCAATGGAGAATGTAGCACACTGATTTAAGTGCCAACGTGTCTTCCAGAACTTTTGTAGGAGTATTTAAACTAATCCATGTTTCAGGAGTCAATTTAACAGCTAACTTGAGCTATTACAGACATTCCTGATGTCATTTAAAAAAATAAAAAAAAAAAAAATATTGCAACACTTCTCTTTCTCTCCTTTATTTAAGGCACTGAACAAAGTTGACTCAACCTAAGTAGATCTTACTATTCTTACAGTAGCAGCTTACAAGTTTCTAAAAAGTCAGATTTTTACATTTTATCTTCTCTTTCCTCCATCTAATCTTTGGGAATCAATCCCACAACTACTGGGTTACCTTCTACTCTGATTTTCTACTAGGCAAATGCATGCAAGAGATCCTTGGAATAATAATCCTGTTTTGTAATCTTGATCCTCCTTCAGCAGTCAACTGAATTTATTGTACAGTGTCATCTGATTGATCTTGCCCTTTTTATTTTCTCAATGCAAGCTGTTTTTTTGTTTTTGTTTTTTTTTTTTTTCCCCCTTCCTCAGAATCCTCCCCCCTGCTCCCCCACACCCCCCATTCATGATACAAAACACCACCACAAATCCATTCATTTGGTGGTTGTTGCAGAAGGTTATGAACCTATGTTATATTGATAATTATTAATTGGAAAATATCTAGACATGAACAAAACCACAGGTATGCAAGATTTCCTAGACAAACTAGCTATTATTTTCTATTCTTTTCTATTCTTTTCTCCATTAACACCAGTGACAGGACCCATGGGAACGGGGTTAAGCTGAGGCAGGGGAAATTTAGGCTTGACATCAGGAGGGGATTCTTCACAGAGAGGGTGGTTGCACACTGGAACAGCCTCCCCAGGGAAGTGGTCACTGCACCGAGCCTGACTGAATTTAAGAAGCGATTGGACTGTGCACTTAGTCACATGGTCTGAACTTTTGGATAGACCTGTGCGGTGTCAAGAGTTGGACTTGATGATCCTTAAGGGTCCCTTCCAACTCAGGATATTCTATGATTCTATGATTATTTCTATTTCTAAACAACTACAATACATGTTATGTAAAACTATATGTAGTTGCAGATATATATATATAATTCAGAATAAATATTCATCAGATGGCTGTAATACCTAAGGCAATGACTTAATTAAATGACAAAGAGAATTAAAGCTGACTTAAGCACAACAATTGCTACTAAACTGCAAATCTGTCTAGAGCCTGGACTTACTTTCTTACTCCATCAAGCTTCTTAATACTTAAGAGTTCCTACATAGTGGTACACTCAGTGAAATTATTTTGGTCCAGCCAGTCCTTGTATGCAGAGTCTGACTAAATAAATAAATAAATAAACAGGCACACCTGTAGATAAGAAATTCTATTTATCTCCCTATCTATAAGACTTATCTCTAAAAGGAGCACAGTGAAAATCTACCTAAGATTGAACAAGGTTACAGGTATTTCCTGAAGCCTCTCCTGTTAGCTCATGTTTCTTCTGCTTCATCATTTTTCTAAGGAGAACATTCCCAGTCTGGTTCAGTAGAGATTCAAATTTTAAGATGCTCAGACAAATGGCCAAATGTTAAAACTGATTCAGACAACCTCTTTTATTGGAAGCTGTTTGTCCATAATATAAGTTGTTCCTTTGTTAATTTTCATGTAATTAATTTCTCTATATCAATTTGCAGCTTATCTTCCCCCATCTTATTTTGGCAGAGATATGTGGAAAGGTAAATTAAGTGTGAACTATCCCTCAATTTTAACATACGAAAGGATTACAACTTCTTGAACATCATCTCTAACACATAGTTTAAGCCCATTAAGTACATTTGAGAAATAGTGAAAGACTTCCAACAACAACAACAAAATGTATTTATAAGCACTTAAGTAATATCATTATAAAGAGTTTAGAGTTCAGAAATGATGTAGAGGCTCCGCCATATACCTGTATTGATTCTGCTCAGTCAGTGACTTTGTTACTTCTTGTTTTGTATAAATCTTATGACTTTGCTTGAATATTTTCTTTGTTAAAAAAAAAATAAATAATAATAAAAAAGTGGATATTGGAAAGATGAGATCTGGAGTGGAAATATTATTATAATAATAATCCAGTTTAGGGTTAATATTCATGCTTCATTGTGGTGAGCAGGATACAAGATGTATTTGCTGTTGTTTTTTTGACAAGACAAGACTTCAATGGAATTCTTCATGGTTTATATAGTATTTCCATTTTTTCTAGCAGCAAGAACAACGAACTTTAGACTGCATAACAGAGGAGTATTGTGAACTGTGAGAGAAACTGAAACCTTTATTTTCTATCTCAGTTTTGGCAAGTTCTTGACATTAAGTTTTTGGTTTTTTGTTTTTGTCTTTTGAGTATTCTGAGGTTTTTGGAAGAGGTTTACAAAGATGTATATGCATTGTATAAGCATGTCTTCTGTTGAGAAAAAGCACAAACACAAAAGGGATTTCATGTAAAGAAATCACAATGGCCATTCCATCTCATCATAGGCCATGGGCCCATATTTCACCCTGAACTTTTAATCTTATTATTAATTTGTTCCATATGTTCACTTAGACCTAAAGTAATTTTTAATACTGAAAAAAATGTCTATAAAAATGACAGAACTTCTTTCAGGAAACACTTGTTTACCATATGGGTGATGGAGCACAGGTTCTCCAGACCAGTAACGGAGTCTTCCTTTGAAGAGGTAGTGGAGAATTCCTTCCTTTTTTGAAGATCTTGGAGATCTCCAAAAGCTTCCCAGACTTGGTCCTGAGCCACCTGCTGTAGGTGCCACCTGCTACAGGAACAGCAGAAGGGTTTGGGCCAGATGATCTTAAGGCCCCTTCTAACCACAACCATTCTGTGATTCTGCATTTTCTTTTTTAAGCAGAGCAATGACATGACTAATCCTGTACATTTCAGTTCAGAGAAAATTTATCATCTAATTTATATATTTCTGAAAATGAATGCTTGCAACAGAAATGCTGGCAACCAATTATTTTTCATGCCATGAGCAACACTGCAATTAATTCAGGCTAATTCACACACATAAATACCAGAGTAATAAGTATTTACTAGACTTGTTATGTTGGTTATACTTGATAACCTCATGTTTCATTCTGTAGTACTTCTTCAGGAAGGGCTAGCAAAGAAAATCCAATGATATGTCTAGCTGTATTGCAGTCATTCTAGATAGAGTAAAAATAATAATAATATGGGTAGCTAGCATCTCAACATAAATTAGATTTTTAATAGATAGAAAAATAAAAATAAAAATGTGGGAGTGTGGCCATGGGGGGGCGACAAGCCCCATGTCGCCCCATGGGCGACACCACCACCAACTTAAGTGTTGGTGATAACAACTTAACGATGAGGCCATCAGGAATGTAAAGAGTTGAAATGGAGCAAAGATTCAAGAGACGTCTTGCCGTCTCGGGTTGCTTGTTCTCGAGCCGTTGGGGTTGCTGGGTGTTTGCGGTTGCTGGGCAAAGTTGTTGACCAATGAATTGTGAGTTGGAAAATACTGCTGTGGGGGAATGCTATAAGAAGGGAGCCTGTCCTCAGTGGGGCGAGGCAACAGATATATAATGAAGTTATGTCATCAATAAAGTAGTAGCAGTTACTGATCCTAAAAGAACCCTCTTGTCTGTGTGGTCATAACAGCACAAAAAAAAAAAAAAAAAGGTTGATGTAGTTTATTTCATTAATCATGTTACTTTTACCAAGAGGTTATAAACAGCTGTGGAGTGTCATGCTGAAAAGCAGCAATCAGTCTTCTGCTCTAAGCTTGGTTTGTATTGTAAGGGAAAAGGAACATCATTTGGAAACTAGTATAGAATTAAATTTTGCCTTTTCCACATCATAGGAAAGCAATCGATTTTGAAAGTGAGAATGCACAACTTTGAGTTTCAGCTTCTATAATCCTCCTTGGTAAATTTTAGAATGCATAAAATTTATAAGACCAGAGCAGGCAAAGAGACTGGGAGGAAAGATGGTTTTAT
>CM021763.1:17915868-17970053 GCA_011075105.1 Heteronetta atricapilla
AAACATAACAAAACAGAATTTGCAGAGCTACTTGAGCAGTTGTTCAAACTTCAGAAGTATGATGCTTACCAGAGATGCTGTGTGGCCAATAGATAATTGAAGGTGAGCAATTGTCACAGTAGAAAATTAATTTCTTTTGAATATCTAAGCAGCTTTTGACATGGTTATTTATCAAAGATTCTTAAAAGGAATTAAGTTGTCATGGGCTTTAATAGATTAAGAGTTGACTGAAAGATAGGAAACAGAACAGAAACAGTTGGTCAGAAGAAAGGTTATCAGCACAGACCCATAGGGTTCCTATCATATCAACTGTGCTGCATGACCATGTGCAGGAAAATCAAACAGTTCTCTTAAAAGTCTCATCACTGATGTCAAAATGATATGTCAAGAATCAATGTGTAATGGGCATTGTGCCCAACATCCAGAGGGTGTATGCCATTGGGTTCTCTTCTGGGAACTACTAAGCTAATTGTTCAAAATATGTTAGCATAAAGTTTCCTGGCACAGACAAACAAAGGTTATATTTGAACCTGAAATTTCCATCCCATTAATAAAATATCTGCAAGAACTTGTGATCTCTGCAGAGTTTTAACACTGTGAAAAACTAGATAATCCTGAGTTTAGTTCCAAGGTTCCCAAGCACCTTGTGGTGGCCTAGCCTGTGACCATAGCTGACCAGTGCACCATTGCTCATGTGGAAATAACCTACTGTCACAGGCTACTTCATGCAGCCTACATTTCAGCATCTTCCCATGTGTTTCTACCAGTTTGTTGCCTTGCTCTGACTGAAAGGCATCATGTTTCCCTTTGCATGTGTGCCCAGTCCAGAATGCAGTCCCTGATCTGGTGCATAGGAAGCAGGCTGTGTAGTAAATTCCAGAGCAGGAGCGTTTGGTTTTCCCAAATGTGCCACCTCTCTGATACTTTGAAAATGTTTCTATGGCCAGATATTTACCATTGAAGTATGGATAAGTGCTGAGTATTCATGGTTTGGAACTTTCAATATATGTTTTAAGAGTGTGGGGTAGAAATAGCATAGATTTTCCAAGCCAAAGCCCTAAAGGTTTTGCTTGTTTGTAAAACACACACAGTATGATCAAATTTACTTATACAGAGCTAATCTCTTAATGACTAGGAATGAGATATTGTGGCTTTAAGGTTACTCACACATGCACTTGAAGAACTTTAAAATCTGGGTGTATATACTGTGGCCTGCATACAAAATTAATAATGATAAAGCTCAGTTCTTCAACTTGTTTGAATATAAGGAAATCAACCAATGACAGTAGTTACAGAAGCTGTCAATGTTGCATTCAGCCACTGAAAACATTCAAAGGAATATTTCTGAAAGTTATTCTAATACACAGGCCAGTTTCTTACACAGAATCACACAGAATCATCTAGGTTGGAAGGGACCTCCAAGATCACCTAGTCCAACCTCTGACCTAACATTAACAAGTCCTCCACTAAACCATATCACTAAGCTAGACATCTAAACGTCTTTTAAAGACCTCCAGGGATGAACCACTGAACCACTTCCATGGGCAGTCTATTCCAATACCTAACAACCCTTTCAGTAAAGAAGTTCTTCCTAATATCCAGCCTAAACCTCCCCTGGCACAACTACAGTCCATTCCCCCTCATCCTGTCACCAGGCACATGGGAGAATAGACCAACCCCCACCTCGCTACAGCCTCCTTTAAGGTACCTGTGGAGCGCAATAAGGTCACCCCTGAGCCTCCTCTTTTTCAGACTGAACAATCCCAGCTCCCTCATAAGACTTGTTCTCCAGACCCCTCACCAGCTTTGTTGCTCTTTTCTTCTCTCCAGTACTTATTAGAATCAGCTGTCACTTCAGAATTAAAAACAAAATGAAACAAAAACAAATAAAACAAAAAAACATGCTGGAAGCCAACTATAAATAATACGAGTGGACAATAAAACAGTACCTTAATTTGTTCCCATTGGATTACCCTCAGATGTTAGCAGCATATAATGGTACAAGACTTTCACCAGGAACGAAACACCCATTGAACTTATGGATTTGGGGATTTCAGTTTAGAACGAGAAACAGATGTAAAAAGAACATATCAAACTGCCAGGTCTCATAATTTCACATCATTTTTTTGGCCAAAGGGTTAACTATCTTTCAACATTAACTTCTTTTTCACTATTGGACAGTTTATTCTCAGGCTGAGTCAAGATGGTGAAATGAATGTATACAAAAGAGGATTCTGAAGCTTTAGTGCACCATTTCATTGCTTAAAATAAGCAAAGCTCTAATAAATTATTGTCAAGTTCAAAAAGAATTGCATTTATTCCTTTGTGGTTTTTTGTTTTGTTTTGTTTTGTTTTGGTCAAACTGTGTATAATTCTACTTCCTGTACATGAACCACCTGTACAGATAAGCCTCTTTACATGTCTATATACATTTGAAAAAATATAATTCAAACAGAGTTTCAAAGCAAAGTTGTATCTTTTCCACTTTTTGGTGCTAACAATGTTAAAATAATAAAAAATAAATAAATTGAGGAGTTGGGTTAACATTTTCAGGCTATATTGCTGCACCCAGACAATGGTTACACTTTAAAAAGAATACACATTTTAAAATTAATTTACAGGTATGATTATCAAAACAAATTATGCTCCCCATAGGAAGAAAAATAAATAAATATAGGCAGGAAAATTATGAGTGACCATATATCATGGTTACTATTGCTAGTGTGATATATGAAAACATCATTCCAGTAGGAAACAAATTCAAGTTTTCAAAAATAACTATTGAATGTGCTGACAATTTCATCTGATGGTAGAAGAGGCCTATTTCTTTCTCCATGCCCCTTAATATTAAAGGTGACTTAAACAGTGAGGAGATGAATCCAGTGATGACATTTATATTATTTCATTCTCCTCAAAACCCACCCAGAATTTTTACCAGAAAAATCAATTGCATTTTGATGCCTTTTCCTTCTGAATTTCATCCAGTTCTTGAGTCATAATAGTGTTATAATGTGTGCCTTCAGAAATGTCTGATTTTATTGGAAACTTCAATATTTAAAACTTACACTCTCTCTGATGCACTTCAGTATTAAAAAGTGTTGTGTTGGCAGATCTCTGCAAGTAGGTTCATAACTTAAAAGCAAGAAGTGTATGCACATATAGGAACTTTTTCATGAGAAATTATAGGAATTGACTTTTTTAATGGAAATTTGCCCATTTTTTGATATGCTTGTGGGAAAAAAATAGACATCAAAACCATATATATATATGTATAATATATATACAAATATATATACAACATATATATATGTATATATATACAAATATATATACAACAACAACAACAAAACCACCTACTACAAGATTATTGTTTGAATCATGCAGGAAAGTCCAAAATATAGAATATGATAAAATATAATAATATTTTCAATATAAAACTTTAAACTTTTTAGGACATTTATTTTATGGCACGCATTGATAAAGTTCAGACTCATAAAAAAGATCCCCAAAGGTAAAATCAGTCACATTAGATATCAGAAAGTTTCAGTCAGCTCTATGTGATTACTGCTAGTACCTTTACCCTTTCAAAATATTTCGTGACGTGTAGGGGTAGTCATGGTTGTCAGTGTGCAGAGGGTAACATGACAGACAAAACATGCCTGGACAAAGGCCCACCCCAATATGTTTCAGGCTGTACATCTTTTACAAATCTCAGGTTTATGAAAACAGAATTTAGAGTTAGATTTTTTGAAAGATATTATTTCTACTAGGAATAATTGCAGTAGACTCTAATTCCATGTGTCCAACAGCACCAGAAACATAGGGCAGATGCTTCCATTTATGTGCATGTGTTTGAAACAACTGATTTTTTTCTCTTTTAAGAGGATCTAATAGATGGAGGAAAAGCAGAGAATGTCAAAGAGCCGAAAGCTTTGCATCAATTTTCAATAACTACATGAAAAAACACTCACTTCATGAAGGACATGAAATTGTATTACTTGCCAAGGTACCAATTTAAGTGTGAGAAAAATGCTATTCTGTGTCCTCATTTTTTTAGTACTGATGTCCAACTACGTAGTAGCATAGTACTCCTAGAAAAAACAGAGAGATTTTTAAATTTCCAATATTTCTGCCCCTCAATTGTATCCCTTGTTGTGAAATTGAAAATAACATTATTCTCATAATTTAGCTTCAAAACAAATGAGAATAATAATGCCACCGGGTGGTTGGAAATGAAAAGAACCACAAAATCAGCGTAGTTGCAGAGATGCTGGTATAATCTAATTTTGTTATGCCAGGATATCTTCCCTGAAAAACAAAAAAAAAACAAAAAAAAAAAAAAAGAGAGAGAGAGAGAGACAGAGAAAGGAGCAAGAAAATGTGTAAGAAAATAAATAAGGAAAGAAAAAATATAGATAAAAGAAATGTATTTGAATGTTCCAGTGTTTAAAACTAGGTTCCTGGTTACTATATATTGATCTAAATTTTTAAGATTTTGCACAGGTGAAATCTATCACGACCAAGAAGCCAAAACTAGATTTTTTCAACATATTTTTCTTCATCAAATAGATTTACATAATATTAATTAAGAAAGGTATTAATAGTATTTTATATTTGATATTTTTATTCATCAAATAGATTTATATAGTATTGATTAAGAAAGGAAGCTTTAGGAAAAAAAATAAATTAGATATTTATTTAATGTTACTATTAATAAGTTTGAATATGTATCAAAACCTATAAGAATCATTTTGAGTATGTGCTGGAAAATCTAGAAATTTTTACATTTCAACTTTCATGAAGGCAAAGAATGTGAGAATTATAATGCCAAAGTGTTTGCTATACTCAAGCCTCCAGAAGTGTGCTTGTCAATGTTGGTATAAAATATAAAACTCAGATTCTGAATAAACTAACTGCTATTTTTCTGCAGACTCATGCTCATATCAGGACTGAAAGAAATATATTTTTTGTGTATATGTATTTCAAGTGTAAAAAGGAGTGGTCAAAAATAGTGTTTACAGACCGGACCAGGTTGCCCAGAGAGCTTGCAGGTGCCCCATCCCTGGTTCAAGACCAGGTTAGAAGAGGCCCTGAGCAACCCTGATAGTCAGGGTGGCATTCCTGACTATGGTAGGGGGGTTGGAACTAGAAGATCTTTGACATCCCTTCCAATCCAGGCCATTCTATGATTCTATAACTCTATGATTCAGTTGTCCAGGAAAAAGAAAAAAACAAACAAAAGAACTTATATAGAGTCATATATACGTTTTTAGAAGCTCAGGCTCAGGTACTCATATTATTTTTATTCTTTCTTATTTTTAATTACTAGTCTGTTACTTTCTGTGTATAAATCAAATAGAATTTTTCATGCTAAAAATTTCTGCATTCTATGTAAATTCAAAATGTAGAAAGTAATCCTAATTTCATTTGTTTTAAAATAATCAAAATTTCACCCTTTCATATATCAAGTCAAATCACTTAACTGAGACCATCAACAAAGAATTTACTTTTCCCCCTACATATAGTAGATCAAGAAAATAACCTATATTATTTGAAGTCTATCAAAACAATCTGCTTTAAATATATTTGACTTTGCATTAAAATCATAGAATCATAGAATATCCTGAGTTGGAAGGGACCCTTAAGGATCATCAAGTCCAACTCTTGACACCGCACAGGTCTACCCAAAAGTTCAGACCATGTGACTAAGTGCACAGTCCAATCTCTTCTTAAACTCAGTCAGGCTCGGTGCAGTGACCACTTCCCTGGGGAGCCTGTTCCAGGGAAGTGGTCACTGCAACCACTCTCTCTGTGAAGAACCCCCTCCTGATGTCAAGACCCCCTCCTGATGTCAAATCTCTCTCTTTGATGATTTTAAAGGGCTACTAAAATTTACTAGATGATGATAAACTTCCCCAATAACTGTGTACCAGATTAGGTAAAAAATCAGAAGTCAAGCATGAAGATAATTTTTAATTTTGCAAAATCTTGGTGTTGAAATTAGGTTTCTCAGCAGAAAAACAAACAAACAAGAACAACAAGAACAAGAACAACAACAAAAATGAATTTGAACCCCATATATGTCACAATGAAGAATACCCAGAAAAGTCTTTGATATTTGTTTGATAAAAACCTTAGTTAAAAGGTTTTTTTAGATGTTTTTATAGCTGTTGGATTTGACTGTTGGAAATTCTATTTCTTAGTTACAGTGACAGTAGTATTTTACCCTAAGAGGGTTGCTAGACTAATATACAGGCCAGAGAGAATGTGTGTAAAGGAACACAATAGGCTAAAGAATGTACACTATAAAGCTCTGTCCAAAATATAAATGCATTGATTACAATAAATAAATGAAATTTTCTCCAAGACTTTGCCTGATGATAGAATTGTACAGATTATTGCAGTCTAATGAAACATAAAGAAAGAATTTAAAGAAAGAAAAAAAAAATAACTATTTTTGCACATTTGAATATTTTGTCTAAGTAATCTGCCTGGTTAAAACTTTAAAAATAGTATTTCCAAAAATTGGTATTATCCGATTTTCAACTTGTTGGAAGAAGAGGTGAAAGCTAATTTTGTTTCAAAGTTCTTATTGTAAATAAATCAGGGAATTTTTGCATGGAATCTATTGCATGCAACTGAAAATAGTGAAAAATTATACTCAAAACCTCTTGCAACACCTAACAAGATTTCAGCTGGATATTTTAGTGCAGTCTCAACAGACCAAAAAATGGGAATCTGGATTAAGCTTCTTGTTATCTTTATGTGTCAAGCAGTTCATTTTTTAGCTCTTAAATACAGCTTCAAAAAGATCTTCTCTGTCATAGATTAACTCAGATGATGATAATAATGTTTTATAATAATGATGATATTAATGTTTTATTTGTTGTAGTATCATTTAATAGCCTACTATTCATCATTTGCTTCATCATAACTTTTTGAAACTTATTCCAACCCTCTGTCTAACTCCATGAATGATTTGAAAGGCAAGATGAGATAAAACATATGTATGGTCTGTCAGCTAGGTGGGACCACCCTCTGCGCAGCGAAATAGCACCCAACTGTTTATAGTGATCATTATTAGTCAGGAGGTAATCTTTCATGATAGAATATTGTTCATTTTACCTGCCAAAACATATACCAGTACTGTACAGGTTTAACAAGGCACCTGTTCTTGTTACAGTATGGAAAATAACACTTTTCTAAATGGAAGGGAATTATGGGATAGGATTGAATCTTTCATTTTGTGAAATAGCAGACCTACAAATGCTTGTGATTTGATTCATGATTGTTCATGTTTTTTTAGTTTTTCACTGGCATGCAGTTTTTTTGGAATGTCATCCTGCATGTTCACCAAAAATATGTTTTTATTTCAAAACAAAATTACTTATTCCTTTTAATAATTTCTTGGTAGCTCATCTTACCTGTGCTTCTATCAAAATATAAATGGTAGAGACAATGGGAGCTATAGGAGAACAAAACAGAACAAAAAGTAAAAATAATTGTCTTAATTTAGTTCCTGATGAACCTGTCTTTTGCAGAAAGTTTCAGCTAATTTAGTTCATTCTAACACTGACTAAACTAAACTAATGTAAATCAATCATGACATGTTTAAAGTGATGTATTATTTCATAATTTTTTTTTAATTTGATATACCAATATCTCTTGTTACATACTGTTACTCTAACAATTTTTATGAAGTCTTTTTGGTGGTTCTGATTATTCTAAGCACTCTAAAGATTTTCTATAAGAGGTAGCAAAAAACTGTGGTACAGAACTTTTAAATATATTGATAAATTCATTCCAAATATATGGGATCATTATAGAATTGCAACAAATAAGAATATGATTTCATTTCTTAGGATTGTATTGGAAGCTGAAATAAAAGCTGATTATTTTCCTGTTACACCCATTTCATATTTCACTTTTGTGGATATTCATCAAGAAAATATCATCTGGTTAGAGAAAGTGATTTTTTTTTATTAATATTATATATATATATTTTTTTCCACATAGCTGACGGTTGCATCTTTCCCTTTTTCTTGAGAATGGCCTATTTATACCTCTGGGGTAAGTGATTTGTATTTTCTTATTGTGTTTGTTGTGCCTTTGCATACAACTGTTATTTTAGTCATCATTGCACAGAAATGTTAGTGGAAACATCCTCTTCCAGAACACTTGTGGTCTAGATGCATTCAGTAAAATTAGCTCTACCACAAAATTAGTATCTATCTCAAGAACCTGTGGCTAAATTGAGAGGATAATCAGTCTTTTTTAGAGCTGAAGACCTAACTAAGATTTTAAACAACAGAAAGTTTACATTACAATGCCCCAAATTTAAATAAATTTCATTTTCATATTAAATTGAGATTAGGCATGGAGTCAAAGGGGTTTTTTTTTGTTTGTTTGTTTGTTTTTTTTTTTTTTTTTTTTTTTTTAATTTCTCTTCTAAGCATACTGCAATTATTAAAGCCATAGGTTTACTTCAGCAAAAATAAAACACCTATTCAGAGAGAGCAAACACAGCAGACTATCTAAAGTGCTGCAAAAAGCAACGTGTCTAGTGGTAGATCCACCAGCCTTCAGGAGTGGTGTGTGCACCTCCACATGCCTTGATCCCAGAAGCTCCTCTGTTAGGTGACTACTGCATTTCCTTCAGAGAAATGGTAAGGGTTTACTCCCTTCTTCAAAAGGGAGAGGTTGTACTCACCTCTTACAAACTAGACTAATGGTGATGGGTCTCCGAGAATAAGCAAGAGAAAGAATCCTCAAGAATAAGCATCCTCTTCAGCCTAAGGAGACATAATATTCCTGGCTCCCAGGAAGTAGTTTTCATAATCAAGTTACTATACTTTATACTTGTATTAGTATAAAATAATTCATGATTACATGATCAGAAAAGTTGGAGAAGAAACAGAGAAAAAAGAAAAGAAAGCATAGTTAGCACATTGTAGTGTGAACATTTTGAGGGAATTTAGATTGTTCCTCATTCCAACTTTTTTCACCAAATCTGTTTAATGTAAAACAAATGTAGCAATGAGTTGGGTTGTGAACTGTTCAGTTTAGACAGACAATGAGAAGTGTTAATTTCACACAAGGGAACAACTCTAGTGTCCTGTGGAACAGGGAGGAGGTGCATGTATGAAAGGCATTAATGGAATTTACACATCTCTACAAAGAGTCAGTTACTGTGCTAAGATTTTCAGCATCATGATTTGGCAGTGGTCATCTCTCAACTGCCTACTTTTACTTTAGTAAACAATGAAATCTTCCATAGAAAATATTATAAAGGAGGTTGAAAATTTAAACACCTATACCATGGTAATAATTACATATTTCAGTAATCTTGAGCAGTGATGAATGAAACAGTACTTTTAAGTACTCATTGCATGTTATATATATTTTCTTTTCACTGTTGCATATGAATACTTACTGTTTAAGATGTATGATTTTTAATTAAAGAAGCTATTCATTTTTATCCTCAGTTTTTAATGAGTTGCTTTTGATTCATATTGCTCAAATTATATTTTAATTTCACAATTAGTAAAATCCTCAAGGGTATTTTGTTGGGGTTTTTTTTTTGGTAGTTGTGAAATCCTTGTTGCACAAAACAGATCTCCAAGTTCCACTCTAACAGGCCATTACTGTCAGCAAACACTAATTCCCATGACTCTAACAGACATTAACTATGGTTGTTGGACTATAATAAAACAAATTAACTATATATATCTATTCAGTACTTCAGTCTTTCACAAAGCATCAAATTATTAATTTATATCAATATTTACATTTATATCTTTATCTTTAGTTGTACCTTAAATATATATATATATAATTAATTGTATTTAATTTATATAATTATATTTAATTAATTTAATTTAATTATATATATTTATGTCAAAACCATAAAAAAGGAAGGGAAGATCAGATTCTTTCAGTAGCATTGAGTGCTGTAATGTCCCTTGGAGGAGCTTGTCATAATATTTTACACTATTATGCATTGACCAACATAGGTATCCATGGAGCCATTTATTTTCTCCACCGTGAGAAGTGGGTGTTTGCTTCTATACCCTGTTTACTGTCTTTCCTTTAATTATAAGGACCAGAACCTTCCTTCCTATTCTGTAACTCTGTATTTTCCCTAAAACCCTTTGGTTTTAGACTTTGGTTTTAGACTTTGTCTAAAACTTGGTGGAAATCTGGAGGGACTTTATCAAGTGGATGTCTCCCTTGTGTCTTACTTGCTTACAGTTTCAGAAAGGACTCTTCTTTACAGAGGCCATACTGACATTAATTTTGAATTAATTTGAATTTGAAGATCCTGCATGATATTAAGCATCACATAAAGTGCTTCTTTTTTCTTCATAATCTTCCTAATCAGCCATTGCATGAAACAGACAAGGTGTTATTGTCATCAATGTGAGATAATATCCTGCATCATGACTGGACATTTGTCCAGCCAACATGGGTATAGCTAAAGTCTATCACCATACTTGCATTACTTCCTTTTTAACCTTTCTTACCATATCACAGCTAGTGCCACTATCTCACTTGCCCACTTCTACAAACAAGCTGAAATTTTATTGTAAAGTTTTTCTTCTCCTTATTCAGGCAGAGTTTCCTAGTACCATTTGGTTCTGTGATCTTTTATAACACAGTACTAATCCAATCCTAATCCAAGCCTGCTCTGTATTTTCTTTTTACTTCACATTTCATTACTGTTGATTTTTAAAAATTGTCTTTCTTCACCAGATTTTTGCTCTGTTTACAGTTTTGTCATGACCCTCATGAAGGGCTACATATTCTAGTTCTCACTTTTTAAGTTTTTATCATTCTATCTAAATTTCTATCATATAAAAACAATTGTACCAAAGAATTTTGTTTTCCTGGAGTCTTATTTTAAATGATACTTCATTTTCTATTTCCTGTTTGACTAATTGCACCCTCCAATTTGTCTTGCATGCAAGACTTTATATCCATATCAATACCAGACACAACACCCTTAGTCATATATTTTTTCCACTGCTGTCATTTTTCTCTACATTCAGAATTCAGATCACTCACAGTTTTCCTGATTTTAAACCCCACAGACTGATTCCATAATGGATCAGATAAAATATTTTCCTTCTGGTTTGGTTCCATTTTTTCTAGCAGTGCCCTCATTTTTAAATGATCCTGAATCCTTAATCCCTGCATAAGCTTCTCATCTAGGCTTTAAAGTGTATTGCTGTGGTTTTCTTTTCAGGCCTGTATGAGGTGTATCGTTAGATATGGAAATTTGGATTTAAATGAGACTGTAGCGAGGTGGGGTCTGTTCTCCCACATGCCTGGTGACAGGACAAGGGGGAATGGGCTAAAGTTGTGCCAGGGGAGTTTTAGGTTGGATCTTAGGAAGAACTTCTTTACCGAAAGGATTGTTAGACATTGGAATGGGCTGCCCAGGAAAGTGGTGGAGTCACCATCCCTGGAGGTCATTAAAAGGCGTTTAGATGTAGAGCTTAGGGATATGGTTTAGTGGAGGACTGTTAGTGTTAGGTCAGAGGTTGGACTTAATGATCTTGGAGTCTCTTCCAACCTAGAAATTCTGTGATTCTGTGATTCTATGAAATAATTCAGTTAAGAGCACATAGCATTGCCACTGCAGAGTGAAATAATGAAACAGGGTGAAGTAGTGGTGGAGAAGATAACTTCAGATTAAAAAGGTTGCCATTGTCTCTGCTGGAGAGCTGCTGTCACCTCTACATTTATCTACAGTGGTCAAGGTTAGATTTCTTCTGCAGAGCACAGTTCAGAGGTTGCTGATCAAGTCAGAGGAGACCACTGGAAAACTGTATCAAAATATTTAAAAATGGACACCCCAGTCCACCAATAAATAAATAAATAAATAAATAAATAAGGAAAGGCAAGAATTATATTCCACAGAGACTGTGTGAGTTCATTTGGAAATATTAATGTTTGATACTGAGACTGATATTGGGATTGATTCTATGTTGTCCTTTGCAAAATAAGTTGATAAAGTTGTAGGGTTTTTTTTTTTTTTTTTTTTTCTCTAATTAACAATTACATATGCATTTCAAAGGTGTATCATCAAAGGTGTATCATGAATTCTGAGGAAATTCTTTAGTTAAAATAATATTCACATTAAACTCATTTCCCCATGTTGCTACCAGTAGGGCATGTGTATTCTTTAACAAATACTTGAATAATATTTTATTCTCATCATGAGTTTTTTCTCTGAACATAATCAATGTTTGTCACAGAACTGCAACAGTGCCTTCCTATGCCACTCTATCACCTCTAAATTATTCAAATTATTGTACCAGCTGAGCTGAAAGTCACTTTGTTTACACTACTACACTAGTCACTTTG
This sequence comes from Heteronetta atricapilla, assembly GCA_011075105.1. Taxonomy (NCBI): domain Eukaryota; kingdom Metazoa; phylum Chordata; class Aves; order Anseriformes; family Anatidae; genus Heteronetta; species Heteronetta atricapilla. Next base: position 17,928,238 of record CM021763.1, read on the forward strand.
CTTAAGTTTTCTCTCTCGAATAGGTGAGGATCCAGCATCAATTCTCATTCTAATACTCATCAGAAAATGAACCTTAATACTAGGAGGGGTAGGGTGCATGAAATGTGTCATTTTCATAGAATCATAGAATGACTTGGTTTGGAAGGGACCTCAAAGATGGTCTAGTTCCAACCCACTAGTGGGATGCCACCCACTAGATCAGGTTTGCCAGGGTCTCATCCAGGCTGATCTCATCCCAACTCCAGGGATGGGACATCCACAACATCTCTGGGCAACCTGTTCTAGTGACTCACTACCCTCTAAATGAAGAATTTCTTCCTTTTTTATTTTTTTTTATTATTATTATTTTTGTTTTTTTTTAATCTCCACTACAGCAGTGAAGGAAGTAATTTTTTTTCAAAATCCAAAAAAAAAAAAAAAAAAAAGTATGCCATTATTATTTTTTGAAGTTGAGAAAAAAAAAAAATAAAAAATTAAAAAATAAAGAAAACAGTAACTCAGCAGGATTAAGTAACTTCTATAATAAGCTTTTTATTTCCTTGTGAATGCTGGCTCATCGCTGTACTTGCATGCAAGTTAATCTGTTTGCCTCTGATTAACTTATCTATCTTTAACTTATTGTTTCATTCAGATATGTAAGTCTGAAGGACAAAAACAAAGACAAACCAAATGTGACTTAAAAACTTAGATATTTATTCATCATTTCTTCACTTTCTATCTCCTTTTTAAATGTTTCCTTGTTTCCTCTCAATATTGAAAAAACTATGCCTTCTCTCACATATTGCAATCTTTCTCACCACACACTAACTCTACAGTACATCTCTCTTCTTGGTGTTGACTTTGATATTATTAACTAGTCTATAATCAGTAACTTTCTGTCTTAGACTTTTGTCCTTGTCTCAAATACTTTATAGCAAAAATAAATCAAATGAATAATGCATGTGATAGAATATCTGTCTCCCAAAATATATACTAGGTGCCACTATCACCAGATCTTTAAATGGCAAATACTGTGCTGGCAAATATATTCCTAAATAATGTTAACAAAACACTTTTTCTTCTGCCTTGCTGTCCTGGTTTTAGTTAGGACAGGGTAATTTTTCCTCCTAGTAGCTGGTAGTGTGCTATGTTTTGGATTAGGATGAGAAGAGTGCTGATAACATGCTGATGTTTTAATTGATGCAGAGCAATGCTTACCCAAACTGGCCAAAGGGGTATTCCATACCATCTGACATCATGCTGAACAATATATAGGGGTGGCTAGCCGGGGTGGGGGGCCGGCTGCTCGGGGTTGGGCTGGGCATTGGTCAGCGGGTGGTGAGATCACTTGTGTGATCACTTGTGTGCATCACTTGTTTGTACATATTATTATTATTATTACTTTCTATCTTAATAAACTGTCTTTATCTCAACCCACAGGCTTCACTTTCCCATTTCTCTCCCCCATCCCAGAGAGGGAGGGGGAAGGGTGACCAAGGGAAGGCTGTGTGGTGTTTAGCTACCGGCCAGGTTAAACCACCACACTTGCTTTAATCCCAAGTTTTTTCATAGACATCTAGGCAATGCCATCATAACACAGAATAAGTACACACAAACATACAGCAGTACCATGCCTAATTTGTTATTTCCATCCTTCTATTTTTCTCTCAAGTCATCACTTCTGGCAAGAAATGTACATTATATTCCTGAAAACAGTATAACTCTTCTCAGTGAAAGCTTTCCCACTAAAAAGGTATCTTCCTTGCTTGCAAATAATTCTGCAGTAGCCCATATACTTTTCAATGCTTGCTGTTTGAACCTCCTTACACTGATTTTCTGGATTGGCATTTAATCCCATGACATTGAATTTGTGGAAAAATAGGTTGTGTGTGTCTTAAGTGGGGTTTGCTCCAATGCTAGTTCTTTTTCTACCTAATAAAAGCAATATTTTTGATTTTTTGCTGCTTCATCATAGGCAGTGTATGTGAATAGAATTTGTTTCATTTAAATATTTCATTCATGTAAAATCTTGTCCACCTCACAAACTCAAAATGTGAATATATTTCTAAGTACCAGTGAGTGGCAGAAGAGGTAGAGCAAAAAGAGAAAAATTGGTCTTAACTTTCAAATTTACAAATTAATGGTTCTAACCTGTTAATCTAAATCTTAAATTTTTGAAATTACAGAAATAAAACATTTTGTTTGAAAATGCAAAGCAGGAATGTAATTCAAGCTAACTGCTTACTGAATGTATTTTAGTATGTTACATTTATATATATATTCTGGCTAAAACATAAACATTCCATAAGCAGTGATAAAGCTATAAAAATGGGGTACGCTGTTAAGTATGTTACAGAGTTGTTTGGAGAAAGCTGATGTATATCACAGAATCTGATACAGACACATAGGGAAGACACTTCAAGAGACAACCTAGGTTCATTGTCTTCCTTCAGAGATCAACTGAAAGTATGTCATTGCAAGCAGTTGTTTAATTCATTTTTTGAGTCTTCCAGTGACAGGGACATCTCAGCTTCCTCATAAAATCCATTCTAGTGTTGCATTATTCTACTGAAAATGTTTTTTGTGTTTAAGATGAATATTCTTCACAGTAGTTCAAACCCAATACCTCTGGTTCTCTCTGCTATGGAAATGTACAATACATTATCCAAGAGTATTTTACATGTTTGAATGCTTCAGACATCACCTTCTCCTAAATTTCCTTTGATTTACATGAAAAAAAAAATCTTCAAATTGTATCTGATATGACCTCCTGATGCAACTTAACAACTACAGGTCTATGTGGCCTGATGACATGCATCCCAGGGTCCTGAAGGAATTGGCTGATGTAGGGATACATTACTCCTGCTTTTTAAAAGGGTAGAAATGAAGACCTAGGGAAACCTGCAAGCCTCACCCCTGTGCCTGGCAAGATCATGGAAAAAAAAAAAAAAATACTCCTGGAGGCAATATCAAGGTACATTAAGAATAAAGAGGTGATCTGGGACAAGCAGCAAGGCTTCATCAAGGGTAAATAATGCCTGACCAATCTGGTGGCCTTCTATGATGGAGTAACTGCATCAGTCGATAAGGGAAAATCAACCAATATCATCTACCTGGATTTCTGTGAGGCCTTTGACAGGGTCTCAAGCAATATCCTAAGCTCCGTAGTGGAAAGATAGGGACTTGAAGGGTGGAACATCCGGTGGAAAAAGGAATTATGTTAATGGATACACCCAGGGAATAGTGGATCCATGTCAAGGTAGAGATCAGTGACAAGCAATTTTCCACCAGGGGTCTGTCCAGGGAATGGTGCTGTTCAATACCTTCACCAATGACATAGAGGGTGCATTGAGTGCACCCTCAGCAAGTTTGCAGTTGGCAACAAGCTGAGTGGTGTGGTGGATACCAAAGAAGGAAGAGATGCCATTCAAAGGGACCTGGACCAGCTTGAAGAGTTGGCCCATGTGAAACTAAAGAGGTTCAAAAAGTCCAGGAGCAAGATGCTGCACCTGGGTCTGGGCAATCCCAAATGGGAGAACAGACTGGGAGAAGAACAGCCCTGAAGGACTTGGGGGTTCTGGTGGACAAAAAGCTCAACATGAGCCAGCGGTATGCAGTTGCAACCCAGAAAGCCAGCTTCATCCTGGGTTGCATCAGAAGTGGAGTGGCCAGCAGATTGAGGCAGGGAATTGTCCCCTCCTACTCTGCCCTTGTGAGGCTCCACTTGGAGTACTGCATGCAGGTCTGGGATCCCCAGTACAAGAAGGATGTGGATCTGTTTGAACGGGTCCAGAAGAGAGTCACAATGATGATTTGAGGGCTGGAGCACCTCTCCTGTGAAGAAAGGCTGAGAGAGCTGTGGATGTTCAGCCTGGAGAAGAGAAGGCTCTGGTGAGATCTCATTGCAGCTTTTCAATTCTTAAAAGGGCTTATATAAAAGATGGAGAGCAACATTTTGCTCAATCAAATAAGGACAGGACAAGGGGGAATGGTCTTAAACTAAAAGAGGATAGATTTAGACTAGACGCTAGGAGGAAATTTTTCCCTTTAAGGGCAGTGAGGCAGAGGAACAGGTTGCCCAAAGAGGTTGCAGATTCCCCATCCCTGGAGTTGTTCAAGACCAGGTTGGATGGAGCCCTTCCAACACAAGCCATTCTATGATTCTATGATTTTTTTAAAAAAAATTATTTTATTTCAAAGGTCATGGGTTTTTGCTTGTTTGTTTTTGTTTCTGGTTAGTCAATTCATTGTTGGTTGTGGTTTTGATTATTCTCTTAATTCTCTTCTGGGTCTTTGTTTCTTCCATGTCCTTCTGAAATGCAGTTGCCAAAGGACACATGATAATCCATGCAAGCCCTCAGCAATGCAACACCAAGAAGGAGTTCCTACACACACGGTAGTGGCTCTACCTTTTCCACAGTCTCGTAGCTTACTGACTTGCACTCTGCCTGAGATCTGTCATAACTCTCAGATCTTTTTCTGAAAACCTGCTATCAGATTGTCAACATTTTCTGTTTCTGCAGCAGATTATTCTCACCTAAGTATAATACCCTGCACTTTTCTTTCTGAAACATACCTTATCATTTATTCAGTTTGTCAAAATCTTTTTGAACGCTAATACTTTCTTAACATAAATGACAATACTACCTTCATGGCATTAGAAGATTTAACAGTTTCATTTTCTATTTAATTAAAGAAACACAGAGCTAAACAGAGCGACACACAGGATAAAACTCCATGAACGCCATCTTGACGTCATCTATCAGTCACTATGTTTAGGGCACATTAACTTGCACTCTAAGATTTTCTTGGATATTAGGATGAACTTCTTTACTGAAAAAATTGTTAAGCATTGGAATGGGATGCCCAGGGAAATGGATGAGTCACCAACTCCAGAAGTCTTTAAAAGACAGTTAGGTGTAGAGCTCAGTGACATGGTTTAGTGGAGAACTTGTTAGTGTTAGGTCAGAGGTTGGACTAGGTGATGATTCTGTGATTCTGTGTAAGCACTGCCTCCTAAAAGCACAGGATCAGACAATTCCAAAATATCGAAAGTCAAGAAGGCGGGGCAGAAGGCCAGCTTGACTGACCAGGGATCTTCTTCTGGAGCTTAGGCACAAACAAACAAATAAATAAACAAACAAACAAACAAACAACAGAAAAGTGTATGGTTGCTGGAAGCAGTGTCAGACAACCTTGGAAGGACTACAGGCATACTGTTCACTTTTGTAGGGATAAAGTTCATGCAGCCAAAGCACAATTAGAGTTGAAGTTGGCCAGATCTGTGGGAGTCAATAAAAAGGGACTTTTTAAGTATATGAACATAAAGATCAGGACCAGAGAAAACACAGGTCCACTACTTGATGAGGACGGTCACCTCATAGACAAGGACATAGGCAAAGCAGAGATGTTTAACGCCTTATTTTTCTCTGTCTTCAATGCTGATGATGGACTTCAGGAAACTGGATGCCCTGAGCTGGAGGACCATTGCTGCTCCACCTAGATCTATACAAATTCATGGGTGTGATGTGATTCATCTCAAGGTGCTCAGAGAGCTGGCTGATGTAAATGAGAGACCTCTCTCAGTTATTTTTTCAATGGCGTTGGGAATCTGGAGAGGGCCCGGTTGACTGGAAGGTGGAAAATTTTGTGCCAATTTTAAAGAAGGGCAAGAAAGAAGACCCTGGCAACTACAGATCTGTCAGTCTCATGTCAGTGTCTTGTAAAATTATGAAGAAGATTATTCTGGGAATTACTGAAGTGCACCTGGAGAACAAAGCAGTTATTGGTCCCAGCCAACATGAGTTCATAAGGGGTAGGTGTTGTTTAACAAATTTGATTTCTTTAATGGTAAGATCATCCATTGAATTTATCAAGTGAACAAAATGTCCAGCATACAGCTAGACAAAAACATTATGTGATGGGTGAACAGTTGGGCTCAAAAAATTATAGTAAGTGGGGACACATCAGGCTGTCGGCCAGTCACCAGTGGGGTCCCCAAGGCTACATTTTAGGGCCAGTTCTCTTCAAGATTTTTATAAACAATTTAGATGTAGGACTAGAAGGTGTTTTGAGTAAAGAGGACTCACGGGAATGGTGTTAAGCGAGACAGGGGATGTTCAAGCTGGATATAAGGAAGAGGTTTTTCACCAAGAGGGTTGTCGTGCAATGGAACAGGTTTCCCTGGGGATGTAGTCATGGCACCAAGCCTGTCAGAATTTAAGAAGTGTTGGACTGTGTTCTTAGTCATATGGTCTGAATTTTTGGGTAGACCTGTGTGGTGCCAGGAGTTGGACTCTATGATCCATGTGAGTCCTTTCCAACTCATGATATTCTATGATTCTATGACTCTATGATAACTTAATATACTGAGCTTTTTTACTGACAGGCAGTGCTTTAACTATCCTAGGATAAATTTCACATATTCTTTTTTTCCACAGAAAAATATTCTCCCTTTTTTCAATATTCAGAAAATGTACCATCTTCTCAATATTAGACTAAAATAGGGATATTAAAGAAAGTGAGCTGGTTAAGGTGTGAGTAATTTCTGATACAACCTTGGCAGATCTGAATGTTATTCCTGTGGTTTAACCATGCAGGCAGTTAAAAACCATATGGCCATCTGCTCACTTCTCACTCTGCCCTACCTCCACCCATCAGTGTAATGAGTGAGAAGAATGGAAAAAAAAGTTAAAAACAAACAAACAAACAAAAATAACACATGGGTTGAGACAAGAGAGTTAATAGGACAAAAAGCATTGTTTTTAGTGTAAACAGGCTACTGTAGCCTAACACCACACAGACTCCAAAGTTCTTTTAGGATCAGTAACTGCTACTCCTTTATTGATGACATAATTTCAACTCTTCTCCTATTGAGGACAGGCTCCCTTTTATACCATTTGCTCTACAGCAGTACTTTTGCACTAACTGTCCATTGGTCAACAACTTTGCCCAACAACTGCAAACACCCAGCAACTTCCATGTCTTAGTGGCTGGAGAACAAGCAGTCCGAGACAGCAAGGCGTCTCCTGAATCACCCTTCTTTGTTCCTTCTAAACACTTTACAGTCCTCCTGGCCTCATCTTTAAGAGTCCAATGTTATCCCCAACCATGGGGCTTGTCGGCCCCCAAGGCTACACTCCCACATTCTACTATATTGTTCAATTTTCCTAGAGGCTGGTGCATGACAGGGGATGTGATATACCTACTCAATGTCATGGTATTTGGCTGAGGTTATCTATGAGTTTGTTTCAGAAAGTAGTCCCATTGTCTGATTCAATTCGTTCCAGGATGCCATGTCACCATATGATTTGCTTTTCATAGAATCGTAGGATAATAGAATGGCTTGAGTTGGAAGAGACCTTAAAGATCATCCAGTTCCACCCCCACATACACCCCACCATAGGCAGTAATTTCACCCACTAGATCAGGTTGGCCAACACCCCATCCAACCTGGTCTTGAACACCTCCAGAATGAGGCATCCACAAATTTTCTGGCCCAGTGTAATGTTAAGGGCAGTGGCATGAGGCACGGGATATGTTTCCAGACATCCAGTTGTTGCTTCCACCATTATAAGTACATAGCACTTACCATGGCAGGTTTGTGGGAGCATGATATAATCAGTCTGCCAGGCCACCCTGTATTTATATTTCAGACATCATCCTCCATAGCAGAGAGAGCTTAATTGCTTAGCCTGTTTAACTGCAGCACATTCCACACTCATGGATAATCTGTGCAATAGTGTCCATGGTCAAGTCCATTACTCATTCACGACCACAACTATATGTTTCATCTCTTCCTTGATGGCCTGAGTCTCATGGGCCTGACATGCTAGAAATAATTCACGCTTATATTGCTAGCCCAGATCTACTTGAGCTACTTCTAGCCTAGTAGCCTGATCCACAGGCCAGTTGTCTTTTTCTTCACAACAAAAAATCAGTGGCCTGACTCTTGACTGCATGAGCATCTACATCGTGTACTTCTACAACCAAGTTCTCTACCCAGACAGCAATATTATGCCCCAATGTGGCAGCCCAGATGTATTTGCTTCTGTTACCATCTTCAGCTTTTTGCATTTGTGAACGTTAATTTAAACTCTATTTTATTTATTTATTTATTTATAAACAAATGAAATAGAATCACTGCTGTGATCAGTTATGGGCTCTATAATGGGGTAATGACTTTAACCTGATAGATTGGAGCAAAAACCAAGGGCAGTGCCTTTGCAAAGTGTTACCAACACATCTAAAGGATCATATCTGTCACATCAAAAATGTTGAGAAAGAGATGTTTTTTAGATGGAAAATCATGCTAGTCTACAGTTTTTAAATTCATTTTATGCATATGAGCTTTGGAAAAAAAAATGCTAACTGCTCATTGTGCAAGTTCTCTTCTGTTTTGCCAGCTCCTTCCAGAGGAAGTCAGCCATCTAGTAGCTTGTCTTTTGACAAGTCTTTTGACCATTAGCAACATACAAAATCAATTTTTGGATTTTTTAACTACCATTTGAATTGTTGGACCTGTATTCACAGATCTGTCAAAATTACAGTGGGAAAACAGTAAAACTTCATTGGACTAGTAAGGTTTAAATGAGGGTATCTGAGCAATATCAATTAAGTTCTACAGCTTCTGATTTTTTTTTTTTTTTTTCCTGCAGAAATTATGGCATGTTAATCTTCATGGCTCTTTTAGAAACTTATTTGTATTCCCAGCCTGCTGCTTGAGGGAGTGTTGATCTGTCTAATTTAAGCCAGATCAGAGTATTTTGCTTAAGGCTGATGGTCATTCCTAAGCAGGCTGTTCATACCGATGTTCAAATTATATAAAGGTCCCCAAGAGAGTTATTTATGGATACATCATCTTCTTCAAAACACAAGATAGATGTGCACATAATACAGCCCACTTATGACCCAACATCTGATTTCATTTCTGGTTATAATCAAGAATAGATTAAAACATGTTTTACCTAGACAGGTGAAAATGTCTAGTAGACATTTTACTAACAAAATACCAGCCATTTGCTAGTATCAGAAATGACTCCAAAATGTTATTCTGTAAGTAGCAGCACATCCTGAAATTAGTGCATAGTGACACATGACAGTATGTGTAAAATTGTGGCTTCCCAGGTGGCCAAGAAGGCCAAAGAAATCCTGGCTTTTACCAGGAACAGTGTAGCCAGCAGGACCAGGGAGGTGATCATCCCCTTGTATTCTGCTCTGGTGAGGCCGTAACACAAGTACTGTGTTCAGTTTTAGGCCCCTCACTACAAAAAGGACATTGAAATTAGGACATTGGAAATTCAGAGATATTTATTCTCAGAAAGATCAGTCAGGCATTGGAATGGGTTGCCCAGGGAAGTGGAGAAGCCATCATCCCTGCGAGTTTTTAATGAAAGTTTGGACTAGGTGCTTAAGGATATGGTTTAGTGGGAGACATTGGTAGTACTGTTATGGTTGGACCAGATATCTTGGAGGTCTTTTCCAGCCCTGATGATTCTATAATTATAAACAACTGAAATTCACAAATTAGATTCCATAGTACTATTGGAATGGCGTTAAATATGTAGACTGAGCAAATGGTTACTTGTTACTACCTGGGAAATTCTACAGAAATGTAGCTGCATCTCAGAAATAATTTTGATTAGGTAATAAGTTTTGTAGGCTTGGCTTGAGCAAAAATAATAACATTTCTGAAAATCTAGTATTTTTAGACATCCTGGGGAAAGATAAAAGAAAAACCTTTGAACACACTGCCATATTGTTTTACAGACGATAGATCTTCAGGAATGGAGTAGGGAAAGATAGGGATGGAAGATCACAAAGATTATTTTCTTGAGACAAGAAAAGCAGATCCAAAAACTTAGTAATAACTTTGATGCACATAACCACAGTCTTTGTAAAATGTCCTCACTTATAAATTGAAATGCAGAATATTTGGATTTACACAGTAATAAAAGGGAAATTCTCCTTATGGCATATATAAATTGCAAATGAAAGTCACTTGTAACATATCCTCCCATGCTTTTGTGAAACTTGGCTCAACTTTATGAGCAAACTTCAAAGAAGATAAATGCTTCATGAAAGACCTAATACCCTTGCAAAAGTACTAAGGATAAACTGAAAGTTTACATTTTATGATACTTGGATGATTACAAGAAACCCAGCAAGTGTTATGACAAAGCATCATTTCTTAACCAAAACCAGACCTGAAACTACTCTAAAACAGAGTCTGGAAAAGGATGAACCATGTATTTTGAGGTTCTGTGAATAAGTCAAATGAATTTTGGCTTCAGAAATTGCTTCATGCTCTCATGGTCATTTTTCCCAAAAGTCATACAAGCACTCATTTTTTTCAAAATTTATGCAAAAACAAACAAACACAAACAACAACAAACTGATATAAAAATTCCCCAAGTATTTGAAAAATATAAATTGCATACCTTGCAAAATATATATATAAATAATATATAAATAAATATAATTAATATAATACAATATATAATAATATATATAAATAATAAAAAATATAATAAATAATAAAATACATTTAAAATAAATAAATAATAAAAATAATAAGAATAATTTATACATATATAAATATATAAATATAATTTTAAAATAGCTCTTTACCTCTCAACCACTGTTTTTCTTCATAGACCTTTTACAGTGGTTTGAACTCTGTATATGTGATTTCTTTATTTGCTACACTCTCTTTAAAGTGTTTAACCCATGTTTTTGTTCTGCTTTGGTTTTCTACACCATGGAGAGAGATTTAATCATGGTATTCTCAAAAATTAGAGTAACCCCACTTACAGATGTTAAAAAAAAAAAAAAAAAAAAAAAAAGGTTTCAAAATCTAATTCAAATAGCAATAACCTATCTCAGAACCACGACTGCTAAATCACATTTGCCCAGCTGATTTGTGTAATTATTAAAGATTTGGCTTCCAATGAGAATCATTGTGTGGGAATCATTTTCTGTGTGGGAAAATATAGCTGTTACCTCAGTATGCTAAGAATATCAACAATAGTCAGTACTATATTTAGTTCATACAGGTCATAATCTCAGAGTTTAAGACAGAGAATATTTGGAAATAGTTCTGAATTCATTACTGAATACATAAAACTTCCATAATCTTCACAAATGAGCCAGTATCTACCCAGACATATTAATGTTCATAATTTATACAAAAATATGTCTTTTTGCTTTGTGATGTAGATATACAATATCAATCTTTAAAAGGGAAAAATATTTTTTGATAATATTGCTTGTTTGCTTTACATAAATCTCAAGGTCTTTGGGTTTCTACAGAAAGTAAATCCATAAGAAATCATCAAATTTAAGATGGGGTGGGGGAGCGGGGAGGGGGAACAGGAATATTCAGAGGACTGATCTTGCTGCTTCACAGGAGACTTTAAAAGAAAAAAGGCATAAGACTGGTGAAGATGCTAATCTCTTATCCCAACTTTCAAGGGAGATATACTGTCACAAATGAGTTAAATTGTCTTCTGAGACAGCAGTTTCCATGCACCAATCAGTTACTTCCATTACTCTCCAGTGAAACCACTTTAACATCCAGAGACCTCTGGTGGCTTTCTGGCCTTCCTTATTTACTCCTTTAAAAATTTAGAACAAAAAGGGAGGTGAATAATAACAGTCAACTTTTTCAAGGCCTTGTTTTCTGCCCCTGGTCCTCCTTACACACACGGCAGCAACGTAAACATCATATTGTCAATGCTGACTGACAACACAAGAATGCCTTCATTTTAAAGCCATCTGAACACATGTAATTAGTGCTAACTTACTCTTATTTATTTAGTAAATACCAAAGAATCATAGAATCCTAGAATCACAGAATGGTTTGGGTTGGAAGGGAACTTATGGATCATCTAATTCCAAATCCCCTGCTGTGGGGATTCCATTAGATCTGGCTACACACTGGCAACCTGACCTTGAACACCTCCAGGGATGGGGCATCCACAAATTCTCTGGGCAACCTGTGCCTCACCACAACCTCAATGCCTCACCACACTCACAGTAAAGAACTTCTTCCTTATATCTAATCTAAATCTACCCTCTTGTAGTTTAAAGCCATTCCCCCTTGTCCTATCACTATACTCCCCGACAAAGAGTCAGCTTTCGTCTAGGCCCCCTTTAGGTACTGCAAGGCCACTGTAAGGTCTCTCTAGCCTTCTCTTCTCCAGGCTGAACAACACCAACTGCCTCAGCCTGTCTTCACAGGAGAGGTACCCCAGAACCTTGATCATCTTTGTGGCCCTCCTCTGAATTCGATCCAACAGGTCCATATCCTTCTTGTGATGGGGACCCCAGAGCTGAATGCAGTACTCCATGTGGGGTCTCAAGAGAGCAGAACATAGGGGGAGAATCACTTTCCTCTGTGTGCTAGCCATGCTTCTTCTGATACAGCATAGGATACAGCTGGCTTTCTGGGCTGCAGATGCACATTGCCAGCCATTGAGCTTCTCATCAAGCAGCACTCCCAGATCCTTCTCCTCAGGGCTTCTGTCAATCCATTCTCTGCCCAGCATGGATTTGTGCTTGGAATTGCTTTGGCACAGATGCAGGACCTTGCTCTTGGCCTTGTTAAACTTCATGATGTTTACACAGGCCAAGATGTTTTTGTTTGTTTGTTTTGTTTTGTGCATTTTAGTATTTTGTTTGGTTGTTGTTGTTTTTAAGCAAAGCACAAATTGTTATTTGTACTAATTCACTAACTCTATAGTCTCCTCTATTATATTTTTTTTTTTTTCAGTATTAGACATTTTTCAGCTATCATGGTTATCCTGTCCAAAAATGTGAAAGCACCATAGACAGAATAAAATCATAATAATCTTTTTGGTCTGCATATCAAATGCATATGCGGTGGACACCTAAAATGTATCTAAATTTAGTTTTAGGTGGGAAAATGTGCAAGTTAGTATCAGTGGTATCTGATGGGGTAGGAGGACCGGAATTAATGAGAATAATCAGGGAAACAAATTATGATACAAGAACTTAAATGCAGTTCATCATTCATCAGTCCAGATGAATGTTAAGAAAAAGATCGGCTATTTAAATCAAATGAAAATAAAATAGAAATGAAAACAAAAGGTATTCATACAACCAGTGCTAGAATTTCTCCTAATATGGTCTGTTTGCTTGCAGAAAATAATGATTGAAATCATCAGGGGTAAAAAACACCAAGATCTAATTCTCATTTTTGGTTCTCTAGTGCTAGAGCAGCCCTAGAGTGGAGTGCTGGAGTGCTGAGTATCTGTCTTGACACACAGATGCCTCTGTACAGAACTTCTTTATTTGCTGTAGAACTACCCATGTCACAGGAAAATTTCATTGGCATTATGAAATCAAATTTTTTCACTGATTTATGTATTGGTTCTTTTAACTCAGCCATTTGCCCTAAAACATTTGAAATTCCTGAGAAGGAAACTGCTCCTAGAATTCATAATGTTATTTTATTGATTCTGCTTCTTTGTGTCCCAGCTCTTGGCATGAATGTGATATTTTTGGAGGTAAGTTTTTAAACAAATTATGTCATTTCCCATTGAAACTAGACTAGGACTTCTCACAATGTCAGTCAGTCTCATCTGGGGCATTATATGCAGGCGAGAGATTATAATAAACAATTGTTGTCCTCTAGAAACACCTACTGGGCTGTTATTTCAACATAATCTTTATCTTTCAATCTGTAATGTAATGTATAAGCAAGTACAAATCAGGATTAGAAATAGCTTAATCAACCACATTCTTTTTCTCATATAGTGAAGGGTTGTAGTTTCTTCTCTGCTTAAGTGATTGATTCAATGTAGATGATTCCCTGCATGCCTTGATAAGAGTAGTTATGTCTGAGGCTTTTGCCACTGTACTTTGTACCTGAGTGTCAGGGAAAGGATGAGACATATTTTGTGCAGCTCTTTAGACGTAAGCATGCAAGGTTACTTACTGCCCAATGACTTTACTAGCTGGATAGCACTAAATAACAAGTTGTCTTCAGGTGTTTTATATTTTTAACCCATAACCTTCTAAATCCAGGTTGATTGCACCATGATTCAAAACACAGCACGACTTTCTGTGCTGTGGATCATATTACGTATGGCAGCTGCACACAGCAACACAGTTGCTGGACCAACTTCTTTTCAAGACAAGCAGAGCTCCAGTGACTGCACAGCTGAGTAGGAAATGAAAGCAAGGAGTCAGGCTCTACAGCTTTCCCCAAAAGGTACCATTTAGCTAAACTTATTCAAAGGTTCTCTCAAAGGGTGGAAGATAGAGTAATATCTATACAGGCGAGTGAAAAATATTATATTACAGCTGTGACTGTCTGCTTCTTTTGATATGAATTGATGATTTTGGAAGAAAATGATGGAAAAGATTAGACTCTTAAAAAGAATGTTCTTGTACTGATTACTTCATTACAGAATAAGCATTGCAGAACATGTTATATTTATTTTGTATCATCAGTATAGTCTGCATATCCAGAAAAAATGTTCATGCTTTCAGTGAACTGGGGAGGGGAAAAATACAACTCCTTGTGAACCACGAGTAGCAATGTGATTTGAGTTAACCAGGAGTGTGTACATGAAAGAAATGCTCTGAAGACTTGCTCCTGGAAGGCTCTTCATCTCTGACCAAGTTTCATCCTGTTGAACCTGTTACTTTTCATATAAGTCACCAAGATTTTCTTTCCTCTTTTCCTTCTGAAACACTCCGAGGTATTTAAAAAGAGAAAGCAAGGGGAACAGTCACTAAGGTGGGGTATTGTTTGAATGGCAGGGTGAGCTGAGGATTTTCTTGCTTCTGTTCATTTAAACAGAGATTCTTCTACTTCTCTGTTCCCCAAGAGCTCCATTTCTTGATTTCCATGAAGTTAATATCAGAGAAAATTACATAGCAATTAGATTTTAATTTCATTTTGCTAATCTTTGGGAGTGCATTTTCAAATATTTCAGGCTCTTCATGTATGAAGTGGGGACTGGAAAGGGAAATAGGGGAATACAGGAAGACGTCCTCTGGGCAGGAATGGAGACACAACATTGAGCAATGTTATTGGGTATAGTGAGAGCAGTTTAGCATCCCTTTGAATTCCTCATAAATTCACATCAGAACTTGTTTGTCATATGTGCAGTTATGATAGATAATACAAATGAATAAGCTTAGAGGTAGGGTATATATGTTGAATGAATTCTGGTGGATAAAATGCTTGACATGAGCCAGAAGAGCATGCTTGCAGCCCAGAAGGCCAACTGCATCCTGGGTTGCATCAGAAGTGGAGTGGCCAGCAGATCGAGGCAGGGAATTGTCCCCTCCTACTCTGCCCTTGTGAGGCTCCACTTGGAGTACTGCATGCAGGTCTGGGATCCCCAGTACAAGAAGGATGTGGATCTGTTTGAACGGGTCCAGAAGAGAGTCACAATGATGATTTGAGGGCTGGAGCACCTCTCCTGTGAAGAAAGGCTGAGAGAGCTGTGGATGTTCAGCCTGGAAAGAGAAGGCTCCAGGTGACCTCATTGCAGCTTTTCAGTACTTAAAGGGGGCTTATAAAAAATATGGAGAGTTAACTTTTTGCTCAGGCAGACAATGATAGGACAAGGGTGAATGGTTTAAAAATAAAAGGGGGGAGAGATAAATTAGAGGTTAGGAGGAAATTATACACTCAGAGGGTGGTGAGGTACTGGAACAGGTTACCCAGAGAAACTGTGGATGCCCCATCCCTGGAGGTGTTTAAGACCAGCCTGGACGAGGCAATCTGTTCTAATGGGTGGCATCCCTGCCTATGGCAGGGGAGTTGAACTTAGATAATCATTACAGTCCCTTCCAACAAAATCCATTCTGTTTTTCTATGATTCTATTAATCTAAATTTTATAGAATAACAGCATTAGTGTCCGTAAATTATTCCAGATTCAGGGGCAGAAATTAGAAGATAGTAGTTTCTACTGGTTTGTAGACAGAAGAGTGAGTTGTAAACCATTTTCTTCAGACATATTAAAACTATAGGGCAGCAAATATATTGAAAACTGATAATTGCATTAAGTTAAATGCTGCACTCTGATATGGGAGAAAAACAGGTTGTTTTGGACAAGATGTCAAGATTAAGCATGCAGTAAGGAGAAATTTATTGGTTAAATTAATGGAGCTCAACAACATTTTGCATTATATGTAAATTTGAAAGTTTTTTTTAGGAATCAGATATTGTGGGATTTTATCATGGGAATTAATTTCACTTTAGGAAATAAGATACTTATTGTGTGATAAATAAATTTTCTTAAAATATCAGTGGGTTTATTGTATTTAGGTTCAACAATAATTTATGAATTACAGTAGAGATTAACCACTTCTTTCAATAATTTTCAATTCTATATTCTCAGTCAAGGAGTATAATTATTGCATAATACAAGGAAGAGATCTACAACTGAATGTATGAATAATGTGCTTATTCACGGTAAGCATCTTTAAGATATCCTTCACAGATCATTAGCTTCTTGGGATTAGGAATGAGTTTGCATAGATTTAACCATGAATCCCCCTCTTCAGGATATTGTAACAGGTATGAAAACCATTCCAGACCATATGGTGACAGAGGGCAGCACTCCTTCCCAGGGGCCTTGTCAGACCTAGCCACAATCTATTGTCAGGCACAGCTGGTGAAACATGATGCTCACTTAGTTTAGTTTAGCTGAAGTCCCCTTAAAGATACGATCAAGACTATAGTGATCACACTAAATGACTTGCATTTTTTCAGTCTGCCATAATTCCCACATAATCCCATATGTGGTTATAAAATATATTAATAAAAATATCTTTATATTTATGTATAAAAATAAATATATACTTAAACATGTCATTATAAAACTCATCATGTGAACAGAAAGTCAATATGAATCTACAATCTGAACACACTAAGTGGGGGTGGGGAGAGAGGGGAGGGAAATAAAATAAAATACTGATATACCACCAAATTATTTCTGGCAGATAATCTGGTAAGTGTCTCTATCATTTTTCCATCAGACAGTATATAAGGTTTGAATTACTCTTACTTTCAAATGGAATTTTAAAGCCATTATAAGAAACACACTCTGCAATTGTCTGGAATACACTTTTATGAAGATTTTTAAAGCAAATAGACTTGTTTCATCTGTTCATCAGAACATTTAACACAATTAATATAAGTAGAATCTTTGTAAATTGGGGACAGAGAAAGGGGAAGAACATGGGCAGGGAAGCAGGACAGTGGGGCAAAAGATATTTATTCCACAGAGTTCTTGACTATCTCTAGAACTGTTCTTGGCCATCTGTACTAAACAAGTCTCAGTTAAGTGTTTAAGGCTGTGCTTTCATCAACTGCCTGCAAAAGTCAAACATAAATTTATTTTCATTATTCCCACTTGCTCCCTAGTACACCATATATAACAAATACAGTGCAAGCCGAAGTGAAATAACCATTCTCTGACCATTGGCCACTCCACTGTACTGACAGCTGCAGTAAAACATGGAAAGGCATGATAAATATTTAAATCCAGCAAAAATTAATCAGGAGCTCAATTAGGCAGAAAACAATTATCCAATCTGTAATTTGACTAGGGCACAGTAGCAGATGTTCCTACACTTGCATATAGTATCATGGGACCTTTAATTAGCTTAAAATAGCCTCATCTTTGGAATCCACTTTCCACCCGTTTGGTCAGTAATGGTCTCAGTTTATTGATTTGCAAGGCATATGTATTTTCCCCAGCTGCAAGATATTGGGAAAACTCCAGTGCATGATGTTAAACATATTTTAGCTTTAGTTTCTGTATTTTTGCAAAGATTAACAAGAAGTTACTGCAGTAAGACCTATGTAAGAGTTATCAAAAATCCAGCCTCCTTTTCAACATACATCAGTACATGTATTTATAAGACCATAGTTTTAGATGTCATCATGGAGAGCAAACTTTCTGCAATATAGAATCATAGAATCATAGAATATTCCGAGTTGGAACGGACTCATAAGGATCATGAAGTCCACCTCCTTGCACCGCACAGGTCTACCCAAAAGTTTAGACCACGTGACTAAGTGCACAGTCCAAACGTTTCTTAAATTCATACAGACTCGGTGAAGTGCCTACTTCACTGGGGACCCTGTTCCAGTGTGCAACCACCCTCTCAGTGAAAAATCTCCTCCTGATGTCCAGTCTGAACTTCCCCTGCCACAGCTTCACCCCATTCCCCTGGGTCCTATCACTGGTGTTTATGGAGAATAGGTCACCCGCCTCTCCACTCTCCCTTGTGAGGAAGTTGTAGACTGAGATGAGGTCCCCCCTCAGCCTCCTCTTTTCCAGGCTAAACAGGCCCAGTGTCCTCAACCACTCTTCATACGTCATCCCCTCCAGGCCCTTCACCATCTTCATAGCCCTCCTCTGCACATTCTCCAACAGTTGAATGTCCTTTTTGTACTGTGGTGCCCAGAACTGCACACAGTACTCAAGGTGAGGCTGCACCAGCGCAGAGTAGAGCGGGACAATCACCTCCCTTGACCTACTAGCAATGCCATGCTTGATGCACCCCCGGATACGGTTGGCCCTCCTGCCTGCCAGGGCACACTGCTGGCTCATAGTCAACTTGCCCTCAACCACGACCCCCAGATCCCTCTCTGCAGGGCTGCACTCCAGCATTGCCCAGTCTGTATGTACAGCTAGGGTTGCCTTGTCCCAGATACAGGACCTGGCACTTGCTTTTGTTAAACTTCATGCAGTTGGTGATTGCCCAGTTCTCCAACCTGTCCAGATCTCTCTGCAAGGCCTTTCCACCCTTGTCCAAGTCTGCAACTCCACCAAGTTTGGTGTCATCGGCAAATTTGCTCAAAACACCTTCTAGTCCTACATCTAAATCGTTTATAAAGACATTGAAGAGGACTAGCCCTAAGATAGAGCCTTGAGGGACCTCACTAGAGACCTTCCACCAGCCTGATGTGGCCCCATTTACCTCAACCCTTTGAGCCCTGCCCATCCGCCAATTGCTCACCCATCGTATGATGTTTTTGTTGTTGTATGCTGGACATTTAGTCCAGTGGGATCCTATGGGAGACCATGTCAAAACCCTTGCTGAAGTCCAAAAGATCACATCAGCTGGATTCCCTTGGTTGACTAGACGGGCAATCTTTTCATAAAAGGAAATCTAATTTGTTAGGCAGGACCTACCCCTCACGAACACATGTTGGCTGGGACCAATGACTGCATTGTCCCCCAGGTGCATTTCAATAGCCTCAGGAATCATCTTCATAATTTTACTGATGTGAGACTGACAGGCCTGTAGTTGCCAGGGTCTTCTTTCTTACCCTTCTTGAAAATTGGCACAGTATTTGCCAGCTTCCAGTCTACTGGGACCTCTCCAGATTCCCAAGATCATTGAAAAATAATTGAGAGAGGTCCCGTTGATGATGTCAGCCAGCTCTTTAAGCACCCTGGGATGAATCCAATCCAGACCCATGGACCTGTATGGATCCAAGTGGAGCAAAAAATCCCGCACATGTTCAGGGTCCGTTGGGAGTTTGTTATTCCCACCATCAAAGTCCTCCAGCACAGGGCACCTAGGGTCCCGAAGCCCATCATCAGTGTTGAAGACAGAGGTGAAGAAGGCATTAAACGTCTCTGCTTTGCCTACGTCACTGTCTGTGAGTTGACCTTCCCCATCAAGCAACAGACCTGTTTTCTTTGGTTCTTATTTTCCATTCACATATCCGAAAAAAATCTTTTTTATTGTCTACCACAGACATGGCCAGCTTCAACTTTAGTTGGGCTTTGGCCACACAAATTTCCTCCCTACAAACATGAACAGCATCCCTGTATTCCTTCCTTGTTGTCTGACCCTCCTTCCAGCAGCCATACACTTCGCTTATGCTTCAGTAGAAGATCCCTGGTCAGCCAGGCCAGCCTGCTGCCCCGCCTGCCTGACTTCAGATATTTTGGAATTGCCCAATCTTGTGCTTTTAGGATGCAGTACTTAAAGACTGACCAGCACTAGTAGACACCCATGCCTTCAAATGTACTTTCCCAGGGAACCTTACCGACTCGTTCCCTGAGCAGCCTGAAGTCTGCTCTCCCCATATCCAGGGCTGAAGTTTTGGTGGCAGTTTTCCTTCTGTCACCATAAATTATAAATTCAACCACTTCACGGTCACTATGACAGAGACGGACACCAATTGCAATGTCTCCCACAAGACCCTCTCTGTTCTCCAGCAGCAGATCTAGGAGGGCACTATTCCTAGTTGGTTCAATATCTTCTATATCCTCTTGCAGGGGCATGAGTCCAGTGAATAAGTGCATCAGGAAAAAGCACATCAGCTGCTGAATCACTGACCTTCCTTTCCTGAGTGTGTTGGTTTCTCTAGGAAGAATATCAATTTGGGTGCTGAGCAAGCAAGTTGTTACCTTGCTTTGTCCTAGAAGATTTCATATTGCCACAATGTAACTTAAATCCTCATATTATATTTCATACTTTCAAATAAGATGAAATGATATTTCACTGAGGAAGGTTTTTTCTCTCATTTACCTAATCTACCCTGGAAAATATAGTGCTGTATTCACTAAATCATACCTCTGTTGCCATGGAAATTGTAGAGATTTTACACCTTGGCTTTTTGACTTCATTTCTGGATCACACAGGAGAAGGAGATGGAATAAGACAAGTTAGGCTAAGAGGGTAACACAACAATTTAAAAAAAAATAAAAAATAAAAAAAAAACTCTCATAATTAAACCAAAATGTCAAGGATATATATGGAAAAAACAGAAAAGATAAGTGGGTTTATATGTAAACATTTGAATTAAGCAGGTTTCCCTTTATATCTCATGCCCCTTAAAGTGACTATAAAAGGAACATTTCTTTTTTTTTTCTGATTAAAAGCTGGATAATATTGCCTAATTATATTTTATCATATTCACATACATGCCATGAAACTGTTACCAAAGCAGGTTAAATCCATCGTTCAATGGAATAGTACTCAGGCTGGCTTTAGCCCAACAAGCTATTAATATTTTAAAGCTAGATTGTTTTGCAGACTGCAAGTTTATTCATGAAGGGGATATTACCAAAACTGAACAAAGGGCAAGTTATCAATATGAGGGTGTATTTAGCAATAGTACAAGAAAGTTATGTTGATTACGCAGCATCGTGCTGTTCTACCTAATACTAACATAACATAAAAAAGATTTGCATTTAAAATCATTGTAATTTAAATTAACAGTTATGTAAAGAGTTGCCATCTAATCTCCTTTGTTCCTTCTTTTAAAATAGATATTGGCAAAGGAAAATAATAAGCTTCTTTTTGAAAAACACAATGCATATATGTTTCAAAAGAAAACATACTTATAAGCAGGCTGCTAAAATTCCAATGAGAAGGTAATTTCATATGGGTTAATTTCTAATGCTATCCAAGGGTTCCTATACTATGGGTGGTTGAGTGAAACAGACATTGGGCAAATCCCAGAGAGTTAATCCACTGAGGTTTGTTTCTCTCTATGACTGTTTTTAATAGGACTACACTGTATTCTCTATAGTGGCTGAGTTTCTCAGTAGCATCATCTTACTTTCCTTGACAATTGCCTCAATTTACAATACACTGAAAATAAGAAACGTGCTTTAGGCTCTTGACTCAAGCCAATTACAAGGGGTGGAGGGAGGAAAGCGAGGCATCTATGGTCAAAATGTGACACACAAATAAAGGAAGGATTGCAGATGGCATATGGTACTTGAGTTCTACTGTGAATAATTTACTTCAGTTCAGGAGACACAGTAGGTATGGTGGTGCAGCTGTGTTACTTCATAATCATTAGAAGCATACTGCCATTTGTATTTGGCTACATATATGCTGGTGCAGAATGTCATGGCCTTTCTTTATTGGACTTGGATATTTTGAGCACAGTCACTGTCAAGCTGAGATACATGGCACTGTTCACTAGAATGTCTGGGAAAAGAACATTCTTCAGTTATGTTGTAGTAAGTCTGCAGTAGCTCTATAAGAGTTATTCTATCATATAATGGAGATAAAATGGAGGAAGTAGGAAACTGCTGATAAATGTAAAGGAGGACACAAGATACAACATCAGAGGAATGAACATGGTACCACTTAATTTTAGGTAGATTTCCAGTTATCCACTGCATGGGGAAATGGATGCAACTGAGTTGTTCATTTGGTGGATGTTTGCATCAGGTCAGGAAGAGTAAAGGAATCACAGACCCGCTCCCCTGTAGCAACTTGAAAAAAGCAGTTGTGTTATAGCCTGTTCTTGTAATGTGAAGTACACAGAGTTACAGATCTTATGGTTATCCAAGGTTTCCTGCTTTTGTGTGCACAGCATCACTAGTGTACTGCTAGTCTGGCTCTGCTAGCCATTGCTTGTCCACACAGAAGCATAGGAAAAAAGAGTAATTTATTTTGGAAGTGACCTGTGGAGCTCATCTAGTCTAAATCCCCTACTCAAATCAGGGTCCATTTTGGAGTTAAAATAAAATGATCAGGACTTAGCCAGCCGAGTTGTGAGTATCTCTAAGGTTGGTAATTCCACCACACCACTGAGCAGTCTTCTCAGATATTTAAACACCTTGACAAGCATCAAGACTGCTTTCACCAGGAAAGATAGAAGGGTGATCATTGTGGGCAACTCCCTTCTCAGAGGAACAGAGGGCCCTATTTGTCAGCCTGGCCCTACCCGTAGGGAAGTCTGCTGCCTCCCTGGGGCCAGGGTCAGGGACATTACCAGAAAGCTTCCCAACCTGGTTCACCCCTCCGATTACTACCCACTGCTGATAGTCCAGGCTGGCAGTGATGATACTGATGAGAGAAGCCTGAAGGCTATAAAACATGACTTCAGGGGGCTGGGACGGTTAGTGGACGGAGCAAGAATACAGGTGGTGTTTTCATCCATCCCTACAGTGGCAGGGAAGGGTTCAGCGAGGACACGGAAAGCCCACCTGATAAACACATGGCTCAGAGGCTGGTGCCAGCACAGAAATTTTGGGTTCTTCAACCACGGGGCGCTTTACTTGGCACCTGGCCTGATGGCTGAAGATGGTCCCCAACTGACTCCAAAGGGAAAACAGACCCTAGCCCAGGAGCTGGCACGGCTCATTGAGAGGGCTTTAAACCAGGTAAGAAGGGGTATGGGGATGAAACAAAGCTCATTAGAGGTGTGCCAGGGGGAACAATGGCAAGGCTGGGGGAGAAGGCAAAGGCTCAACTGAAGTGCGTCTACACTAATGCACCCAGCATGGGCAACAAGCAGGAGGAGCTGGAAGCCATTGTGCAGCAGGCAGGCTATGACTTGGTTGCCATCATGGAAATGTGGTGGGACCACTCTCATGACTGGAAGGCTGCAATGTCTGGCTATAGGCTCTTCAGAAGGGACAGGCAGCACAGAAGGGGTGGTGGAGTGGCTCTCTATATTAGAGAGTGTTTTGATGTCGTTGAACTTGAGGCTGGGAATGATAAGGTCGAGTCACTATGGGTAGGATCAGCAGGAAAGCCAACAAGGCAAGCATCCTGATGGGGGTCTGTTATAGACTGCCAAACCAGGATGAGGAGATGGATGAGGAGTTCTATAGGCAGCTGGCAGAAGTTGCAAAATCATCAGTGCTTGTTCTCGTGGGGGACTTTGACTTCCCAGACATATCCTGGAAGCACAACACAGCCCAGAGAAAGCAGTCTAGGAAGTTTCTGGAGGGCGTGGAAGATAGCTTCCTGATGCAGCTGGTTGGCAAGCCTACCAGGGGAGGTGCCCCACTAGACCTTCTGTTCAAAAAACAGAAGGCCTGGTGTGAGATGTGGTGGTCAGGGGCTGTCTTGGGCAGAGTGACCACGAAATGGTAGAGTTCTTGATACTTGGAAAAATCAGGAAGGAGACCAGTAAAACCACTGTCTTGGACTTCCGGAGGGCTGACTTAGAGCTGTTCAGGTTACTGGTTTGCAGAGTCCCTTGGGAGGCAGTTCTGAAGGGCAGAGGAGCCCAGGAAGGCTGGGCACTCTTCAAGAAAGAAATCTTAATGGCTCAGGAGCATTCTCTCCCCACGTGCCCAAAGACAAGCCAGCATGGAAGAAGACCAGCCTGGCTGAACAGAGTTGTTGCTCAAGCTTAGGAGAAAAAAGAGGGTTTATAATCTTTGGAAAAGAGGGCGGGCCACTCAGGGGGACTATAAAGATGTTGTGAGGTGGTGCAGGGATAAAATCAGAAAGGCCAAAGCTCACCTGGAGCTCAATCTGGCTACTGCTGTTAAAGACAACAAAAAATGTTTTTATAAATACATCAGCACAAAAAGGAGGACTAAGGAGAATCTTCACCCTTTACTGGATGTGGAGAGAAACTTAGTTACCAGAGATGAGGAAAAAGCTGAGGTGCTTAATGTCTTCTTTGCCTCAGTCTATAGCAGCAAAACCAGTTGTTCTCTGGACGCCCAGTACCCTGAGATGGTGGAAGGGGATGAGGAGCAGATTGTGGCCCCCATAATCCATGAGGAAATGGTTGGCGACCTGCTACAGCATTTGGATGTACTCAAGTCAATGGGGCTGGATGGAATCCACCCGAGGGTATTGAGAGAACTAGCAGAAGAGCTGGCCAAGCTGCTTTCCATTGTTTATCGGCAGTCCTGGCTATCAGGGGAGGTCCCACTCGACTGATGGCTAGCAAACGTGACGCCCATCTACAAGAAGGGCCAGGAGGTAGACCCAGGAAACTATAGGCCTGTTAGTTTGACCTCAGTGCTGGGGAAGCTCATGGAGTAGATTATCTTGAGAGTCATCCTGTGGCACTTGCAGGGCAAGCAGGCAATCAGGCCCAGTCAGCATGGGTTTATGAAGGGCAGGTCCTGCTTGATGAACCTGATCTCCTTCTATGACAAGGTGACACGCTTAGTGGATGAGGGAAAGGCTGTGGATGTGGTCTACCTTGACTTCAGTAAGGCTTTTGATACCATTCCCCACAGCATTCTCCTCAGGAAACTGGCTGCTCATGGCTTGGACTGGCATATGCTTCGTTGGGTTAAGAGCTGGCTGGATGGCCGGGCCCAGAGGATTGTGAATGGAGTCAAGTCCAGTTGGAGGCTGATCACTAGTGGAGTCCCCCAGGGCTCGGTACTGGGGCCACTCCTCTTTAACATCTTTATCGAAGATCTGGATGAGGGGATCGAGTGCACTCTCAGTAAGTTTGCAGACAACACCAAATTAGGTACATGTGTCGATCTGCTCGAGGGTAGGAAGGCTCTGCAGGAGGATCTGGATAGGCTGGAATGATGGGCCGAGGCCAACTGTATGAAGTTCAACAAGGCCAAGTGCCGGGTCCTGCACCTGGGGCACAAAAACCCCAAACAGAGCTACAGGCTGGGAGATGAGTGGTTGGAAAGCTGTCTGACAGAGAAGGACCTGGGAGTATTGGTTGATAGTGGGCTGAATATGAGCCAGCAGTGTGCTCAGGCAGCCAAGAAGGCCAACAGCATCTTGGCTTGTATAAGAAACAACGTGGCCAGCAGGTCCAGGGAAGTGATCATCCCCCTGTACTCGTCTCTGGTGAGACCGCATCTCAAGTACTGCGTTCAGTTTTGGGCCCCTCACCACAAGAAGGACATGGAGGTGCTTGAACGAGTCCAGAGAAGGGTGACAAAGCTGGTGAAAGGTCTGGAGAACAAGTCCTATGAGGGAGCTGGAACTATTTAGCCTGGAGAAGAGGAGGCTCAGGGGCGACCTTATCACACTCTACATGTACGTTAGAGGAGGCTGTAGTGAGGTGGGGGTTGGTCTGTTCTCCCACGTGCCTGGTGACAGGATGAGGGGGAATGGACTAAAATTGCACCAGAGGAGATTTAGGTTGGATATTAGGAAAAACTTCTTTACAGAAAGGGTTGTTAGTCACTGGAATAGGCTGTCCCAGGAAGTGGTTGAGTCACCATCCCTGGAGGTCTTTAAAAGATGTCTAGATGTAGAGCTTAGGGATATGGTTTAGAGGGGGCTGTTAGTGTTAGGTCAGAGGTTGGACTCAGTGGTCTTGGAGGTCTCTTCTAACCTAAACTATTCTGTCATTCTGTGATTCTGTCAAAATCTGTTTCCTGATTTCTAAACAGAATTTCTGTTACTGAAAGTTTTGACGTGCTCTTACTGTACACCTCAGAGGAGTCTGTCTCCATCTCCTCCATAATTTAGTATCAGGTTGTTAAAAAGGGCAAGAATTTTAACCTAGTTGTCTTTAGACAAACCCAGAGATCTCATCTTCTCTTCATATGTCACTTCTTAGTTGTCCCCTTTGACCACTACTGGACTTTCTCTGGTATGTCAGTGTCCTTACTGTACTGGGGAAGGCAAAACTGAATAGAATAAACTATGCAGGACAGAGGTGAACAATTACTTCTCTAAAATCTTTCAGTACACTCTTGCCAATATAGCCAGTGTGCTTAGCATTCATTGCTGCAAACATGCAGACCTGATGCATATTCAACTCATTCAATGGGTCAGAAGATCTGGTTCTGCAAAGCTGCTTTCTGTCCAGTCATTGCCCAGCGTGCCCTGCTGCATGTGCATTAGAGGTACAGCCCAGGTGGAGAACATTACTTTTGTCTTTGCTAGACATCTCTTGATGTCTAGTACAAAAGTAATGTTCCTGTAAGCCCAAAACTCTACAAGATTCCTACAGGATTCCTCTGAGTAGAAGCCTTGTGTTCCAGGACATCATCCCCTACCCTCAACGTTACATTGGCTGCAAACAAACTAACATCTAGTGGTGCATACTTGATACGTGCTTTGGAAAATGTCATATTACACTTGCTATAAGGGAACCTGAGTGAGGACAAAAGACAAAAAAAGACTCTTATATGTACCAGCAAGTTATATCATCTTAGGGTGTAGATGCTATGCATCATTTTGTTCACGAACTTGGTTGCTTGCTTCTCCATTCTAACTTGACAGTTACAACATGGCCAAAGAAATTCCACTTTAGTGTATAAAAATTAATTTCTCAAATATGAGGTCCCAAATCATTTTTAAAGACTAAAATAAACGATTCTGAATGGTCAGTTTTCAAATATATCATGAAAATAACGATATTTGTTGTGAAAGAGGGGATCTGTCAACATCTAGCTCCTAGAAATGTTACAATTTCTTTTTTATTTTATTTTTATTTTATTTTATTTTATTTTGTTTTATTTTGTTTTGTTTATTTATTTATTTATTTATTTGTTTGATTATTTATTTTCTTTAAGAACTCCATTTCTAACCCTTTTGCCATGGAGGAAAAGTTTTATTTTTGTGTAAACAAATCTAAATGCAAAAATCATAAGCTATAATATCTATGTGAGCTTCAGTATTTCAAGGTATTGTTTCCAATTTTTAAAAAGTTTGGAATTTTTGGTGCCATTTGAAAGGGAAAGAAGGAAAATCATCAATAACATTACTGCAGAAATAAATTTGTCAGTAAGAGCTAAAAGGACCTGCTACTCTTCTCTTGATAAAATTTACCATTCCAATAGAGAGTCTGTAAAAGTATTCCCACCTCAGCACTGTCAATTTCATTCAGAGCCATAAAAGCAGAGAATTAAGTGTAGCCTGAACTGGTACTAATTTGTCTCCTTCAACAGTCATGTGAGAATTTTATGTTTTATAATGTGGTTCATCCCTTTCATTTTTATTTCCCTACACAAACAATATTGCAGGAGAAAAGACTTCTCAGAGCTGAGCACTGTGTGTCAGTTAAACCAGACTTGTGAAACAATACAACATCAGAGAAAGGAAGGATTTACCATAAATATGATGTAGATTGAGTACAGGCATGCTGTACGTAAAACCTCCTAGTTAAGCTTACTCTGGCAGCCATAAATAAGCATTTGCGTATCTATTCATGTATAACTTCAGGAGAATTTGTAGCCATTTAGTACTTACAGGCAGTGGATGTCAACCTTTAAATAGGAGCATTCTTTTAGCAGCAGGGGTTCCTCTAAAAGAAAATTTGAGATAACATCAAAAAACATTCAAATTATTTTCACTGTGCTCTTACAGCCTATTACCAGAAGTACTTTAAAACATTTGTAGAGCCAGGAAGTAGTATCATTTTATCATATGTTTCTATCCAAAATGAAGTAATTAAATTGTCAAGCATTCGTGTCCATCCAATCTTATGATCCCTTTATCCATTAGAAAGCTACAGTGATCCAAGCCCCATTTAATGGACTAATGGAATAATTCCTTCTTAGATTTGTGGACAGACATGATGTCTTATGAGATGTTCATAGGCAATAAAAAAGGATTTCATTCATAGCTGTTCATAGTGGTATCATTTTTCCATTAAAATGTTGTCTTATTTCTTCAGGACAGGAAAAAAGTCAGATTCTGACCTGGCAATTTTTTCACCCTGCAGTTTTTGACAAGTACTGAGTCAAATAGTTAGGGAAATAGTTGTATGATTTTACCAACAGTCTTACAGCATTAACCTTAAATCTCCTTGAACATTTTAGGGCATATATAACAAAAAAAAAAAAAAAAAAAAAAAAAAAAGGTAAAGACTTCAGGCCTAATTCTGCCTTGATCTTGTGCTAAAGAAAACTGCGATCATTATTTTGAATTGTCAAATCACCGAGCAGTTACACATATGTAAAAATTCATCACAATCATGGCCAATTCAAGGACAGTACATATACTGCGAAAAGCAGCAAATGCATTGTTCACATTGAACAATTCAATGGGCACCACTCACTGAAGCTGATAAATGTATTTATTTTGCAGATCCCTTGTAGATGTTGTAGATGTGCCCTCATCTGATTCTCATAACACTGCTTAAGTCTCTTGAGCTTGTGAAATATCATTTAGATCAATTAGATAAAGTGGAATCAAAAGAAGTGTTCAGTGTTTGAGACAAGATACATGAAATAAATGTACCACTAGAATGCACAACAAAATGACAAAATAGACTATTTCATTCTAGACATTATATCCTTGCTGCTCACCTGGATCCTCAATTTTGGTCCTTAACTCAGAAGCTGATTAGGAGAATATGATAATTCAGGAAATTAAGTAACACATGCAGACTAGATTCACAGCAGGCATTTTTTCCAATACAGCAACTGTCACAGCTGGTCTCCAAGTGCAAGTAGTGGCACAGCACCAGGTCCTCCACTTCAAAATCACTCCCTAGTACATCAGGCATTTCATGCACTCCAATCTTAAAAAAAAAAAAAAAAAAAAAAGAATAAATAATAATAATAAAATAAAATTTCTTGCACACAATGTATTTTTTTCCAGTTGTCTATTCAAGTGTTTGGCAAATTGCTGAAAAAGATGGCTGGTTACAATAATGTCTTTCTACAAGTTGTTCCTTTTATTACTGAAAAGATTTAGGTATGATTTATTCTGTTCAAGCTGACCTCCAGTTTGGACCTTGAATACTTAAAAGCTGTTCAAGCATACAAGTTATAAAACTTGTGAGAATAAATAAACAGGTTAATATAGAAGAATGGCTTTATGGGTGTTTATACTAAGCTTGAATTCATATCAGATGTCAAGTAGATGTCTAGTTCAAATGACTCTTCACATCATTAATAAAAGCCTGTGTCTTCTCCCAAAAAACCAGCCCTTTACAAATGTTATTAAACATCCTTCAACTTACAGTGTCCTGGCAAGACCCAGAAAATGGAAAATGTGAAGAATATTTCTGTGCAGAAACATTTATGTAAATTTTGCAGTGGTGTACAATCTATAAGCTTTACTGTTGTAAAAATAAAACTAACCTACTTGAAACCTCTCACAGAACTAAAGGCACTAATTGGCTGTATCACTTTGTTGATGGCATCAAAATGTCCAATAACATCATGGGATGCTGAAGTTAGATGTAAAGGCCAATGTCTTCTGACCAAGAAGATTAAATTTTACATATTGTTCTGGTTTTCTCCAAGAGGCTGATCTAAATCCTTCAGAGAAATACATGGACAACACAGAGCTTTAGGGTTGAACTCTCTCTCTTAGAATCACTACACATTTAAATGTAATTTGAACTCTCTCTCTTAGAATCACTACACATTTAAATGTAATTTATTTGAAGAATGTATTCCAGACATAATGTGCCTGGAATATCAGCATGTTCCTATGAAAACAAGAAAAAAGGGATGAAATATGACATCTATTTAATTTCCCTTGGATTTCCAGGCATTGGGATAGCAAAATTTATGGTCATTTTTAACATTTTCCTGACTTCTTTCACTTCGGATGGCTCCTTTCTTATTTATTTATTTGTTTGTTTGTTTGTTTGTTTGTTTATTTATTTATTTATTATTATTATTTTATTTAGAAATCTTTTTCTAAGGCTAGACTCCAGAAAGAATAATTTATTTCCTAGAAAATAATTCTGAGGTGCCTGGGACAAACCATTTTGATTCTTCCAGTCAGTCTTCCAAAGTCTTTCATTTCCCTGAACATGGAGGCTGGGGGAGTAAAATCCCACTGACTGTAAGCAAAGAAAATGTTTGAGACCACCTGATGAAATTTAAAAAATATGAGGCCTATGGGGCCTAGTGACATGTATCGCAGGGTCCTGAAGGAATTGACTGATGCAGTTGCCAAGCTTCTCTCCATCATATTTGAAAAGTTCTGGCAGGCAGGCGAAGTCTCTGGTGACAGGAAAAAGGGAAATATCAGTCCCATTTATTAAAAAAAAAAAAAAAAAAAAAAAAAAAAAAAAAGTAGAAAGGAGGACCCAGAGAACTACAGACTGGTGAGCCTCACCTCTCTGCCTGGCAAGATCATGGAAAAGATCTTCCTGGAAACATGTCTAAGCATGTGCAAGACAATTAAGTGATCTGGGATAGCCAGCAAAGCTTCATCAAGTACCCTTGAATGAATCATGACTGATCAAACTGGTGGGCTGTTATGATGGAGTCAACATCAGTCAACAAGGGAAGACCAATCTATGTCATTTACCTGGATTTCTGTGAGGCCTTTGACATGATCCCATATGACATCCTGGTCTCCAAATTGGAGAGATATGGATTTGAAAGGTAGACCATTCAGTTTATAAGGAGTTGGCGTGAAGGTCACACACAGAGAGTAGTCAATGGCTCAGTGTGTAGGTGGAGGCCAGTGATGGATGGTATCCCTCTGGGGGTCTGTCCTGGGTTCAGAACTGTTTAATGTCTTTGTCAATGACATAGACAATGGGATCAATTGTACCCTCAGCAAGTTTGCAGATGACAACAAGCTGAGTGGTGTGGTTGATAACAAAGAAGGAAGAGATGCCATTCAAAGAGACCTGGACAAGCTTGAGAAATTGGCAAATGTGAAACTAAAGAGGTTCAACAAGTCCAGGAGCAAGATGCTGCACCTGGGTCTGGGCAATCCCAAACAGGAGAACAGACTGGGAGAAGAACTCAATGAGAACAGCCCTGCAGAGAAGGAACTGGGGGTTCTGGTGGATGAAAAGCTCAACATGAGCCAGCAGTATGCAGTTGCAACCCAGAAGACCAACTGCATCCTGGGTACAAGAAGGATGTGGATCTGTTCAAACAGGTCCAGAGGAGAGCCACAAAGATAATTTGAGGGCTGGAGCACCTCTACTGTGAAGAAAGACTGACAGAGCTGTGGATGTTCAACCTGGAGAAGGCCCCATGGTGACCTCATTGCAGCTTTTCAATACTTAAAGGGGGCTTATATAAAAGACAGAGAGTGACTTTTTGCTCAGGCAGACAATTATAGGACAAGGGGGAATAGTCTTCAAATAAAAAGGGTAGATTTAGGTTAGATGTTAGGAGGAAATTCTTTACTCATAGTATGGTGAGGCACTGGCACAAGTTGCCCAGAGAAGCTGTGGATGCTCCATCCTTGGAGGTGTTTAAGACCAGCCTGGAAGAGGCCCTGGGCATCCTAATCTAGTGGGTGGCATCCCTGCCCATGGCAGGGGGAGTGTAACAACTAGATGATCTTTAAGGTCTCTTCCTATCCAAGTCATTCTATGATTCAATGACTCTTGCACATATGCTACTATGCATAATATTTATCTATAGGAACAAATGAACACTCCAAGCTTAAATGTTTCTGTTGTTATTATATGTAGAATCATAAAATCATAGAATATTCTGAGTTGGAACGGACTCATAAGGATCATCAACTCCAGCTCCTTGCACCGCACAGGTCTACACAAAAGTTTAGACCATGTGACTAAGTGCACAGTCCAATCTCTTCTTAAATTCAGACAGGCTCGGTGAAGTGCCTACTTCACTGGTGAACCTGTTCCAGTGCGCAACCACCCTCTGGGTGAAGAACCTCCTCCTGATGTCCAGTCTAAACTTCCCCTGCCTCAGCTTAACTCCGTTCCCATGGGTCCTATCACTGGTGTTTATGGAGAATAGGTCACCTGCCTCTCCACTTCCCCTCGCAACAAAGTTGTAGACCGCGATGAGGTCTCCCCTCAGCCTCCTCTTCTCCAGGCTGAACAGGCCTAGTGACCTGAGCCGATCCTCATATGTCTTCCCCTCCAGGCCCCTCACCATCTTCGTCACCCTCCTCTGGACTCTCTTGAACTGTTGAATGTCCTTTTTGTACTGTGTTGCCCAGAATTGCAGTGAGGCTGCACTGTAAATGAAAAACACTATGACAGAACTGGAAAAGATGCATTTTGTTTTTCTTAATTTGTGAAAGTACTCTTTGGAGGACACAATGCAGCATATGTGAAGAGTTTAGTATCTTGGTAGATGCTGACCTGAGCTGTATGAACTGAGCTGAAAGTTCTTAGTTCTTGCCAGGAAATAGTGAAGGCATTCTAGGTACAGACTGGCAGCTCTGACATGTATCCTTGCTCTCTAAGGGCATGGGGAGGACTGTGACCAGAGAAACAGAGTAAAGTAAGTCCCAGTCTGCCCTGTAGAGGAACTGCAGGCTTGTAGTTAGCTTCTGAAACCCACATGTGAGGGTTTCACTCTTTTTGTTACATGACCATAAGCATCATGCCCTCATCTTTCTCTTTCATTCATTTTGGGATATAAAAAAGCTAGAGAAACATCTATATCTTGAAAGACACATGGTCTTATGTGACAAACTACATGAAAGAGAACTATTATGGGAAGACACAGAAAAACTTCAGGGTACATGGAAAATCCTAGAATTAAAAGACTGAAATAATGAATGAGAAACTGTATATCCACAGACTATAACAAAAGGAACAAGTGAGGATTTTGTGTACTTAGTTTGCGTGCAGTGGCTCCTCAGTTCCATCCTTATTTAGACCAAATCCTAAGAAGCAAGTGTTGTAATATTGTCTCTGGAAAACAGGCAGAAGAGATAATCCAAGTTTACCTCACAAAACAGCATAGTTTACAGTCGTCTTCCCCAGCCATCCAACTACAGGTTAGATATTGAGTATAATCTTCATTATTATTAGATGTAATGCTTGCTATCAAATAATGTGGCATATTTTATATAACCTAGAGTTTAAAATGTTTAAATCTTCAAAGAGATTTAGACTTTTTTAATCATTACTACATAGAAATATGTAGACGCTAAGGAAAATTGGAGATTTTCAGAATTATAATCAAGAAGAAAGCAAAGGTTAGTGGCAGATGAAGGCTGCAAAGTTGATGTCACTGAATCAATGACAGTCTTTCTAGAAACTCCTGTGGGAAGAGGATAACTGCTACAGTTGTGTTAATGTGTTGTATAAGATCAAAAACTGGAGGACATTAATCATGATGCTTATCTATGCTATTCTTAAAAAAGTTGTACTTAGCAAGTTTAGAGTAATTCCTTAAAATTATGTAAGTGGACGTAATTTATGTGCATTCCCTTTTTTTTCTTATGTAGGGGTTCTGACTATCATAGAATCATAGAACAGCTTGGGTTGGAAGAGACCTTAAAGATCATCTAATTCCAATTCCCCTGCCATGGGCAGGGATGACACCCACTAGATTAGGTTAGCCAAGGCTATATCCAGCCTGGGCTTGAACACCTCCAGGGATGGGGCATCCACAACTTCTCTGGGCAACCTGTTCCAGTGCCTCACCACCCTCTGAGTGAAGAATTTCCTCCTAATACTTCATCTAAATCTCCCTTCTTTTAGTTTTAAATCATTCCCTGTCATTGTCTGCCTGAGCAAAATGTTGCTTTCCATCTTTTTCATTAAGTCCTTATTAAGTACTGAAAAGATCAAATAAATTCATCCTGGAGCCTTCTGTTCTTCAAGTTGAAGACTATCTTGAACTCAATATACCAGCGTCTTTACCACAATTATTTGCAACAGACTTATGAATGGAAAGTTGTTGTTGTTTTTTGTTTGTTTGTTTGTTTGTTTTTTCATGATCTTCATAAGTATGTGTGTGGGAGGTCAGAAAATGTGATTTCCATTCACTCTTTCTTTCCTTGCCTTTGAAAAGCATGTCTGGACAACAATAACTGTTAAGTCATCCCTGCTATTATACAAATTTATAACAATATATTCAGATAATTAACAACATTAGATTTTGGCATATGATATTATCTACACACAACAAGCCTACCAGGACTTCAGCCTCAGCACTGATATTTGTGTGGAGGGATTTTTCTGTGTGGAGGGAGAAGGTCACCACAACAGATATAGACTCTGCAGCACATGCAGCACATGAATAATTGGTTCAAAAGCAACAAGACATTTTTTTGCTGAGAGATCAGTAATGGCTTGGGAAAATATTTTTTATATGGGGCAGGGTTCTGGCTTTAAGAAACACAAAATGTGATTGATGGATAAAATATATTTCATTTCAGACATGAGGAAAAAAAAAGGGGGGGGTTCAAAAAAAATGAATCATACTTTTAAAAAGAAAAAATGTGATTTCATTTTCAGACATTTGATAAATTATTTCTTGCAACAAATCAATTGCTTTTACAATGATTTTGGAAATACAATTCAGGAAATTTTATAAAATGTCAGTAAAATACAATAATAATCTAAAACTGGAAGTAGATTATTTTGGATCCATAAAAAGTCAGGGCAATTTAAACTGAAAATTTTTGAATCACAAATCACAGATCTCTGTTTGTTTTTGTTTTTTAAGTTATTTGGTTGGTTAGTTGTTTTTTCACAAGTCTGAGTTCAGAAAAAATATCCACACGCATCATTAAGTTTTCAATACTATTGCTGTGCAACATACAGAAAATTATAATCCCAATTTTGAAAAACCGATTGAAGAAAAATCTCACTGTATAGCACACACAGTGAAAAGAAGTAGAAAAAAAAAAAAAAAAAAAAAAAAAAAAAGAATTTATTGGGCTTGTAAAGGAATAAAACGGATAATTCTTACAAATATCACATATGTGATCCAAAGGATAATACGGAGAGCAAGGTGGAAGATGACAGCAAATAAACTGTGGTGTCAACTACAAGTATTTGGAGAAGAGACAAGAAAGAGTTTTCCCAAGCTGTGTTTCCTCAGACTAAATGAAGACAGATTAAGCCAGTGCTGTTGGGCGGCTTAGTCAATAGACTGACCATAACCTTTCTATTGCCATGTACAATAAGCTGAACTAGCTTGTCAAGATACCATCCTGCTAGGCTTGTAGACCATCTGATATACACTTATCAGGCTGGACTGGGCATTCACTCCCTGCTGCAGTCTTCTACAGAGACAGACTTCAAGACTACTATATGCCATAATGAACTGAACATTTCAAGTTCAAGAAGGAGAGCCTTGGTTATTTTTTGTTGAAGGTATGCAGGTGTGATGGAGAGAAACCCAGGGAGAGGTGAGGAGCAAAAACAATACGAGCTGTGATGGGCAAGGATATCAGAATAAAAGTTTTTTTTTAGCTCTGTTGAAAGGTTCTCTTTATAAGGAAAAGAGCTGTTATTATTATATAATGGATTAGACTATTTTTCTTTAAATAGACTTACCAGTGAGGGCTTTCAAAGGCTCCTGTGCTTCAGGCATCATACCTATGTTGTGTCACACTCTAATATATTGGTACATTTGCAAAGGCACAATGAGCCCTGCACTGAAGGGTGTTCTGCCCCTTCAGTTAGACCTACAATAACATAGTAATTAGTGTGATTTTCTTACATGTGTTATTGTTTAGGCAGTTGGCACTTTGGGGAATTTTGTATAGAAAAAATGTTTTATCTGGCTCAGTTGTTAATACAACACACTAAGTCAGCACAAAGCACAACTTTTCTTCTAAGTGGAGGAGAAAAAAAATAAAAATAAAGTTTTTAATCAAGTAATATCAGGGCAAACAAAGTGTAGTTTTATTTCATCTCACTTGACAGCCCTTGAATTCAAAAGCTGTGTATTTAGATAATGAGGCATATCACCGATTGCAACCAAGCCTTGCTCACTGGAACTTCCTACAGATATAACTGTGCCACAAAGGTATGCTCTAATTATGCTAATCACAATGCCTTGGCATTCGCTCAGAGAAGTCACTCTGTATTCATAGGCAGCAAGAAAAGTGTCAGAACAGCATGCCGCTACTTGGCTACTTCCTTAATAGCCCACCAGCTTCTGTCAAAGGCTGAGTGTCCTGTTTCCATGCAGTTTGTCTAATCTTACAAGTTCTACAATTATTTTGTCATTGTGATGGCTGAAGGGTGGTCTGCAAAGAGCCTGGTGTTTTTCTAATTGTGGGTGGTATTTGGCAGTCTCTAGAATACTAAAGGAAGATACTCTCTGCCTTTATTTATTTATTTATTTATGGATTGCCAATATAAAAGAATAGAAAATGCAAGGAGAAAAGGGAAAACAACAACAAAACCAGAAAACCTTATAAGCCACTGTGTATAAAAATAGCTGAAATTGGTTGTCTAGTGTACAGCTGTGGAAAGCATGCATATAAATATGTGGAAGCTTACTAAATTCTCCTCAATGAAATATCCTCTCACCTGTCACAAAATAATGAATTTCCTAAAAAGAATTATATTAAATGGGAAATTATGCCTGTTGCAAAATTCTCTATAATGATATCTGTAGAAGACATCAATTCATTTTATACTTTCTGGATAAAAATGAATTAGTGATTTTCTAGTTTCTTAGTATTTGCTTCTCCAGCATGAGACATTTCAAGGACCTGATTTATGGAGTGCTGAAAACTTATTCTTTGAAATAATCCCCTTTTATTGTTTCAAATACTAATGACTTTTCTATAAAATCATATTAAACTAAATCAATGAAACTTATAAAAAAAGTAGAGCAATCAATATTTCATCCTGTCCTCATGAAGGAGGGTATAAATCTGGTATTTTTGTGAAAACAGTGTAAAAAGCCTGTGTAACAACAAAGTTACTACATACTTAACATATACACATAAATGTGTATAACAAATTATGTATTGTGCAATAAGACTTTAAATTAGAATTACACATCAGGGGAAGGAAAACCAAATTTTATGACTGTGTGAAATATATGGAAAATGGGAAGAAAAGATACAAGATGTAGTCTAAGCTACAGTGACAACTAGAAAGTTCATGAATATTTTCATCTCCTCACAAATAAAAAAATGTCAAACTCCATCTCTGAATGAAGCCTCTCAGGAAGTACAACTCATCTCTGGAAGCTGTTAGCCTTGCCCTCCTCCTTGCTGCAAAGATTTTTTTGTTTTCTTTATTAGGGTCCAGTCCAGTTCATGTTGATCTTCTTTTCCTATCTTGACTGCAGAATACACAGGAAAAAAAAAAAAAAATCAAGTGGAGGGTTGCTTCCTAAGCAAAAAATATGTATGAAATCCTCTGTAGATAGATGAATTTTCCTCTTTAAATTTTGCCATGTCATGAAAACATTTGGAAAAAAAATGGGGCTATATTTACCTGTAAAACTAAATGTTTCATTATTTATCTAGATGACAATGTTTCATTATTTATCTAGATGACAATTCATTTATGGCCCAAATGAGGAGTCTGTTCTTTTACTTTTTATGTAGAAAAATTAACTGTCAAGATAAATACTAAGAACACAGTACAAAAATATGTTAATCCTCTACTTGTTTCATCTGTACAAGAGATTTAAGGGGAAATTTAATATGGATATTGCCAGATTCTGAATAGGAGCCAAACTAATTCTATAAAAGTGCTCTGTCTTTCTACATATTAACTACTGTAAATGTGCAGTGATTCAATCCTATTTATGTTACTCTTAAACATCAGATAGGATTCTGCTCATCTTTTTATAGTCTTTCAAAAAAGTCAAGCATAACAAAACTGATCTTTCAGCTCAGCTTGAGCAATAGTTCTATTTAGAATCATAGAATATCCTGAGTTAGAAGGTACCCACAAATATCATTGAATCCAGCCTCTGGACTATTTAGGCAAATATCAGAGGTATTTTTGTTCAGGTATCTAGATATGTTAATTTTACTTTCATTAGCTTTTTATTTGATTATGGGTTTTCAGTAGTTGAAGTAACTACTACTTAAAAGAATTGCTTTTAAAATTTCAGAGTTTCTCTTAGTTTTAACTTAAGCGGAGACCTACAATAATGACAGTAGTGTTGATCACAGGCAGTATGGCATCAAAGGTAAAAATAAAAATATAGAAGAACATATGACTGGTTTAATAAGTCCTAAATCACTTTTCTTATTTTAAAGAAGGAGGGAAAAAAAAAAAAAAAAAAAAAAAAAAAAAAAAAAAAAAAAAAAAAAACACTTTTTCATATATGACATGGAGTTACATGATATGATAAGAATTGTATTATATTTAATTGTTGATACTACTAAGTATAGACACTTGTAGCTTCATCAGAACAACCTCCAGACTACGTCAATGTTGCATCAGAGTTTTGTGATTCTTCTTGACCAATTATGATTACAAACAAAGGAAGTCAATAATATTTTCTGCTGTGTATACCTATTTCCCTGGTACCTTTTTCCCCGGTTTCTTTGTTTTCTCCATCCTTCTAGAACAAGTCTGTCTAGCAGACGGTATCAAAAATCAGAGATCTCCTAACATTCAAATTCCATCATCTTGAGGTCTTTTAGTAGAGAAGTCTATCCAAAGCAATGCTGTAGTGATAGGGAAGGCTCAGAGAATAAAAGCATGCCACAGGACATGCCATGGTCACTTCTTATACGTTAAGGGTGAATTGGTCAGAACTATGTTTCAGCAGCCTGAGGCTTTGTTATTATAACAAAATTACCCAATGCATTTTTTTGCACTTTACACTTTTTTTTTTTTTTTAATTGCACATTGTATTTTACACATAACAGCAATAAATAAATAAATAAATAGAAATTGTATAGATCATTGATGATAAGCTCTTCCCAACTGAGTGAGTCTGATGCATGCAGATCACCACAAAACAGATGTATTGTCTCTTTCTTTCGGGCAGTCCAATACTATAAACATTTGTTATTTCATATGCAGGTAATTTTTTTAATATGAATATATCATTTTCACTTTGCTGTTATAATAGGTAACTAGAGGTTATTATATAATAAAAGCACTCAGTTCATTAACCTTTTATTATTGTTAAAAGATATAGCAAATACATTTTTTAAAATGTTGAACATCTAAAAACATCAAAGCGAAGACCATTGAGTTCATTGAATTAAACATGGACCTTACAGGGTCAATGGAAAACAGTTGTCACATAACACACCCGTTCCCAAAGCAAA
The DNA here is from genome assembly GCA_011075105.1 of Heteronetta atricapilla. Taxonomy (NCBI): domain Eukaryota; kingdom Metazoa; phylum Chordata; class Aves; order Anseriformes; family Anatidae; genus Heteronetta; species Heteronetta atricapilla. Next base: position 17,967,788 of record CM021763.1, read on the forward strand.
CTTACTTGGATGCTCTGCCCATGTGTTTTATACTTGTCTTAGAAAAGCTGTACATATATTTAATGACCAACACCTAACTGTGTGTGTACTTGTAATTAAAATCAGCAGGGTCAGGAACAATCCAATCTACTAATTATTTACTAAAACTGTAAACACACAACTGTGTAGGGTGGTTTCCACATTATTTTCTAAATTTAAAAGAAATTCTGCTGTGAAATTGTCACCAAGTTATTATGTTTATGAATTTTGCCCTCTTTAAAGGGACCTGCACTCTCACCTTAAAATACTGATTTTGCAAGGCTGTTTTCCATTACTCTCACAGGAGCACATAGTTAATAAGCTTACTGTGGCTTTTTGGCTGCTACTTCAAATTTATGGCAAGTGTGTACATGTATCACAAGCACAATTTTGACCTTATTTAAGAAATTGTGAACTAAAAGAATAATAGTTGTACATAACTATAATATCTAGTATATAGCTATAATATCTAGTACAGCTAATAATTATACGTCATGAAATATCAAATAAGAAAGACTATGTTTCCAATACAGCTTTGTATATAACAGCTTTTGACAACCCATAGACAGTAGCTTCAAAATAAAATTTCACATAACAAATATTCACTAATTCACCTTTTTTTAACATTTTTTCCCATCATTTTCTACAAATGCAGCTATGGCAGGTTTCAACCTACAAGGTCATTTTTCATCAAACTGATGGCTAAAAATTTTGAATTACAATAAGCTCATAATGTCCACAGAAAACTCCAGAGAAAACTGCTCATTCTATCCAGATCCACCTTAGTGTATCCTGATAGAGATAGCTGTGTTTGGGTTGAAGATTTCATCTGCAGCGATTGCCTTTGTATTATTAAAACAACCAGAAACTCATATTCATTTATTTATTCTAATGTTTCAGAGTAGAATTGTTTGGAGGAACATCACTGCATGCTCCAGCAGAACTCTAAGTAAGATTACAGGCAGTGCAAGCTCCATTAAACTTTCTTCCAAGAACATCCTGAAACTCTTCCAAGAACATCCTGAGTGCTTGCTGCCCAAACCTTTCTAAATGAACAAGACAAAAAGAGTGAAGACAGTAGTTGGTGTATGTAGTTTGTGATTAAAAAAGATGGGCTAAATATGATTTAATTATACTAAATTAGTTATTTCCACATTATGACTGCATCTTAATTTTACTTATCCCAGTGGGAAGAATTTTCAAAACTATTCACTTATGTTTTTTGTTCTTGTCAAACTCCTGTATTTTTTAAATTTTATTTATATTTATCATATTCTACACCAGCACCTGAGAGGACCAAGCCCCACTACGTCTTAACTCATTACAAAGTAGGAAATGATGCTGAATATGTTTTAATTATGAATCAAAACTAGCTGGAATCTGGCACTGGAATTCAATCTGAGAGAACAGATTCAGGTTATAGTTAGTTAAGTCTGGTTAGTCATATTCATCCAATCAATTAATTCAAGTAAACTTCTGATCAAATACAGGATCTTTAATAAAAATAGGGAGGAATGTGAGATAGAGGGAAAAGAAGGAAAAAAATAGCAGCAGCCAAAAATTTGGTACTTAGCCAAACAATGTTTTGTTTCACTCATGAAATGGAAAGGCTCCTGCAGAAGAAGCTGCCACATTTGACTAACTGTTAAAATATTCCACCTGAATATAAGAAACTTTGCTTTAAATCTTTAGTGACCCTGTGTTTAATCCTGTGTACACATGGAATATCCCAGTTCACATGAGAGACTGATTCATCACAGAATAGACAGGTTCCTCACTTTTCTCCCCAGGTGAGTTCCTTCTACTGGTACTCCTTAGTATTTTCCAGTTTCTTTCTTTTCCATGAGATAAAATCAATATCCTCATTGAGGATATGATTGCTTTGATAGAAAATATGATAATATGAGGAAATTTTTATTATGAGGAATTATTGTTTCCTGATAAAAATAATTCCAGAGCCCTCACTTAAAATTATGCAACCAATAAATACTAAAATTACATCTCTTCAGTGAAATGCATTTTTTTCTGAGGCCTAGCTTTTTGTATCAACCATAAGCTGTGCCATAACCATAACCATGATCTTATAAAAAATCACTTTTGTGTTTAGCCTTTCAGTTTCTGAGTCAAATAGTTGTGTTCACCCAACCAGGATGCTTACATATTATGAAGGTGATAAAATATTGGCTTAGTTGTACACATACCTGAATGTCAATATTTGTGAGGCAAAAAAAAAAAAAAAAAAAAAAAA
>CM021763.1:17970153-17990407 GCA_011075105.1 Heteronetta atricapilla
AGAAAAAAAGGAAATATATATATATATATATTTGTTGTCATTCTGCTTGAAAATGGAACACCTTAAAAGGAAAACAAAACAACAACAACAATAACTTACCTTAATGTGTATTCATAATTTCCAACTGCCATACTACTCTATGTCCCAAGTATCAAGTTCCTGACAGTATGGTGCTCTCAGCAATTCCAGTTCATATCCCAGTTCCCATAACTTGGGTGCGTGAATCAGAACACAGGCTAAAAAGTGAATTTATTGACAGTTCAATTTAAAGACATTTTTCTTCCTCAGAAAATCAGGCAGGACTATGCTGGCAGTAGTTCAATCTAATTGAGTATAAGCAAATTGAAACAAAATTTTAGCAAGCTCAGCTCCATGGTGCTTGTCTCAGCAAGTAGATCTTACTTCCCTCTCCCTGGATTGGAACTGGAAGTCCCATCTCAAAATATAAGTTTCAAATCACTGTTAGCTCAGTACACAAACACTCTGTGGAAGAATTTCACCGAGATGAATTTTTCCTTCTCTGAAAAATTAAAAACACTTGCTGACCTTTAAATTATACTTTTTTTAAACTGCAAGTACTCAAACATTAGCAATTACAGCTTTTAAAATATAACAAATTTCCTTTACTTTTAAGACAACATTAAGAAGAAAGATGTATTCAATTGTGATTACATGATTAATAGACAAGGAAAGATCTTGTAGTGCTATGTTGTTTTCAGGGTTCACTGGATTGTGAACAAACCTTATCTCCTTTGCCAATGAATCTCAATAGAGTTCTGTGCCCACATAGAGTATGGAATATATTATGAACATAATATATTTATAGCATGTATTGGGGTGTTTGGGTGATCCCTGGATATCCTGCTCTTTACAACTACTCACTCACAAACACTGTGATCCAATTTAGCAACTTTACATCCTGTATTCAAGAGACTTTACAAAACCAGTGTTGATTTTAGATCAGTGTCATCTTTCATTGAGGAGAAGGGATCCAGTCTGTGTAGTCAGATTTCATCATCCTGAAATTCATCATATTACTACAGGACCTCAAACTTACAGAGCAGATGTCTGTTCTGACTTGTACTCATGATATTGATCAGTGAAGCACATCTGAAAAAAAAAAAAAAAAACAAACTCATGGCAATTTGCCCATCACTGAGAAAATATCTGGGGCTTGGCAAACTGGCATAATGAAGAGATCAGTAAGATGACTGTCAATGAGTTCACATCTTTGTATTTTGGCCAATATTCAAAGTTCTTCAATTAGAACATGTTCCAATATCTGTTTTTAAAAGTTATTATCTTCTGCAAGCTTATGACTTCAAATCATATCAGTCTAGACAGTGTAAATCTTCTGGAGCTTGTGACAGTCTTGTTGTCTTGGACAATCTTGGAGGATCCAGAATTCTTTGTCTCCTTCTCCCAGGTGAATTACAGGCTGACACAGCTGGTTGCAGAAATTCTCTCTTGTCTATGGATGTGTCTGCTTTGTACAAAGACTTTTTCAGGACTACATCATTTATTTCTCATTGTACTGGAAGTGTGGGCTTGGCTTTTCATTGCTTTTTGTTATTCAGCTACATTGTTTACTCTGAGCAAAACATATTCTAGGAAAGCCATTGGAGTTTGCAGACAGACTTAGGAAGGAGGATGAGCAACAGCTATGATCAGTACAGTTTCTTGACAACACATCTCAGATTTTTTTTTTTTTTTTTTTTTTTTTTTTCTGGTGGTTTTCTGCTGTTATTTAGGGATCTATTCAGTTTAAAGGACTTGAATGAGTCTGCTAATAAATAATGTTAAATAAATGAAATTGATAAATTCACTGTAGGTCATAGGATCAGCTGCCTGCCTCTGGAGCACAGGATCTCTTCATTCAATAAGATTTTTCTGTGTGTGTGTCCTTGTTTTTAAATTGTTAAAGGAGGCACATGGAATAATTGAATTGCATCATATTTACACACACAAATATTCCCATTTGGAAATATTTGAGCAAGTTCATCTTTTGTACTCATACATGACACTGCATTGAATGCATAATTTAGCATTTATTTTCAGAACAAATAGCCTGGAAAAAATACATGCGCAATTGATAATAATTTGAGTGTGCATCCTGAGGTTGGAGCTTATAAACATAGTCATTCTGTCTAAGCTCCATGTGCAAATTCAGAAAGTGCTTTCAGAAACAAGGATTACACCAGGCAAGAGAAACAGTGTGAACTTTAGATCAGCACACTGGGTAACTAAGAATACAAGGCAGGGAGAGATCACAGTGAAGCAAAAAGACTATTTTTAAAACTCAAAATAGTTGGAGCTAAAAGTTTGTGAAAATATATTATGAAAAAAAAAAAAAAAAAAAAGATTTTTTAAACATGATAAGTAGCAAATTATTTGTATTTCTGAAGAACATTTCATGGGGTTGTCCAAAGTGTTCACACCAAAAACCCAGCCACAGTAGTAAAAAACTAATTTATGCAATGATCTACAGTAGTTTTAACATAAATAAATAAATAAATAAATAAATAAATAAAGTTGTCTATTGGAGAAACACATGAACACCTTTAAGATGTCAGCCATGTATGTTTATGATTAAGTGGAACATTATCTTCATGGTACAATCAGTTCATGTTGCAAATTTGGGCAGTTTTTAATAGCAAATATTATAGCACTCATCAGAATGGACATACAGGTCCACTTTGGGACTGTTGGTGGATTAAGAGCTAAATTCAGACACAAAAATCATATTTTTTTTTCCCTCTACAAGAAAACTGAACATATAGAAATATTAAGCTATTTATATCCTGATATAAATTTGGCATACATGCACAGAACAGAGAAAAGACCTCATATACAGAAAAGGATTACTCAGACAGCTACCTGTTGTGTCCAAGGGCAATGATACCATACAATTTTCTGAATTATTATATATAAAATAAGGAGGGCCTAGCAACAGAACATAGAACATACATATGAAATAAATAAATAAATAAATAAATAAATAAATAAATAAATGTAAAGTAACATTTACAAAATGTTCTCTGTGTGCTGACACAAGAACATATACAAAACCATAAAACCTTCAAGGAAACTGTAAAAGTATAAATTCACTATGCTCCAAGGTTATGTATTTAATAGTACTATTTTGCAGAGTATGTCTTTCAGCATTGATGCATTACATAAGAGGATTTGACAAGGTTACAATTTGTATTACTAATGGAAATTCTTTTCAAGAATTAACCTTAAGGCTATAAAGAATGACAGATATTTAAATACTCTCAAACGAGTATTTGAATTGAAAATTTCTATTCATTTTTGCTCCTCAACAGAACTTCCATCCTGCATTGCAGCGTGTCATACACACAATTGAATTCTTAACAGCTGCCATTCAAGGGAACTGCAGAGGACCATTTGGAAGTAATATTTTGCTCTGTGTGACATCTCATTTTTTTCTCCTCAGAAATCATAATTTTTTTACACACCTAGTAGTCTTCCTAACAGGAAACCAGCTCTGCCTGTCATTTTGATTGGGGAGGAACCTTGTTTTCCAGGTCACTGGCTTGAATTTCTGGAGACAAGATATTCATGAGGGACCTGTGTGGGGAATTTACATCTCAGTGCAGAGTTTTCCTCTCCATTTGTCAGCATGCCAGGTCAGTGAGCTGCTCTCTTGTCAGAGGGAAGATAATGGCTGCTGCATTGCCTCCTGCTTATTACACACTCAGTGCCTCTGACCTTCATGTGAGCCCCCCAAAGGATTCTGATTTTTGGCTTTCTTCATACCTTAACTCAAGCCCCCTTCCAAATCAGCCTACAATCTGTGACTTTGGGAACACTACTTTTTTTTTAACACCATTTTTTTTTTTCCTCTAACAATCAGCATTTCACATACAAATCCTATTGCTACACACTCCTGTATTTCACAAAAGTGTAGGGTGCTTCCATTTATTGTTATTTCAGTAGAGAAATAGAGAGGTTCTAAAGTTAAACTGTAACATACTGTTATTACATATTAACATTTGCAGCATCCTTTAAACTTTATTACAAATAATGCATACTATTCTGAGTTAGTGGATTTAGGAACTTACTTTACATATTGTTTAGTACAACTCTGTTACTATCATATAATCTGTTATTAATCTTATAATCTAAAATACACTAAGTGCTTCTCACATTAAATATACAACAAAACCAGTAACAACAAGTGTGAATACTGAGTTTTGATTTTATTAAGACCTGATCTAACACATATTCAAGTCAACTATAGGACAGCATTATAACACTAGACTTTGGATCTGCTCCTTACTTCATATATCAGGATAGACGTAAATTGGAAGTTAACTGTACAACAAAAATGAAGACCGTGTGACTAATGCTATCAGAAAGCCATGTCAAGGCATGTCAAGTGATCTAGTGAAGGGTTGTTTCTGGAGTAAAATGAAATAAGGCTACCTAAGTTGAGGAATTTTAGTTGATTAAAAAAAAAAAAAAAAAAAAAAAAAGCATTTTAAAATTTTCAAAATTTATTTTTAAAAATATTTCATTTTGGTTTGGTTTGAGTTGTGTTTTTTTCTTGGTGGTGGTAGGGTGTTTTTTTGTTTGTTTGTTTGTTTGCTTGCTTGTTTTTCTAGTCAAAACTGCTTTTCAATACAGATAAGAACTTATTGCAGCCTTCTGGCACCTAAAGGTGCCAGGAAAACAGGAGAAGGACTCTGTCAGGGAGTGTAGTGATAGAACAAGGAGTCATGTTTTTAAGCTAAAAAAGGGGGAAATTTAGATTAGATATTAGGAAGAAATTCTTTACTGTGAGGTTGGTTAGGCACTGTAAGAGTTTGCCCAGACAATCTGTGGATGCCCCATCCCTGGAACTGTTCAGGAGCAGGTTGGATGGGGCTTTGAGCAACATGGTCTAGTGAGTGGGCAGGGGAGGTGGAATTAGGCGATATTTAAGTTCCTTTTCAACCCAAACCATTCTATGATTCTATGATAAGATATAAGCATGAACAATTGAGGAAATCAATGCTAGCATGAAAAAAGAGGACTTTAGGTTTACTTGTGTTTAACTATGTTTAATACATGCAATTTTTATATTAATTGTGAAATTATTTCTATAACTAAAATATTCTAGGCATAAGCCCCAATTTAAAATAAATAAATACATAAATTGTTCTACTTATTCCTGCCAATATTATTTCATAACACTTCATTTAAAAGTTCAGTTAATTTTCAATAGTTACATATTTGAAGATTATAAATATATTTTAGTGTATGCCACACCGAATGCAATCCAAGTCAGAATAATAAGCCAAATAGGTCATCAACCTGAAGTGATGTGAGGATTCCTCAATGTCTTGCCCTTCTGCATAATGACTATCTTGAACAAAAAGGGAAAATAAAATAAAAATAAAAGGAAACTGCCTGAAATGATTATCTTTTAAGCAGATTTTAAGATTTATCTTTTAAGTGAGATAAGATGGATCTTTGGTAAACACTACCTTTTGTAATAACATTTTTTGAGTAGGACCACAAATAGCTATGTCCTAAGAAGCAAGCACATATATACAGTTCATGTTCCAAGACTTATCACCTACTTTCTAATACAGATGGGAGGAAAAAATATAGCATACAATCACACTTCTGGTTCATAACTGAATTATAAAATCTAAAATCTCTCTACTGAGGTGAAAAATCCTAATAGTAGCTGAACAGATTTATGTTACTTAGACTTAATGTAAAATGTTCAATTTACAGAAATATTACTGCAGTCACTTACATCTTTTATCTTAGCAAGAGACAGGAGTCTGAAAATTGTATCTTTTTTACATTTTCAAAGAACATATGAGTATCTAAAATACAAGAAAAAAGGCCACAGAAGAGAAATGCAAATATGTCTAAAAAAAAGAATAAATATATTAATAACTTCAGTGATAAACACAGTGTCTTTATAAATCAGTATGACAATAGGATTGCTTTTTTGTGTTTTAGAATATCAGTTCACTGCTTTATTTTCTTGCAATTATTTGAAAATAATCTGGATAACTTTACAATCAAGGTATTTCCTCCTGGCTCCCTGGTATACACCAGGCTGCCTGAGGAGATGATCAACATCCTAAGGTGTCCACAGAATAATCAGTCTGAAGAGCCTACAGTATTAAAATTCTAACTAATGATAATCAAAAAGAAACAAAAACAATAACAAGGTTGTGTTAAAAAAAAAAAAAAAAAAAAAAAAAAAAAAGGATAGCTATAATGCTACATCTGATTTAAAAGATAGATGAATAAATGTGTAAATTAATAGATATGGGTAATACGAATAATACCAGGTAAATGAATAGATAATTATCTATATGCTGCTGATATATATTCCCATGGTTCATGTCTTTTACTTGAAACTAAGAGACTTCCCAGGTGGTTCTTAGAACAGAATTGATCAAACTGCACCAAGACACTTGTGATTAATCTGTAAAAATTATTCTGGCAGTTGCAAAAGTAATATCAGAGTACAGTATTTTGTACATCATTAATATGGTACATGTGCTGCAGTGTTCATACAGGACCACAGGCCAGTGAGGTTTTATGGACTAGGCAGAAAACAGTTCAATGAGTCTCACCTAATCCAGGTGAAGACCCTTATTATGGAGACCCCACCAATTAGCACTATCCAATTAGCAATAAACCATACTACCTGCCTCAGATATTTGATTCCCTGTGCAAGCATTGCCTTATGATAAGATCACAACATACTTTTAAAAACACTATGTGAAGCTGTGCAACATCTGAAGTGATCAAATGCTGGCAATAGTACTGACTCAAGCTTAATTATAATTATGGTTTATGATATTTAATAAAAATGTGAATTATGATAAATAAGAGAGGACTTGCAGAGAGATCTTGACAAATCAGTGAGCTGGGAAATCACCAACAATATGAAGTTTAACAAGAGCAAGTGCTGGATTCTGCACCTAGCTATACATATAGACTGGGGGACAAGAGGCTGAAGAACAGCCCTGAAGAAAGGGATCTGTGGGTTTTGTTTGACAGCAAGTTGAACATGAGTCAGCAGTGTGTCCTGGCATCCAAAACTGCCATCTATACCCTAGGGTACATCAAGCACAATGTTAAGCCATTTGAAAAATCAAAGGAGCGATGAACTTTCCGTCTCCTAATTTTTCCATTGAGGTCTGATGGGAGAGATTACTGAATTTACTTACTTCACGAGACTGTAGATTGAATTCCAAATATTAAATGTTAGACTATTCTTTGTTATGTGTTGACACACAAAGCATGAACCAGGCATGAGGGAAAGGGGTGTCTAAAATATTTTAATTCCATCTTGCTTTCTTACCTGCTTAATCTATTTTTGGTCTGGTAATATATAACCAGACCAAAAATATATATAAATTTATATTTATATATAATATATAAAATTGTATGTAATTGTATATAATGATATATATATATATGTATCGTGTACATGTATATGTATATGTATATGAAGTGCTGAGATAGCAGAATCTCTGAATCATGGTTGATCTGGGGGGTTCTGGTCAATAACAAGTTGAGTGTGAGTTAACAGTGGGATCTGGAAGCCAAAAGGGCCAGCTCATATACTGGAGTGCATGAGGCATGTCATTGATTTTCAGTTGAGGTAATTGGTCGATCTGCTCTGCAGTGATGCAGCCTCACCTTGAGTAGTGTGAAATTTTGCTTGGCACAATGTAAGAAAGACATAAAACTATTAGTGTCCAAATAAAACTCACAAAGATGGTAAAGGGTTTAAATGGAAAGACGTATGAGGAACAGCTGAGGTCACTTTTGTTGTTCAGCCTAGAGAGACGGAGATTAAAGGTAGGCCTTGTGGCAGCCTGCAGCTCCCTCAGCAGAGGAATGGAGGTGCCGGCACTGATCTCTGCTCAGTTGTGACAGTGACAGGACCTGAGGAAACAGCTGTGACAGGGGAGGGTCAGGCTAGGTGTAAGGGAAATGTTCTTTGCCAAGAGGGTGTTTGGACACTGGAATTGGCTTCCCAGGGCAGTGGTCACAGCACTGGGCATGCCAGAGTTCAAGAAGCATTAGGACAACACTCTCAGACAAATGGTCTGATTTTTGGGTGGTCCTGCGTGGAGCCAGTGGTTGGACTCGACGACACTTGTTGGAAGGGACCAACACAGAATATGCTATGATTCTATGATTTAGACGATGAAACAACAGCTCGACGGGAAAAGAGGAATTTGCAAGAGTTCTGTTGAGTTGCACTGCAATTCATGTGTTTTAATAAAATATTATCTGAATGGCAGGAAATGAGTGCAGATAGGCAAGAGTTGTTGTTTGTTCTTTTGTTTGCTTGTTTGTTTTTGTTTTTCTGATAATAGGACATCTTAACTGTGTTTTCACTTAATCATTGATATGAGTGATTCAAATTTATGGTAACTTGTGAGAAAAGACAGCTTACCCATTCAGCTATTTTCCCAAACTCTCAGTGCTATGCCTTCAAACAGATTTTGCAAACTCTCAATCCAACCCTGAAGTGCATCACTGATAAGGTGTTACTTTTCTGAAAGAGTTTTTTACCATAACCAACCAAGGGGGAGTTGAAATGAGATTAGCCTCTTAGAAGTATGAAGAAAATAATTTCCTTCTGGAAAATACATTGGGTACATCTCTAGGGACCCACTTCAGTTGTATTTCTTATTAGAATCTCCAGAGAATGATCATGTCACAAAATATGTTTGCTGTTGGTGGTGTTGGTTTATCTTAAAAATCATAAAAAAAAAAAAAGGAAGTACATTCTTCCAAACACCACAAGCTACATTCCAGATCACAGTCACATGCCACTGTATAATATCTAATCTGTTACAATCTGCGTGACATCTAATCTGTATTTTATTTGACTTAGATCACTCATTCACTTATGATTCCTGTAAAATAAAATATTTTCCTTCCTGTTTTCAGATATTAAGAAATCCATAGTTGACAACCAATGGTTTCTGTGATATAACGATATGAAATAAATACTGATGATAAATACACCACACTTAAAAAAATACAATGCTCATTACATGTGTTTTACAATACTTTTTTTTTTGTGTCTAATACAGCTATCCACAGAAGATCTTCAAAGCTTAACCTGAGACTATGAAAGCTTGTTCTCATAAGGAATAAAGGTATTGGTATTTGTGAGTCAAAACATAAAAAGGGGAAAAATCAGTCAAAGCTACTGATAAATATATCAGGAAGGAAACAGAGGAAATCTACACAATATGCATAAACATACATTATTAATACCTAATAATTCCATTTGGGGTAAAATGAAGACAAAATAGGCTGAAATACACTGAATAAACAACATGCATATAATAACAACTTTTTTTTTTTTGCAGAAATTCTTTAATTTCATTGGTTGCTGGTGTGATCATAGAGTGGTATACCACAAAACGGAAGAAATTTTGTTCTTTTGTTTCACATAGAATTATGTCTCATTTTAAGTGATTGTCATGAAAAAATAATGTTGCAAAGAAAAATCTTTTTCCTTTGTTTTCTTTGTTCCAGAAGGAAAACAAAAATAACCTCTATACCATTCTCAAGTGGCTTTTAGAGCTCTCCAAACAACTAAATGTATTAATGATTTGCTATTTTTAAGATTATCATACTGAAGGACCAGTGTGATAAATAGAAGATGAAATGCAAAAATCTGCTCTAGCAAAACCTTAGGACTCCCATGCACCTTATGGATTTATGTGTTAATGCATTTTTAATACACCTCTTCCCTTTTGTGATTAGTCTTGTCAGAACTGGAGCTTCAAGATCAAAAACAACTCATTGGGCCAGCGACAATCTTTCAGAACACACTTCTCTATGTGTAAATGGAAAAGCTGCTAGAAAAAGAAAAGCTTTTATATTACTGTTAAGTATGTATTCTATTTTTATATTTTTGTCATTTTATGAAGTATCACAATTCACTAAACTTTTTATGTATATATGAAAAAAAAAAAAAAAAAAAAAAAAAAGACAATTGTTGTTTTGGCTTCTTAACCATGCTAATCTAAATGAACAATAGCAGTAAATTAACATTTAGCTGCTGAACTGTGAGCCTTTCCACTGTTTGGATAAGATAGATAAGACATCCTCCAAATGAGGATTTGCTACCCAGACTTCCTACTCCTGGGTAACAATAACTGAGTGTCTGTCCAAACTGGCAACTTGTAGCTATCATAACTGATCTTCAAGATCCCTTTTCTTTTGTTGTTATTAACCACTTATGTGATATTTAATGTGCTAATATGCATCTTCACAGTTTTTTATCACACAGCATGTTGCTTTTAAAGTGTGAACATGTCATTGACACATCAACAAAGTCTCTTCTGGAGATACCTGGAAAAGAGCAGTGTTCCCCTTGTCTCTGTACTCCCTGAGTAGGGCTGACTTTCCATAAGGCATTGCTTCTTCACAAAAACTGAAGATAACAGCTTGTGAAATTTATTCCTAAATGAGGAATTGCAATGGTGAAGCACACAAAGAATCATTTTTAGGAAATAGATCTGTGATTTAGGGATTTGATTTTTCCTGTGAAGACAGTGTTATTCTGGAGCAGAGAGAAAAAGTGTTTGTTTTCTAACAAGCTCTATGCTTCTCAGACATCCAGAGAGAAATCGGACTCATGGTCAGTGCATGATGCTATTTGCATCTCTGCATTTGAAGCTAGGGGTGGAATCACAGAATCACAGAATCACAGAATTGAAGGGGTTGGGAGGGACCTTGAAAAATCATCGGTCCAACCCCTCTGCCAAAAGAGTTTCCTTAGAGCATGCTGCCCAGGTAGGTGACCAGACAGGCCTTGAATATCCCCACAGAAGGAGACTCCACAACCTCCCTGGGCACCATATGTGGCAATATACATGGGAATACATATTTAGTATTATATGATGAGGCTGACTTTTATGCCTGCTGCATTGGGTTGGGAGGGAGGAACTGAGGAGGGAAAAAGTGGAAGAAAACTCTAAAGAATGTCAGATTGGTTTTAGAATCATTCAGGTTGGGAAAAAAAAAAAAAAAAAAAAAAAAAAAAAAAAAAAGCACTTTAAGATCATGAAGTCCAAATATTCACTTAATAAAGGTCTACAGCTCAGCCATGTTCCTAAGTGCCACATCAATACATCTCTTAAATACCTCCTCTGATGATAACTCTACCACCTCTCTTGGCAGCCTTTTCCAATGTCTAACCACCCTTTTCATGAAGAAATTCTTCTTGATATCCAGTCTAAACCTCCATGGGTGCAACTTCAGGACATTGCCTTGCATCCTGTCACTTGTCATCAAAGAAAAGTGACCAATGACCTTCTTGCTGCAACCTCCTTTCAAGTAGTTGTAAAGAGCAATGAAGTCTGTCCTCAGCTTCTTCTCCAGGCTAAACAGCTCCAATTCTTTCAGCCACTGCCCGCATATCTTATTTTCTTGTCCCTTCACCAGACTCATTGCTTTTCTCTGAACGCTCTCAAGCAATTCAATATCATTCTGCAATGAGGACCCAAAACCGAACAGGTTATGGTCTCACCAGAACCAAGTACAGATGGATAGTCACTGCTCTAATCTTGCTGGCCACACTATTTCTTATAAGAGCCAGGATGCCATTGGCCTTCTTGGACACCTGAGTACACTGATGACTCAAGCTCATCCTGCTATTGACCAGCACACCCAGGTCCTTTTCTGCTGGGCTTTTTTTCCAGCCACTCTTCCCCAAGTCTATATCACTGCATGGGATTGTTATGACCCTAGTGCAGAACCAGGCATTTAGCCATGTAGAATGTCACCAACTGGATGCAGCCCATTGATCTAACCTGTCCAGATCCTCCAAGCAGAGCCTTCATATGCTCAAACAGATCAACACTCCCACCCTACTTGGTGTTGTCTGCAAAATTTATGAGGATGCACTTGGTCTCCTCATCAAGATCACTGATAAAAATAATGGAGTCCACAGAATATCCCGAGTTGGAAGGGACCCACAAAGATCATCAAGTCCAACAGCTGGCTCCACACAGGTCTACCCAAAAATCAGAATTCAGACCATATGACTAAGAGCATAGTCCAAACACTTCTTGAACTCCAACAAGCTTGGTGCTGTGGCTACATCCCTGGGGAGCCTGTTCCAGTGTACAACTGCCCTCTCAGTGAAGAACCTCTTCCTAATATCCAACCAGAACCTCCCCTGTCACAGCTTGACTCCATTCCTATCACTGTTCTCCAGAGAGAAGAGATCAGCACCTGCCCCTCTGCTTCCCCTCATGAGGAAGCTATAGACCACAATGAGCTCTCCCCTCAGACTATTCCTTTCCAGGCTGAACAAACCAAGTGATCTCAGCCACTCCTCATATGTCTTTCCATATGGAGCCTTCAATGTCTTCATAGCCCTTCTGTGGACACTCTCCATTAGTTTCATGTCCTTTTTGTACTGTGGTGCATAAACTGCACACAGTACTTGAGGTGAGGCTGCACCAGCACAGAGTAGAGCGGGACAATCACTTCCCTCGACCAGCTAGCAGTGCCATGCTTGTTGTACCCAAGGATAGAGTTGGCCCTTGTGGCTGCCAGGGCATTCTCATATTCATATTCAACTGGCTGTCAACTAAAACCCACAGATACCTCTTTGTGGGACTGCTCTACAGCGTCTCGTCCCCCAGTCTGTACATATAGTCAAGATTTTCCCTTCCCAGATGAAGGAACACTTTTCTTTTTAAACTTCATACAGGTGGTGATTGCACAGCCCTCCAATTTGTCCAGATCTCTCTGCAATGCCTTTCCACCCTCAATGGAGTCAACATCTCCTCCCAGTTCAGTATCATCAGCAAACTTACTCAAAACATCCTCTAGTCCTACATCCAAATCATTTATGAAAACATTGAAAAGAACTGGCCCTAAAATAGAGCCCTGGCCAATGACTGCATTGTCCTCCTGGTGCACTTCAATAACTCCCAGGATAAACTTCTCTGTAATTTTAACAGGCACTGACATGAGACTGACAGGCCTGTAGTTTACAGGGTCTTCTTTCTTGCCCTTTTTGAAAATTGTTGCAACATTTCCCAGCTTCCAGTCAACTGGGACCTCTCCAGATTCCCAAGGACATTGAAAAATAAATGAGAGAGTTCCCACAATTATGTGAGCCATCTCTCTGAGCACTCTGGGATGAATCCCATCCAGACCCACCTGTATGGATCCAGGTGGAGCAGCAAATTACGCACAAATTCAGGGTTGGTTGGGAGTTTATCATTCCCACTGTCATGGTCCTCTAGCTCAGGGCACCCAGGTTCCTGAAGTCCATAATCAGTGTTGAAGATGGAGGCAAAGAAGGCACTAAACATCTCTGTTTTGCCTATGTCCTTGCTTGTGAGGTTACCATCCCCATTAAGTAGTGGACTTATGTTTTCTCTGGTCCTCCTTTTTCTGTTTACGTATTTTAAAAAGCCCTTTTTATTGTCTCCCACCATCCTGGCCAGCTTCAACTCTAAGTTGGATTTGGCCACACAAATTTTATCCCTACACAGGTGAACAGCATCCCTGTAGTTTTCCCAGGTTTCCTGACCCTGCTTCCTGACCCTGCTTCCAGCAGCCATACACTTTTTTTTTTTTTTTTTTTTTTTTTTGCCTAAGCTCCAGAAGATCCCTGCTCATCCAAGCCAGCCTTTTGCTCTGCCTACTTGACTTTCGATATTTTGGAATTGCCTGATCCTGTGCTTTTAGGAGGCAGTGCTTAAAGATTGGCTAACACTGATGGACACCAACACTTTCAAAAGCAGTTTCCCAGGGACTTTATTAACTAGTTCCCTGAGCAGCCTGAATTCTGCTCTCCCCATATCCAGGGCTGAAGTTTTGGTGGCAGTTTTCCTCCTGCCACAAAAAATTTTAAATTCAGCCACCTCATGGTCACTGACCAAGATGGCTGCCTATTGCCACATCCCCCACAAGACCCTCCCTGTTCTCAGGGAATATATCTAGGAGGGCACCTTTCCTAGTTGGCTCCCTTAGCACCTGCACCAAGAAATTACCATCTAGGTGCTTTACAAACCTCCTGGACCTGCTTGTGTTGCCTGTGTGATATTCCTAGTTAACATCTGGCAGGTTGAAGTTCCCCATAAGTGCAAGTGCAGTTGATCTTGAGGTATCTCTTAGTTCCTCAAAGAATTATCATCAGTATCATCACCCTGACTGGGTGGATTCCTGTCCTGTGTTTGGCCAGGACAGAGTTAATTTTCCTCCTAGTAGCTGGTATGGTGATGTATTTGGGGTTTAGGATGAGAATACTGTTGATAATATACTGATGTTTTAATTGTTACAGACCAGTGCCTACACTAAGCCAAGGACTTTTCAGCTTCTCGCTCTGTCCTGCCAGTGAGCAGGCTGGGGTTGCAGCAGGAGGTGGGAGGGGATAGACCCAGGACAGCTGACCCAAACTGGCCAAAGCTATATTCCATAGCATCTGACGTCATGCTGAACAATTCATATAGGGTGGCTGGCAGGGGAAGGGAGACCGGCTGCTTGGGGATAGGCTGGGCATCGGTTATTGGGTGGTGAGCAATTGCATTGTGCATCATTTGTTTTGTACACATTAGCAGTAGTAGTAGTATTATCATTATAATTTTCCTTTCTTTTCTATCCTTATAAACTCTCTATCTCAATCCACAGGCTTTCCTTTTAATTTGTTTTCCCCATTGATTCTCTCCCACATCCCAGAGGGGAGGGGGCAAGGGTGGGTGAACAGCTGTGTGGTGCTTAGCTGCCAGCTGGGTCAAAACACTACAACTCCCATAGTGACATCTACTATATTTGTTTGTTCTTTAATCCTTACCCAGAGGCTCTCAGCTTTGTCATTACCAACTGAAGTCCACACAGTCCAGCCCCTCCTTCACATACAGTGCCACACCCCACCTTGCCTGTCCTTCCCAAAGGGCCTGAAACTGTCTTGTAACACACTAGTCCCAGGACTCATCCCTCCAGGTTTTGCTTATGCCAATGATATTGTAGCTCTGGGACTGGGCCAAGACTTCTAGCTCCTCTAGCTTGTTCTTCATGCTGCATGCATTGGTGTAGAAGATCTTCAAATGTGTCTCATTGTATGCAGCTCCTTGTGGAACAGACCTCATGGAGCAGACCAAAGGGACTTAGTAGCACACAGTCCCTCTGTATGTTAAACAAAACTGCCCCAATAATGAGACCTTGGAAACATCATTTATGACTGTCCATCAGTCAGATTTAACTCCATTCACCCCACCAGCATCCAAAAAATACAGTTTTTTACCCCGTGAACAATACATATGTCCAAGCCATGAGCAACCAGTCAGAAGAAGGTTGCAGGAAATACTATCAAATGCTTTGTTAAAATCCAAGTAAAGAACAGCCTTTCCCTCATCCACTAAGTGGGTCATCTTGTCATAGAAGGATATCAGGTTAGTTAAACAGGACCTGTCTTTCATAAACCCACTCTGGCTGGGTCTGGTTGTCTTGTACTTGCTGTGTGATGGCACTCAATATAATCTGCTGTTAGACCTTCACTAACACTGAGGTCAGATTTACAGACCTGTCATTCCCTGGGTCCTCCTTCCTGTAGATGGGCAGCACATTCAATAACCTCCAGTCAACTGGAACCTCCCTGGTAAGCCAGGATTACTGGTTAGTTATTGAAAATGGCATGGCAAGTACTTCCTTCAGCTCCTTCATCATGCTTGGATGGATTCCATCCGGCTCAATGGATTTGTGGGTGTCCATGTGGTGTAGTAGGTTGTTAACCATTTCCTTTTGGATCATAAAAGCTTCATTGTGAACCCTGCTTCCGTCTTTCAGCTCTGCATACTGGGTACCCAGAAAATAAATAGTCTTACTAATAAAGACTGAGGCAAAGAAAGGATTAAGTACCTTAGCCTTTTCCTCATCTCTTTTCACTCTTTCTCCCTGCATCCAACACAAGATGGAGATTCACCTTAGTGCTCTTTTTCTTGTTTATGTACTTGCAATTTTTCATTATTGTTATTGTCACTGATTGGCTTAGTTAAGCTGGACTTTGGTCTAATTTCCTAGCTGCATAACCTCACAACATTTTTGTACTCCTCCTGAGTTTCCTGACTCTTCTTCTAAACCTCATAAGCTCCCTATTTTTTCTGAGTTCAAAACAAGCTTTCTGTTCAGCCAGGTTGTTCTTTGGTCTTGCCAGCTCGTCTTTGGACACACAGGGATGGCCTGCTCCTAGCCCTTCAAGATTCCATTCTTGAAGAATGTCCAGCCTTTCTGGACTTCGTATGCCCTTTAGAACTGCCATCCAGGTCCCTTAATAGGCCAAAATCACCCTTACAAAAATCCTAAGCAGCAGTTCTGCTAATCACTCTCTTTGTTTCCACACGGATGGAGAACTCTGTTATCTCATGATCAATGTGCCTGAGACAGCCTGCAACAAACACTTCGGCTACAAGACGTTCCCTGTTAACAAACAACAGGTCAAGTGATTTGGCAAACTTCCCTAGTCAGTTCTCTCTACATCTTTGTCAGGAATTTATCATTCACACATTCCAGGATTCCTAGCTTGTTTCTTTACTATACTGTATTTCCAGCATACATCAGGGAAGTTGAAATGTCCCGTGAAAAGAAGCTCTAGAGATCGCAACACTTCTCCTAAATGCTTATAAAATATTTTGTCTGCTTCTTCTTTATGGTTACCTATAGCATATCCCTATTACATTATCTCCCTTGTTGGTATTTCCCCAGACTCTTACCCAGAGACAATTGACCCTTTTGTTACAATAAGTAAGCTCCATTTTCTGACACAGAAGGCTACCCCATCCCTTCTTCTTCCCTGCCTATCTCCTGAAAAGCCTGTAGACATCCATCTTAGCACTCTAGTTGTGTGAGTCATCCCACCACATCTCACTGAGGCCTGTGATATCATATTGCTGAGAATGAGCTAAAAATTCCAGTTTCTTCTGCTTATTTCCCATGCTACATGACTTTGCATAGAGACACTTAAGTCGGGCCACTACTGAAACTGACTTACAGGCTAGCATTCCTTTGTGCTGCTCTTCAGGTACTATTACCCTGACCCCTGTTCCTTTTCTTATCTTGGGGCAGTTGATGTCACCATTCTCTCCCCTGGCAAATTTAGTTTAAAGCTTTCTTCACCAGTTTGGCAAGTCTGTAACCAAAGATGCTTTTCCCCTTCTCAGACAGATGGACTCCATCTGACCCCAGTAGACCAGGTTTCTCAAAGCTAGTCACATGATCTGAGTAGCTGAATCTCTGGCTGTGGCACCAGCCCTGTAGCCATTATCAGAAAAGTCAAGAATATTCACCATTACATTAACAGTCAATAAAAAGTTCACAGGTAATATATATGAACTAATCTTGTTGTGAAAAACAAATAAACAAATAAACAAAAACATCTTGAACCTTAG
Organism: Heteronetta atricapilla; assembly: GCA_011075105.1. Classification (NCBI taxonomy): domain Eukaryota; kingdom Metazoa; phylum Chordata; class Aves; order Anseriformes; family Anatidae; genus Heteronetta; species Heteronetta atricapilla. The sequence goes on from CM021763.1 coordinate 17,987,577, forward strand.
AAAACATCAACTCCATACTATCTGTCATGAAAAAAAAAGGATCTATAACACTTTCACTTACCTCAAAGCCAAATCTACCAAAAAAAAAAAAAAAAAAAAAAAAGCATGGGTAAAAATGTTAGTTTGAGATGACAAAAGAATAGACTTGAGATGACAATAAGTTAGTTCACTTAACGTGGTAAAATTGGAATGGAATAAAATTGGAATGGAAGTAATTATTCCCATTGTCATTAATAACAGAGAGACATCACACCTTCACGATCCCTTCACTTTAGTAAAAAATATGGATTTTTCTCTGAATCTCTACTTCTAAAGGAACAAAAACTTGTAGAAAACTGTCTAATCCTAAAATGTTTCAAACTACAAAGGCTCAGTATAGATATGATAAAATCATTAATTTTAACAGGAGAGAGAAAGTTTCTGTGTTTACTTTACTTATCAGACATGAAGACTATGTAAGTGACCCTGTGTCACCTACATAACTTTCTGGGAGGCTCTTCCTCTCTTTCAGTACATACTGCAGATATTCCTTGCATAGTAGGAACTCATGTTAGACAAATACAAATACAAATCAATATACAGGGTCAAAGGTTATAGTAATGAGCATGCAAAACATTTAGCAAAGTGACAATTAAATTTGTCCTAGTGCCATTGTGTTGCATTTCATTCTGCTTGATGTAACTGTGCATCTTACATGTTTAACCAAGTGCAAAATATTTGTTAGTTTCCCTACAAAGCAGTTGAATAAGAAAAAAAATAAAATAAAAAATAAATCAAAATGCACAGGAGGTAAGAAAAGTACTTGTTCCACTAAGTGTTCCAAAGTACTGAGGAGAAAAGTAAAAGGGATAAAAAGTCACATTGCATTAATCAGCTGATATCTGTCATTAGTAAAGCTACTTTCATTTTCACTGTTATTGCTGAAGGCAAGTAAAGTTGATGTTATCTACCTGGATTTCAGTCAAGCATTTGTTACAATGTTAGGGGAGAAAAGCAGTAGGTGGAAATCAGTGGCAGGCTCCAGTCTTGAGCAAGGAAGATGGTGGTTGATGTACTGAAAGAATAACTATAATACTAGTGAAAAACCTTTATAGAAATATGGAAAAAAATAGAAATTAGTAAAAATTATTTATTTCAGACTGGATGTGTCCTCATATCAAGTATAGAGCACAGTTTTAGACACCCATACCTGGGGAAGGAGAAGGCTGAGAAAAAAAAAAAAAAAAAAAATTGGAAAATTTTAAACTAAGGAGGTGCAGAGGAATACTTACTCTGAGAAGAGAAAAGTGGTAAAATACTGTAGTTCATTTATCCTGGCAAAATGAAAGTTAGAAAAAGATGTGAGTGTCATTAAGCTCCTGAGAGAAGAAATGAAAAAACTAAAATGCAGTGCTGACAAATATTTCAAAATTTAAAACCTAAAAATAAAAATCAAGGCTGCAAAAACATATGATTGTGGAAGAGGTAATGAAGGCAAGAAATATAATTTTCTTGCAGTGGCATGAGATCAGATTCAAGTGACTAAAAGAGACCAGTTTCAGTCTGAAGGTCAATGTCACAAGGGAGAATAATGTCCTGATCAGTGTGATAATAAAAGTTGTAAAGATATTATATGACACTTTATTTTGGCAAATGTACTGAATGCAAGTGAAATAAGAAAAGAAATAGCTTTAAATTGCTGACATTAACGAGCTAGACAGAACTAAAATATGCCGATATTTTTTGTTGAAGTATAAGTCAGTTTCTAGAGTATTTAACTGTGTGGTTATTCAGTACAACAGCATCCAGATGTCTATTGTTAAAACAGTCAAAAAAGAACCTATATATATATACACCTTGTCTTCATCTCATCAATATGGTTATATTTAAGAAAATGTATGAACTTATTTTCTTTATTTCCTTCAGTGTTACTGCTGACAAACAAGATGGACAGACACTTTTCAGGCAGAGTAATGGCTTTATATAATGGTGCAAAAACAGAAAAACATAGCATTTGGAAGTAGATGTTGCTCCACATCTTCTAATCCCTTCTTAAATCTATTTTACAGCTGCAAGTCTCTGGCTTTCTTATGCATGAAGCATACATGTACATAAATATGAGTCTTGGAAGATTTATATTAATGGCAAGTGACACTGTTAAAGAATTGTTGATACTCTCTTGCCAAAAATAATTAATAACAATTACTGAAAAAATTACTACATCTGTTACTGAGAAATTAGAGGAATTTTAATTTGCACTGGGACTAGCATCTTTGGTAGCTGTCTTATCATTGTTATACCATCTTTACTCCTGCTGTGATAATTTAAGAGTTGGCAGAGTTTCGTGATTCAAGATTGTTTTTTTTTTTTTTTTTTTTTTCTGCTCTATTATCTTCAAACAAAATTTCATAGATTTTTTTTTTTCTTAATATGGACTAATCATAGTAATGGTGATTTTGGAACAGATCAAGTGATAAAATGAGATTATTTATAAGACTTTTTTTTAGATAACCATTATAGGGTTTAGTCTATATTAAGACTAAAACACCTCTGAAATTTTGTTTTAACATACAGAGAAGAGAAAGAGAAAGAGAAAGAGAAAGAGAAAGAGAAAGAGAAAGAGAAAGAGAAAGAGAAAGAGAAAGAGAAAGAGAAAGAGAAAGAGAAAGAGAAAGAGAAAGAGAAAGAGAAAGAGAAAGTCAAAAAGAAAGAGATAGAGAAAGAGAAAGAAAGACAAAGACAAAGACAAAAAGGGGGGAAAATGGAAGGAAGGAAGGAAGGAAAGAAGGAAGGAAAGAAGGAAGGAAGGAAGGAAGGAAGGAAGGAAGGAAGGAAGGAAGGAAGGAAGGAAG
>CM021763.1:17990507-18003220 GCA_011075105.1 Heteronetta atricapilla
GAAGGAAGGAAGGAAGGAAGGAAGGAAGGAAGGAAGGAAGGAAGGAAGGAAGGAAGGAAGGAAAGAGAGAACAAGAAGGAAAGAGAAAGAAAGAAAGAAAGAAAGAAAGAAAGAAAGAAAGAAAGAAAGAAAGAAAGAAAGAAAGAAAGAAAGAAAGAAAGAAAGAAAGAAATGTAGGAAGGCAAGGTAAGAAGGAAGGAGGAAAGGAGGAAGAAAGGAGAAAGAAAGAAGAAAACCTTCTTTACATCACAAAATTCTACCACATCTTAAGTTGTCACAGTAGGGTAAAGATATTATTCCCAAAGCTAGCAGAGCACCTTAAGCAATTTTCTACAGGGAGAGGATAAAAATGGCATATGAATGTGCATGAACACACACACACATGAAGAGTTAAACATGAAGAGTTAAAACTATCTTCATGATGGTGAGACACTTCCTAATACATTACTAGTCTCATGAGCCACCTAGTCCTGGGGATAAGTAAATGGACTCTGAAGCCCTCTGCTACTGTGTTCTTGTTATGAATAGCTTGAGTTGCTTGGGACAAGATGTCATTACCATCCAATGACTGTTTGGTCAGCTGTGTGAAATGAATTGGTGGCCTCAGATCAGTTCCTAGTGGACAAGTAATTACTGCTGCTGTTGACCTGCAGGCTCTTTTTCACTTCGTTACACAGGTACAAATAAGCAACTCTAAGTGAAGTGAACTAGTGTAAATGCAATTAAATTCCAGCTCTTTGGTGGCCTGTAGTAAGTCTGTGTGCCAAGTTTCATGCTGTTATGCCATTGTAAGTGTTGGCTGCAGTGAGCAAAGTCCAACGTAAGACAAAAAGTTCAGTGTTTTGCGTAATTTACTTGTAATCTTGCAATAGAGTTACAGGTCTAGGAGGAGTCTTCACAGTTTATCATATCTAATGAGAATGATAGTAATTCACATCGGCTGTTATGTGTTTAAAAAAAAAAAAAAAAAAAAAAAAAAAAAAAAAAGCACAGCCTGAGTCATATTAATAGACATATAAATCTGATTACACTCTAATAGCTCATGAACTTTCACTAGGAAGAAATCAACCACTTAATTCAGATGTAATATTGTGTATGACAATTAAGGCATCTTTAAAATATAAGAGAAAAGGGGATATGTCTTCTGATTTTTGTCTTATGTTTTAGATTAGAATATGCATGAGTAAAAGCACACCTACATATTACATTTTGGACTGCTGCCTTCTTGAATAAAAATGGATTTATGTCGGTTTTGAATTTGTAACTTTAGCGCTTTCAGAAAAAAATAGTAATTTCTTATCTATTAAAATTAAAGATAATTTTGAAGTGATAGTTAACCAATTCATTGAGGGCAATCAAATGTATTAGAGAAGATTCAATATAAACCAAGTTTCCAAGTGACATCCAAAAATTCTAAATCCAAATACCATATCTTATCTTCCTAACTCCAAAACCCATTACTATATACACAAGTGTAACAATGTATTCATAAATGGACTGAATCAGAAAGAGTTTTCATTTAACATGTTAAGATTTGTCAAAACCCAAATGGGCAGTTTTAATTGGAAGCCTGAGGGAAAAAAAAGCAATTCTGACAAGGCAATAGATGGGAGCCTGGATTCTAATACTTCCACTATTTGTTGAAAATACCTGATACCTGAATCTGTATTCCCCATGCAAAATTAAAACCTTAAGCACTAGTCTATTTGTTCATTACTCCCAAACTGCTCCAGTTGGTATTATTCACATTCCAGACCGAGGTAATAGCTGAAATGACAGGGAATGCTTCCCTAAAGGCAGCCTCCCTAAAGGCAGGTGAACAGCTGTAAGAGTGCTCTAAATACTGCATTTGTGCTTATTCTACCCTGCATTCTACCTCTCTTTATTTATCCTACCGATTCCAACATTTTGTAAGTTTTTCACCTTGTCCATCCTTTCCTTGTCCATGGAAACATGTTTCTTTTCACATGTTCATAGGATGAGAATGTGTGCTCTCCTCACCTACCATGAAAGGTTTCCAGACACTTGGCTACAGGTATCATCAGCTGCCACCTCAAGGCGTGCAGAAAAATGCATATGTTAACAATGCAGTAAGTGCTTTTGTTATCTTTGTTAACAGGGGTTTAAGTCTTTAGCTTGATGCTATCTGAATGTAGTTCTCCATGGTTTAATTACTATCATCATTATTATAGATACAGTAGTAATTATCTCTTCTTACTGTCTCATTATGTTTTGATCAATTCACGTAAAAGTGTACTGTAAATATATGGTTAGGTAACATTAAAGAAAACATATAATTATGGAATATATAATCAAATACCTTCTAAGCAGTTGTATGTTTTCTAACAATTAAATGTTTTTAAAAATAAATGATTAATTGTTTTTAATAGACATGATAGAGCTTTTGAAGCATTAAATATATAAATCTTTATTTCTTGACCTCAAATTACTTTACTCTGGATATATTGATAACATCTAGGTTTCTCAAAAACCTGCTGGCAAAAAATCTTTTCAGCTTTATTAATGATTCAGATGGCAGTTTCTGAAGAGACAAGTCCCACAGAGAAGGAGCACTTGATTAATGACCTGGAAACACTTTTCCTTTTCAGCTGATTAAATAAAATTGACTGGATTTTTACATTTTTATAATAAAATGACCCGCAGGGCTGAGATGACACAGTGAAAGCAGCATGTTCACTCTTCAACAGATTTTTATTTTGTCACTTGTAAAAATGAAAGGGCTAACCACCCAAGCAGAAAAATGCACTTTATCACCGTCCACTGCCGACATGCTGACAATTGCTGCATACAAATACAAAAACATGGAGGAAACTAGGCTGTGTTTACACTCAGCCTGATTTTGTCTAATGATGACAAAAGGTCTATGACTTCTTGGGGTTGGAGAGTTAGTATTTAATTATTATGCAAAATAAATGTATAACAACACTACTGGCTTTATAGTAATCATAAAGCATAAAAGGCTTTATAATATGGTCATTTAGAAATGATACTGCATACCTTTCCAGAAATTTACATAACACAGGAACTTTGGTTTCCTAAAGCAAAATGCTAGCCATTCTTTAAAAAAAAACAGGTGAAACTCCAACACTAATTCTAATTAAAATGACTGGAGAAATTGCACTAGCCTTTACAGAATCAAGACCAGCTATCCTGTATAAAAAGTAAAAATTACAGATGAAATATATTGTTTCTAAACATACTTGAGCCCACAAAGGCTTACAAGGCTTCTGTATGTAAAGCCACAGAAGTAGCTACTATGTCTAGTCTGCCTGAGTATGGCTCAGCTGAAGACCCATTCTTCTCTACCTCCTCATTTTCGTTGTTTCCTGTCTTGACCTTTACCCTTTGCAAACGTGCAAGTCATCCTGATAAAGCATCCCATAATTTCAGTCTGGGTAAATAATCAGAAGTGTTTTGCACTCTCTTAAGAGCTGGTTATATATCTTCCTAATACTAAACAGTATCAATATCACTAACCACTTCTGGATTGAGTGCGTTGATATAAATGATTTATACCTCATTAAATCCTGCATGAAATCTTCATCATCTTGCTTAATTATCACCTTTTATAACAGTATCACCTTAACCTAACCAGAGGGTTATGTGCATGTGCAACCATAGTATTTTAATTAAGCCTAGATCTTAGCTGTGACTTTTACCTGGACTGAGCCAAATACACAGAAAATACCCTTGTTATCATTAAACTGTCAAGTGCCATATGCTTGAGTCTTGATACAGCAGCATGCCCAGCATTACATCTCAGGAACTGAAGAAAATAATAGGTGAAAGCACGTTTGGTACAAGAAGTGGAAGAGCACTCCTGCTTGGTTTCTCTGATATTTTTATTCTATTTTACATGTGTAAAAATAATCCATTGGAGACCTTCTTATCAAAGTGAAGATGGCTTAGGTTAAAAACAAGAAAAATAACCCTACATCTTTAAGTCAAATAAAAATATTATCTTCTAATTTTAGTCTTTATCTCCCTATGAATAAGGCATGGACTAAACCCATGTATGTATAGAATGAGTTTTGGTACTAAGTGAAGGATGTGCATTTCAATAATAATAATAATGATAATGATAACGATAATGATAATAATAATGATAATAATAATAATAATAATAAATATTGCTCAAAGCTACAGAATTTCACTTGATTATCTTGTTATTAAGCCAATTACTTGGTTCTTTTTTAGAATGTTGCTTTCACCAAACTGAAAGTTCTGATCTGGAGACACTGAAAGACAGAGAAATGACCACTTCCCTTGCTACTAGGCTCTGATAACTAAACACTCTACACTAAACACTACATATTTTTACAAAGTTTATGAGTGGCTGAGGGACCTGGGGCTGTTTTGTTTGGAGAAAAGAATGCTCAGGGGAGACCACATTTGTACTTTACAATTATCTTAAAGAGGTTGTAGTGGGGTGGGGGACTGGGTTCTTCTCCCAAGCACCAAGTGATAAGATGAGAGGAAGTGGCCTCAAGTTGTGCAAGGGGATGCTTAAGTTGGTTACTAGCAGAAATATCTTTACTGAAAGGGTTGTATGGCTTTGGAACAGAATGCCCAGGGAAGTGGTTGAGTCACCATCCATGGAGGTCTTCAAGAAATGTGATTTAGAACTTTGCATGCTCAAGTATTGGACTTTAGTACTGGGTTAAAGGTTGGACTACATGAGGTCTTTTCCAACCTGAATCATTCTATGATTCTATAAAACACATACAGTTTTTTAATAGAAATGAAAACATTTTTTTTTTTTTTGCTATAAGAAAGTAAATTCCTAACCACACAGGATATTTTGCTTATAATACTGTTCTTCCATTCATACCATGTCACAAGCACACAACCAGATCTCTAGTACATGTTCTTCAAAATGTTTATTGTAACACCAGAACTTCCCACAGCTGTCAGAGTTACTGCATACACACAGAGTTGTACATATGTAGTAGGCACTAAGTTTTTCCCTCAAGTTCCTTTTTAAACCTAAAGAATTTAGCAGCTTCCTTTGGAAAGAATTTATCCTAATGATCCCACTTGGATGTGTTAGATCATACCAACAGCAGTTGTCTTCTACTTTGTTCTGTATCTGAATATCAAAGAAACTTATGATCTTTGAACCTGTAAAAGATGGAGATGTAAAGCTTTAACAACATTAGTCTAACATCTTATTTCTAAGTTGGATAACTTCCACAATTTCTTTACAATGCAACGTTTAGCTGTAGTTGCTGTCATTTACTTAATGTCTGTTCCTTGACTAGAAGTAAAGGTCAGCCTAAGGGTAAACTGTACTTTACTCTGGAGGGGCAATGTAAACATATATGATTAAAACTACTGATATTTCATTGTTTTGCACATGGGTGTTGGAGCTTAGGTAAGTCAGTTGGTAAAACCAGTACAGTTGTATTAATGCTGCCAGGAGTAGCATAATTAACATGATCCTTGACATCTATTAATTAAGAGTTAAGTTAGGACTCCTAACATAGATGTCACTGTAGCAAAAGGACTAGTTGCACATTTAAAAAAGTAATTCTAGTGTTTTCTAAATCTAGAGTTTCTACATTTTTCATTTTTAAATATAAGAATACACATTCTCTCAATGGCCTGACTTACTTTGTTCCTGATTCACCTAGAAAGTCAGAAGTGTGAATGAAAGATAAAGCAGAAAATATATGTATGCACATATAAGTTCAAAGCAACTTCGACTGTGTTTAGTTTAACTGTTAAGCAAAGTTCAGCCTGAAATATTACATTCAGAGGAACTAATTTTTAAAAGCTACTTGTCACAATATCCATCTCTAAAAAAAATAAAAATATAAAAATAAAATCTTCCCCCAAATATAACTGTTAATAATCTAAAGAAGCAGAAACTTGGGTTATGGGAAAGAATGACATTTGCACTCTGATGTGTGTTTTACCATTTAAATTCAGTCAGAATATGCTCTTGTGTGCCAGCCCATTTCCCATCCGCCCTCACAACCACTCATACCCATTCATGAGAAGAAGGAAAAACAATGGGGACATAGAAAGAATAAAGATTTTTAAATTGGCCTATTTTTCATTGTAAAAGAAAAACACCATGGTAATAAGAGAGAAAATCCTCTCAGACTCCAATAAAGATTTGAGAGAGGCCCTTAATCTCATTATATCCAATTAAACATCAGGTAATGATGTAAATAAATAAATAAAGTAAAATGACAGAAAAGTGAACATAATCTACCAGAACAAGATATGTCTATAAAGTCAATCCATCTTTCCACTTTTGGCCTCTGATATTGGTTAGCTGAAAGAAAGTGATCAAGGCAGAAGGAGAAATACATGGGTTTTAATTGCAATCTTTGCAGAACATAGAGCAATAAATATTTTCAGGCAGTATAGAGTTTCAAAAGGGCTACAGGTTATGCATTATTTAAAATAACCTGTAGATCATGTCCTGTCAACAGAAACAGAAAAGTACCAGGCAAGGTATGACTTCTCAATTTAGAAGCATGGTAAGGGAGAAGAACTATGGCAACTCAGTGCTATTCTCATAAATCTATAATACAGACCTGATATTTGTACTCTGTAAATACAAATTGTGGTCCTTTGTTTCCATTAGTAACTGACAATTGTTAATTGAATCAGAGACAAACAGGGCAACACAAGAACAGTCTGAGAAATAACTGGCTATATGACAAATCTGCAGGAGAGGATTCAGTGCTTCACAAACTGAATGTGAGTCAACAATTTCATGGCATTTCTAAACAGGTAAAAATGTTACTGTGGTAAACAGGAACATGGCCTTCAGCAAAAGAAATACATCTTGCACTTAGCTTAGCAATGGAGTATTCTAGGCTTAGTGATGTCAAGAAAAGCATGCTCAAATGGAAAGAATCCAGAGGATGGCAGCAAGAATGATCAGAGATCTGAGAAAAATGGATTTGCAAAGGAAGAGCTGAGAGAATAAGACTGTTTAGTCTAGAAAAGAAAAGGACTGAGACATAATGGTTTTTGAATCTTCAAATAACTTCCATGGCTGCTGCAAAGAATAGTAATTTATTCCTCATGCCTCTCATAAATGGAAAGGTAGAAAGAAAGATTTAGGTTGAATGCTAGGAATTATTTCCGAAACATGAGTGCAGCAAAGTAAATGAATGAGTTGCCTGTGGAGATGCTGGAATCTATTCTACTAGAGAGGAGACTCCCTTCTTTGAGAAAAAAATAAACAAATGTCAGAAACGAATAACACAAGTATAGCAGATCCTGCCATGGGGCAGAGGAATAGAGCTGATGCCCTCTTGAGGTGACCCCTGGTTCTGTGACACCTCCCAGGTTTGGTGACTACATCCAGCTGTCAAGACAAATGGTTTCCTGATAGGCTCCTGTGATCTTTTGAAATACTTGAAATGCTACCATTTGCAACCGTAGAAGCATCCACCATGTCATTAAAAATGCAGTGTCACACACTGAGTACATTTTATGGCCAAACTAGACTGAGATGTTGCCTCTGAAAAAAGATGAAATCAAAAAGCACACTTCACAGAATTTTTTCACTTGTATTATAAATAAAACAACGCAAATGATTTTAAGGCACTCTTATGATTTTACTGCCAAACACACTTTTTAATTAAGCTTATGTTAAATGCAGTAATAAAAAAAAAAAAAAAAAAAATGTATTTTTTGCTGTTACAATTTATTCAAATCAGTCCTGAGGAGACTGGTACCAGGTGCCTCAGCACATTTAAAATGTGGAAAAAGAAGGTAAATTCTATACTTTTGCTATATAGAGGCCAAAATCTATTTTACACCACTCTGCTAAGCTATGTCTTTATGCTTAAAAATATGATAAAAATATGGAATCCAAGTATTTTTCAGCCTTTGCTTCCTATTTTTCTTAGTTGATTAGACTGGATGCATGTCTGTACAGTATACTGATTTTTAGCATGGGCTGCATAGAACATTTTCCTTTTATTGCCTATGTGTAAATATCACACAAATGAGTTTGTTCTCTGTCCTACTGTGTTTGCTACTGTATCCCTCACCCTACTCCTCACCTTGGATTCTAATATTAAGCTAAAATAAATAATTATTTTCAAATGATAAATCTGTGTGGACATTTCTTTAAATCTGACCTGTGGAATAAAATACACACTTGATTTCCTAAAACATGACTCTGACCTTGCACTGATTTCAGAGTGTTAATATTAACAAAATACAATTAATATTTTTAACATGATGAAAATCTATGCTTAAGTTATCTGTGCTTCTTTCTTTGTCCAAATTACTTTGCTCATTTAGTGAAGGTATTTGTGAAGAAAATTCTATTTCACCAAAGATTTTGATAAAAACATAGAAACTATGAAAAACAATAACAATCTCAATAATTTTGGCTCATTGGTCTTCATACACAAAATTTTTCATCTATTTTTTGTCCTTATACTAACCCTTAAAAAAAAACAGCAGTTTTTTTTTTCTTTTTGAGGCACTATATTATTTCACAAAATTGCATACCCCTATGTCTATCTACATTTATGCCTTGAAAACTACAGAAAACTTAGTAATTCCTTCCTCATTTACCTCAAATATTCATAATAGAGATCATTTCTGTTGTCATCAGTAGTTTTGCCAAAACTTCAGAATTTCAATGAAAATAATTTAAATTTAACTAAATTGTCAAGGAATGTCTAGGTTTGAACACTTTGAGATGGATCAGCACAAGAAATGTTATGATTTTTGTCTTCTTATTCTTACCAGCAGAATTTCTTGCAAGTCATTTCATAATGAACTATGAAATCATTATAAATGCAAATAAACTCAAAATTTATTGAATGGATATTTTCAGATTGTGTATTAAGTAAAGGTTCTTCACCAAAAGGGTGGTCAGGCACTGGGACAGGTTCCCTAGGGAAGTGGTCATGACACCAAGCCTGCCAGAGTTCAGGAAGTGCTTTCACAATGCTCTCAGATATCTGAAATCATCATCACTTAGTTTTGGGTGGTCCTGTGTGGAGCCAGGATTTGGACTTAATAATCTTTGTGGGTCCCTTCCAACTCAGGTATTCTGTGTATCTATGATTTATTTACTTTTTTAGTTAATTTAAAGCTTTTAAATGAATGGATGGTACATGTTTGAGTATGTGGGATACTAAAAAAGTATAAGTGTTGTAAAGGAATCAAAAGAGAAAAAAAAAAAAAAAAAAAAAAAAAATCTGACCTCAACTTCTTATTCAGCTTTTAGCTGTAGACCAGTTTTGTCATCCATATTTCAGGTTTAAATTTTCTACCTATTTGGAGAGCTAAATTAAATTTAATTAGTTCAGAGTTACTCTTCAGATACAAAATTAAATATCTGACAACTAGACAACTTACCAGACAACCACAACTAGACAACTTACCAGACAACTCACCAGACAACTTACTCCAGTGTGGGCTCGTCTCCAAAGAGATCTGTAACTGCCTCACTCAAGGGTAGGAGGGTAGTTGCTCAGTTTTTCCTTACAAGTAAAGTGGTAGTCTATTTTTATCTTTTATCTTTTTGTAACCTCTGGTTTAGGTTGTTTTAATTTGTTTTAGGTGGAATAAATAAATAAAAATATATTTATGTCCTTTTGTGGGAATATATAATTCTTACTGTTCTTGTAAAATTCTGTGTACAATATAGGTTCTTTTGTATTAATGTATGAATTTGTACAATGGTAGGTTCTTTTTTTCTTACTTTAACAGAATTTAATATCATATTTCAAATATTGTCCTAGAAGTTTATAAGGCGCTTTTCATTCTCTGTGTGAGAATGGGCAACCCATTCCAATGACTGACTGCTCTTTCTGAGAAGAAATGTCCCCTAATTTTCCGCCGGAACCTCCCCTGGCACAACTTGAGGACGTTCCCTCACTAGTTATCTGCGAGAAGAGGCCAACCCCCACATCTTCCTTTCAGGGAGTTGTAGAGAGCAATAAGGTCTCCCCTGAGAATCCTCTTCTCCAGACTAAATAACCCCAATTCCCTCAGCCACTCCTCATAGGACCTGTGTTCTAGGCCCTTCACCAACTTCATAGCCCTTACCTGGACATGTTCCAGGGCTTCAACGTTGTGTATATTAAGTCATTGTCTGACTAGATAGGGTAAAATGGTGGATGGTTGTTGGTTTGGGAGGTTTTGGTGAGTGTTTTGTTTGGTGTATTTTTTTTTTTTTTTGGATACCTAGTTGAAGTTAAAGAACAACCCTTTATTCTCAGTTATCTAAGCAAAACTAAAGTCATATCTTTCAACTTGTAATATTGTTGATTATTCAGGTTCAGAAGATCAGGAAGCTAAATGGATGCTTTACAGCTGGAGGTTGAACCAGCTGTCCTTAAGACTTAATAGGATTAACCACTCAACAAGTATGTCAACAGTGTCCCTTATTTCTTTCTAGAATCCTCTATCATTTTCAAATTCACCTAAGGAAAACTTCATATTTCTCTGTAATAGCTATGGGAAAAAGGGGTTCTGTTTACAATTACATGTATGCATTTCCTTTATCAATAGTATTCCTGTCTACTGCAAACAATATTTACACTTTTCTGCTCCTAGATATGAATATTATTTCCAAATAATTTCCTACTCCATCTAAAATTTAATTTAGAAAACATTTTCTTTACATAATGACTTGCAAGAGCCAGATTATGAGTTTGGTTACTTAAGTTTGTTACATGAGTTTGTAGCCCTGGAGCTACAAACAAAGCTATATAAACTATATAAATCTAAAATGCAGAGAACTTAATGCAATATTAAAGATTTTTTTAAGACCCTTGTTTCAATTTTAATAGAGATTAGGATTATATAGAATTATATAGAATTATATAGAATTAATTTTAAAAATACTATTTCCTCTGATATTTTAGAAATGTACATGTATATTTTTTGTATACATAACTTTTTTGTTTGAGGAGAAAGTATACTTTTCCAGAAAGTTTGGCAGAAGTGAGCCAATGTATTGTCACCACAACCACAGAGTCTTCCAAGAGTAACATCAGTATCATTTGTACTAACCCAAATAATTATGAATAGTGGGATATTTTTCTTCTCTAGGATCCTGTTTTCTGGCTACAGTATTTTGTTTTGATCACTGCTAATCACACAGATTAACCAAAAGCTGTTCAAGATGTCTGGAGGAAAAAAAAAAAAAAAAAAAAAAAAAAAAAAATGATTCATACAACTTCCAGAAACAAATAATCTGTAAAAGGTAAAGTAACCTATTCCTTTTCATCTGTACTTTCAAACTGCAGTGCCAAATTTCTGTAAAAACAGCTACATTCAATTGTAAGTAACTCCAATGCAGCATCAAGAAGGTAGCTACAAACTATGCAGGTAGGATTCAGAAAGATTACACCTGTGAGTGATGACCTATTAGGAAAAAGCTCTTTGAAATAAAATCTTACATATGTGTTTATGTCACCTTATGGTTTATTATTTCTGCATGTATTATTATTTATTTCTACAATCTAGGAGTCTTTCATCTTGCAAAGACATTCATTTTTAGGTAAAATAATGACCATTAAAGGATCGTTCAGAATTTTTCCGTTAATATTAATATTTTACTTCTGCTGCATAATTTTAAACAATGTTAAAATTGCTGGTTTGAAGATAACTACTGAAAATTGTTTCCATAGTTTGCTTGAGTGCTGGGGACCAAGACCTCCAAAACAACATCAGCTGTGTAAATGGCTAAGAAAAATCAGTGAAAGTTCACAGTCTGCAATTAATTATATTGTCTTCTAACCCCTTATATGAGGCCTCATGCAGAAATGCATGACACTTTTTTTTTTTTTTTGAATCTCTATCAGTTTTCACTCTCGAAGTCTGTAATGAAAAAGGTACATGGTATCACTTGAGGACAAAGGAGGATGCAAGAACAATAGAGAGATGGTATTATAAGGGCTGATGAATAATGGTTTGACTTACTATTGTACAACATCTGGGATTGAATTAAGTTTTGTCTTTATTTTCTCACTTAAGGAGAAAAATTTCTCTTAAGGAGAGAAATGTAACAGGCATTTCACCTTCAGTTCTACACTTTGCAGTGAATTCTAACATTTGGCATCCAGATTTATTTTATTTTATTTTAAGAAAAGAATTAGTACTGATTCAATAACAGTAAATGCCAACCTGGTTCTCAAACATAGCAAAGAGCTCAAAAGAACATTTTTTATTTTTAACTATGTTTTCCAAAGAAATTCTTTGCCTCTGAATATGAAACATTTCAGCCATGCAGTCATGTAAACCAGAACTGTATAGATCTGGGAGTGCACTGGTTGGCTTACCTCTGCAGTCATAAAAATGACTCCTTTGTGGATAAAGTGTTCCACATTACCAAGCAGAGAAAAAAACAGTGGTTATAATTCATTCCTAAGCCTTTTATTTTTTATTTATTTTTAATGATTCCTTTATCTGAGGCTACCAATATGAAAATACATATTTTAGTGGGTTAAGTTTTTCAGTTTTCAGTCTCTTTGACAATAGCCTCAGGTGCAAAGACACCATCATGCCTCAGTTTTTCCCTCCAAGTTTAGTAAACAGATATTTTAAAGATTTAATAATGACCAGCCTCAACTGTCTAAAGCTATTAGACTAAAGAGATGGGACAAATTAATCCTGTCTTCCAAAATGCCTTCTTTCATTGTAGTGGTATCATCTTGTTTTTCCATAGGAAGGGAGGATACTGCCTTTATATT
>CM021763.1:18011570-18041665 GCA_011075105.1 Heteronetta atricapilla
AAAGAAAGAAAGAAAGAAAGAAAGAAAGAAAGAAAGAAAGAAAGAAAGAAAGAAAGAAAGATGTCTCTTTCAAAAGTGTACAAGTGTTGGCTCTTTTTAAATACTTTTAAATCTTTTCTGACCTATTCTTCCATTCTGGTGTCATTATTTTCTTATCACAATTTCATTTTCTGGACTCCAAAATCCTGCAATATTGTAGTCAATGCAGCAGAATAACCTTATCTGGTACTTAATTTCATCCAAAGCTGAATGTCACTCTTCCTTTCTACAATTACTGAGTAGAGTCTGAAAGCTGCTTCAGAAGGGATGTATTTTCTGGCTAACAGGAAAGACTGGTTGCTAGAAAACCTGCTGCAGATTATATCTTCAAATTTTGAACTAAGACAGCGGTCATAGTCTAACTATTAACAATTTGAAATCCCTCCTGTCTATGGCCATTCTGACAGTTCCAGACAAAATGGAAGGAAAATAAGAATATCCCTCCCAACCCCCCCAGAAAAAAATCTACTATGCAAAATCTTTTTTTTTTTTTTTTCTTTCTATCAACATGAGATGAAGAAAAGGCTGAGGTGCTTTATGCCTTCTTTGCCTCAGTCTTTAGCAGCAAGACCAGTTCTCTAGATACCCAGTACACTGAGCTGGTGGAAGGGGATGGGGAGCAGAATGTAGCCATCAAAATCCACGAGGAAATGTTTGGTGACCTGTTACAGCACTTAGATGTACACAAGTCGATGAGGCTGGATGGGCCAACAGCATCCTGTCTTGCATAAGAAACAGTGTGATCAGCAGGGCTAGTGAAGTGGTTGTCCCCCTGTACTTGGCTCTGGTGAGGCCACACCCCCAGTACTGTGTTCAGTTGGGGCTCCTCACTGCAAGAAGGACATTGAGGTGTTGGAGCAAGTCAACGGGCAACATCAAGAAGGGCAACAAAGCTGGTGAGGGGTCTGGAGAACAAGTCTTATGAGGAGCACCTGAGGGAGCTGGGATTGTTCAGCCTGGAGAAGAGAAGGCTCAGGGGTGAGCTTATCGCACTCTACAGTTACCTTAATGAGGCTGTAACAAAGTGGGGGTTGCTCTATGTTGTGGTTTAACCCAGCCAGCAGCTAAGCACCACACAGCCATTTGCTCACCCTCCCCCCTCACTCTCTGGGATGAGGGAGAGAAATGGGAAAGTGAAGACCGTGAGCTGAGATAAGGACAGTTTA
This sequence comes from Heteronetta atricapilla, assembly GCA_011075105.1. Taxonomy (NCBI): domain Eukaryota; kingdom Metazoa; phylum Chordata; class Aves; order Anseriformes; family Anatidae; genus Heteronetta; species Heteronetta atricapilla. The sequence continues at coordinate 18,012,776 of CM021763.1, forward strand.
TTAAGATAGGAAAATAATAATAACAATAATAATAATAATAGTACTACAAATAATAATGTGTACAAAACAAGCGACACACAATGCAATTGCTCACCATCCACTGACTGATGCCCAGCCTATCCCTGAGCAGCCTCCACTCCCACCCCAGCCAGCCACCCCTATATACTGTTTAGCATGACGTCAGATGGTATGGAATACTCCTTTGGCCAGTTTGGGTCAGCTGTCCTGGTCTACTCCCTCCCACCTCTTGCTGCACTCCTAGCCTGCACGCTGGCAGGACAGCAGGAGAAGCTGAAAAGTCCTTGGTTTGTTGTAAGCACTGCTCTGCAGCAATTAAAACATCAGTGTTATCAGCACTCTTTTCATCCTAATCCAAAACATAGCACTCTACTAGCTAGTAGGAGGAAAATTAACTCTGTCCTAACTGAAACCAGGACACTCTATTCTCCCATGTGCTTGGTGACAAGATGAGGGGCAATGGGCTATAATTGTGCCAGGGGAGGTTTAGGTTGGATATTAGGAAGAACTTCTTTATGGAAGGAGTTGTTATACTTTGGAATAGGCTGCCCGGGGAAGTGGTTCAGTCACTGGAGGTCTTTAAAAGACATTTAAATGTAGAGCTTAGTGATATGGTTTAATGGAGAACTTGTTAGTGTTAGGTCAGAGGTTGGACTCGGTGATCTTGGAGGTCCCTTGCAATGTAGATGATTCTGTGATTCTGTGATTCTATGCTATTTCTCTGCTGACTTTGGCCTAGACATCTTTCACTTGTCCAAGGGTAAACACCATCCATTTATTCTGGAATTAGAATGGTATTTACCTTTGATCTGTTAAATCAAATGAATTAATGAATGCATAAAAGCTGAGATCCAGCAAATATGGTATACCAAAATATCAAATTTTAGAAATCATAGAAATCATGAAAACATAAAAAAATTTGGGTTGGAGAAAGTTTGCTTTAATACCTGAAAATCTTTTTATTGCCTAAGTTTCCAGTGTGAATAGTAAGTGTTTTGTCTTTAAATAAAGAAACAAAACTGTCATGTCTGATACTGGATATAACCCTAACCCAAATGCAAGACATTGCACTTGGCCTTGTTGAACTTCATGAGGTTCATATGGAGTTTTTTCTTAAACCTGCCAAGGTCCCTCTGGATGGCAGATAGTATTTTAGCTTTGGTGTCAACCATATATTTGCTGAGAGCCCACTCAATGCAATTGTCTATTGCATTAATGAACAGTATTGGTCCTAGTACAGACCCTTGAGGAACACCACTCATTATTGGTTTCCATTTTAACACTGAGCTGTTGACTGTAATACTTTGGATGACTTAGCATGTGCATCCATATGCAAGTGTTTTGGCACCATTTTTGTAGAAAAATAGCTTTTTCTACAATGTATTTAATCAACGGTAGTGCTTCTTCTACCATGTATAAGGAATGTCTCTGCACAGCTAGGCTCATTTTAAAACCTACATATACTTTATATATGCACACAGGTCATTCAGAAAGTAATGTTGATGCATGAACAGTTAGTTGCAAGTTTCATATCTGAAAGGCATGGCAGAGCATCAATACTAGAGTCTCTGAAGGCTGGAAATTATGCTCTAAGCACCTTTTGAAGACTGGCATTGTTGACCAGGGACAAAAATGAAATCTTCCTCCCATGGACATTTGTAAACACACCTTGTGATATACAGACATACATGCATACAGTCTCATTCATAGTTCATTAGCATACCATGTATTAATCTGTTTGATGGTTCTCCTATGTGCAAGTATTCTACAAAGAAACAAAACCAATGACTAGTTGTTAACCTAAAGCGAAATAATATTAGACTGTCCCAAGACAATGATCAAAGGCATGCAGATCATTGCACTTTCAAAGGAAGTCTGTCTCTATCAGCATCAAAATCAGTGAACTGGGAAATTTCCAGTGTCTATATGATGTTTATAGTTTTCCTGTTATGTTTCCATTTAGTGATACAACCCATGTGGTTTCCTTCTTGCAAGCAAATGATATGTGCTGTTCAGCAGAAAAAGCAAATGGAAACTTCTCTGAAACAGTTTATTCTGACTGTTTTGTACAGTAATAATAATAATAGTAGTAATAATAATAAATGTCATTTTAACTTTGATCTGAAAGTAGTATGAAAATGTTTGTAATTTACAGAGTGGTATCAATTGGCTACAATTCTGGACTTCATTTTTATCAACTTTAAGTACATATCTTCTTTTTCTCCCTTCTCATTTCTTCAGTAGAAAAGATAAGAAATTGTTTTTTGGTTAGCAGTACAGTTCATTTTAGCATTTCTCATGGTTTCTTAATTTTAGGCTATATGAGGAACTAGAAGTAATATCAGCTGGTTGTATCATCTGATCTGTGCCTCTTTCACCTTTACATCTTATTTTTTGTGGGAAAAGGACCTATGGAAGGGAAGGAAAATATTAGGGTGGTTTGGTTTGTACAGTCTGGTCTCCTCCTGAAGTTAGATGAAGCCAATGTGAGACATATAAGGATGTATGCAGAAGGTAAATCTTGCATAAGGAACCACTGAGGCTTATCCTCTGGGGTGTTTAGTCTTTTCACAGTATATGTTCAGAACTTTGATAATCTCTTTTTATGACTGAGGTCATAAATTTTGATTTTGCAGCAGTTCCTGGAGGTTAACATATTTCACTTATGCAAGAGAATGAATTCCAGACATAAAAAGCTCTGTCCAATAAATAGTACTGTGTTAATGATGGGTACCCACAGAAGAGGGTTGGACTGACTGGTCATTTATCAAAATATCTATTTGTCTTTTTAGATTTCTTAAACATATCTATTCTCATGATACTGTAGTCACCTCTAATGCAAATGTAGTCTATGTTCCTGAATTATGCATAATGCTGTTTAATTATTTGTATAGATATTTCCATATTGCTGATCATTGCAATATCTGGGTCCCCATAATAATTTAGTTTCATTAACCTTTTGCTGACTATATATAAACTAAACAATGCCCGTTTTGACTAGAAGGCAAAATTTTGCTCTTGAGCACTCATTTAATAGCTGGATAACTTTTAAGAGAAATCAATACTGTGGGAAGTAAATATTGACACTCAGGAAGAAAACAGTCTAAACATACCTCAGTATGATCCCTGAGAGTGAACAGAAAAATAACAACTGCATCTTAGTTTTGGTCTGTTGACCATTTTCAGATTGCTTGAATACATAGTAAACATTTACAGAGACACTTTTGGCAGAGGAGAGCTGACTTAGGCAGCTTTACCAGGAACTGTCAGATCTGATTTGTCCCAGGCCTCTGTGCAATACATCAGAGATTATTTGGCACCTGCAACTAACTAATCTGTTCCAAGCAGCAATCTGTATTCACATTTTTAAAGAATTCTATTGCCTGTAAAGAATGTTTTTGTGCAAAGAAAGAGCTAGTAACACTTTTGTGCAAAGTTTTTCTGTCAAGATTATGGGACTTCCAGGTCATTACTACTTTGTCTGATCCATTTGTTCACACTTCCTCTATATTTTTCACTAGATTTTTGTCTTAGTTTAGGAAAAGATATAAAAATTACAGAAAGTAAAAATGCTTATGCCCTCTGAAATACACAGATTTTAATGTCTGTACCTAAATATAGTTAGAATTCATTCAGATACACATTTACATTCCAGGATGTCTCCAATGTTTTGCTTAGTCTTTCTGTAAGACTATGAGAGGCTTAAAACATATTTTTTTTTTTTTTCTTCAAAAATTGATTTCAGAAATTCAGAAAATTCATACTGTTGACTCATTACTATAGTTTTAACTTTGATCATTCTAACTGAACTCTGAATTATTGTTCTTGTAAGGAAAAACACACTGTTCCCCTAATTCTGACCAGCTTGCTACAGTCATATATACTGCTACACAAGGTTGAATTTGCATATGATTAATTTTTGAAGTGTAAATGAACTATCATTTCTTATAAATAAGCCAAAATTTGAAAAAATATTTCATAATTGGAAAGCATCTTTCTGATATGAAACAACGATAGCTTCAGATAAAATAATTTGAATTAATTTTGAATAATTATAAAATTTCTAATTTTTAACACATTCATAGAGTAATGACCTTATATTTTGAAAATTAAATAAATCATACAGAAGATGAAATAAATAATTCTGAAGTCTGCTGCTTAGGAACACTCATTATTGAGTAATCAGTGTCATTTTTGATGAGTAAAAATAGAGTTTTCTGTGCATGTAAAGATCATAGTTTGCCCTCATAACCTACAGTGAAACACAACAGTCTTTTTAAAAGAGTTATAGAGAAAAAATAAAATACTGCAGAATCTTCATAGGAATTAAATGATGTCATGTATTGGGAAAAATGACAGTTTCAATACAAGAGAGAAATGTACTTGCTAATGCAGTTCTGGGCAAAAGGGATCTTCAATGAGAAGTATTTATAAAAGTATGCTCAAAGTTTGGTGAAGTAGGACTACAAAGATTAGGTAGCATGTAGTGAAATCAAAATGTCATTTTGGATTTGTAGCTTCTTCAAATTTTGGTGAAACTGAAAATATATTTTTACAATGGAAACAATTAGAAGCTTTATTATTAAGATTAATCAATTTTTCATTGTTGGCTATGAAATTGTCCATGTCATTCACCTGGCTCAAACTGAATATTTTTGGAAAACTACAATCAGAAAGTTACAGATAAAATATTGTTACATATGTTCAATCTAATGTATATAGCTTGCTTGTTTGCCTTCTTAATCTTTTTCTTTCTTTCCTTCCTTCCTTCCTTCCTTCCTTCCTTCCTTCCTTCCTTCCTTCCTTCCTTCCTTCCTTCCTTCCTTTCTCTCTCTCTCTCTCTTCCTCTCTTCCTCTCTTTCTCTCTTCTTCTCTTTCTTTCTCTCTTTCTCACTTTCTCTCTCTCTTTTTCTTTCTAATATCCCAGGATATATCTAGGAAGGATACAAGGATAGAAGAATATATCTAATGGTTTGGGTTAAGTCATACCTTAAAGACACAGTTCATAGAAATTTGGGGATGTAAAAAGAAGAGATTCAGATGTTATATTTCAGTAGGTTCTGCCCATTGTGAGGCCAGGGCTGAGCAGGACCTTTAAATGGAAGAACATCCATCCTGTGTATAGTAAAAGATTTATCATGTAATCTGTTTCCAATAGTGACCATAAATGAATATTCAAGAGAGGATAGGAGCAGGTCAGGGACATTTTCCACCTGCTGTGAAGCAAAATTGTATGTACCTTAGCTAAGAATCAGGGAAGTTTTCTTTTTTCTCCAGTTCAGTGGACACTATGGAAACAACATAATTATGGCATAGAATCCAGTATCAGTATTTTTTCATCGGTAATGTTTCCAGTTCCTGGCCTTGAGATGATGATGAAAGAAAATAAATTCTCAACTGAGGATGGTGTATATGAATGGGGCTTAGGGGCTTGGATTTTTTTTTAAAAAAAAAAAAAAAAAAAAAAAAAAACTTTTTTTCTGAATGTTACTTTTCCAGAAAATCCATTTATTTACATCAAGAGGGATCCCTGAAAGAAATAATTCTTGTTTAATGTGGAAATCAAAAAGGACAGAGTTGATAAAAAGAATACTAGCTATACTGGCACAAACATTCACATTTCCTTATCTTGATTTTCATATAAGAGTTGGCATAAAAAATCATGGACATAAAAAGATTAGTAATAGTGAGAAGAAATGACTGAACTGCTCCCAGGTGATTTTGCCACCATAAGGAGAATAGACAGGCATAGAAGCTGCTTAGAAGACATTTTTATTAAAACATGGCATACTCAGAGCTTACGAAGGTGCAGTAGTGATTGACAGGATGTTGCTCTTTCTTAATTAAAGTCATTCTAAATTAAGAACTAAAGTACTAGGCAAATGTGACAAAAAATAAATGAATAAATAAATAAAAAATAAATTTTAAAAAGAAAAATTTTTCCTGATTATTTTAAATTTCTGTAGTCTGGATGGTTTTGCTAAAGATGTTTTATAGGAGTGTTGAGAGACAAACTTTTTGATGCAGGTCATTTCCTTCAAGAAGGAAATAGCTATGAGAGGAGGTGACAATACATGAGGCTCTCTGAAGAGGAGTTAGTCTAAAGAAGCAAGACAGGACTTTGATTTTATATCCTTTATTGAAAGGATATAAATTGAAGAAGTTTTAAAAATGTTAAAATATGAAATTACTGAAATTAAGAGTTTTACAACTGACATATATAAAACCAAATTCTTACTTTCCTCTTGATAAGTACAGTGTATTTTATTACCCCTTATAAATCTGAATTTTTGATCTACAGGATTTCTAAGTTGTTATTTGTCATTGTTGTTGTTTTTCAATTACATTAGGCTGAAAGTGAATGCTAAGATTTTTTATATTTTTTTATACTGTGCATTAGTCTGAAGCTTTTTATTTCAGTGTTGTCAGTACATTTCAAAATATAGTTTGTTCCTAGAACTCACAAATATTTTAACTTTCAGGAAAGTTAAAAATAAAAATAAAAAATAAAAATAAATAAAAATATTGCAGATTTTTCATTGCCTTAAAAAGAGCAGATGTGTCAAAACACACTATATTATAATGTATGATGGATATCATACATTACACGTCATTTCTTTGTACTATTTTTATATATAGGTATATATGTTAATTCTTGCTTTTTATTAACAGAACGTGAACTGAAAAGACACTTCTGATCTAAGAAAACAAATTGCTGAGATCAGTAAGGATATCGGACTGCACAGGAAGACAAAAGGATTTGCTGTCCACTTGTCCCCAGTGTGACAATGAATATGCCTTTGTTGGAATATAGGCAATGTTGAAAAACAGTTGTCACGATATATAAAAACAAGACTACTAATAAAATAAAGTAGAGCAGTCTACAGTCTAAAATTCTCATCACTTCAAAAAGTGATCATTTCAAATTGATTGTGATTTTCCCCTATCTGAGACTGTGACCTGGAATGTAAAAGGACCTTTAGAGGATAATCTAAAAGTATAGATACACCATGAATTTATTCACTTTAATTCTCCAAGCCTATATGTCTCTGATTGTTGTCTGCAGTAACTTTCTCCTGCTCTCTGTGTAAACTTTTCCAAACAAAACTCAGTGTTCAGCTGGCTGAGTACTTTGTGCAATCTAGTATGCAATCTGATCCAGAGAAATATTCTTAATCACTGTCATAATTCTGACTGAGTCCCTGAATTAATTGCACCAGAAGCTGCTATCTATTACTCACAATATTACTCTCTAAGGAAAAATCCTTCACTTACTCACAGTATTTCTCTTTACTGCAGAACTTATCGCCAAAAGTCCAGAGATGAGTATATCTTATTTCCAAAATCAAATTTCCCAAACAGTTTCATATTTTAAACAATTACAATAATTTTGGATGATCTAGCTTATTTACTGTTATCATGCTATTATAATAAGTCGTTGTAATATTCTTGAGTACCTCAGCAAAATTACAGTAGTACTATTTACAGGTCAGACCAAGATTAAATGCAACATATCAAATTATTCTTAGCAGCAGAATGTCTGCTACTTTGAATTGATGGAAATGCATTTCCTAGCTCAAAGTATCTTGTCTTTGCAGTTTAAAGAGTCTGCACATCAAACATCATTAGTGTAGTTAGACAAAATATAAAGTGACAAATTACATTAAGAACAAAACTTCCAAATTCTGAAGTGCAATATTTCAGTACGACATTTCAGAAACACAATATTTCAGTACAACATTTCAGAAACATTGCTTCAAAACAGGTCTTTCAATGAGTAAGTATGTGTCAATAATTGCTTAATTTTCTAAAACTATATTTTATAGGAAATATTCAATAAGGATATTGAATAAGGAGGGCACAGAGAGCATACTAATATTGTTAGATGTCAAAGTAGTTTTTAGACATCTTTTCTACTAGTGTAGGATTTTAGAAATAACAAATTTCAATTCACTGTCATCTTCTCTAACAGTAGAGAAGAATGATTTCCCTGACAAAATAATATGCATGCTCTATACTTGGTTTGCTTTTCTCAAGCATATTACCAAAAATACTGTTCTTTATTGTACTTGTAGAGACTTCATGTAGAATTGTGGCAGTATAAGGTTGGAAAAGACTACAGAACTTAACCTAGCCTTCTGCTTAGGTAAAAGTTACATTCTTACACTCCACTGATGCAGACTATGCATTTGCAAAAAATAAAAATAAAAATAAAAACTGAAAATAATAAAAAAGTTGTGTTGTTTTGTTTTGTTTTGTTTTTAGTTAATATTTTATTTTTATTTCTGTTCAGACAAGAGGATTTTCAAGTCATTTTTCATTGTCCAGCCTTGAGTATGTTGGATTAAAAATGGCTGATCCCACTCTTGTTTGCCTTCCTAATATAGAGTTGTTCTAGGGATCAAAATACTCGTTAGCGTTCATGGTTATGATGTGAAGTGAAAACTCTGCTCCACTGCTAGAGGTTTAATTTTGAGGTATGTAAGTCTTTGGAAACACACTTCTTCAAGGCTGCCTATCATTAAGGTCGTTTTTACCACTCACTTTTTTGGAGTTCTCTTCTTCGCAAATCTTGCTCTTTGTTTTGGAAAGAGAATATCTTACACATCTATTTTAGTTAGAGATTATGTAGATTATGCAGACTGTGGGATGAACTGGTTAAAGCTTTTTAAGACTGACCTCATGGAATCTTCCCTTTTGCTTTTGCAGTTGTCTTTTCTACTTTCTTCTCCTGGAAAGCACTAATTCACTGTTCCTGTCCAAAAGAGAAAGGAACAAAGTAAAAATTATGATGTCAGAGAAAAAGAAAATGTCTTGCTATGTTGCAATTACATTTTAAAGTAAACAAAAGACACTGTTTTGCTTGCTGTAGTTTTAGAAAATAAGCTGATGTTCAATAAGCAACAAGCAGTTAATCACCGAGTAATCAAAACTAAATAGAAACCTGGGCTTCATTCTTCTTGTGTATTTATTTCATCTTTATTTTCCTTAAAATATGAAAAGGAAAATACATGTATAATGGATACCTCTTTCAAATCCACAGATGAAGACAAAATCTTTGTACATTTTCAGCCAACCCTGTTGACCTGAACAACCAGATTATATTATTGACTAGAGGCAAAGGATTTGTTCTATAAACATTTTAGGTAATTACTAGCAACTTAATTACATCTTTTTAATTCTCTTTTTAGTTCCACTCTGTACCAAAGCTTTTACTAGAGCCAGTAAAATCCAGTATGGCAAAGAGTGAAATCTGAAATGGACTGTGACTTTTATATATATATATATTAATATATATATATATAAATATATATATAATATATATATATTAATATATATATATATATATTAACCAAATTAAGTACAAGTCACTAATGTGATTTAAGGAATAGCATCCTGAGGTTTTTTTCTAATATGAATTATTCTGTGACTATGAAATGAAATTCAACAGCTAAAGTCCTATGGATTTGAAATCTTTTGGTCATAACCAGATTAATCTCAAAGAAAATGAATGAGAATTCTCTCAAACACATTCACATTTCTCATCAGGTATGTCAGGGATTTCAAAACATCTTTCATAATGCTCTGAAGTTATACTGGCTTTTAAATGTAAGCTGGTAATAGTGAGAAGAAATGACTGAACTGCTCCCAGGTGATTTTGCCACCATAAGGAGAATAGACAGGCATAGAAGCTGCTTAGAAGACATTTTTATTAAAACATGGCATACTCAGAGCTTACTAAGGTGCAATAATGATTGACAGAATATTAACATATTTTCTGGCAAGAAGAGAAAATAAAATTTAGTACATACAGTGAATGGTAATAAAATCAGTCAATAAACTGTTTTTTCTATCTTTTCCATGGTAAGCAGACTATATTCACAGTGAAGAAATTAAAACCTAAATATAATCACCAAAAAAAAACCAGCAGAACTGGGATATGTTGACTCCTGAGTGAAGGGACAAAATGTATATAAAATTATTTTGAATATGAGGGCAAGCACACTTCAAAGTTAAATGGCTTTGGGGGTTCTTTTACTGTGAAAGTCAAGCCAGTCTTTTGAGTTTTAAAAGGTATTTGCTTTTCGTTAACTGGACTGATGTCTTTGAACCAGTATTTGCTATGAGTAGACAGATCTCTGGATTCAGTCTGAACGTTATCAACTGGGTTTAAACTGGCATGTCACCACCTTTACAGATAACTAAAATACCTGTGGGATTCTGTTAGATTTTTTTCTGTTTAAGATCTCCCTTTTTCACTCTCACTCTTGAATAGAATTCCCCAACAAGTATTTGGATTTTTCTTGTATAATGATTATTTATTTCCTTATTTAGTGAAGCACAGCAAGTGTAATTATATATTTCCTTGTTTAGTGAAGCACAGCAAGTGTATTTTTTTGCATTATTATTATTATTACAATCTGATTAAACTCATGCTTGAATGATATACATTCTGTGAAATTTTGGTCAAAACAATGCTGCAAATTAATTGTTAATTATATGTTGCAGTAATGTTCATAATTGCTACATGCTGTAAAAAAGAATGCATCATAAAATTGCAGAAGCTTCCTGCAAATGAACACATTTTTAGCTCTTTTTTTACCTTAAACATGCCTAAGCAGAAAGTGTGTATGCCTGAGCAACAATTACACTTGAAATGAGAATGTTTTATATGAACAGGCAATCACTCACATGTGTATCTGTACAAAATAAAAAAATAAAATAATAATAATATTAAAAAAAAAAAAAGTTGAAATGACCACTTAGGCTCTTATTCAATGATTTTAACTTAAATTTTGACAATTACTTTACTCAGATTCACAACATATCACATTAAAAGCAGTCTCAATGTCTAAAAAGTTATTATCATAATGCATCATTTTGATGATAATAATACTAAAGGTGAAATTTAGGTGAAATTTAGAAATAAGGACAGTGATTCTTTTTCAGTGCCCCTTTTCAGTAGTGTAATACTAGACTTCTGAAAGAAAAACTCAGTTGGTGCCCTGGGTGAAAACAGCTTTTTACAGCTGCTAAGGTAATATAAGGTAATATAAGGTAATAATACAGGTGCTAAGATTTAAAAGATATTAAATATACAAGATTTTTTATTTTTCATTTGAATTTCTGTCTCATGAGTAATTCTCATCTTTAGACTTTGTTTTTAAAGCTAATTAGGGCTACAAGTTACCAAACATTTCATTTCACCTAATATATATATATACATATATGTGTGTGTGTGTGTGTGTGTATATGTGTGTATATATATATTTCAGTTTAGAATTGAAGGTAAGCAAGCTTTAATCAACATGCTGAAGCATTTTACTTTGATCAAAATAAATCTCTACTCTTGCATCTTGTAACTGATCCCTTAATAAAGGTCTGGTCCAGGTTTCTTATTCTTACCCATATTGGTTCTTTCTCAAACACCATTTCCAAGACTGAGTGTGGTTGTAGAAGCCCTGTAATTGCCTTTATTTTTAACAAGAGGACACTTGGTGCATATTGTTTAACTGAGTTTTTAATTTGTGATGGAAGAGAATGGGAGCATATCTAAAATATATTAAAATTACTACGATATGCAGGGAATCTTAAAAATTCAATTGACTTGAAATTTAGTGTCTTCTTTTTCGTTTTAAAAGAAATTTGAATGTATTTTTTTAGATTTTTTTTTATTGTAAAATACCAACATATGGCCAAATAGTTGTTCAATCTTTTTCTTATTCTGCATTGTCTGAGCAGAGAATATATTTTCTGTTAATAATCACAATAATCATACTTTTATATATCTAAAATAACACCATATACCTCATATATAGCCAAAGAAAAGTATCATTTCTCTGTTTCAATAATGAAAAATTCCTTAATTTGCTATGAAAATCCCAGCAAAATTTCTGTCTGGGTAGAATGCTAACTAAATAACAAGATCTGCCTGAAATGGAAATTAAATTATTTGTTTTTTCGGAGGGCTAATATATTATATTAGTGATGTGATTTTTTTCCAAAATGTGAAATCTGAAAGTTTTAAGTTTAAGTTCTATTAAAAATGATATGACTAGACATATTCCTTGTACAGGTTCACTTGAAAATAAAGGAAATTTCTCTGTTCACTTATTTTGTTCTAATAATTTTACAGTATTATTGTTGTGACATAAGTGCCATATGCAGCACTGAGCATTAAGCTTTACTTTCATTCATTGTATCAATATCACTCCTAAAAGAGCTATAGAGGAAGGAAACACTAAACAGTTTCTAATACCTTAAAAAATAATAAAAATATTTGATTATCATGATAAATCTGCAGGAAAACCATTCTAGTAAATTGTTCCCACTAAGTAAAATTGAATTATTCAGTCTCTCATTTGAATCATAGAATCATTAAAATTGGAAAAAAACCTGCAAGATCATCAAGTGCAGCCATCATATACCAAGTCCACCATTAATCCATGTCACTAACCATCACCTCCTCACATCTCTTAAATACCTCCAACAATGGCAACTCCATCACTTCCCTGAGGATCTTGTTCCAATGGCTAACCACCCTTTCTGTGATGAAATTCTTCTTGATATGCAATTTAAACCCCTTGTGCAACCTGAGTCAATTTCCCCACATCATGTCACTTGTCACCTGAGAAAAGAGATCAAGAGCCACATCACTGCAGCCTCTTTTCAGGTAGTTTTAGAGAACAAAGTTCTTCCCTTTTTTTCTCCAGACTAAACAGCCATAATTCCCTCAAGATATAATGACAGATAAATAAAGTTTACCTCAAAATAATATATATATATATATATTATATTTAAATATATATAATATATATATATATATATATATTTAAAAAAAGGAACTGATTACTTTTCAAATCTAGGAATTAGATCCTGTCTTATTCTGATTTTAATAAAATTTTCATATTGGTATTAGCCTGCAGAGTCCTGGCTGAGAAATGCAGAGCATCAGGCCAGTTATTTTCTCACATAATTTCCTACATGTAAAATTATATTTGCATTGGTGTGACTGGGAGGAACTCTAGAAAGTAATCAGGTCTTAAAAAGACAACTCTGAGAGATTAGAGTGTCTTTTCAGACTTTTTGAACTGATTTTAGTATCCATAATGGAAAAATTCATTTTTAACCTCAATCCCCAGCAAAGTTTGAAGACCAGGGGTATTTTCTTGATATATAAAGTCTAAAGTGACATCAGACTACACCCTATCAACCATAACAAATCATTTTCATTTTCATTCTTTGCATCCATGTTCCAAATGATTTATCCAAACAGAAACACAGAAAGCAACTGTCTTCCAAACAAATGTCTGTTTGCACAGTAAATATGGTGATATTTTGTTTTAAATTGTTTACAAATTATTAAATACAAGTAATAATGCAGGGCACTCACACAGTGTATCATCAAAGAAATTGGTAGCAGCAAATCCACCTGAATAGCAAGAGGAATTAATTTTCTTCTGGAGACAGACAACAGATGACTTGAGAGTAGGCAGCAGAGAATCTGAAAAACAAAACAGAAAGGTAATCCATCATTCCTCCACTCTAAAGGCTTTGTAGAGCTCCTGATAGACACTAATTTGCTTCTCTCTGAGAAAAATATTGAAAAAGTATGGAATGCTCTCTCTAAATGAATCCAACCTGCTAAATGTGTAATTGATATAGGTAGCTTAGATTTTATTGATACGAAGTACTACATTATAGGAAGATACAGAATTCTCAGTAGACTGCAAAACATTCAATTTTTCAGATAGTGGCTTAAAATTTTGATTAATGCAAAAATACATACTGTTATATATAATGTGCCATAATGGAGTTACAACACACATAATAATTTATATATAATTTTGATTCTACATCTGATATTTTCTTGCCAAATAAGAGAAACCCCATACTGACAAAAATGTGATAAAACCTTATATCTCGTATTTTAACCCCCACGTCTATGATTACACAAACTGCATGGTAAGCCAGCAAGTATAGAAGTATAGACTATGCTTTTCCATCTTAACTGGAAGGACAGACAAATATCACTGTGGGTGTTATTAATGTACAGCTAAAGCCATTGTATCGCAGCCTAGAAACAATGAAATGCAAAAACAAAACCTCTGAAAGACTGTGTAATCCAATGAGCACATCAACCAGGAGCTGCAATTCAAATAAACAAGCAGTTCATTAGTTTGCTGTTGCTGGTCCTAAATGTATAAAACTCTTCAAAGAAAAACAGAGCATGGAAGTCGCAATCTGTTTGGGTCTGCTGGATCAAATCAAAATGGCCTGGAAAGTGCATGTAGGTGCTGTGAGACTGAGGAATGCAAGTAGAGGCACAGGGTCTGAGGAACCCTCCACAGCCTATTTTGAACCTGCTAATGTGTTCTGCACACTTAATGGCATCTTATAAAACATCTGGTCTCAAACACTCAAATATTGATTCAGTATATGGAAATCTGGTATTATACCACTGCTGTTTCTAGGAACAGCTTATATAAACAGACCTGACTTGATCGTGCCATATGGTTTTATTTCTGGAGTGCTCTGACTACATTTTTAGGGGGAGGGGGGGTGATTAATTGGTATGATTTATAAGTCCTGCTTGTTTCCTTCAAGGTGGATGATGACTAAGTTGTAAAAGCCACAAATTTTGGTGTCCAGGTTCATAAGGTTTTGCAGTTAATGATTAACTGAATGACAAATCTCTGCTGTGCATTCACGTGTGACTCCAGTGAGTGGGTGATAAGGCCTAAATTCTCCATAGAGTACAAATGTGCAGGATGGAAAGGAAGTATGTTTTACAGGCTCTGTGTGCTTTTACCATGCCACATTTACCACACATTAGTGAAGGCAAATACAGGGAAATTAGAGGTTTTGAAGAGACAAATAAGTTGTGGCCCTTTTGCAAACATCAGTAACACCTTGAATATTGTACCTGGTTAAAAAGAGAAGCTGCAGACTCTTGGTAAGTTTTAAAGTCTCAGGAATTTGGACCACCTGAAGATGCTGTTTGTCCTGACATTCCTTCCTCTCTAGCCTGGCTCTCCAAGGATGAAATGCAGGCCCTGCCATTTCAAGCTTTCTTACAAAATTTTCATCTTTCTGTCAAAATCTTCATTTGGCTACTCTAACACACTAAAAGTCATGTTTTATCACTTGGCCATATCTGGTGATATATAAAAAGAGAATGTGCAGAGTGTTGTGGATACTCCAATGTGACATAACCTAGAGCACAGGCAATTCAATAGGAATTGATAGAAATGTGTGCAACTGCTGGAGTGGCTTCCCCCATCCTTATTCTGTATGTCTCTATTATGACTATCTGAACTTTAAAAAAAAAAAACATTTTTCTCTAATGTTTTTGACCTTCTTCCTACTCTCTTCCTGAATTTCTTGTTTACATGGCTTTGTGGGCACGATTCATCCCCGTGCTTCTGCTATGGAGTCAACAGTGGAGGCAAGAAGACAGCATCCACCTGATAGTATCAGAGACAGCCATAGCTGTGCAACCTTTTCCTTATTCACATTAAAACTAAACTGTTTCTTAATATTTCCACCATTGCTGTACTTTTGGTTATTTGCACTGGAGCATATAAAATAGTCTCCATCGCTCGTCATTTCATGCTGTTAATTATACACTGGGTTTTTACCTATTATTCTCCTGTCTATGAATTTTTTCAGAAATCAGGTGGGCACAGAAAAGGTGTTACATACTGTTCAAGTCAGGCACAAAGGTAAACACTTGGGTGAGCTGTCCCGTGCCAAGGCCTGGACATATCCATGCATGGTCAGAAGTTTTTAGCTTCCACATCATGTAGGTCTCCAGAATACCAGAATGCAATTATGTAAATTACCATCTCAGATCAAACTGGTCATCTGTCTTGTGAAAAGCCTCCTACTGTGTAAAAAATAAATAAATAAATATATTTTTTAAAAAGTTTTAGAATAAATAATCCTACAATAAGCCATTTTCAATGTTTAAACAGAGCATTTCAGTCACCTCAATGGCATTTATACATTTTCTGGACATAAGTTCCACTGATTAAATTTGGTTAGAATTGAGTCTGTTTCCTTGTCTTTCCCTAGAATGACAAGTTTATTTATTTGATTATAATTAAATAATTGATTGCTCATAAGTTTATGAGAAAATGTCTTGACTGCCTTGGTTCCATTCATTGTTTTAGTATACATCTTTTGCCTTTCTTCTATCATGCTTTTTCCCAAGGAAAAGATCTCTTCCTGTGTGTTATTTATTTATTTATTTATTTTGGGCTTTTGTTTTGTTTTGTTCTTATTTTTTGTTTAGTTGTTTTGGTTTGTCTTTGTGTAACAGTTTTTTTTTAATATATATATTTTTTCTACATTTGGATTCCACCAGCTAGTATTGAATATTTTTCAACCAAAGTGATAAAGGCTGAATAAAATGTTAAGTATGAAATGTCACTTGTCTTGTGCATGGCAATATAGATTTTAAAGTCTCCTATATGTGAAGCACACTCCTTGTGAAGCACACTTTTCTCGATAGATATATAATGAGATTCTTAAAATAATGTCAATATATTCTAACACATTTAAGGTGACAGTAATATTGAACTGGATTTACAATGCTAACAAAATATTATTTATTCTCATACCTTCTGTCATACCTTCTGTTTCTAATATCTTGAGTATAAACTTTCAATAAGATAAGATGTTATGTCTCATTTTCTACTTCCCTTGACCTACTACTTATCTATGCAGAGGGAAAGTACAGATCTTCAGGATTTTGTGCTTCCCTACAGTTCACATGTGTTACAGGGTCATTTGATTTGTCCTATGTGGACTCAATGAATATGAAAAATAGGACTGCCACTTCATTAGGAAACCTCAACTTTGAGGGATCAGAAATGACAGTCTCTGTTATTTCTCCCATACAACTTCATAAACACACACCCTTCCGCAACAATCCTTGACTGACTTCCTATTCTTCTTTCTTCCAGTAGTGTGGAATATCCATTCAGTTGATACATTCTGCTTTAACATCTTTTGCTTTTGCAAAGTGTTGGGTCTGTAAATATGGTTTAGATTGTGGCATTTCATGTGACCAGTATTCCTTGCAAATCTCAGAAATGAGATGTAGAAGGATGTGGAAGATAAACAGAGCCCAGTAGGCACAGTGCACATAAAGGAATAGCATAAAAATACATTATTTAAGGCTCAAGATCATTCAATTATATTCAAATATATTTAATATCTTAGGCATGCCATTTAACAGAATTGCAAACAAATTGAATTGCACCCAAAATATTTCATATGTTAAAATGAAAGTTACTCTTTAGAATCAAGCCCAGAAAAAGCTACTAAGCTGAAACATGAAAACCAAATAAGTCTAATCTCATCTCAGGATTTTCTAGAAAGTCATCATTCCTTCATCTTGACTTGGTTTTAGCTTATGTAAAAAGCCAGATAGAGGTCAATCTTTTATATTCAGTTTACATGTGGCCCAGGGATGTATCAATCTCTCTAGACAACTTCATTTAAAAAAGTCTAAAGTGTTTAGTTAATATCTAAAAAGGATTATTCATGGGGTTTCTGTACCATCAATTCTAAATGTAAAGTTTCCCATCACTGAGGCACTAATATGAATTCTAACTAAGGCTTATTGTGATTTAGAGGTTCAGGTAATACTCAATACAGGACTGATGATGTCAAACTCTGTACCTTATTTTATGGAATCTTTAAGAAAACACCTCCTCTGGATATTGAGTATTCCATTGTATACTTTTCCAGTTTTTCACTCAGAATAAGCATTAGTTCACTTTTATGGAAATAAACTACTAGCTAATTATCTTGTACAAGAAGACTCTGCAGCGATAAATTTGTACATAAAAGAATGTAACTGACAAAACATTTTTTTCTTGCTTATATTGAACCTCAATCTGTTTTACACAGAAGAAAAACCATGTCTGGCAGACAAGTGCCAGTAGTTGCCTTTTCAGTATCATTGGTATCCGTCTTGTTCTAATATAACTTTCTGCTTGTAACTGCCAGGCAAGAATGTGAATTCTGTGAGAATTATCAATTCAGGTGGGAGAAGACTAGATAATTTAAGATTATATTACATATCCTTGGCCCCAGTTCCAAGCTATTACACAGGATCACCCACCTGAGCCCAATTTTAGATAATACCTACAATACATAAGCAGAATTCCATATTCACACTAGGCGTAAGGATGGTTAAGGGCATGACAGAATACAAGTTTTGGCCTTCTTTATTCCCAGGGGTAGATGCTTCTTCCCTAGAATTTTAAACTGGATATTATATGCATCATGTATGTTGAAAGTAGGAAGACTGGCTTTTATGATGGAGGTAAATTTTTAAGATGTCATTTCCCCCTCTTCCCCCCCACTTTGAAAACGCAACTTAGTTTCATAAGCAAATAATATATTTGTTAAGAAAATAGCAAGCAACAACACAGAAAGTCACTGAAAAAATCTCCCATCTGTTCTTTAGTGATCCCAGGCAGTAGAGCAGCACAGTAAAATGCTTCGTATCTTTTTTTTTTTTTTCAATGCTCTATTAGAAATGATTATGTTTCTGTATACTTTTTCTACATTATAGATATCCTCTATCTCCTTAATGATGGAGCATTAGGACAGTAGTAGAAAGCTCACCTAATTTTAATCCCATTGAAGTTTTCTTTAAGCAGTAAAGAAAATATCCTTGTTTGTGAACAAGGATACATCAGAGGTACCTGTACTTTTACCTGTTTCCTCTCAGCTTCAGTGATCCCAGCACAATGGATTTGGTTCAGGCTCACTAATATGAGAGATGAGATGAAATTTCAGCAGTGTTGTGTTTTTCTGGGGCAGGACAAGGGTGATGCAGTATGTTGAGAGCACAGGAAACCTTGGAGACTCAAATTCTGCATCCCTGTGCTCCAATTCTTAGCTCATAAATGGGACAGTCATTTGTTGACAACGGGATCTTGCTTGTGAAGCATGATGTAAATGCCAGGAGTTTACCGAAAATACATCTGAGAGCATCATCTGTCAACCAAAAGGTTTAAGACAAAAATAAATAAATAAATAATAACAAACCTCCTTCTAAATACCCACTATAAAAAGAAAGAAACCTTCAAAATATTCAAGCTTTCAGATGCTGTGTTTCTCATCTAATTACTGTTACAGTCATTTCATATCTTCATTAATTTATCTTAAAAACTAATGGAAATCACTCCTGCCTGGAAAATAACACCTAATTGAGTACTGAAAACCAAACCCTTTAATATGTTAAGCCTCCTAAATGCCTTTCTCTTTTCCAGTTTATATTCAACATATAATTCCTGTAATAGTAGTATCTGCAATATATTCTATGTATCAGAACATTCTGCCTTCAATAAGTTTTGTTTCTCATCTAGATTTTTTTGATAACTCTTAGCCCTGAAACTACAAGGACTTGAAGTATAACTGAGAGTACATAGTACAACAAATCAAAGTTGTATAGTGGAGTAATAAAAGAATGTTTTTAAAATGGGAAATGTAGGATAAATATAGGGTGACATATCTGCCACTGGGCTGTTTACTAATGAGAATAAATATTCTAAAGAAAGCAAGGAATCATCATCTGAGGATTTTAACACCACAAATGAACAAACTTTTCATTAGATTTTTGCATGATATTAGAGATGTCTTTAAAAGATAATTTCTACTTTCTGCCTGATAGTCAGAGAAGATATTTCTCAATGATTGCAGTAGAAATTATATAAATTGCTTAAAATCAAAAATTACACCTTGTATAACCTCCAACTTTATATTAAGCAGTTGAAAATATATGCAAATCTTAACATAACCACATACATAAAATGTGTAATATTTAGTTCTACTGATTTTGTATATTTCGTATACAATTTGTAAATTTTGTATAGACTACTTCAAGAAAAAGAAAGAAGACACTATTGTGTCATAATAAACACCATAATAATGAGAGAAGAAAGGCATTTTGTTAGTATTTCTTAATGATTTTACCATTCTATTCTCTTCAGAGACAAAACAATTGCATGGAAAATCTGAATGAATTACTGTGCTGTATCTGATAGGTTTTTGGTGGAATGATTAGCAATTTTTACAATTTATTTTCCTATACAATAATCTTAATGGAGTAGTTTGGTTTTATCTTGAAGGAAAACCCATTCACGAAAACAAAAAACAAAGCAACAGAAAAAAAAAAAAAATGGAAGTCTGTACATTCTTGCCAGCTGTTTTTAAACACAAGAGAATTAAAGTAACAGTGAAGTCAAAATCTTATAGGAAAATATTTTAATAAGTATATCTTTTTTGAAAACTCTTAATCTGTGTTTCAGGTGATTTCAAACTGAGTAGCATTTTTCTGTATTAAGGAAGTGAAACCATGATTAAACAGTTTTACTTCTGTTAACAAGGACTAATATGTTCTGCATTTAAAGAATAAGAACTGTGGTTTAAAAATAAATGTTTTTCTATCACTTATGTTACCTTATGACCCAAAATATATGTGTGACTTGGATGTGACACTTCCTGGATAGTCACAGAAGATTCACCTTGGTGTAAAGCTGTCACAGAGTTTTCCATATTTCTCCAGGAGAATCAGGGCACAGTTGAAGTGTTGCTGGAATCACAGGCTCAACTTCTATGACAGTCCTTTGGGGACATCTTTCCCTTCAAACTTACTCTGGGGGACCTAGTGGCGAACAGACATCTCAAGGTCACAAAGACGGCTTCAAATCAGTTTTGGAGGTATGCACATATTACAGTACACACAACAAAAGCAATGTGCCTTGCAGCTTAACTGCAGAAATCTCTGGGCAAATAATGAGGAGCACAAAGTTTTATCAACCATGTCAGAAATTGTCACTGGGGTGATATAAATTTTGTGTGAATAAACAATAAGCAGTGACTATGTTTATCTGAAGATGTAAAACTGTATAGCATTCAAAATAGCCCCTAAATTCATCAAAGGTTAAGGCTTGAAAAAGGTCACTATTATGGAGGTGGAGGCCATTTGAAATTATGTCCTCAGAACATACCTAAACATGCAAGTCCTTGCAGATGTGGCATTTTATTCTTGGCCCTCATTTGACACCTCGTATCCCTAATGCTTCCAGATGTTGTCAAACGATCAGCTCAAACAAGACCTCCTGTATCAGTGTTCTATCTTATGCTGGCAGTACAGGTGGGCTAAAGAGGAAGCCTAAGGCTAGGCTTACTGAAATTAATGTAACATGCTGTAGCTGAGGTTAGATGTCCTAAAGGAGAGATACTGCATGTATGAAGATCCTGAATGATCCATGCTCATAAAGAACACGCTGCTGGGTCAAAGCAATGGTCCCTCTTCTAGCCCAATATTCAGTCTGATGGTGGCAGTACAAGATGCCACTTTGAGTAATCATTTGAGTCTCACCACTTCATTCCTCTCTCCTCTCATAATTCTCAAATATCCTGAAACAATAGTCTGTATAGCCATGCTTAGCCCTTTTGTTGTCCATTTAAGAATGTATTGTACATTTGTCTAAACTCTTGTTGCCATGATAATAACATCCATCTCCATAAGCTCTGTGGCAGCAAGCTCAAGAAATTAACTGACTACTGTAGAAAGAATTGTTTAGTCTGCTTTAAACTGATTTCCTAAAAGTTTCATAAATTTTCTCTGAGTTATACCATTATGGGATTCAATGAATAATCATTCTGCTTTCACCTTATCCACTGCTTTCATGACTTTGTACTTCTCAGTATTATTTATGTGCTCAGCAGGAACAAGAGATTCCAAATCTCTGACTCTTGGGTCTTATCCAAGGGCTGCTACTGAAATATGTCTTAGGATAAACCTAAAATGAGATAGAGTCTCAAGTAACAACACACATTTGTGAGAGAAATGTGATAGGAGGCTAACTGTAAATAGATGTACACCATAGCTAGTAAATAAGACACTTTACAGAAAGAAAACTTGAAATAACCAGATGAAGTCTTTATTGTTAGCCATAGGGCAGATCGAGTGACGAAATAACATTTCTGAAATATATATAAATATATATATATATATATTTTAAAATAAGAAATGTCTGCTTTTGTTACCTTCCCTCTTTTTTTTTTTTTTTCTAAATAAATCATTTAAATGATTTAAAATATTTCTTAATTTTATTTTTAAGCCATAAGCCATCACTTTCATCCTTTTTAATGATTTTTAAAAATCTTTACAAAAATTAAAAGGTAATAAGAGTATCTAAGAATAATAAATACTTAAATTACATTTTTTTTTTTATTTGCGTCAGTTAACATATATCCAATGGTTGACTTTGTGGTACAGGATGAATACATTAAAATTTTGAGTGATTCTGACTAGCAGTAAAAAGTTTAAATAGAGTGATTATGGAATCATGGTAAATGCCGAGATTCATACAAATTCCAGCTTCCTTCTACATACAGGTTTAACTTTTGTGCAGCTGTTGGTTTAGGCCTGTTCTCACATAGGTGAATATTCTACACAGAAATATGTTAGTCTAACAGAACCTTTTGATACCTTTTTGCCTGTCAGATGAATAAAAAGTAGAGATGAAAGGGAAAAAAGAATGGAAGTCTGACAAAGACTTAAAATCATGCGCTTGTGTTTATGAAGAAGTTGTAGCTTTGATTAGCATCCTGCTTTTTCTCTGTGTGCAGGGTCAGGACCTATGCTATAAATACTTATTTCATCACAGGTAGCCAGTTTCAACTGTGTTTGGAAACTGGAATTCAGAAGCAGTAAAACAGACTGAGAGGGTCAAATTTATACCTGATGTAATTCCTTGGCAGTAGACCAAAGATAAATTTGGCCCATATGTACATACAGAAGTAACTAAAAATGTACAAGTGTTACAGAGCTAGATAAAGCAGCAAGTCAAGGGAGAACAGAGGGCATCATCTTGAGAGGTAATCAATATATGTGGGAGACTGGAAAAGATAAGCAACAGCAATGTCAACAGAAAGTCAGAAGTGGGGGAATAAAGCAATCACGAAGTGGTAAAAACTTTCTGATTCTCCCTGCAGTGAAGTTTACCTTTCATTAATTATTTAATTGTTTAGGTTTAAATTATGCTCTTTGCTACAGTAATATGAAGTAGAGGATATTACCAGTAAGATTTTTTTATTTCTTTTTTAGGCCAGAATGAAGCCTTGATATCTTGTTTGAATGAAAGAAACTCAATTTGCAGTTCTGCTAATGCCCAAAAGCCCACAACCTAAAAAGGAGCCATTCTTGGATGATGTGCACAGTGGTGAAAATGTAGCTGGAAGGATCATGTGTTGCCCTCAAAAGGAATTAGCAAATAGAAAATTAAGACTATAATTGTTTCTGTTCCAACATCAGCAGTTTCTGGAACATGAAAGAAGCTTTTCCATGAATGCATAAATATCCGGGCAGATCCCAGCTCTGATGCATATAAGACCTTGTGAGTCCAGATGTTCATACAGATGAGATGTTTGGTGCTCAGGGGAAGATTTAGAATCAATATGTCATGCTTATTTCAAGTCAATGGAATTATATTTATTCCAAATGTTGAGCACATAGTCTAAAGTATTATTTTGAATTTAGAAGGCTGATTTATAAAGAAAGAATCTCTCTGTAAAATGAGTGGATTCCTTAATGCCCAGTATTCTGTGCAGCCACTTATTTCCATGAAAATGTAGACATAAACAAGTTATTGACTATGAACATTTACACTTCCCTAACTCAGTGAATGTTATGCCTGCATATAACATAACTGAAAAAAAAAAAAAAAAATACAAAATAGATCTTTATTACTTTACCTAATAGAAGGATCTAAATATGCCCAGACCTCTCCTTCTATCTCAGGAGCTTTCAGTACACACCTACTAAACCAGCATAAGAAATTCCTCCAAACATCTACTGAAATTCATTTTGATAATTTAAATATATAATAAATAATACAGCTGTATAATTAATACACCTCTATACACCTGTCTATTTAAGTGTATAATATGCATGTATAAAGTAGATATGTAATATACACATTGTATATTTACAATATATTTAAATGTATAATGTAAAATGCAGGACCTTTTAAAGATGCCATCTCCTTTTGTTAAGGTTTCTGACCATTTTTTCATGTATTAGATTCAATGTTTTAGAGCTAATTTGAACTGCTTTTAAAAGTGTGTTATCACAAACTCCATAGTGCATAAGCTGAAACAGGTAAGCCTGTGTTTGAGCTAGCTTTTGGCAAGCTTCAGTAGTAGTAGAACTTAGTACCTTGTTAACATTACCAAGTTCTCCTTTGTAACAGCTTTGTCAAAGCTATAGGATGGATTTGTGTTCTCAGGTGCAGTTGTCCTTTGATTTTTCCCACCTAGAGAGCCAACTCAAATGTGTTACCATCTTCTGTTTCCTTGTTTATGCAGGTCTTCTTCCAGTTAAGAATGTTGTGGTGCACATATTGCATTGCTTCCATTCCAGCAAGTAGTTTTAATATAATCAGTTTATATGTATCTGTGATGAGAAATGGGAAGCTTTTTCAGTTTCTCCATCTTGGGTATAGATGTATGCATTCAGAGCTTGCCATTGAGATAATATTTAGATACACCTGCTTCATGTGACTGCTATTAAGTTTCTGAAATTCTAATGATGCTGGCCTAAAATATACATAGTCATCTGTGGAGGTTCCAGATGACTGAAGACTTGCTAATGTAGTCCCCATCTATAAGGAGGGTCATAATGAGGGCCCGGGGAACTACAGGCGTGCCAGACTAACTTTGGTGCCAGGTAAGGTGATAGAACAGGTCATCTTGAACGCAATCATGCAATGCATGTGGGACCACCAGGAGATCAGGCCTAGTCAGCACAGGTTCATGAAAGGCAAGTCCTGCCTGACCAACCTCATCTCCTTCTATTACCGTGTGTTCCACCTGGTGGATGAGGAAAAGGTTGTTGATGCAGTCTACCTAGACTTCGGCATGGCCTTTGACACAGTCTCCCATAGTATTCTGGAGAAAATGGCAGCCCATGGCTTGGACAGGTATTGTCTGGATGGCTGGGCCAAAAGAGTGGTGCAATGCAGTGAAATCCAGCTCTTGAGAGGTCACCAGTGGTATATGTTCCCCATGGGTCAGTGTTGGGGCCCATCTTCTTTAATATCTTTATTGATGATTTGGATGAGGGAATTGAGTGCACCCTCAGTAAATTTGCATATGACACCAAGTTGGGGGGAAGTGTTGATCTGTCAGAGTGTAGGAAGACCCTGCAGAGGGACCTGGATGGCTTGGGTCGATGGGCAGAGACCAATGGAATGAGGTTCAACATGGATAAATTCCAGGGCCTGCACTTTGGCCACAACAACCCCATGCAGTGCTACAAGCTTACAGGAGAGTGGCTGGAAAGCTGTGCAGAGGAAAAGGAACTGAAAAGGTGCTGACTGCTGTTCACCTGAACATGAGCTGACAGTGTGCCTACATGGCCAAGAAGGCCAACGGCATCCTGGCTTGTATCAGGAATAGTGTAACCAGCAGTATCAGGGAGGTGATCGTCTCCTTGTATTCTGCTCTGGTGAGGTCACCCCTCGAGTATTGTGTTCAGTTTTTGGCCCCTCACTACAAAAAGGACATCGAGGCCCTGGAGCGTGTCCAGAGGAAGGCTACGAAGCTGGTGAAGGGTCTGGAACACAAGTTCTATGAGGAGTCGTGGAGGGAACTGGTATTGTATAGTCTGGAGAAGAGGAGGCTCAGGGGAGACCTTATTGCTCTCTACAACTACCTGAAAGAAAGCTGTGGGGAGCTGGGTGTCAGCCTATTCTTGCAGATAATTAGCAATAGGAATAGAAAGAATGACCTCAAATTGTGCCAGGGGAGGTTCTGGTTGGAAATTAGGATACATTTTTTCTCAGAAAGAGTAGTCAGGAATTGGAACAGGTTGCCCAGGGAGGTGGTGGAGTCACCATCCCTAGAGGTGTTTAAGGAAAGTTTGGACTTGGTCATGGTTTAGTGGGTGATATTGGTGGTAGGGTCATGGTCGGACCAGATGATTTTGAAGGTCTTTTCCAATCTTGAGTCCAACATACCATTTTAAGCAGGCAAAATTTTTGGTCTTTTACAAAGAAAATGCTTTACAATATGACAAACTGTGCTTGTTATTATTTTATTTATTTTGTCAACAACATCAAGGCTAACTGCTGCTTATGTATATGCTCAGACCATGCAGACACTTCTAAACATGTTATTTATACCTCTTTATCCACACTTGGAGTCCACATCAGTGCTCATTTTTTTGATTAGCTACTAATTCAGAATAACACAAGCCATTTCCATGACTCTATCTGCTATAGCTCCTTGATTTTGCTTTAAACAAACCTAGCTGATATACTGGCAACAAAATAAAAATTGTACCACAAAGATCATAAATAGCCTAGAGTTTATCTGCCTGTTTTCAGTCAACTTCTGGACTCCACTCATTGCAATTCATTCCAGTGGACAGGATTTGAACTATAAAAGGAGTCCCTGAATTATCTCTTGAAGAGCTCCTAGACATTTATCATAAAAACAAAACAAAATGATATTTGCATGCACAGCATTTCCAAGGATTCTGCCCTGCCACTAGAAATTTGAAAGGGTCCACAGGTATCAGAAACTTTAGCATTTACAGGTGGGAGTTTAAAAATATTCAGTAAGAACTCGGTTGACCTCCCATTGGAGACAATCCAACTATGATTTTTATTGTTAACTTTGGCAGGATCAGAGCCAAGATTAAGTGTTTTAAGTATTATATTCTAATATACATATGTGATTGTCATCTGTCTGGATGTGTTTATTTTTTCCCCAACATCTAAATGTTCGCTAATCTAACTGAAAAGGTCTACAAATTTTGTAGTTTGCTCTAGAGAAACAAATGTGTTAAAAGGATGACTCAACTAAACAAGTTTGTTACAGTAACAATGAGTATTTCACCACATGACTGTATCCTGGGGTGTATCAAGAACGGCATTGCAAGTTGGTCGAGGGAAAGTTGGTCTACTCTGCGCTGGTGCAGCCTCACCTCGAGTACTGTGTGCAGGTCTGGGCACCACAGTACAAAAAGGATGTAAAACTAATGGAGAGTGTCCAGAGGAGGGCATTGAAAATTGTGAAGGGGAAGAGGGGAAGATGTATGAGGAGTGGTTGAGGTGACTTGGCCTGTTCAGCCTGGAAAAGAGGAGGCTGAGGGGAGACCTCATCTCAGTCTACAGCTTCCTCGCAAGGGGGAGTGGAGGGGCAGGCACCGACCTATTCTCCTTAATCAACAGTGACAGGACTTGTGGGAATGGTGTCAAGCTGAGGCAGAGGAGGTTAAGGCTAGACATCAGGAAGAGGTTCTTCACCAAGAGGGTGGTTACACACTGAAACAGGTTCCCCAGTGAAGTAGTCACTTCACCAAGCCTGTCTGAATTTAAGAAGTGTTTGGACTGTGCACTAAGTCACATGGTCTAAAATTTTGTGTAGACCTGTGTGGTGCCATGAGTTGGACTCGATGATCCTTATGGGTCCCCTCCAACTTGGGATATTCTATGATTCTATGACTGGAAAGTAGGCAAGGTAGGGCTATATTTACTATGGGGCATGGTAAAATAGAGTATTTTGTTTAGTGCTGTGCAATAACTTAAGATTCACTTGAAATTCAAAATGAAAAATAATGCAACATGTATAAATCAGGATTTTTTTTTTTTTTTTTAAAAAAAAAAGCTTTCTGTCTGTTTATTAATATATTTTAGTAGCATGGCTCTTGGAAAAAACAGATAACATTCTTTAAAAAAAAAAAAAAATGGGCCTATTTAAATGAAATTATTTAGGGAAGAAAATGTATTGCTGTACAGAAAACCTCTTCCTGTGTAACTTATAGCTTTTCCTTTGTTTATTTATTTTTGATTCATTTAAAATCCTTTTTGAAATGTTGAATATTGGAAAGGTAGCACAGATGCTGATTCTGTTTGCAATGGCCTAGAAAAGAAAAGTGCAAGCTTTAATCTGATGTCTAGGCTGCATTAAAAAAATTGGATTGAAAAGGATTAGATTAGATTAGACCTTCTGGATTTAAAAATGTTAAAACTCCATTTATGCTTTAACATAATCTCCTTCCACTCCCTGGAGCCATCAAGATGAGCACTGTCCCTTGCAAGCATTTATTATTATTATTATTATTAAATTTGCTTCTTTTTCATTTTAACATCCCAGTTTCATATTTGTAATAGAAAGAAATCCTCTGAGACAGATCTAAAAGTTCTTTCCAACCTGGTGAGTGGAAGGGCAGGCACTTAAACCTCTGGCTTTTACAATGATTTTATGTATTTGTGCACAGTCACAAATGTAAATATTAATAGCAAGTTTTAAAAAGTCAAATAAGAATGAGTGCTTTTAAGGACTTTAGAGGCTTGTGAGAGTGTGGTGATGCTTTGCAGTCCAACAATTTATTTACAATGCATTATTATGAAGAAATGTTCAGTTTAAAAAGCAATCATGCACTTTACTAAACCTGAAGTACCTATTACCTGCAGCATCTGTAAATAAAAAAGGTATTATAACATTTGCAAGCTGCTGCCTGATACTTCAAAATGAAGATTAGGTTTTATTTCTCATAAAATAGAACCAAACTATTATTGAAGAATTGTAGAACACAATCCCTCAGAGGCAAAATGGGGAATAATAATATCCTTTCTGGGATCAATTCAGTGATTTCAATGATGAGGAGGACTTTGTTGCTGAGTTTCTGAGATTTCCATGACATGGGTGAGAGTATAGTTTTTTTCCTACATCACTCACTCTGTATGTATTGAGAACATCCCAGGCAGACCAGATACCAGAAAAGTAACAGAAAACACTACCTAATACATGTGTGAGACTTAAAAAAAA
>CM021763.1:18056801-18084433 GCA_011075105.1 Heteronetta atricapilla
AAGGAAAGGAAAGGAAAGGAAAGGAAAGGAAAGGAAAGGAAAGGAAAGGAAAGGAAAGGAAAGGAAAGGAAAGGAAAGGAAAGGAAAGGAAAGGAAAGGAAAGGAAAGGAAAGGAAAGGAAGAAAGAAATGTACCCATTATCTGTAGGCGGTTCTGTAGCAGGGTCTTCAGGTCATGAAACACAGCAATGCATGGCAGGGGCAGTAGAAGTATTTATACCTGACTACTTTTTTCAATTTATTTTTCATAGCTTAACAGTCCTACTAGTCTCCATTATGGATAGTTGTATGAAAAAAAGATAGGAAGCAGGTTCAGCAAAACACTGCTGGAAGAAAAATAATAATAATAATAATAATTTTGTGGTGTTTTTGCTTCTTTTTGACAAGGGTATTTTAAAACACAAATGTTCGAGTGTAACTGAACTATATGTGATACTCAAACATGTTGACAATAATCTTAAAATCTGCAATAACAGTAATAGCTAAGAACATTAATAAATTAAGATAGTTCTGTAAATGACCCAAAATGGATAGTAATTCATCAAAAGTCCATTCCAGGAAGATGGAAATCATTTTTTTTTTTTCTAAAACAGCTATTTTTGTAATGTAGTTTTATTTACTTGAACGAGGACCTGCACTACAGAGCAATTTGCAATGTTAAATATGCTGAATAAAAAACAAGCATGTAACAAATTGATTTGCTGTGAAACCATACTAGTATTTAAAAAAATAATTTTCAGAATTACATGTTAGATCAAAGTATGTTTGACATTCAAATATAAATAAATAAATAAATAGAAATATTTTGGTCCATAAGCCAATAGAGGAAAATGAGAAAATAAGCGACACAGGACTCTAATCTTTCCTAATGTGATCTACTGCAGCTTTAACTGAAGCAGCCTTTTCACAGATGCCAACAGCAAAGAGTATGGATTATATCATCTTAGATTATATACTTTTAGTAACAGTGATGTTGTTCTTCCATCTCAAGGGACTCAGGGACAAGGATTCTGAGAACTATATCCGTGCAACTGAGAAATAAAGTATTTCATTTAATTATTTATGTTAACATAGAGATAAAGAAACTTGAACAGTAAAATCGGTAACTATAAGTTGACATTAAAAATAAATAAATAAATAAATTTAAATCTCCACAGAGTGCTGCTGTGCCAGATGGTATTTGAAGAAAGATCAAACCCAAGCAGAGTTTTAGATCTGTTATACAGAAGCAATATTCTTTCTGTGAGACAAGTTTTATGAAAGCTTAAGATGAACAGTTAGTTCAGGAATCCTACTTGAAATCATGAGCATATATTTAGTCTGTAAACAGAAATACTAATTATTAGGTAGTGGTCTGACATATTTCATGTTAAGATCTTCAGAGGGTTTGCAAGAAACAAAATTTCTTAACAAAGCACAATGTAAAGGAAAGAAAAAGAAAATAATAATAATAATAATTTTTAAAAAGGCAGGAACAATTAGAAGAAAAAAATGGTCATTGCTGTCCACAAGACCTGAAGCAGCCACTTACCTACCTTTGCTCTGCAGGCACTAGGGGAAATATAATCACATTTTTGTTGTCTACATTGCACACTCACTGTAGTTGTTTTTAGTATCTAATCAAGCTTAGTTTAAAATGTTATTTCATATTTCTTTGGAAATCTTATGGTAGTACTCAGACTTTGCAAAATATGAGATTGTGAAGTCAGCAAGTCATATTCATGATATTTGGACTAGTTTCAAGACATGAGTATTGTTAATTTCTCATGTCACACACACACACAAATCATTTATATTTGCCCCATTGTGAGTAGATAGGGTTTTAAGAGTTTGAGTTATGCTATTTTCCTTTGAGAAGCTTCCTTCTCTTTTTCACAGTAATTATTGTCTGTATTAATTTCACAAGAGAGTTTGATATTAAACAGTTTGGTAATATGTGAGTAAAATCCTCGGTCACAGCTAATGCTTTTGAATAACACAAAAGCATTCTGCAGCACTTTTGGAAGGAGTAGTGGCAGTAGCACAGGTACTGAGAGAAGATTCTTGCGTCTCTGAAAACTGACTCCATTGACCCTCTAAGAAGTACTGACAGCTTGCCCAGATGCTCAGGTTAGTTGGAAAACTGTCAGGAAGAGCCTTGCATAGGAAAGTGTACCAAGGAGTGAGGAAAATTCTAACACAGGTAGTCAAGACAAAAGCAGGGAGAAAAAATAAAATTAAAAAATAAATAAATAAATAAATAATAATTTTTCCAGACCAAATGGACTGATGACAAACCCTGACAAAAAGAATAGAGACAGCAAATCCAATAGTGATGAAGAAATTCAGCTGGGGTCAGAGTATATTGTGCAACCAAGGTGAAAATGCCATGGCACACACTGAAATTGCAGTCAATTGTGGAAGGAATCAATTCCGCCAGTGCTGCACTTATTGATATTAGTTCATAAAAGGGATTTGTTCTATTCTCAGATAATCCATGCCTTTGTTCTATTAATATAAATACTGAACTGCAAATGTAGCTATGTAATACTTTAAACTGAATATAGAGTTTTTGGCCAAAGTAAGCCTCTTCCTGAGACCGGTATAAAGCATCAAGTGGTTTTCAGTGAAGCAGTTTTGTGTAAATAAAAGTGTAAGTGAGAACAGCACTTGACCCACTCAGTAACTTTTGCAGGAGATTTCTAGAAATTATAAAATGTATATATTTTCTTTCCAGAACAGGAGTTTTTCTACACCAGAAAACTCTGATTTCCACTTCTCTTAAATGAAGACTTATTGAAAATTTCAAAACATAGTTAAAGATCAACAAACACCCAACATTTAGCTTTCAGATATGCATTCAGATAATCTATATTTAAATAAAAATATATTGTGTGATATTATTATTATTATTATAACATTTATTATTACATGATTATGAAAATACTATCCTGTAGAATTTGAAACCTAATGGAACGTATGAAAAATAAAACAGGAAGTTGATACAAAATTAATTCAAATTTCTGCTGCCTTGAAGCTCTTTCCTATAAAGCTGGTATATTTATTATATTGAACCTCAATCAGTACATGAAAAGTATAATTCTCCAAGATGTTATCTTTCAAATTAAATTATTTTCTTCTAATTCTTAGATGTGGGGGTATAAGAAAAGGGAGCAGAAGTTCATTTTATGCAAGTATGTTATAAGCTGAAGGCCATCAGTCTTTCTGTGGGAATTCTGATGTGTGCGCACCCTAAAATGACCTCTAGCAAGTCTTTCAGTCTAAAGGTTTTCATAAAGATTTATTTTCTCATATTAGAGTCTAAAGCGTTAGTTTATCCTGATGCTATTTTGCTGTTAGTCTGTAACTGATGTAAAATAATACAATTTTGGAGTGGCAAGGATGGTTAATATTATTAATTATTCCCTTGCACTACAGCGATATAGCAATCACTGCAGCAGAATTTAAGCACTTTATAAAACTAAGTTTGGTAATTGATTTTTGTAATCAAGTAATAAATAAAGTTATCAGAAAAATATGTTGCTATATTTAAGTGGTGCTAACAACAGAAAAGCAATCCTACAGATTTGTGTGCAGTAATTCTGATTCCTCTTTTCATCATACATTCTCTCTTTGTCAGTGTTGGCCTGAATTTGGGTCACACTAACAATAATTAGGATTTACTTTGAGCTGATGGCTGTTTTCTCGGCCAGCTCTGTTAACTCCTACTCTCTAGACTGGGACATTCTTCTTAACAGTGACTCTAATAATGGCATCTTTTGTTAAAAAGCATAGTAGGAATTAATGTTATGAAGAATATGCCAGGACTCTACTATTCAGGGTCAAGAGCCTACCCCCCTGGGGATAAAGCTGGAGAATGTGGCATTTGTTTTACTTTTCTGGACAGTTTCTGTGGAGGAATAAATATCAGTGTCCCCTTAGTTATGCTTGCATCATTACCTTTGGGGAGGCAACCTTCAAGTAAGCAAAGAAAGGATCCCACTCACCTGTTGTGACTTTCCACATTGCCATCTTTCTGGATGAAAGCAGCAGACTTAACTGTCACAAAGCAAATGTGGAACTGAATTCATGACGGAAATACCTAAGAACTATCTTCCTAGAAAGTGCACAGAGCATGTGTCAGGCTTACTGTTGGTCCAATGGCTAGGTGAAATCTTGCAATCAACATTAAAAGGGGAGAAATGAAAGGGAAAGAAGAGCTACTTACAATGTCTTGTTACTTGAATTGTTTCAATAAATTATACTGCTTCTTTGTATAGATAGTAAATGTTATCACTTTTATAGCTTGTAACTATGCACCCAGTGCTGATGTTCATAACAGGTCTCCTACAAGCTTAAAGCTGAATGATTTGTCATCTCATTAAGCCCTCTAGAGACAGTTATGCCTCAGGGGGCTCAGTCAATCAACAGCAGAAGAGAAGAGATGCATTTCAAATTTTCTTATTTATAGGACTTGAATAAGCAATGAAAGTGGGTGAGAAATACTTTTAAACTAAACGTGCAATCATCATCATAACTTGGAATCTGAACACATGACATACAAAGTTGAGCAAATTGCTTATGTTTCAGGAGACTCACCAGAGTTAATCGGCAATCAGAGACTGCTCAGCTGGGATGCAAAACAAGAAAGGGGGAAAAGGGCTGTAAAATGATGAGGGAAATGGTGGAGATGAACAACAGAAAGAGATTGTTCAATCAGCAATATCACCAGCAAAAGGTGCAATAATACAGTTATCATCAATTGTCTTGTGTACATCAGCAGGGGAATGCCCACAGAAACCATGACTACAGCATAGTTATACTCTATCCCAACAGGCTCCCAAAGGATACTGCATATAAAGTGCTGTGTAGGAAAATGAAGAAAAGGCAGGATGAGGCACACAGTGTTTTAAACTGCTACCATATGCATGTGGCACTGGGACAACTGACAGGAATCTGACGAACATTATTGTGTGGTATAATTGTGGGATTGAGATTTCAGTTTCTTGTAGTGATAGGTTTAATTACGTTTGCCTGAGCTTTCAGGCCACAGCACTGCACAGCCTTTCTGGCATTGTCCAACACCTACAAGACCATTTTAATCTGTATCTTTAATCTATAGCTTGGTGAGTATAAGATCATGCTACATAGTACAAGATATCAAATAAGTCAGTACTCATTTTACCCCTTGTACTTGGTAAAAAAGTATCCTGAACAATGTTTCACAGAAAGCATAACCTGCTATGTAAAGAGCAATGTTCAAATGCAAAGCCTTTCCTGCTCCTTACATATCAGTGTTGCTGAGTGCTTCCACCACTCTTGCAGAGATCAATTTTCACTCTACATGAACATGGCCATATAAAAAATGGGATAGTCAATGCATTTTACTCCTACACAGTTCTATTGTATGTAGTTTGCAGAGATCAGGTGTTGAAGTCTGGAATGAGTTGGGTCATACCCTCAGAAAATATACACCAATATAGCTCTACAAAGGTCATGAAACAACATTGTTTTCTGCCTGATAAAGTGTAGCACTTATCCAAAAAAAATAGCATATGGATTGTGATTTCTTAGTTGACAGCAATAACTTTTCTACTCATCTTGCATTTAAGACCTCGCCCACCTTAATTGCATATGTATGTGTATTTTCTATTTTAAATATTGACAGCTGTCATTTCTGTTATTGATTCAATATTCTCTTTATTCTGCCTTTGTAAACTACTCAATTGTGTAACATGTCTTAAGATCATACAGGACAGTCTGAGGATATTTTGCAGACAACACCAAGTTAGGCATGAGTTTTGGTCTGCCTGAGGGTAGGAAGGCTCTGCAGAGGGATTTGGATGGGCTGTACTGACAGTCCAAGGCCAACTGTATGAGGTTCAACAAGGCCAAGTGATGGGTCCTGCACTTGGGACACAATAATCCCATGCAACTCTACAGGCTGGATAAGAGTGGCAGGAAAGATGCTCAGAGGAAAGGGCCCTGGGGATATTGATTGATGGCTAGCTGAGTGTGAGCCAGCAGTGTGATCAGGTGGCCAAGAAGGCTAATATCATCCTGGCTTGGATCAGAAATATGGTGGTCAATAACACTAGGAAAGTTATTGTCCCTCTGTATTCGGCCCTGGGGAGACTGCACCTCGAACACTGTTTTCTGTTTTGGGTGCCTCACTACACGTAGGACATCAAGGTGCTGGAGCATGTCCAAAGAAGGGCAACAAAGCTGCTAAAGGGTCTAAAGAGCAAGTCTTATGAAGAGCAGCTGAGAGAACTGGGTTTGTTTAGCCTAGAGAATAGGAAGCTCAAGGGATCGTATCACTCTTTACAACTACCTCAAAGGAGATTGTAGTGGGTTGTGCATCCATCTCTTCTCCCAAGCAACAAGTGATAGGACAAGAGGAAACAGCCTCAAGTTGCACCAGGGGAGGTTTAGGTTCGATATTAAGAAAAAAATTCTTCATTGACTGGGCTGTGAGACATTGGTACAGGCTGCTCAGGGAAGTGTTTGAGTCACCATCCCTGAAGGTCTTGAGAAGATGTGGTGCTTAGGGACATAGTTTAGTGGTAGACTTGGCAGTGCTAGGTTAACGGTTGGACTTGATGATCTTAGAGGTATTTTCCAACCGAAGTAATTCTATGATTCTATTTTACGATTCTACATTAGTAGAGGTTCTCTTCATTTTTAAAAGTCAGACCCACATATGAGTAATAAAGTATGTAAACAACAAAACAATTTTGTCCATAACTATTTAGTGGTTTTGGCTTCAGTATTAAAAACTGCATCCGAATTACTTATGTGAACATTCTTATTTAATAATATTCCTACACATCCATTCAGTATGAAATCCTAAAGTCACAAGAGGAAAAATGAGAAATATGAGAAGAGGCTTTACTGTTAGCACTGGAATTTTTCCTGCAAAAGAAGTTAAGATCATGTGTTATTTTCTGCAGAAAATAAATAAATATTTCCTCATTGCTAAATGTTACCTTCTGGGTAAGAAAACATGAATGCCAGACAGTCTGCATTGGCACAGGACAGCTCTATGAAGAGCTATTCTAAAACAAAAACTAGGCAAAGTAGTTCATGCTAAGAATATTATTTTTCTGCTTGGGGTACTGAGGTACCTGGAAATCTCTCACTGATTTCAGCAAGAGTTGAACTTCATTTTATGTTTACAAACCATTGCCAAGAAGTCTGGAGAAACATCAGTAGAAATATTTGATGCTACTAGACAGGGAAGGAAATATTTATTTATTTTCTGATTTTTTTTTCAATAAAAGGGAAACAAATAATCAAAAGGCTTTGTAGGAAATGCATTAAACAACTGCTGTACATATAATAAGAATGTACCCCATTTACAGGTTATTTACAATTTGCTATAGATATTTTTGAAGTGTTGGTAAATAATGTTAGAAATAGATGTAATAGAGTAACAGCCATATAAGGTCTTACACTCTACTGTCTTATAACAGGCATACAGTTAGTGCTTTGAAAGAGTTATGTAAGTATTAAAAAGCTGTGAAAGAAAAATCATCTAGAAATTATAAGTACTCTGAAATTGAAATATATTAAGTTGCCCTGCTCTAAGACTTGAATTTAGACAAAGTATCACCAGCAGGTCAAGAGAGGTAATCCTGCTCTGCTTGGCATTGATGAGGCTGCACCTGGAGCGCTGTGTCCAGTTCTGGGCATCCTGGTAAAGAGAGACATAGACACACTGGAAAAAGTCTAATGTAGGGTCACCAAGATGATCAAGGGAATGGAGGACTTCCCCTGTGAGGAGAGGCTATGAGAGTTGGGACTGCTCAGCCTGGAGAAGAGAAGGCTTGGGGCATTCTCATCAGTAAGTAACCTGAACAGGGTGTGCAAAGAGAATGGAGGCAGGCTCTTTTCAGTGCTAGTGCTCCTGGAAGCACAACACAGCCCAGAGAAAGCAGTCTAGGAGGTTTCTGTAGAGTGTGGAAGAGAGCTTCCTGACGCAGCTGGTTGGCAAGCCTACCAGGGGAGGTGCCCTGCTAGACCTATTGTTCACAGAGAAGGCCTGGTGGGAGATGTGGTGGTTGGGGGCTGTCTCGGGCAGAGTGACCATGAAATGGTAGAGTTCTTGATACTTGGCGAAGTCAGGAAGGGGACCAGTAAAACCACTGTCTTGGACTTCCAGAGGGCTGACTTTGAGCTATGCAGGTCACTGGTTGGCAGAGTCCCTTGAGAGGCAGTTCTGAAGGGCAGAGGAGCCCAGGAAGGCTGGACGCTTTTCAAGAAAGAAATCTTAATGGCTCAGGAGCATTCTCTCCCCATGTGCCCAAAGATGATCCGGTGTGGAAGAAGACCAGCCTGGCTGAACAGAGAGTTGTGGCTCGAGCTTAGGACAAAAAAGAGGGTTTATAATCTTTGGAAAAGAGGGCGGGCCACTCAGGGGGACTATAAAGATGTTGTGAGGTGGTGCAGGGAAAGGCCAAAGCTCACCTGGAGCTCAATCTGGCTACTGCTGTTAAAGACAACAAAAAATGTTTTTATAAATATATCAGCACAAAAAGGAGGACTAAAGAGAATCTTCACCCTTTACTGGATGTGGAGGGAAACTTAGTTACCAGAGATGAGGAAAAAGCTGAGGTGCTTAATGTCTTCTTTGCCTCAGTCTATAGCAGCAAAACCAGTTGTTCTCTGGACGCCCAGTACCCTGAGATGGTGGAAGGGGATGAGGAGCAGATTGTGGCCCCCATAATCCATGAGGAAATGGTTGGTGACCTGCTACAGCATTTGGATGTACTCAGGTCAATGGGGCCGGATGGGATCCACCTAGGGTATTGAGAGAACTAGCGGAAGAGCTGGCCAAGCCACTTTCCATCATTTATCAGCAGTCCTGGCTATCAGGGGAGGTCCCACTTGACTGGTGGCTAGCAAACGTGATGCCCATCTACAGAAGGTAGACCCAGGGAACTATAGGCCTGTTAGTTTGACCTCAGTACCAGGGAAGCTCATGGAGCAGATTATCTTGAGCATCATCATGTGGCACTTGCAGGGCAAGCAGGCGATCAGGCCCAGTCAGCATGGGTTTATGAAGGGCAGGTCCTGCTTGACAAACCTGATCTCCTTCTATGACAAGGTGACACGCTTAGTGGATGAGGGAAAGGCTGTGGATGTGGTCTACCTTGACTTCAGTAAGGCTTTTGACACCATTCCCCACAGCATTCTCCTCAGGAAACTGGCTGCTCATGGATTGGACTGGCGTATGCTTCATTGGGTTAAGAGCTGGCTGGATGGCCAGGCCCAGAGAGTTGTGGTGAATGGAGTCAAATCCAGTTGGAGGCCAGTCAGTAGTGGCATTCCCCAGGGCTCGGTACTGGGGCCAGTCCTCTTTAACATCTTTATCGATGATCTGGATGAGGGGATCGAGTGCACCCTCAGTAAGTTTGCAGACGACACCAAATTAGGTGCATGTGTACAGGCCAACTGTATGAAGTTCAACAAGGCCAAGTGCCAGGTCCTGCACCTGGGGCATAACAACCCCAAGCAGAGCTACAGGCTGGGAGATGAGTGGTTGGAAACCTGCCAGGCAGAGAAGGACCTGGGGGTATTGGTTGATAGTTGCCTGAATATGAGCCAGAAGTGTGCTCAGGCAGCCAAGAAGGCCAACAGAATCCTGGCTTGTATAAGAAACAGCATGGCCAGCAGATCCAGGGAAGTGATTGTTCCCCTGTACTCGGCTCTGGTGAGGCCGCATCTCGAGTACTGTGTTCAGTTCTGGGCCCCTCACTACAAGAAGGACATGGAGGTGCTTGAGTGAGTCCAGAGAAGGGCTGCGAAGCTGGTGAAGGGTCTGGAGTACAAGTCTTATGAAACTGGAACACAGGAGGTTCCATATGAAATCAGGAAGCAGCACTTTTTTGCTGTGCAGGTGACCGTACATTCAAACAGGTTTCCCAGAGATGTTGTGGTATCTCCCTCCATGGAGATATTCAAAAGCTGCCTGGTCATGGTCCAGGGAAACCATCTCTAGGTGTCCCTGGTTGACCATAGGAGGGTTTGACCATGACCTCCTGAGTCCCTTCCAACTTTAAGTTATTCTGTGTTTCTGTAAATTAAGCTAGTTGTGTAACAACCTGTTAAAATACATTAAAAAGTCAGCATTTATTCACAGTTTTAAGTGAGGTGATTATCCTGCTATACTTGGCATTGGTGCAGCCTCAGCTTCAATATTGTGAGCAGCTCTGGTCTCTACAATATAATAGGGATGAAAGCATCCAGAGGAGGTCAACAGGGCTGGTAACAGGGCCGGAAAGCATGTCCTGTGAGGATAGGCTGAGGACATTTGGGTTGTCCAGTTTGGAGAAGAGGAGGCTCAGTGGCAGCCTCTCTGCTCTCTGCATCTTCCTAACGAGAGGATGTAGAGAGAGAAGTTTTGGTTTCTGATCACTGGGAACTGATCATAGGGTGTGTGGGAATGTCACAAAGCTGTAAGAGGAGACGTTCAGACTTGCTATTGTGATTTTTTTTTTTTTACCATGAGGGTGATCAAACACTGGAATAGGCTTCCTAGAGAGGTGGTTGATGCCCCATACTTATTAGTGTTCAAGAGGCATTTGAACAATGCCCTCACCAATATGCTTTAACTTTTGGTTAGCCCTCAATTGGTCAGGCAGTTGGACTTGATGATCTCTGTAGATTTCTTCCAAGTGAACTATTCTATCACTTGAAATATTATTTCAATACCAGATATTGTATGATAAACTGGATTTATTTTTTATATTGTTTAATGGTCTGACTATTAAGAAAGGAATCCCTGTTCCTTGTCAAGAAGTCTAAGCTAACATCACAGTGTGAAAAAAAATAGTCTTCAATTTATTTTTCTCCACTCTAAGCACTGAACATCTTTCATTCATATTCAGTAAGGAAGTACTCCACAGGCATCCAAACCTCATACCCAGATTCCAGTTTGAAATTTGATTATCCACCTTAATCCCATTAGGCACTGATCTTTTAAACAGCAGGAAAATTGCTGACGAAACTCCACCAAGAACATTAAAATTCCACTCACAGGGGGAATTTAATATTACAATTAGTTGCAGTAGCAACATAAGCATCATAATTGTTTACATTTATTTAGCAACTGAGTGAGAATTAAAAAATGTTGAAGGAAATATCAAGAGCAATTGTTCTATAAATTTAAAAAAATGGAAGAGGAAAAGAAAATAATTTCAATTTCTAACCAACGGGACTAGGTTCCATTTCTTTATAACAGGTTTAATTGAAACTTTAGCCTAGTTATTAGGAAACTGAACTTTTACTTCTCTGTATGAACTAAAGACACGCATTTCTTTCAGAAACAGATTTATGAGAAATAATTCTTTAACGAGTAGCATGGTGTAAGGAAATCTGAAGTTTTCCATCATTTGGGGAATTGTTCTGAAAGCAAATCCCTAAGTCCCACCCAGAAAACCAACTGTACTGGAGGCGATATCATCTCTGCTTCCTTTTACTGAATCCCTTTATCCAACCTTACCTCTTTCCTGATGGATGTTTGCCTAATCCATTTGAAACCTTTAATGATAGCAATTCCTCAGTCTTCTGAAACATGCAATTTTGTTGCTTCACCCTTATTACTACTTGAGGTAGTAGTAGTACCTTGTCTTCCTAATGTCTAAGCTAGATGTCTTTTCTTTGCAGTTTAGGCCATGACCTCTTTTTTTTTTTCCTCATCATGGTTACAAACAGTACATTTCTCCCTTCTCAGTGTATATATGAAAGTCGACACACTCTAATTTCATTACACTAAGTAATCACAGTTCAATCAATCTTTTCTTAATGATCAGACTTCCTAAATCCTTCTAATTCTTATAGATCTGTTTCAACCTGTAGTGAAATGGTCCACAATTCTCTTGAAGTGTGATGTCCATAGCTGAATGTCACACTGCTGTTGAGGCTTTATCAGTGCTACACACAGCATAAGGATTTTCTCATGTTTTACCATCTATTCTCCTATTTATACATCTACATAAGGCATTTTTCTTTTCTCAGAATAACAAAATATTGTTGATTCATACTCAGCTTGTGATTCACAATAACCTCTGGGACTTTTTGAAATAATTTCTACCTAGTTTTCCCACACTCTGTACATGCAATCAAATATTTCTGATCACTTTGAGATTTTAGTCCCTACTGAATAATATTCTAATTATATCTTTTAGGATGATCCTGAGTTTTAATTCAATTGAGCATACTTGTAGTTTTCCTGTCTCAGAGAGAGATGGGAATCATCAAATTGGATCACCATCCTCTCCATTTCATCATCAAGGTCATACATTAAAGTGAATGCTAACTTACCCTATAGAACTCTTCTACCCCCAAAAATGCTTTGATTTCAACCTACAGCCACTGTCATTGACTCTTTTCATTTTGACTGAGATCAGCTTACAGTGATGCAGAACGAAACATAAGCCTCACTTAAATCAGAATATTAACTCTCTGTTATTTATCTATGAGGTCTTTTAGTCTGCTCTAATAGGACATCTCACCAATTTGACACAATTTGCTCTTGAACGACCAGTGATGGTCATCATTTCTTTCTGTGTTTTTTTTTTTTTTGTTTGTTTTTGTTTTTCCAAATGCATGCATTTTATTGATTTTTCATTCCAATATTATTATATGAATTGAAATTAACATTAGCATGTCTATTATTCTTCAACAGCTTATTTTCCTTTAAAAAATGCAGGCAACATATTTGCACTTTGATTTTTCAAAATGTTGATAGCACTCAAATCATTAGTCACCTCTTGAAGGTTTTCAGATTCAGCTGATCTGAAAAACAGAACTTT
The DNA here is from genome assembly GCA_011075105.1 of Heteronetta atricapilla. Lineage (NCBI taxonomy): Eukaryota > Metazoa > Chordata > Aves > Anseriformes > Anatidae > Heteronetta > Heteronetta atricapilla. The sequence continues at coordinate 18,069,598 of CM021763.1, forward strand.
TCTGAATGTTTTAACCTGTTCATTCATGTCCAAAATTTTTATTCACTTCCATAAATATAAAATGTGACAGATGCTTGATTTTAAGTGATAATCAGAGACAGAAAACCATCAGACATGCTAGAGTTTATGGTTTTATGCAGCAATAGCTTTTTCTTCCTCTTGAATAAAGACAGGGCAAAAACTTTTCACTTTCTCTTATCTCTAATAATCTTACAGATTTTTTTTTTTTTTCTGTAATTCTAAATGTCCTTTAGATTGTCTCTTATTAGATGGTAGAAAATAGAGATTTCTTTGACAAACAACTGGGAGACATAGAGCATATATGAAGACGAGTCATTGAGAAGATGTAGAGCTGACTTCTGTAAGGTGCAGAGTGAAAGGAGAAGAGGCAGCAGATATAAAATCTAACAAGGCAAATTCCAGCTGTACAAACAGATAATTCTTCCCCATGAAAGTTGTTAAACACTGGAATGGGTTGCCCACAGAGTCTGTGAAATCTCTATTCTTGTAGGTTTTGAAACCTTGGCTGGAAAAGGCCTCAGGTGACCTGCCTTATGTTTGAAATTATCCACAATCTGAGCATTTTAGATAGGAATACGGGGCTTTAAGAGGAACCTTCAGACAATTAGTAACAAGTGAATTAACTTGTTACTATCCAAATGCTTTTAAAGGAGAAACATAATATTAATACACTGGAAAACAAAATAAAAATGGATAGACTGAAAGCCTTCTAACATGCTGAACATAGCATCCTTGACATTTTTTAGGCTATGTTCCAGTTCAATGTTAAAAGAAATTGTCAGGCAACTGAACAAATGCCCAGTATTCAAACACTTCAGCAGTACAAGAATTTACCAACATATACATATTTCAAGGTGTTTTATTCATAACGCACAATATACCTTCTGACATTAGCTTACAGCTGTACCTTCTATCCTTGCAAGCCATTCCTAAACAATTTTCTATGAAATGTTTTCCAGTTCCACAAAAGTGAGGCAAAACATCTTCAACATATTGTGTTGTTATTTTCAAAGAATTCTACTATAAGTCACTCTGAATTTGAAATAATAATAATAACCAGAAATATCCTAGAGATCTCAAAAATACAAATTCTTTTCTCCAGAGAGAGAGAAAGAGAGACACACACAGATAGAGGTATTTGAATTACTTCTTTGCTTTATAGGGCCATTGAATTTTTTTCCTTCCTTATCTTTCCTTGTAAAGACTAGCTACTTTTGTAATAAACATCCATGCAAACAAGTGGAAAATGCAAACAAGCTGAAAGGAAATTCACAAAAGCTTGCATAGGTGTGTGCAAGAATGAACATGAGAATACACATTCACAGCAGTGAGGGTTAGTATGTTATCTTTAGGAGGAGGAGTAATGTAAGCAGTAAAATATTCAGTACATTATATATATATACATCACATTTTTCATGTTTTCATGTGAGAAGTAACAGCATTATGGTCCCTGTGCATAAACTTTTTAGAAGAAAGTCTTATATTCATCCTTATTTTAATATTTTTTCTTGTCAGCCTTCCTGAAGCAGCATATTGGTTCTACATCCCCACACTGCACTCTAAAGAATCCAATTCCATATTGCATTTTTTTTTTTTTTTTTTCCTGCATGGATCTTTGGTCTGAAGGGGGTGCCTATTTATTTTTATCCTAGGCCTTCACTATTGTAAGGGAGATAAAAGACAGACAAAATTTAATACGGGTATAAGAGAGCCTTTGCGAGACTGCACTTACTATTTTGCTGTCTATTCTGAATTATATTTTAGCAGACTAGAATAAAATAAAGTGTAGCATCTTTCTTTCTAATATTTTAGAGAATGTATACAGATTAGCTAATCAGGTTTATATCCTTTTCTTAAAAATCCTTTTCATTCATACAAAGTCCTTTAATGTAGGAAAGGTCTGCAACAGTCTGACATCGGTGACCATTGCTGACCAGAAATGAAGAGCATGAGATAGGCAGACATTTGCTGCCCTCTTTTGGAACATGTAAGCAAAGATTCAGTAGATAATTTAATGTGGTTTTGTTTTCATATGATGTTGCAAGCATGTTGCTTGCAGTCAATGGATTTTTAGTTAGCTACTTGGCTTACTGAATTCAAAATTCATTGTTGTGTTAGGCATTTAAACTTTCATTAAAATAAAATAAAATAAAATAAAATAAAATAAAATAAAATAAAATAAAATAAAATACTGAGATGGGTTTTTCTAGTGCTAGGAAGACTTCATTTTAATACCTAATTCAACATTCTTTTTAGTGGGTAAAATATTATTTCTGTTAATTTTAATAAAAGGGGTTTTATGCGAATGTGTTAAGTTTGAATGAAACATCCTTGAAAATATAATAGGGTTGGGTTTTGTTGTGTAATAGAAAAAGCAGATTCATAAAGAGTGGCAATATCTCTTTATCAGCAATACCTAATTATTCATTATTTCTTCTTTATTTATTCTGACTTCAATTTAACCTGACAGTCATGTCATGAATATTAGAACCAATAAACAAAGAATCAAATGAGATACTACATAAAATTTTAATCCATAATACTACAGAAGTATTTGTAGCTTGTCAAAATTGTCATCGCATACAAACACAACACAGAAAACATCAGCAAACTATCAGAGACTCTAACTGGGGCACTAGGACAATAGAAACAATACCCATCAAGGTCATAAGAACCTTACAAGAGAAAAAAAAAAAAAAAAAAAAAAAAAAAAAAGCAGGTTGCTAAAGATAACATTATTGTATGCACAAAGAAAAGTCTATTTACACTACAAACAATCACTGTACATATAGGTTAATCTATACCAATTTTTTTTTTTTTTTTTTTTTTTTTTTCATAACTGTGATTATAAAAGACAAATACCATTTTCACTGCCATTTAAATTTTTGGTCAGGAAAATGTTAAGAAAAGTAAATGGTCCATTTTATTCCAAATAACTCTTTTCCTGTACCATTTTTATATATGAGAATTATTTCAAAGTAATGCTTTAATTGCAAAGTTAGTTTTTAATGGACATGCTATGTGTTAAAAATAGAGTAGAATAATTCCAATGACAGGTCTCAGCCCTGAAACCAGATCCTGAGTTTGGTATTCTCTGTATTTAGGAAGCAGTGACTTGAATTTTATGAAGTGCATAGCTTGTATCTAGAACAGGCTCTATCAAGCTCCAAACTTCAATCCTAATAGGAATTCTAAAATTTCTATAGTTATATGTAATCTGTCTCATTCGGAGTTAGAGAGTAATGTTACTGGGCTGTAAGAGTTTAGAATGAAATATATTGCTTGGTGTGATTTCTGTCACTGAGATTACCACTACAATTGAATAGTTGATTATGTTTTACCAGCATTACCACATATGAAGGAACAGATTTCAAGTGACTATGTATCTTTTAAAAGACAACTATATGGTGACGGATTTGACACATTCAATGCCCCAGTCCAGTGAAGTAAAAGCACATGTATTTCCTTTTGAAAACAAGGCTTACTTCCTAGAGAGGGAGCTAGTAAGGTACATAGGACGTAAAGCTTGCTTGGTTTACACACAGCATTGAAGTACTCTTTCATTACTTACCTTTTTATTAAGCTTTCAACCTTAGGAAGTTTTGACCATAAATACAAAATTACAGTGATATATTGCATGTTTTTGCAGTATAAATATATCTCTCATTGCTCAGAAGAACCCAGATCAACACTTACAATTACTATGTCATTTTCCTTGTTGATTCTGGACTTAGTGGGATTTACAATGTATTTTGCTGTCCACCTCAAAATTTTTGAACAGATTCATCTTTTCCACTTGCTTTTTTCCACAATCTTTTTTGTTGTTCTCAGCTAAAAGGCTTCATTAAACTTGATATTGTGGTTTAACCTGGCTGGCAGCTGAACACCACACAGCCGTTCACTCACCCTCCCATCTCCCTCTCTGGAATGGGGGAGAGAAATGGAAAAGTGAAGCCTGTAAGTTGAGATAAAGACAGTTTATTAAGATAGAAAATATTATTATTATTATTAATATTATTAATTAATTATTATTAATATTATTATTAATAATAATAATAATAATAGTGTGTACGAAACAAGTGATGCACAATGCAATTGCTCACCATCCACTGACCGATGCCCAGCTCATTCCCGAGCAGCCACCCCATCCCCCACCCCAGCTAGCCACCCCTATATATTGCTTATCATGATGTCAGATGGTATAGAATACTCCTTTGGCCAGTTTGGGTCAGCTGTCCTGGGTCTGTCCCCTCCCAGCTCTTGCTGCACGCCCAGCCTGCCCGCTGTCAGGACAGAGCGAGGAGCTGAAAAGTCCTTGGCTTAGTGTAAGCATTGCTCTGCAACAATTAAAATGTCAGCATGTTATCAGCACTGCTCTCATCATAATCCAAAACATAGCACCCTACCAGCTACTAGGAGGAAAAAATAACTCTGTCCTAACTGAAACCAGGACACTTGAACACCAGTCTTCAAAGTGAGATTTGAACACCAGTCTTCAAATAGAGAATATCCCTAAAATAGTGTTTTGGGAAACCTGGGAAATAGCTAATCACTATTAATTTTGCTTATTTACTATTACTGTGTGCAAAAACACAGGAACAGAGACAGTACTGACCAAAATATCTAAGGCCATCAGCAGCACAGGGCTTTAACAAATCAGTGGATTCTTGCTCTGTTTACACATTGCTTCCAGACCTGCCCTAGAAACCATTAAAGAAACTCTTCATAATTGCACATAGAAAAATCCAGTGTATCAGATATACTACACAATACCATGTGTGGCATCCAATATTTCACTGCAAAATCTCTTCATGCACTCATGCACTGAGATTTACTTTTTGTTTTTTTTTGTTTGTTTGTTTGTTTTATGATTGTTTCTGAAGAGAAAAAAAAAAAAAAAAAAAAAAAAAAAAAAGTAGGGTTTTCAGATATAATTTTTTTAGACGTGTTTTGGCTTGTTTAATCTGGTTACCCAGTTCATGTCCATTAATCACAGAGAGCTCAAAGAACACTGGATTATTACCTGTTTTTGTCCTTAGACACTCAGAGTATAGCTTTCAGTCTAAGTATACTGAGAAGAACATTGAATTTCATCAAACATAAACATGGTTGACTGTCTGATTCTGATCTTAATCTAGGAAATCAACAGAAAATTTTACTACAGTAAGAGAGATCTAACATGTTTTAAGTGGAGCCTGCAATGATTTATCTGTTAGCAAGCAGCATTAAAATTCAATTGAAGTAGATTTATCACATGCTGTAGAATATATATATTTCATAGAATCATAGAACCATAGAATATCCTGAGTTGGAAGGGACCCTTAAGGATCATCAAGTCCAACTCTTGACACCGCACAGGTCTACCCAGAAGTTCAGACCATGTGACTAAGTGCACAGTCCAATCGCTTCTTAAACTCAGTCAGGCTCGGTGCAGTGACCACTTCCCTGGGGAGTCTGTTCCAGTGTGCAACCACTCTCTCAGTGAAGAACCCCCTCCTGATGTCAAGCCTAAACTTCCCCTGCCTCAGCTTAACCCCGTTCCCGCGGGTCCTGTCGCTGGTGTTAATGGAGAAAAGGTCTCGTGCCTCTCGACACCCCCTTACGAGGAAGTTGTAGACTGCGATGAGGTCTCCCCTCAGCCTCCTCTTCTCCAGGCTGAACAGGCCCAGTGCCCTCAGCCGTTCCTCGTACGTCTTCCCCTCCAGGCCTTTCACCATCTTCGTAGCCCTCCTCTGGACACTCTCCAACAGTTTCACGTCCTTTTTATACTGTGGTGCCCAGAACTGCACACAGTACTCGAGGTGAGGTCGCACCAGCGCAGAGTAGAGCGGGACAATCACCTCCCTCGACCTACTAGTGATGCCGTGCTTGATGCACCCCAGGACACGGTTGGCCCTCCTGGCTGCCAGGGCACACTGCTGGCTCATATTCAACTTGCTGTCTACCAGGACCCCCAGATCCCTCTCTTCTAGGCTGCTCTCCAGCGTCTCATCGCCCAGTCTGTACGTGCAGCCAGGGTTTCCCCGTCCCAGGTGCAGGACCCGGCACTTACTCTTAATTGAACTTCATGCGGTTGGTGATCGCCCAGCTCTCCAACCTATCCAGATCCCTCTTCAAGGCCTTTCCACCCTCATCCGAGTCCACAACTCCTCCAAGTTTGGTGTCATCAGCAAACTTGCTCAAAATACCTTCTATTCCTACATCGTTTCCAGATCGTTTATAAAAATATTGAAAAGTACCGGCCCTAAAATGGAGCCTTGAGGGACCCCACTGGTGACCGCCCGCCAGCCTGACGCAGCCCCATTTACCATAACCCTTTGGGCCCTGCCCGTTAGCCAATTGCTCACCCATCGGATGATGTTTTTATTTAGCTGTATGGTGGACATTTTGTCCAGTAGGATCCTATGGGAAACCGTGTCAAATGCCTTGCTGAAGTCCAAAAAAATCACATCAGCTGGTTTCCCTTGGTCCACCATACGGGTGATCTTATCATAAAAGGAAATCAGGTTATATATACTGGGAACTAATCTTTTAGACATTCATTGTCTAAATGCAGCCACACATGTTTAGAAAATCTAAGTTTCCTGAGTGGAAGTCATTGGACCTAATATTATTATTATATAGCCATTAAAATTTACAATTAAATTAACAGTTAATAAAAATCTGCAGTGCTTTAGAAACCACTTTCTGCACTAACCAAATACAAAACAATTTCATTGGTTCCTACATTCTGGTTTAGGTGATAATTGCCTCTTGCAAAACCTTTTTTAATGGAAGAAAACCATGGAGAAATTAGGTTCCTCATAGCTGTCCATCTCTCAACCTTAAAGCAGGATCAAATCTACCTTGGTTCATAATGCATAAATTCTAAGGGTTAAACACACATTAGAGAACAAAATGTTTAAAATTACTCTGTCCAAGCCTTCTAAATGTCAAAAAAAAAAAAAAAAAAAAAAAAAAAGATAAAGCAATAGCAAAAACAAGTGTTGTTCTTATGAAAATGCAGATATATTCTGTGTTCTACTTGCTCAAACTAAAAATATATTGCTTTTGATATTCAAATGCACGGTTTGTAGAGATATATAATTCCCCATTTATTTACTTCTGTTACATTTAGGTAAGTTACCTTATTTAAGAGTTTCATCTAAATGATGGCATGGAGCAGAACTCTGAAAAACATATAACCTGACTTCATAAGTTGTCTATAATCTAGAATAATAACCAAGCCATTTAGCCACACACAGTATAGATGAAATTGTATGCTATTATCAGGATCTGGAATAAAGGACACTATTTGTCTACTACCCTATAACAGATATTCATGTCTGCACATTCACTCACACACATACACACACACACACACATCCAGCTAAAGAAGAGGTACATTATTCAAAACCACTTCCAAATGATGGAATTATTTTTTACCATCTATAAAATATGTTCTGTGCACAGAACTGTATTGACTAGGGGACCCAGTCTAAAATAACTTCTGGGTTTGTTTGTTTGTTTGTTTGTTTCATTTTCTTTAGTATTAATTTACTTTTAAATATTCTAGGTGTACCCTCTTTGAAATGGTACATTCTGTTTCTATTTTACTGTATTCAGCAATCAGTGTCGATTACTCTTGGTAACCATGGTAACAAGGCAGCTAACTGTTCTTAAATCTTTATTTGTCCACTACTTTTACAAAATATTGTACAGTTAAGAATGCTTTTTCACTAAAGACACAAGAAAAAGCTGGAAGGAAGGAATGCAAACCTTTTCTAACTGGTAATGTGATAGGAATCTGTTCTGTAAAACAAACATTTTCATGTATTTAAATATTCTTTAGGATCACACAGTAATAGGAATTTCACTCTTTTCAGGATCTTCAAAGCTTCATTGCACTCTAGTATTGTTCATTTTTTGTCTGTATTTTATTTAAATCTTCCCATTGGACTTTCAGGATCTTTTCTGACATTATCTTGCTTTCTGTAATAGCCAGTTTCTGGACTATCTCCAGTACCTGAAGATAATGGCTACAGAGCCTGGCATGAGCACAGTTCTCCTGTGATTCCTTTCTACAACCTCAGAGGCTAGTAATCTATATGACAGCGCAGAAAAAAATCAGCTGTTTGTATGATTCTCATGATCTCCAGCCCAGACATACAGAAGAGTATCATTACAGTGAGGAATCTAGGACTTAGGGTGGACAAGGTAAACTAACCTGCAGGCAAACTACAAAATGATGTCCAATTAACTCTTAAGACTGCAGAAAAAGTTTTGTTTTGCTAGAATCATTTAAACCTGTAATGAGTTATCAATAAGAAAATTTCAGGAAAGGAGAAAATGTTAATGACCAATTGCATGTATATTTTCTATTTGAAGACAATAGGAATCCAATTTCCTTTTCAAATAAAAAGCACTTAAAAAATAAAAATGTTAGATATCCAAAGGATTTTTTGACTTAATTTTTGGGTGAGCTCCTTAGGAATTCTACTATTGCTGATAATACAATAAATCAAGAAAGCTTTGTTGTGACGTGTATGGAATATTTTCTTCCCAAAATATTTCATAAAAATACTTACATGCTCAGATAGTATGATTACACACAGTCTAGTGTTTTATGAGCATTTTATGATCATTTGATGAGCATTAATGATTTTATGATCATAATGATTTTATGATCGTTATGATCACCTTTCCCTTCTTTCTCCTAGACAAGCGCTTTTTACCACTGCAACACAAGGTTTTCTCTAACAAATGTTTGGTTTCTTTTCATACATTAAGAAATATTAGAAATTTTTCCACACACACCCCTTTTTTTTTTTTTTTTTGGAAAAAAACTGTTACTTTATGCACTTCAACCTAAAAAATATTAGCTTGCAAGATAAAGGAATGGCAAAAACTAGACTGTATTGAAATTGGGCTTTCGAAACGTAAACTATTTATAAGCTTAGACATTGCTATACTCTGTCTCTAGTAAATCTCACAGAGTATTTTGGATTTGATCAGAAGAAAAAGCTCTTGAAGTTGCAGTTTCTCCATGATTCCTTCAAGACTTGTATGAACAAACATTTTTTTTACTTTTCCTAATTTAGATAAAATCTCTTTTCCTTTAAAGATGGGCATCTGCTGTGTTGGAAAATGTGACATCTTTCACAGGATTTTGCTTGGCTCCACAAGCGGAAACATAACTGTCTGACAGCTTTATGTATAACCATGTTTTACACATGTAACATAGGCAAATAGGAAACTGCACAAAAATGGGGCATTCTGTGGGCTTAGACTTTAAGATTTGGTCCAAATTATTTTTTTAACCTTTTTCAGATTTGTCTATATGTTTTTCTATGATTACTAAAAGACACTGAAATGATCACTAATAGACACTATGATTAATTTAAGACACTGAAAGATTCCTTTCTTAGTATAACAAATCCAGATTACACACATACTAACAAATTTGAGCATGAAACAATATGTCGCAAATGGAACAACTGCTGTAATTCTGATTCAGGTGAATCTTTAAATGCAATCCAACTCTTTAAATAAGCATCCAATTCTTCAAAAAACAGACACTATTTCTCCACTCTTCCAAATCACATTACACTAACTCCTTTCCAGATCGTGCCTCTTGGAAGAGTTTTATTTTCTTATATTTAATTTACATCACCGGATATGCTGTGATGTTGTTAATTGAAGAAAAACTGGCAATATACATTTTTACTTTAAAAGTTGTTGTTGTTGTTGTTGTTTTGTTTTGTTTTGTTTGTTTGTTTTTGTTTTTTTTTTTCTTTCAACATGAAGTATCTATGAAGTTGTCGGGTCTGTTTCTGAGATTACTGTCCTACATTTCATAAACTGAATGAAGTATCAGAGTTTTCCATCTATCAAAAGTGTTCCCTTATGTAATGTTTCAGGGAAAAAAAATAAAAAATAAAACTCCAGCTGGGCTATAGCTGAACTCTTTTCTATAACTGCAGCTGAGCTAAAGGCATGAAATATAATGGTAAAACGTACATTGGAACAAAGTAATAGGCCACTATAACACTGCCATTGTCATACCATTACAAGGATTTTGTAATGTACAGCTACTGCTTTTCTCAATTGACATCATATAGGGTTCAGCTAATGGAAAGAGACGTGGAACATAATGCACCAACTAGATGTTGGACAGGAAACAGTAAATGGATCATGAATCCAGCCCCCCTGGCTAAAGGAGTCAAAACTCTGAATAGCAGGGAGACTAACATTTTTAGCCATTTTCCCTTCCAGACATAAGCCCCCAAAAAAACAGTACTGGAGTGTTTTAATTTTCTGGCTGCCTACCCTATCATGAAAGCCAGCCAGCCATGCTCAAAAGCATTTGCTTTTAAATGAATCATGGCAATACAATAAAGATGCAACATGCAGATTAAATTCAAATCAATGACAGAAGCTAGGGCTTACATTAGTATGTTCCAAAGTGCAAAAATTGCTCACAGTCAGAAAAAGTTCATCCAATAATGTGCCACAGGGGGTAAACAGAGAGCAACATGCTGAGTTCAGTGTGATAGTCTTGGTGCTACTGCTGTTCTCTTGAGCAACTTTTGGAATTTAGTAATCCTGTCAGCGCTGATAACATTTTCACCCATACAGGGCAATGACTGCTTAAAGCTGTAAATCTCCTGCCACATCTTTTCAGTGATTTGGCTAGGTTATGGACTGTAATAGTTGGGCTTCAGTTATCAAGTACATGAATAGACCATGCTTTACAGCACCAATGTTTTTAAACAGTATGAAAAAAAAAAAAAATCTTACTTAGAAAGAGATAATAATTGCATAGTTGTCCGAAGGATGGAAACTTGAGAAGCTTAAAGAGAATCGCATGTATTTACCTTGTTTTCATTAAGATTCTTCAGGTTTCTGCATAACTGGAATTTTTTTTCCTCTACAAGTTCATCTAACTGTATACATGAAATGCCAATTTATCTTAGCGTCTCCCCACTAGCCTAGGATTTTATATTAATTCCAGACAAGCAACTAGCTAGGGCACTATATTTTAATAAAGCAATTTTTTCTTTCTTTTCTAAAAACATATACTGTTGCCTCAGAAAGGGGATGAGTACTCATCTGAAGCCAGTATAACTAATATAATTATATTAGTTATATAATTACAATTATATAGTTCTCAAAAGCCAATACTGGGAATAAACCTCAGTCAAAGCTCTATAGTCAAAACTAAAGTTCTCAGTTGATTTCTTTCTTTTTTTTTTTTTTTTTTTAATTACTTTAATAATTTATATTAAAAAAAAAAAAAAAAAAAGGTGCTTACAATTGGCGGGAAAATAATCCTAATCTCTTCAAATTTAAAATTAAGCACTTTAATGTTAAAAACTCAATAAATTGCTTGACTTTTCAAAGGTGATGAGAATATAAAACATCTGAAAACTGAACTGTGTCACTCCTGATTCTAACAAAAAACTTTTCAAAATGTGGACCTGAACCAGAGAGTATATGGAAGTAATGATCTAAATAGAAATAATAATGGCACCATTGGATCCTAGTGATTCTCATATATGCTGCACTTTCCTGGAAGCTATAAACAGAAGCTTTAAGCTGTCACTAGAGTTAACTGAGGTGGTGTGGCAGTGGGGTGGAATACTATTCTTCTGTTAATAAAGCTCTCTTTGTATAATGTATAAATCTCTATATAGCAAAATAAATCAAGGATAAATAGCAAAATCATTCTTCTTTTAAATAAATATTTCCCAAGAAGTAAAGCAGACCTTCCAAATAGAAAGGAAGCCCTTTCTTTCAGAAAACTACTGTTTCCCAGTATTTCTGAGTAATTTATTCTGATTCTAAGCATCTGCATTAGACTTTAGCCTCCCAAAAGCTGTGTTATACACTGCTTTTACATATTCCATTGCTTATCTGTTTTTTTAATACTTGTGTTAGTAAATTTTACTCCTGCTGAAAACTGAGTAATTGACTTTTACAACTTGTGCTTACCTTTTTCTTAAGTTATATTCATAGCACATTTTGCAGTCTTTATCTTTCAGTGCAACCTGAAAAGAACAAATATTCACAGTGTTTACAGGGTTTTTACATTTAATTATTTTAAGAGTTTTTTCACTTTTATTGTTTTGTTCTGCTTTAGAGAACTAAATGAGAACTCCCTTATAAAAATAAATTTCCATATTCTGTCCATTCCTTTATATATTGTTACTAGGTTGAACTGTTGTGCCATTTTGTAGTAATCAATATAAAAAACAAAATCAAATTGCATTTCATAAAACACAGAGCTCTAATTGTTCTTTTAAAATAAACCTATAATGTGACAAATGTTAAGTAAAACACACTGGCTGAGCACTAACTCTGGTAAGGGAGTCACTTGATAGTGGTTATTCTGTTTCATAGATGAGCCACTGAGGGGCAGCAGTATCTGCTCTCAAATTATGCATCATTAAAAGCAGAAAATTTTACATTTTTATCTGCCATGACAATATATTTGTGTTTTACAATTTCATATATATGAAGTTATATGATATATTTGGAATACTACTTGGAATACTTTTCTTCAGATTTATATTATAAGTAATATTGGGTGGCTTGCAGGCGTACATTGCTTGTGTCATATTGCTTGTAAATAAGGTTTGTGAGATGGGGAACACTTTAATCCAAAAACAAAACAAAATAAAACAAAACAAAAGTAGAAATCTTTATTATTTTTTGATAAACAGAAGGATGCGATTAAATGGCATATAATTGCAATTCCTTTTCTTCATCAAGTTATATTTCTGATTACATCAACACAAATCATGTTTGGTTATGCTCATGCATAAAAATAAACTATCCAGATTGAAAAACAGGATCAGTTTGCACACTTCTCTGCTTACAGACATATTCTTTCCCTTCTGGTATTAACCAAAGTACCTAATATCTTGATCCTAATTAGCTATTTGTTAGAAAACTGTAACTGCTTCATAAAGACTTTCTTTGTTTTCCTCAGAATTGAATACACTGTGTGCATACTCTCCTGGGATTTAATGATCTCTATGAAAAGTAAGGACATATGGCACTTTATTCTTTCTGTGAGTACTGGCCTAATTTCCCCTTATTAGGAATGCCTTATCAGATTGAGATGGAGTCTAACCTCAGCACTGAAAAACACCTGTAAGATAATTTGGAGTCATATTACTAATAAAACTGCAGACAAAGATTTCCTCCCTAGAAAATTAGCATTTCCATCCATCTCTGAATGAAATGACAGGAGGTAACTCCTCTGCATATCAGATATGCCAGAAAGAAAAACCCTACTGCAGTAAATCTGAAGAAAACCCAGGAGTCACCATTGAGCCAATTGAATCAGGGATGATGTGATCATAAGAGATAAAAACACATTAAACAAATGAGGATATATACAATATGCTTTGTGGTTTAAAATTCACCTTTTCCCAACACAAGGTGAACCATGTAGCCTGAATATGGAGGTTATCATGGAAAGTAGCAAAGTTTTAGATTTCAAAGTGCAATTTAGTTAAGAGGAGCCTTTGAATAAAATACTGGGGAATAAATAAATAAATAAATAAATAAATAGAAATAAAAGCTGGTGTGTCATTTGCCTCCCTTTTCTTCCCATTCATTAATCTTTTCTTAGATCTTTTCTAAGAACTACTCCTTTTGGTAATCTATCCTATTTTCCCTTATTCTTGCACTAAATTATTTCAAATAACCCATATACATTTTGTTAAGTTTCCATCAAAATGTACCCACATTTTACGAGCTGTATGTTCCTTTGTTTTTCAGTACTGTCATGCTTTCTATGCTTTCTAATGTGATTACTTTTATCCTTTGCTTTTCTGGCCCACGCTAGTCTTTCATAAAACTCATACCATGCATTTTAAGGTCTCTAGCCATCTGCTACCACAACAGAGTTTTCATACTAACCTCAGGATATGTGTACAATTCAGGCACAGAGGATGGCATTTTCCCATGCTAGAGGGACATGTGAAAAAGATATGAAAAATAAAGATAATTTTCTCATCACTCAAGAAGTCCAGTGATTCTTGACCATCATAATTTTGATGGTTTCATTTCAGATTGAGAAAAATCACTGGAAGATGGACCAAAATGTCAGCAGGGGCATAACTGTAGGCAATATCTTGAAGTAGCTATAATATTCATACAGGTTGTCCTCACTTTCATTGTCTCAGCAGACTGGTATTTCCTTTTGGTTGCTAAGCCTGTACAGATTATATAAGTAAGGACACAATGGGAAAATATTGGCCTTATAACTATGTTTCTCTGGAAACATCACCCTAGAGAAACTTAGATATTAAACTTGTTTCTTTTTATAGAGGTTAATTTTTAGGTGCTCCTTTTCCTCTTGGGAAAGTTTGGCTATAGGGAGTGGGCTGCTTTATTTTTTTATTGTTGTTTTTGTTGTTTTGTTTTTAATCAGATGTTTTTCATAATACACATACACTAATTACTGAGAAATTAGGATATATAAGAACTACTGGGTAAGATGTGTAAGAACTACTGGAACTTAGACTTCTTATTTACAGTTCCAAATAGTTGCTACATCCTGTTTTAATATGCTTGTGAGGAAAATCCTGAAGGAGGCAACATTTTAATAAATATCTCATTTTTGCTTTTCACTCTCTTCCTAAGTAGCAACAATGACTGAAACAGAATTGTCTTCTTTACTTCTTATATTTTGTGTTGTTTATGCATGTTCACAAAGCCTAGCTATCTATGAAACAAATTAACATATATTCCTAAGAAGTAAACGCAAAGTAATAAGCATTAATTTGCATATACTTCTTAGGAATATATGTTAATTTGTTTC
>CM021763.1:18119433-18138783 GCA_011075105.1 Heteronetta atricapilla
GTAGAAAAAGAAAGAAAGAAAGAAAGAAAGAAAGAAAGAAAGAAAGAAAGAAAGAAAGAAAGAAAGAAAGAAAGGATATACAAATTGTGATTCTTGTACAAATATGGTGTTTTTTGCCCATAAAAACTTACAAGTATTCAGCATATCCTTTACATGATATCAGAATTGGAATTAGAATTACACTTATAACTAATAACTAATTATATTAGTTCAGTTGGAAGGGACTTTCAAAAGACCATCTAGTCCAACTGCTTGACCAATTCAGAGCTAACCAAAAGTTAAAGCATATCGGTGACGACATTGCCCAAATGCCCCTTGAGCACTGACAGGCGTGGAGCATCAACCACCTCTCTAGGAAGCCTGTTCCAATGTTTGACCACCCTCAAAGTAAAGAAATTTTTCACAATATCCAGTCTGACTGTCCTCTGGTGTCACTTTGTGATGTCCCCACGTCCTGTGGTCGTTTCCTAGGGAGCAACAACCAGCACCTTCCTCTCTACTTCTCCTCCTCAGGAAGTTGCAACAAGCAATAAGGACACTGCACACAATATTCAAGGTAAAGTCACACCAGCACTAAATACACTGTGGGAGAATCACCTGTTCTTAACAGCTGGTTATGCTGTAGTTAATACACCCCAAAACGTAGTTTTTCCCCTTGGCTGTCAGGGCACACTGCTGGCTCACATGGAGCCAACCGTTGAGCAGCATGCCCAGGTCCCTTTCCACTGAGCTGCTCCCCAGACACTCATCTCCCAGACTGTGCCTGCATCCCACATTGCTCCATCCTAGGTGCAGCACCTGGCATTTTCCTTTTTTGGACTTCATGCTGCTGATGATTGCTCAATGCTCTAGAATATCTATGTCCTTCTGCAAGTTCTGTTGTCCCTCAATATTCTCATTCCATACCTAAAATTATTAGATGTGATAGGAATGGAAGATTTTTTTCCTCTTATTTTATAACATAAATTTCCTGCTGAATTATCACAGAATTTACTCCAACATTCTCCAGAGTGTGATCAATTTACACTAGGCTGAATTTAGCTTTGCATTTGTAAAAAGCTGTAAGACAGGAAAATTAAGAATACATTTCTTTCTGTTTTTCCTAACTCTCCTTAAAACCTATTTCTTATTAGCATAAGGTCTTTAAATTTCCATATTTGAGATTAATTTTTACATTAAATGTCATTAATGACCTCTTTCAATAAAACTGAAAATTCTATTCCTTTTTCCAAAATTGCCATACCAGTGACTAAAATGTATGCCTCCAGGCAATGTTGTCAAATAACTGTGAAACAGTCCCATGCTGAACTGCTGAATTTAAACAAATACATATATATATAACAGTTACTGAGATCGTTACATTTTTTAAACTTTCTTTTGAAGTCACAAATCCATTAAAATTTGAAAATATTTGTAAAAATTGAATGTATTTTAGGTCTCACCAAACTAGAGTTCAATAAATTCACTACCTGCACTGCTAGAGCACTGTAAAATCCTGCAATCCAGCACTTTGTTCAAGGCCAAACAGAGGATTTCCTACACAGGGATTGAGTTTTTATATCATGAAATTTCATTCAATGAGAAAAAATAACATATAGGCTATTTCAGAGAAGGTTAGCAGGTCCTTTTCTAGCTCCTGTAAAGAATGCTGCGTATAGCTTATAGCACAGCACAAACCCAAAGCACAGTCTCATGCAGGTCTCCACAAAGAGCTGTAAGAACATAAGGACTGTAAGACCCTACCTGGACATGTTGGAGCACAGCAGTGGTGGCTGCAGTATAGGGTGGTAAAAGGAGGACAGAGTAGCACCCTGGCCCTCTAGGCAACAGCTCTCAACCTAAGGAGCACAGCAGTTAAAAAGTGAAGAACTCAGAGCCCAGTCTGTACTAAGGCAAGTGGCAGCAAGTTGGGAACCATGTTCAGTGTATGTGATAGAACTGCTCTTCCTAAAACACAAGCTAACCATGCCACACGCTACCTCTGTTGGTAACTTCCCAGAACACAGCCACTTCCAAAAACTTCAGCTGCAGGTATTTCCCTTGATTTCTCTGTGGCTGAGGTTGATCCGTACTTGCTTCTGTGCTGGATGTGCTTCTGTCTACATAGAGTGGAACTTTGCTTCTTTTGCTTCCTGCTGCCTCAAAAGCAAAAAGTTATTCAAGGCTTAAAGTATAAAACTCATCAATATTTTGGGTCCCAATAGTATTTTGAATTGATAACTCAAAAATAAATGTTTTTTTCCTTCTCTTATGTTACACTAAGAACTTCTAAAGCTCTCTCTTTATCCAGCATGACACTTGGTATCTGTTAATACAATGACAATATTTTCAGGAAAATACTGATGAGAAAATTAGTTAGTATGTTTTTATAAAAAATACAAATGAAGTAAATTAATCCAGCAAATCTGATTCAGTTTAACAGAGCATGAAAGTTATGAAGAATGGCTTCTCTGTAAAGCTCGCATATGATAAAAACCAATAATTCATTATAGCTATCTATGGCTATTGTCAATATTAACACAAATAAAATATTACTCTAGAATGTGACCTGAAAGTTATTGTTATTAAGAAGATATTCTGACACTATTTTATACCATTTTAAAAGATAATTGAGTTATTCAAACTACTTCTGCTAAGGACAGCAACAAATACCGGGACAAAAAGCTGGCTTCAATGCAAATAGCTCTTCTGAGGTAATCTGAAGGTGGACTAGCAGAAAAACCTATATAAATTCCTTCTTAAAATACACACAACACAATCAGATTATTTTACTATTAGTATTCAGGTTAGACAGAAGTTAGACACTATCTCAATATTTCTATGCTATTTAAGTATTATGTAGATGGTACTTTAATGTCAACATATCTACAATCAGACACCACTAACAGGGAGTTCTGAACAACTGGGAATTTAAATAATATTTGCATATTTTTTTCAAAATTGGTTAATTGGAAAGGCTCAGAGATTCAAATTCTCAGCAGAGTAATTCTTATGATAATCCATTTATACTTATCTGAACTTAGTCAAGATAGGGGAGAAAAACTAAACTGAACTAAAATAAATGAAATAATAAAATAAAATAAAATAAAATAAAATAAATAAAATAAAATAAAAAAGTTTAAATGGTCTATACATTATCTTTGTACTCTCAGACAAATTTGTATTTAGCTATAGGTTAGCAAAAGAGTTCAGTTTTCCAAATTAAATTTTTCTCCCGTCTAAATGTCCACAGGAAGACCTCTCTAGAAATGTCAAGAGAGCTATGGGTCAATTAGACACATAGACTGGAAAAATGCTTTATGCTGTGCATTGCTCATAGCTGACGATTGAAGTATGACACTAAGGAGCAATCACAGTCACTCCAAGTGTCTAATAACAGATGATTTCTCTGAATGAAGTGCCTCTATCATTTCAAGGAATGTCCAAAAATATTCAGAAGACATATCACAGAATCACAGAATGTTTGGAAAAGATCCTGCAACAATGTAGGAAGAGATCAAAAAAGGGAATGAAAAAATGCTTCTTGAAGACAGTTTCTGAGTCAGGTAAGGATCAAGGATGCCATTTTTTTCAGTTCTCCTGGATTCTGTGTGACATCCTCCATCAACCGCGGACTGCTGTCATCACTGTATGCCATTTTATCTGGCACAAGAATAGCAGCAGTGCTGCATTTCCTCTCCATGTTCCTCAATGCTTTAAAGTTGTGACAGAAGAAGGGTAAGGGAAAAAAAGGGAATTAATCATCTCTGTTACTCAGCCTCTGGAGCAAGAAAATTCTCCCTTCAGCTGGGAAGGGGTATAAAACTGAACACAATATTCTAGATGCATCTTCACATGTACTAAGTGGAATAAATGACAGTATAACAGAGAATTTTATAAATTAAACCACTAAGGAGTTGGTATTTCAAGCTATAGCCACAAGGTAGCAGAATAACTTTAATTTGAACCATTTATATGATGCAATGGATGTAAGAACGGACCAGAAAAGCATATACATACACCAAAAAAAAAAAAAAAAAAAAAAAAAAAAAAAAAGAAAAAAAAAACCAGAGATAGCTGTCTCCTCCCACCCTTAAAAACAGCCCCCAGACATTCCTTAATGACATAAATGGTAACATTCAGCTGTGTCTGGAAGTTCAACGATGGGAAAATCTGAGTAATGTGTAACACAATCTCATTAAAGAGAAAGATTTAAAATTTATATTTCACAACCCATAAACCAGAACATAGGAAACTACTTGTTTTCTCTCTTTAAACTCTTCAGAAGGAAAGAAAAACTTGGGAACTGGGTATAATTATCTAACAGTTCTGTTCTAGACTTTGAAAAATGTACTAGCTGCTTTTCTGTTTGTACTCCTGCAATGTATTGCATAGTGAAAAATAATTTTATTTAACATTTTTTTCTCTGTTTTAGTTTGTATTCTTGAGTTTGAATTCTACCTAATGTAGAATTATATTTCAAGGATAGGCTTCCAAAAGGAGTTACATTTTGAGGCAATTCAGATCTTAGGTGAGAGGAATCACCTTCTATGTGTTTAGAGACAAACTTTAGCCCACACACAGAACACATCAATCTTTCACTTTAAAGGACAGAGGACAGTTCTACAAGAGATCTATTAAAATCATAACATTTGAAACTGAAACCTGAACTTTCCATATTTTAATAGTTCCTTGGAATCTTCCCTAGTTCCCACGATCTGGAAATGACCAGGCAATTTGTTTCAGTCTGCTACCAATGTGCACAGTGTCACACAATTCACCTGTAGGTGAATATCTCACCTACAGGAAGGAATAATTGCTGGGATTTGTTAATGATTATTACTTATTTGCATCTTCTGGACACAGACAGATGGGCCTATCCAAACTGATCCTTGTGGTGACAGTATTTTACATTTATTACATATGTCATAAAAAGCTCTGTGTATTATTTAATCATGATGGCAAACAAAGACATGGGAAGCAAAACAAGAGTAACAGAATGAATCTTGTATGAGAATAGCTCAAATAAAAATAATAATTTTTTTGCCTGATACTAATTAAACCTGCTGGCAGATTTTCATTAAAGAGATCATTATAGAATATATTTTTTCCATATTTGTTTTCAATATAAACTATCTCATGTCTGATGGCTGATTGCAAAAATTATATATATGTCAGCAAAATGTAATTTTCACTTCATAAAGAATTACGTACAATTGAATGAAAATGCCGATGCTTATGTAGCCATAAGCCTCACACAGGAAAAGGGAGGTTTCTTTTCTTAAAAAAGCCAAAAGTTTCCTTCAACTTTATATAATTAAATTATTGTTTCTTGTTGTCATTTGCCTTGGACATATAAATTGGTTTTGATGAAATGTTTACATGGAAGAATAAATAAGCACTGTTTTCCTATTTTTCTTTTTCCATTTTCTTCTTCCTTTTTTTTTTTCTTGGAGGGGGAGGATGAGGAGGGAATGGGGGAAGATTCAACATTGTAGACTCCTTAATTCAAACCTATGAGTCCTGATGTATGGCAAAATGTCACTGATGTGCCAGAAAGCAGAAAAACACCACTCTTTTGCACCTCTAACTACAGTAAGCTAAAAGTAGTAACACTTGAGCTTAAATCTCAACATAGGCAAATATATACAAAATCATATCCCATTCTATGTTGCTGAGTTGCTCTTACACAGGTAGAAACTCTCTTCAAAAACCTCAGAACACCCTTGAAAAGTTTTGTCTACTCATTTATTTTACTTATGTTATCACTTCTTTACAGAAAATCAGCTTTATCAAGGCTGGCCAACAAAAGAGGAGAAAGCTAGAAATCCTTCTTTTATTGCCTGTTTGGCAGGGAAGAGAGATGAAGTGGTGAAGTATTACACTAAGCAGTCTAGGAAATGGGGAAATAACTTCTGATTAAATGCAGATGCTTAACTAAAAGTGGCTACTAATCACACCCACTAGATTCTGCTTTAAAGAGGAAAAGAGTAAAGATATGACCTCACCATTTACTTTACTGCCACATAATTCTTCATGAAAAAATACTACAGTGAAATAAATTCTGTCTTCTACAAATGTTTCTACACTTGATCAGAGTATTACAAGGACAATACATAAATATATGTATATTTGTAAGAAGAGAATAAATCACAAACAGAGGAACTAGGATCATGAAGCCACACAGCCCTAGTAGACATTAAAGATGAATAACAAAAGAAAATAAAAGGAATCCACACATTCAGAATGCAGAACAAGTATTACAATAATATATATTTCTAAGAGATCATCATAATGTTAAGGTTCAGAGTAAAATATAAAGTTTTCTGTTAATATGATCCTTTAATTTTGTGATGACTACAACATTGATCCAAGACCAACCAAACCCGAGGTGTCCTTTGATTTAAAGGAGTTTGGACCAGGCTTTAAAATATAACATTTTTTTTCTTCTAAATTTAAAATAATAAAATTCCATTTTGTTATGTGTTTTTTTTTATATATAAAAAAAAGGCAATTAAGGTTTTCTATAATTTTTTCTTGTATATACCAAGTGAACAAGTACACATAGATCAAGTACACATTGCTGCTTTGAAATGCTCATAAATCAGAGTTCTCACCCCATAATGCACGGCACTGTTTATCATATCAAGGCAGAAGAATTGCTAAAGAGGTTATGGGATGCTATCAGAAAGGCATCCAAAATGATGTATCACTGACCACATGTTTTGTGTTTGGAAAACATTCATTGTGCTATAGATGGAGGGGAGGTTATATATTTAGAATCCAGTCCTGCAATTTAATCTGCATGGGTTAATAATCTTAAAGTACCGGGTCCTCCACCTGGGGTGCAATAACCCCAAGCAGAGCTACAGGCTGGGAGATGAGTGGTTGGAGAGCTGCCAGGCAGAGAAGGACCTGGGAGTGATGGTTGATAGTCGGCTGAACATGAGCCAGCAGTGTGCTCAGGTGGCCAAGAAGGCCAACAGCATCCTGGCTTGCATAAGAAACAGTGTGGCCAGCAGGGCTAGGGAGGTGATCGTCCCCCTGTACTCGGCTCTGGTGAGGCTGCACCTCGAATACTGTGTTCAGTTTTGGGCCCCTCACTACAAAAAGGACACCAAGGTGCTTGAGCGAGTCCAGAGAACGGTGATGAAGCTGGTGAGGGGCCTGGAGAACAAGTCCTATGAGGAGCAGCTGAGGGAGCTGGGCTTGTTCAGCCTGGAGAAAAGGAGGCTCAGAGGTGACCTTATCGCTCTCTACAGGTACCTCAAAGAAGGCTGTAGTGAGGTGGGGGTTAGTCTGTTCTCCCACATGCCTGGTGACAGGATGAGGGGGAATGGGCTAAAGTTGCACCAGGAGAGTTTTAGGTTGGATCTTAGGAAGAACTTCTTTACCAAAAGGCTTGTTAGACGTTGGAACAGGCTGCCCAGGGAAGTGGTGGAGTCACCATCCCTGGAAGTCTTTAAAAGACATTTAGATGTAGAGCTTAGGGATATGGTTTAGTGGGGACTGTTAGTGTTAGATCGGAGGTTGGACTCGATGATCTTGAGGTCTCTTCCAACCTAGAAATTCTGTGATTCTGTGGTTCTGTGATTCTGGGTGGACCCTTCTATCTGCATTGATTTTCACTGTAAGACACTTGGGGTTTGTTCATGTGGATTTCATTTTAGAGTGGAGAAATGGTTCTTTTAGAAAACCATAAATTGTGTCACCAAAATTCTATAATGCTTCAATTTAAAATGCCCCAGTAAAGACACCTGGTGTTCAGAGAACTGTGATAACCTTCTCTGGGCAAATAAAACCACTACTAACCTAAGCATTTCAATTCCTATATGAAAATCTTGTTTGTAAATACCTTCAGTCTAAGCTCTCCTGCTAACTAAACTATGGCTCATAGGAAGTCAGGCAGTGAGACAACAATAACACTGTTCTTTGATGGAGTATTATATCAGAAGAAAATGGGGGGACTGTGTATTTGTGGTACATACTTCTTTTTCAAGTAAGGAATCCTTTATGTATTTACATTATACACGCAATATATGGTAGACTAAAATTATATACATTTTGATTCTTAAAAATAAGAACACAAGGCCTTCCAGAAGAGACCAAAAGTCTGTCAAGCCCAGTGCCTGGTATCCAGTAGGAATGACACAGCAGATGCTTCACTACAAGTAAGAACAGGGAAAGTTTATGCATTGTCTCACCCTACAATCTTTCAGCCCTCAAATGTTTTCAGTTCTTCTTGAGATACAAATGGTTTCTACACCTTTAATAATCTTCAGTGAATTTCTCTTCCATTAAATTTACCAAGTTTCTTCTTTGAACCTACATAGATATTTACAGTCCACAGCATCCTTTGGCAGGGAGTTGCAATGGTCAGATATCTACAACGTGCAGTACTACCTCCTTTTTTAAAAACTGATTCCAGAGGGTTTTCACTTAATACTGTCTCCCCCGTTCCATCGTCTCCCCTGTACCCTTGGTCTACAGCATAGTAAAAACTGAATTAATAATACATAGCATAGCTGCAGCACAGCATCTTATTATTATATTATGGGTAAAATGTTCTCTTTTTTCTGAGGTAGAAACCAAGATAGCTAAATTTTATGCCATTGTAAATAGTACAATTGCCCCTAAACTTGGCTGTTTTTTAGTCTATGAATAAACACCAATTTTCTAAAGCTTGTAATGAAGAAATGACATGTACACTTTGTTAGAATCACTGAATTGTAGGGGTTGGAAGGGGCCTCAAGAGATCATTGGGTCCAACCCCCCTGCCCAAGCAGGTAAAGCATGGGTTAGGAAAGATTAGGAAACTTCCTGACTCCTCTTTGTTTATTCCAACAAAAATGTGAACAAAAATGCTATCTGTGAATTCATTCTGCAAAAGTACAGCAATTGCGTGAATCTTACTCTTCCACCTCAATCATTCTTAGGAACAGTTCCATATGAAACAAGTTTGAACATTATTAATTAATGTTAGTGTTGCGTCCTGTGGTGAGTGGTAAAATCTCCAAACCAAAAATTACTGAGTTTGACAGCCACTGCAGAGTCTGGATCCTGCAAACAGTAGGATGCGGAGTCGAAATATACCAGTCCGGGATCTATGACCATCTTATATTTATTTTCTTTTTAATTTCTGCATAACTTTGTGTTGCTATTTGCATCAATAGTTTTATATTATTGTTGCACAAAAAAACCAACAGTAGCGGGGTCATTTCAACTACAAAATGTATTGAATATATACAGTTCCTAATGTATGGAAATACTCTCCATTGTTTTGAAGGTCATCAAATCCAGATATTTTCTATTAAAAAAAAAAAAAATGCTTAACAATATATGTGGGAAGACAATAGCATTATACACAAGAATTCAGGAGGAAGGCACGGAAAGGAATTAGTATGACAAACCTCACCAGTGAAATGACTGTCACTGTTTAACTATAGTAAAATTCCCCATCTAGAATGATAGAAATCGACTTTCATTAAAGTCTGTCAAAGTGCTACTTTGTACTCCAGCAAGACATGAATTGAGGATAATTTTATTCTGCATGGATCCTATTCTACCTATTCATCCAGTTTTTGTCTCTTTTTCCTATATGTTGCTCAGTGTTGGATAGTTAAACTAGGTAGTCTTAGACAGTTTAGAAATCTCTTGCTTGATATCATGTTTTTCCAGCTGAAACTCTTTCATCTGTCAGTAGCAGGAAACAATTTAAAAAGCAGCAAAGATGAGTTAGTCTGTTAGAGAGATTACAGGCTACTTTCTTACACGGATCTTGCTCCAACTACCATTTTAAGCCAATGGGAACCTTGCAAATAATTTCAGCTGGAGTTACATTTTTCTCTCAAGCAAACCATCAGCTTGGGAATCTGTGCTTAAATATAGACTTCATGATGGGAAGAATGTCTCTGAACCTGAAATCTGACCAAATTCTCTGCACAGACAGAAGCAGACAATTCTCAACAGTCTGTAAAGGACCTCTTTTATGAGACAGAATTACTGTCATTCAGAATCTTTTGTATATCTCTTAGTCAATGCTGCTATTTTTGCATTAGTGTGTAGCTACTTTCACAATTAGATTTTTGTGTTGTCCTATGTCAAACTTACTAAAGCTAATGAAGAAAATGAGTTATCCCCAAAACTCCTATTTTTCATTTTATTATCTTTTGAATTAGAAAATATTGCTTCATTTTGAACTATTCTGAACTAAATAGAAGTAAAGCCTCAGCAGTGGAAATGATAATGTCTCACCAGTAACCCTCAACTCCAATAAGATTTCTAATAAGATTTCTCCATGGAACCACTAATCCTTAAAACCAAAGCAATTTTCAATAAAATATCTTAATTTTCTGTGATCCTAAGAATAGAAATCAAGACAAGGAAACCCCAATCTTTTACACCTTCACTGTTTGACTCCAGAAATAGACTTCACTGAATTTTAGAAAGAGAAGTCAATGTTTTGTACATCCTGTTTGGCTGAATGTTATGGAATAAGGCAGCAACTATCCAGTACTGAGAAAGTGAGGTGTCTCTCCAGAGTATTAAATCACTGGAAAACAAAACAGACTGGATAAGATTATAACACTAAACAGAACTGAATTCCAGGGTATTTGAACCAGGGTATTTCAATTTCATATGAAAAAGATGTTGACTGCAGCTACTGAAGTTCTGTCAAAATCATGTAAGAGTATCATAAAGTCCTTCAGAAAGTTCAGCCCTTCAGAAAGTTTGGGATTCTCCAAAGTGTGCAAAATTATGACAGACAAGTTCTCATTAAAGGAAGATTTCCTCTCTCCCTAAGAAAGAACATAATAGTCGTAAATAATTGATTAGCTGCAATTATAATTCATAGTAATAAATATTGATATTTATTAGATATTGATATCTCAACTTTCCAGATAGAGAAACTAAGGCATAAATGGAAGATTTGCCATTACTTAACAATAACTTGTTGTTATAACCCTGAGACTCATGAACACCCACTGTGTTATTTATCTTGGTCAGTGCAGCCCTCCAGATATACAGTCTGCTGATTAAATTTCAGAGGTTAGTTGTCATCTTAATCTTCACTATATATCTTATAAAATATTAAATAAAGCCAGTGCTTCATTCCCTGTTTCCTTCAGAATGATTTTGCATATTATACATCTGCAAAAACATCCCTTACCTTTCCTGCTGTTTATTTGGAAGATTTGGAATTGATATGTATGTCCTGACATTTTCAAAGACTTCAGACATTCTAATTTCCTGATCATCATTGTTGGCAAGTTCTTATTTTTCTTCAGTATTTCATGTTCTTCCCTTGGGAAATGAGTGTTTTTACTGTCTGTTCGGATAATCTTTTGAGGGTCCACAGTTAAGTCTAGCTATGTATATTTTTCTGTCAGTGAATCACATCCTAGCCTCTGTTATCTCTTTTAGCTACTCTTTATTCATTCTCTAATGATGAGAGTTTTGTTTATTTGGGTACTTATTTTTTAAACATCTTTCATTTCTGATTGCATTACAACTGTCTATGCTCTGTCTCATCATCTTCCCAGGAAGCCTAGGGTGAGGAATTCTGCTCCACACCTCAAGACTGCTTCCACCAAGAAAGAAAGAAGGGTGATCGTTATGGGTGACTCCCTTCTCAGGGGAACAGAGGGCCCTATTTGTCAGCCTGACCCTACCCGTAGGGAAGTCTGCTGCCTCCCCGGAGCCAGGGTCAGGGACATTACCAGAAAGCTTCCCAACCTGGTTCGCCCCTCCAATTACAACCCACTGCTGATAGTCCAGGCTGGCAGTGATGATACTGATGAGAGAAGCCTGAAAGCTATAAAACATGACTTCAGGGTGCTGGGACGGTTAGTGGATGGAGCGGGAATACAGGTGGTGTTTTCATCCATCCCTACAGTGGCAGGGAAGGGTTCAGAGAGGACACAGAAAGCCCACCTGATAAACACGTGGCTCAGAAGCTGGTGCCAGCACAGAAATTTTGGGTTCTTCAACCACGGGGCGTTTTACTCGGCTCCTGGCCTCATGGCCGCAGACGGTCCCCAACTGACTCCAAAGGGAAAACGGATCCTAGCCCAGGAGCTGACAGGGTTCGTTGAGAGGGCTTTAAACTAGGTAAGAAGAGGGATGGGGATGAAACAAAGCTTGTTAGAGGTGTGCCAGGGGGAACAATGGCAAGGCTGGGGGAGAAGGCAAAGGCTCAACTGAAGTGCGTCTACACTAATGCACCCAGCATGGGCAACAAGCAGGAGGAGCTGGAAGCCATTGTGCAGCAGGCAGGCTATGACTTGGTTGCCATCATGGAAATGTGGTGGGACCACTCTCATGACTGGAAGGCTGCAATGTCTGGCTATAGGCTCTTCAGAAGGGACAGGCAGCACAGAAGGGGTGGTGGAGTGGCTCTCTATATTAGAGAGTGTTTTGATGTCGTTGAACTTGAGGCTGGGAATGATAAGGTCGAGTCACTATGGGTTAGGATCAGCAGGAAAGCCAACAAGGCAAGCATCCTGATGGGGGGTCTGTTATAGACCGCCAAACCAGGATGAGGAGATGGATGAGGAGTTCTACAGGCAGCTGGCAGAAGTTGCAAAATCATCAGTGCTTGTTCTCGTGGGGGACTTTGACTTCCCAGACATATCCTGGAAGCACAACACAGCCCAGAGAAAGCAGTCTAGGAGGTTTCTGTAGAGTGTGGAAGAGAGCTTCCTGACGCAGCTGGTTGGCAAGCCTACCAGGGGAGGTGCCCTGCTAGACCTATTGTTCACAGAGAAGGCCTGGTGGGAGATGTGGTGGTTGGGGGCTGTCTCGGGCAGAGTGACCATGAAATGGTAGAGTTCTTGATACTTGGCGAAGTCAGGAAGGGGACCAGTAAAACCACTGTCTTGGACTTCCAGAGGGCTGACTTTGAGCTATGCAGGTCACTGGTTGGCAGAGTCCCTTGAGAGGCAGTTCTGAAGGGCAGAGGAGCCCAGGAAGGCTGGACGCTTTTCAAGAAAGAAATCTTAATGGCTCAGGAGCATTCTCTCCCCATGTGCCCAAAGATGATCCGGTGTGGAAGAAGACCAGCCTGGCTGAACAGAGAGTTGTGGCTCGAGCTTAGGACAAAAAAAAGAGGGTTTATAATCTTTGGAAAAGAGGGCGGGCCACTCAGGGGGACTATAAAGATGTTGTGAGGTGGTGCAGGGATAAAATCAGAAAGGCCAAAGCTCACCTGGAGCTCAATCTGGCTACTGCTGTTAAAGACAACAAAAAATATTTTTATAAATATATCAGCACAAAAAGGAGGACTAAGGAGAATCTTCACCCTTTACTGGATGTGGAGGGAAACTTAGTTACCAGAGATGAGGAAAAAGCTGAGGTGCTTAATGTCTTCTTTGCCTCAGTCTATAGCAGCAAAACTAGTTGTTCTCTGGACACCCAGTACCCTGAGATGGTGGAAGGGGATGAGGAGCAGATTGTGGCCCCCATAATCCATGAGGAAATGGCGACCTGCTACACCGATGGTATTGAGAGAACTAGCGGAAGAGCTGGCCAAGCCACTTTCCATTATTTATCAGCAGTCCTGGCTATCAGGGGAGGTCCCACTCGACTGGTGGCTAGCAAACATGACACCCATCTACAAGAAGGGCCAGAAGGTAGACCCAGGAAACTATAGGCCTGTTAGTTTGACCTCAGTACCAGGGAAGCTCATGGAGCAGATTGTCATCATGCGGCACTTGCAGGGCAAGCAGGTGATCAGGCCCAGTCAGCATGGGTTTATGAAGGGCAGGTCCGGCTTGACTAACCTGATCTCCTTCTATGACAAGGTGACACGCTTAGTGGATGAGGGAAAGGCTGTGGATGTGGTCTACCTTGACTTCAGTAAGGCTTTTGACACCGTTCCCCACAGCATTCTCCTCAGGAAACTGGCTGCTCATGGATTGGACTGGCATATGCTTCGTTGGGTTAAGAGCTGGCTGGATGGCCGGGCCCAAAGAGTTGTGGTGAATGGAGTCAAATCCAGCTGGAGGCCGGTCACTAGTGGAGTCCCCCAGGGACCACTGGGACCACTCCTCTTTAACATCTTAATCGATGATCTGGATGAGGGGATTGAGTGCATCCTCAGTAAGTTTGCAGATGACACCAAGTTAGGTGTGTTTGTCAATCTGCTCGAGGGTAGGAAGGCTCTGCAGGAGGATCTGGATAGGCTGGAACAATGGGCTGAGGCCAACTGCATGAAGTTCAACAAGGCCAAGTGCCGGGTCCTGCACCTGGGGCACAACAACCCCAAGCAGAGCTACAGGCTGGGAGATGAGTGGTTGGAAAGCTGCCAGGCAGAGAAGGACCTGGTTGATAGTCGGCTGAATATGAGCCAGCAGTGTGCTCAAGTGGCCAAGAAGGCCAACAGCATCCTGGCTTGTATAAGAAACAGCGTAGCCAGCAGATCCAGGGAAGTGTTTGTCCCCCTGTACTCGGCTCTGGTGAGGCCGCATCTCGAGTACTGTGTTCAGTTTTGGGCCCCTCGCTACAAGAAGGACATGGAGGTGCTTGAACAAGTCCAGAGAAGGTCTATGAAGCTGGTGAAGGGCCTGGAGAACAAGTCCTGTGAGGAGCGGCTGAGGGAGCTGGGACTATTTAGCCTGCAAAGATGAGGCTCAGGGGAGACCTTATCTCACTCTACAAGTACCTTAAATGGGGCTGTAGTGAGGTGGGGGTTGGTCTATTCTCCCATGTGCCTGGTGACAGGACGAAGGGGAATGGGCCAAAATTACACCAGGGGAGGTTTAGGATGGATGTTAGGACAAACTTCTTTACGGAAAGGGTTGTTAGTCACTGGAATAGGCTGTCCCAGGAAGTGGTTGAGTCACCATCCCTGGAGGTCTTTAAAAGACGTCTAGATGTAGAGCTTAGGGATATGGTTTAGTGGAGGACTTGTTAGCATTAGGTCAGAGGTTGGACTTGGTGATCTTAGAGGTCTCTTCCAACTTATTCTGTGATTCTGTGATCTTCTATATTTGTTGCTTCGTATTTATATCCAGCATGCTTTTTTTCATTTCATTGCTTTTTGTTTTTACTGACTATAGCTTTTGCTGTTTCCTTTGCAGTACACTAATCATTAGAAATGATGTATCATCTCAGTTGTACCTACTAATTGTAATACGTTTGCTTTTATCATGTCTCTTTTATTACTTCAGCCAGGATCTTATCTCCTTCCATAACTCATCACACTGAAATTCTACAGTTTTATTATCCCTAAATGTAACATAGATAAATGAATAACCTCTGCTTTAAGGCTGCCTGACCGCTGCCTCTCCAAACAATCGTGTT
Organism: Heteronetta atricapilla; assembly: GCA_011075105.1. Taxonomy (NCBI): domain Eukaryota; kingdom Metazoa; phylum Chordata; class Aves; order Anseriformes; family Anatidae; genus Heteronetta; species Heteronetta atricapilla. Next base: position 18,134,716 of record CM021763.1, read on the forward strand.
ATTCAAATAATGGACCACCTCAGCTTCAAGCCAATTTGACCCTTGGGTAATGTTAGACTGGTCAACGAAGTTGTGCCTTGGAAAGAACTGAGAAAAAATTGTTTCTGTACAAATGTAGAAATTACTCTGGTTTAAGATTTCTATTTTTCTTTGTATTAGTAAACTCATTTCTCTGACATAGCTAAATCATGAATTTAGCTATGCTGTTTTTTTTTTTTTTTTAATTGATTGCCAAGTCCTCTGTGTTCAATTTATTTAATTTCAGTGTCTTCTTTTGAAAGCCAGATATCTTAAATGTTTCCAAAGACTGATTCTGTTAACTGCCTAACATACTCCATTTTGATTGTTCTTCCTTCAAAACTCCTCTCTCTTTCTTTTTTTCTTTCTTCATAGGTCTCTATGTTTCATTATTTAATATAATTTCCTTTCTGTCAGCCATTTGCTTACTTTAGATGATTCTTCCTTCCTGTGTTCACTCTTCGTTTATATTACCCTTTTGTGTCAGAGTACCTGCACTGATTCTGGTTATCATTTCATTAATTACAACAAACACAATTTCCATTTACCTGTTTTGCTTAAAATAATTGAAGCTACTTCTGGACTTTATGTCTGTGAAGTGAAGTTGGCTATAAATCACAGAATCACAGAATTGTAGGGCTTAGAAGGGACCTCAAGAGATCATCGTGTCCAAACCCCCTGCCAAAGCAGGTTCCCTAGAGAAGGTTGCCCAGGTAGGCGTCCAGACAGGATAAAAAAAATCGTAAATCATTTCAGTGCAGCTGTTTTAATTTACTCATGTTGGTAATACCATTCATTTCATTTCATTTCATTTCATTTCATAAAATAAAATAAAATAAAATAAAATAAAATAATAAAATAAAATAAAATAAAATAAAATATTTACTGTGTTCTCAGTTAAACATATAGCAATTCAACAACTGTATTTCTTACACATGTAGTATTTTGTTATTGTTTGGTGCTATTGCTGTTTGACAAGGCTCTTAAGAACCCTGCTACAGTGCCAGAATCCTCCAGCTCCACATTGTGGCAAACAGAAGAAAATTATGGTCCTAGCTGAACATGCTTTACACGCGACAGGAATCAACAAATGGAAAAAGAAAAGAAAAAAAAAAAAAAAAAACATGAAGCAGTAAAGGCAACAATGATATTGTTTTTGTAAATAACACCATGTTTATTACAGGCCAGTGCCGCATGCAGTGTTGCATGTTATGAATGGATAAGTCTTCACATTGCAGATAGCCTTTCCTTTCAGATGAATACATTCCATTTCACTTTTTTCACACAACGTTTGCTTGTTTCTCATGTCCACCCTTTCAAGTAAGCATTTTTAGGTTTCCTCTTTCTTTTTGAACTGCCAGTCACATGACATCATCTTCCATTTTATTCCAGAAGTATTCTTTCATTGCATTTCATTTCATTTAATTTCATTCATACAGTTTCACCCTGCTTGAGACACAGCAAACTGTGATTAGTTAGGAATAGTATGAGTACTGTTAATGCTCAGTAAATAAACTGTGGACTGTTCTCAGTTCAGAGGCATCATATGTACCTAAAACCCTAACATGTATTTGGAGTTCATACACTTCTCTTAGTCTGCAATCCAGAAAATAAATTTTCTTTTTGTGCATAGCAGATCCACAGGAGTTTAATTCTTTTGCTAAAATTCCTGCCTGTGGTCCTATAGTTGTTCTTTGCATAACATTTTTTTTCTTCCCTTCTGCATGCCCCCCATATTTTAGCACCTAGACAGAAAATTGTTGTGTGTGCAAGCCATTGTACAATGAACTGTATCCTATAGCTTTTCAGACAAATGTCTTTCAGTGTGTTTGAACTGGCAGCACTGTATTGATTTTCTGACAATCCAAAATTATTTCCTGATGATTTGTGTTGTTTTGTTTTTGGGAGAGTCTTAATGTCATTTAACCTTGAAAGATTACAAGGGACTTCTTTCATAATAAAATTATGTGTTTGATTATTTCTGAGGCTTCTCCCCAGGGATAATCTTTTGTACAAAAGCTTTCTAAATACCTCTATGGCTAAATGTTTGCTCTGCCATTGATTGCCTGGGATCACTCTGATGTCAGTCTACAGCTGATATCCATAAGAATTTGTTGTGTCCCCTTAAAGGAAGGCAAATCTTGCTTCCTCCCCACTTGGAATGACTGAGAAGAACCCTCTAAAAAGGGTTGGAAAGATTTCTTTTCCCATTATGCTGCACTGTAGTTTTTCCTGTAGAAAGGGTACTCAAACTCTCTGCTTTTAGTCATACTATCAATAACAATAGCAGAAAACTGATGAAATGGCTCAGTGTAGGGAATGACTGCTTAGTTTTCACCATTTCAATATTTCCTGCACAACGCTGAACTTATTTTTCCAGGATGAACAATACATGGACAAGCATGACCATGTAAGCATAGTTTTCCCACAAGATGTTCAACTGGTGTCTCCAAAAGAACCAAACCACATCCTTTCAACTGCTGCTTTGCTTGACTGGTGCTGAATTCTTTCAGTTCTGGCCTCTAAAATCTCAATTGCAATGCAGAGTCTTGAAGAAAAATAAATTTGAATCTCATGTGAGCAGCTATCAGGACTTGGAAAGGTATGAGGTGACCATATGTGGCAGCTTCAAACTAGACTTATTCTTCTGACCAGTAACTCTAGAAGATTGACACCCCACAAACCCAGGTTCATGAGGCTCCCAGTGTTTTTTATCTAGAGTCCAGGTATACCATACACAAATGTTAACGAAGCTTCCAAGCCTCTTTTAAATTTGTGTGGCTTGAGACCTCAAATATAATCTACCACTACAGCAATGTTGGGTATTTATCTTCCATCACTCTCGTTTTGAAATCCATCCACAAGTTTAGTGGCTCCACAAGGTCTCAGAGCTTTGTTTTCTTGTAAATCTGCTAACTTAAATACTAAGATCTTTGGTTTCATGCATAGAAGAAAAAGATTTAAATTCCTTTCATATTCATTCCTTTTTCCTTGAAATGGCACAGACAATAGAGCATTCTGGAGTAAGAAGAACTTCTCTTTTGAAGCTAATTTTATTTTCATCATGCATTTTTCCCTCTCTTTTTTAGCTTGATCCCAGGCTCTACTATAGTGGCTGAGATGCTGTCAAGGATAGATGAGGTCTCAGGCAGCCAGTGGTTCCAAATTATCATGACAAAAATGTCCATTTTAGTTTTTAAGCCACATTCATTGTCACAATTCTGAAGCTCACAAAGAATAGCTAAACCAGTTAAAATCTTATTTTAAAGTCTGTAACACATGCTATAAGGAACAGTCTTTCTTGTGCTTTCATGTTTTGAAGTAATCACTTTATAGTGCTTGCAGAGTTATTTGAAGAACAGTCTCAGGGCATCATCTTTTGATGCATTACAAGAATAAAATGTATGTTTAGTTTATGAAGTAATACTATTTCTTAGGTTTAGCAGTGTCACACAATCTAAACTCAATGGACTCACAACAAATCTTCATTTGCCAGGTGCAATTTATAAGGAATCTTCTCATGAAAATGAAAGCTGATTCTACTGAGTCTTGATTATTAAGATGTGCATGAAGTTTCCTCCAGTAACAAGTATGTGCAACACAGTGACATCTCCACTGAGAAAATAGTTGAGCCAGTTGGAGGCATGTCCTCACTCACAGAGGTCAGCCAATGTGAAGTATAACAGCTATTATTTTGGACTTTCAAAGACTGGGAAGCCTGTACACTGTTTTTTCCCTTCTCTCCCTAGAGAAAGGATAAATACCAAATGGGCCCAGCTGAGATTTATAAAGTGAACAGTTGGAGATGAGGAATAAACCATCTCAGATCAGCAGTCACCACAGATTTTTGCTTGAAGACTGAATTAAGGACACCTCTTCATATGGGACTGCTTTGCTTTCCTCCTTCTCCCACAGAAATATCCAGCTATGTGATTGTATGTGACTTCTTGCCCTACATTTGATTTCTTTATTTCCTTTTTTACTTCTTTCTTTCTTTCCTTCCTTTTGTCTTTCTTCTTTTCTTTTTCTCTCTGTCTTTTTCTTTCTTTG
>CM021763.1:18138883-18210550 GCA_011075105.1 Heteronetta atricapilla
TCTTTCTTTCTTTCTTTCTTTCTTTCTCTTTCTTTCTCTTTCTTTCTTTTTTCTTTTTTCTTTCTTTCTCTCTCTCTCTTTCTTTCTCTCTTTCTTTTCTTGCTTGCTTTTTCTCTTTCTTGCTTTCTCTTTCTTTCCTTCCTTCCTTCCTTCTTTCATTTCTTTTTTTTTTTTTTTTTTTTTTTTAATAAAAAAAATAGTCTTAAAATCCTTTTATGTCTCCGTTTCAGCCTCACTTAGAGAGATTTTCTAGCTGTTACACTGAACTAACACTTCTCCTGCCCTAGTCAAGCCCAGAACCTGAATTCAGTCTTGGTCTGGGTACCTGTGACTGCTCTCAGGCTCTACTTTCTATGCACTTTGGGACACAAGATGTATCTTCTTATTTTCACACTATACTTAATCCCCAGATCCTTTGAGCCTTCAAGTGCTCTTCTCTTACTTACACAAATCTTGAAGTGTGTCATTGAGGCTGGGCATTTTTTCTATTCACTTACTGTTAAACAAAAATCATACAGTGGATGGTCTTGAGTCATCATTTTGGCATGGCTTGATTCAGATACTCTCATAATGCTTGCAGCAGTAGTTTAATACGGAGACACTATTTTAGTTGTACATTTGCTTGTAAGCTCAGTTAAATGGCTGCAATGTTGAATCAGGTATGCAGGCAGTGTGGAGAGTTTTTGTGATTTTAAATTGTGATTTTTAAATAAAACAATTCAGATATAAAGCATTCTTTTTTGTGTCATTATTTATAGAATCACAAAATCATAGAATCATCAAGGCTGGAAAAGACCTCCAAGATCATCTGGTCCAACCATCACCCTACCACCAATACCACCCACTAAACCATGTCCCTAAGCCACGTCCAAACTTTCCTTATGCACCCACAGGGACGGTGACTCCAATACTTCCCTGGGCAACCTGTTCTAATGCCTGACTACTCTTTCTGAGAAGAATTGTCTCCTAACTTCCAACCTGAACCTCCCCTGGTGCTACTTGAGGCCATTCCCTCTAGTCCTAATATTAGTTATCCATGAGAAGAGGCCAACTCTCAGCTCCCTGCAATTTCCTTTCAGGGAGTTGTAGAGAGCAATAAGGTCTCCCCTGAGCCTCCTCTTCTCCAGACTAAACAACACCAGTTCCCTCTGCTGCTCCTCATTGGACTTGTATTCCAGGCCCTTCACCAGCTTCACAGCCCTTCTCTGGACATGTTCCAGGGCCTCAACGTCTTTCTTGTAGTGAGGGGCCCAAAACTGAACACAGTACTCAAGGTGTGGCCTCAGCAGAGCAGAATATAAGGGGATGATCACCTCCCTGGCCCTGGTGGCTATACTTCCTGACACAAGCGAGGATGTCGTTGACCTTCTTGGCCACCTGGGCATGTTGCTAGCTCATGTTCAGGTGAGCATCAACCAACATCTCCATCAACCAAAAACCTCTAAGATCATCTCGTCCAATCATCCCACTACCACCAATGTCACCCACTAAACCATGTCCCTAAGCACCACATCCAAACTTTCCTTAAACACCCCCAGGGACAGTGATGCCACCACTTCCCTGGGCAACCCATTCCAATGACTGATTACTCTTTCTGCAAAGAAATATCTCCTGATTTCCAACCTGAAAATATATATTCAGTCTAAGAGAATAAATACATTACTGAGTTTAGTGTGATTCCAATATTCTTGTTCAGCTGTTTCTGCTTGGCTCCAACTTGGAGTTTGACTCGCAGCACAACTTTGTTTTGTCCAGTAAGTTTGTAGGCATTGAAATCAAGGATCTTTTTAAGGCCTGAACTTCAGACTTTTCCCTGTCACATGACTAAGATGAAGCAGAGTAAAATATATGTCAAGGAAGGCATTTCCACAAGAAAGAGAAAATTCATGTTTCAGCCTACAGTGGAATGGATGTTACTGATTCAGTGGCTTAAAGCTACGCTTTTTATTCCATTCTTCAACATTCTGCCTGTATAGCCTACTTCAGATTCTCAGCTTGAAAGCCTTGTATGACATGAACAATATTATTTATTCAGTAGAATTAACATTAAGCTTCTGTGTCAATGCTGTGCTGAATGGGGACCTTAATCTCTTATTTCCTGAAGATGAACTTTCAACAAGAAGACCACAATGATAGAGGTAAACTGAGGCTTAACAGCTACTTGCCAATGACATGGGGTTTCTACGCTATGTCACAACCACACTGCTATTTCATTCCACTTCTTTGGTTTTGCTACACAGGCCATTCAGTGACTTTTTTCTGTGACCTGGAAGCCAGTGCATTAAAGATATTTCTTCTGGGAATGTCACCACATGAAAGAAGCTGAAGTTATTACTCTTAGCAGAACAGGAAGGAAAGATAGCTGAGATTTCCAAATCTGACACCACCATCCCTGAAACGTTTGACATGTTGAGAAAAATGGCATGCACTTTTCAAAGGCAAGGAGACTTGTACCTCAGCAGCAGCAAACTTCTCCTTGCCTAGTGAGTGCACAGGTAGTTGTTATAAAGATAAATACTCAAAATAGCTTCATAAAACAATTGCACTGTTATTGTTACCACATGAGTTCAAGGACTGCAATGAAGAAGAATGAAAAAACCTCACTCAAATGCAAGCTCAAACATTTTTTATTACAAAAAGCACTGTCAGGAAGAACATAAATTATATTCATATATATTTTCTACCTGTCATTTCTTCAGCTTGATAGATGTCAGAATACTACATTTTTAGTAGACTTGCAATTGCTGAAGAACTTAAATACACCCTGTGATTTTATGCTGCAGGGCTGACAGCTTAAATACCAAATAGCCATTGCAATCACACAGAATCACACAGAATTTCTAGGTTGGAAGAGACCTCAAGATCATCGAGTCCAACCTCCGATCTAACACTAACAGTCCCCACTAAACCATATCCCTAAGCTCTACATCTAAACGTCTTTTAAAGACTTCCAGGGATGGTGACTCCACCACTTCCCTGGGCAGCCTGTTCCAACGTCTAACAAGCCTTTTGGTAAAGAAGTTCTTCCTAAGATCCAACCTAAAACTCTCCTGGTGCAAATTTAGCCCATTCCCCCTCATCCTGTCACCAGGCATGTGGGAGAACAGACCAACCCCCACCTCACTACAGCCTTCTTTGAGGTACCTGTAGAGAGCGATAAGGTCACCTCTGAGCCTCCTTTTCTCCAGGCTGAACAAGCCCAGCTCCCTCAGCTGCTCCTCATAGGACTTGTTCTCCAGGCCCCTCACCAGCTTCATCACCGTTCTCTGGACTCGCTCAAGCACCTTGATGTCCTTTTTGTAGTGAGGGGCCCAAAACTGAACACAGTATTCGAGGTGCAGCCTCACCAGAGCCGAGTACAGGGGGACGATCACCTCCCTAGCCCTGCTGGTCACGCTGTTTCTTATGCAAGCCAGGATGCTGTTGGCCTTCTTGGCCACCTGAGCACACTGCTGGCTCATGTTCAGCCGACTATCAACCAGGTCCTTCTCTGCCTGGCAGCTCTCCAACCACTCATCTCCCAGCCTGTAGCTCTGCTTGGGGTTATTGCACCCCAAGTGGAGGACCCAGCACTTGGCCTTGTTGAACTTCATGCAGTTGACCTCAGCCCATTGGTGCAGCCTATCCAGATCCTCCTGCAGAGCCTTCCTACCCTCGAGCAGATCGATACACGCACCTAACTTGGTGTCATCTGCAAACTTACTGAGGGTGCACTCAATGCCCTTGTCCAGATCATCGATGAAGATATTAAAGAGGACCCTGGCAATATTCCTATCAAAGGTGTTCTGCCTTTGTGGCAGAAATTCAGGTGCTTGTCTTCAGCTGCAATTATTGTTTGATGTTTGAAATAAGCTTTGGTTGCTCCTTTTCCCTCCCTCTCTCCTTCCTTTTCTCTCCTTTAAGACCTGTTGATACAGTTGGAACACTGCATAAATTATCATTTCAGCCAAGATGAAGTATAGGCATATTACGTATTTGATGTTATGGAATTGCTGATCCCTTTTCTGTTAAGAAAATGTATTACAAAGTTTCCAAAGTAATAAACTTTTAATCTTTTTAAAATATCCAAGAAGTACTTGCAGTTAGTACATTAAAAAAAAAAAAAAAAAAAAAAAAAGAGTGAAATTAGTGTTTAATTCACTAGCAGGACTCCTCTATATTTACCAACAACAAAGTGACTAGAAATAAAATGTTGCAGAATTTTATCCAGATTAAATGTATATTATAGACAGAGTAAAAGTGGAAACTGTTTTCTTCTTACAACAATTATTCCAAATAAAATGTACAAAAAAAAAAATAACTATTATTTATTGCTCATAGCCAAAATAAGAACCAGTAGATGGCAAAATAAGCACCTGTATTATCTATATCTGGTTTTCGAGATATTGGGTGGATCCTTATACCTGAAGAAACAAACGATCTTCCTTTGATTTTTAACTTGATTCCTTGGAAATACATGAATTAATTTCTGAGCTAACAAGAACTGACACGCCAGTTCAAGGTGATCAGAAATGTGATGGCCAATATGTCACTAGATGCATATGGTATGTCTACAGAATTCTGGATGATGCTTCCCCTTCTTATTCCTCTGCTCTTCATCTCTCCAACAGGAACTTCTGCACATTTACATTGTACAGCATGCCCATTTCTTGCCCTTCCTGACCCAAGCCGCCCTGTGGATCATAGAGTCATTGCCAACCCAATTGGTCTCTGGGTCAGAAAGCCTTACTTTTATTTTGATTTTGACTGACTTGGGGATTTTCCATTTTGCAAAACTATCTCTGCGGGGAAATATGGTTGGCCACGTTCACTTAATCTTCAGCCATCTATTGTCCTAAGGCATTTATGCAAGATAAGGCAACTAGAAATACTGATTTTTATAAGCAGATGTAACAGCCTCGTCACTTCATAGTAGACTTACACGGTGAAGCAGTTCTTAATATCTCTGTTTCACGACATCAAACAGAAGCTCCCAACAGACATTTTAAGCTTTGACAAATTACTTTGAGCTAAAGGACAAGGCAGAACCACAATCCATCTCTGAGATGAAGGAGAGACAAGCAGGGCACAGACAGCGTTTCTAACACCCTTACCTTGAAGTATGGCCACAGTTCTTGCCATGCTGGATGGACTCCACCCAAAGGAAAGGATCTTGGCTTCCACCACTGTTGGCTCAATGTGTCTCCTCAGGCTTGGTACATGCATAGGTCCTTAGGGGAGATAAAACACTCTCCATTGTTCAGAGTGGTGGTTTCTTGACAGATTCTCAGTCACATTTCACAAAGGACCAAGGTCGAATAGCTTTACATTTTTAGTGGCTGTTAGAACTAGCTAAATTAGAATTGGTCTGGTTGTGCTTTAGTTCCCAATCTGTTTCCTCAGGAGCTAAATCCTTGATTTATGATTCTTCTGGTTATACTGGCCTTTTTTTGTTTTTTTTTCAAGAGCATTATGTAGAGTTGTGTATCCAGGCCTGAAAAGTTTTAAAATGTTAAAATGTTATGAGAAATGGATTGGGAAAGAAAGGAATTATTACATTGTTTCAAGTTACTGCATAGCTTTGGGAAGCAAATATAAATGCACATTACACATTTCTTTATTTAATATACATATTCATCAAAGATTATGCTGCCTGCTCCTGCAGTTCATATCAGAAACATCCTCAATTACATACTCCACCATTCCAGCTACTGCTGTGATATTTCTGACAGTATCTGACCAGAAGTAAAATTGTTATTTCTGTCAGTATCTGGCCAGAAATAAAATTGAGTGTTACAGCAGCAAGTAGCATTATCAATGAAACAAACCTCTTTCTCTTTCTGACTCTCTTTCTCTGTCATATACACACACAAGCAAATAAATCACTGTCAGAATCAGCACAGAGGAACGAGCATGCTGCACTACAAGGTTGTAGCATACAGAGAAGTCCAGAAAGCTTACTTTCTCTGTTCTTCTTACAGCAACCAATTTTTAAATATAGGTGAGAGTTTCCTGCTGTTCTGTGGTACACACCCCTCAGTTAACTCACAGTGAAGTTGGCTGAAGCAATGCTCAGACAATTGTTGTACAAGTTCTGCCCATTAGTAGATCACTTGTCAATACAAACTAGTCAATACAACTGTGAGCTACACTCTCTCAGATAGATTACAAAATGACATGTTTCTCAAGATACCTTTTCAGGTACTCTTGCCCACAGTGAATTATATTTTCTAGCTCCCCTGAATCCAGATGGGATCATGAAAACATTTGAGCAATGCAACTTTATATTCTACATTGTGATGGAACTCAGATTTAAGCTTCTATCAAGCAATAATTTTATTTTGTCTGCACAGTTGAATCTAGCTGTTTATTAGTGGGATGGAGGTGAAGAATAGCCAGAATGAAAGAAAAGGAAGATCCTTCCACATTCATGTGCTAGCAAAGTAGGATAAAATCAGTCCAAACAGAAGTGGTGGTTTGAGGTAATGTATCAAATAAATAGTCATGGGGTGAGGACAAGTCTAGTTTTTGTACATAATCACATAATTAAAACAGGACATGAATCTAAGTCAATCTATAAAAGTGGAACACTCTAAAAGTAGAATTATTACAGTATTTGCCTACAGTTTCACTTCTTCATCCTTCATAAGCAATATACAGCCAATGAAATTAATATTTGTATTAATACCTAAGTAAGTCATAAATATAAATTTCAGTGAGAGATAATTTCCCTTTAGTTTTATAGCATCCTGAAGAAAAGAGCTAAGATTCATCCCATTGCTTACAATGTTGTTCTCAGCCTTAAATAGAGATATAATTTTATGGAGTGAAGTTAATAGAAATCAAGTCCCATTTAAAATTGTTTTGTTTCTTTTGGATGAAAGCAACAATCTATGAAAGCCTAGCAAACACACAAAATATCAGTATGGAAATGTGAGGAAATCTGTTATAAATTCTAGAAAATTTAAAACGATATGTTGTTTCAATAATCTGAAATTAATCATTGTTTTATGTCCTATATAGATCCAACATAAGAAATAAATTATTTTATATTTTGAGTTCAATCCTGCAGTCTTTGGAAATCAAAACAATACGTCTTAAAGTGAATAAATACAATTACTCTGAAAAAAATTGATTGCATGGGCAAGACATAATTCATCCAAGTACACATGTCTGAGAAGAAAAGTAAACAAAATAATTGATACACAACAGAAAAGTTTATTGCAGTTACAAGGTTAAAGGCCAAATGTTCTTTTCTACACTAGTATTGCAAAAAGTACCTTGATCTACTATGAACTGTTTTAAAGTGAAAACTTTAAAAGGAAACTAGAGGTCATTATCTGACTCAGCAAAAAGGATTATCATGCTGCAGTCAGCAGTCAGCAAAAATGTTCCTGTTATTTTTAAAGTTCCTATGCAATTTCAAATTTTATTTTTTTTTCAGAATCTCTTTATTTTTAATTATGTAGAAAGAGATTATCAAGTGATTATTGAAATTCTGTAGTACAAAAGTAATTTGTACTGTTTTTCATTTAGAACTGAAAATCAAGGCTGACAAAATCTCTGTTTAGTAGCATACCTAATGTTCCTAAACAGGAAGACTGATGGCTGGTTGTCCCATTACTAAATATTCAGATCTGTAGTAATATTGGCAGAAATAACAAAACAAATTATTGAAGTGAGTTTGTTGGTTTTTATTTGTTGATTGTTGTTTTTGTGGTTATTGTTTGTTTTTTCCTGTCATATTTTTCTATGAGAAGCTCTTCTTCCACCTCAGACAGTTAAAACATAAATAACCCTGACATTTTGTATTGTAGTTGTCCTTACAACCATTGGAATTTCCCATCAAGACCCAAAGGAAATCATCAGGGAATCATCAACCAAACTGTAGCACATCCAGATGATTTTCCCCCCACTTTTATAATTCTGCCTGAAATTTTGACAGCCAATGCAGGCTACTGAAGTGTGCCTTTACTTGCAATAATATTATCACATCCTGACATCGTTTCCAGATACGAGGCCCATTTAGTTGTGAGAATGAAAACAAACCATAATTTCCTGAAAGAAATTTTGCCTATGATTCCATTTTTGAATCTCCATGTATATAGAACTGTTGGAAGGGAATTTCAAAGATCAAGTCTAATCACCTGACCAACTCAGAACTAACCAAAAGTTAAAGTATATTGGTGAGGACATTGTACAAATGCCCACTGAGCACTGACAGGCATGGGGCATCAACCACCTCTCTAGGAAGACTGTTACAGTGTTTGACCACTCTCATGGTAAATAAATTGTTCCTAATGTCCAGTCTGAATCTCCCTCCCCTGGTGCAGTTCCCATACATCCTGCAATCAGTTCCCAGGGAGCAGAGACCAGCACCTCCCTCTCCACATCACCTCCTCAGAAAGTTGCAGCTAGCAATGAGGCTGCTGCTGAGTCTCCTTTTCTCCAGACTGGACAACCCAAGTGTCCTCAGCCTCTCCTCGTGGAACATGCCTTCCAGGCCTGTTACCAGCTCTGTTGCTATCCTCTGGACGCTTTCAAAGGCCTTGTCATCCTTATTATATTATGGAGACTAGAGCTGCACACAATATTCAAGGTGAGGCCACACCAGCACCAAATACACTGGGAGGATTTCTTCTTCTGACTGGCTGGCTATGCTGTGGTTAATACACTCCAAAATGCAGTTTGCCCCCCTTGTCTGTCAGGGCACGTTGCTGGCTCATGTGGAGCCTGCTGTCAACCAGCACCCCCAGCTCCCTTTCCTCTGAGCCACTCCCCAGCCAATCGTCTTCCAGACTGTGGCTGCATCTGGCATTGCTCCATTTCAGAATACGGAAGATGATGTTTACAAGATGAAGTAGAGAATTCTCTGAAACTGGCATTTAGAAACCTTAGTTACCTCTTCCATTGCATGAGATCCCTTATAGACACTTTTTCATCTCTGAAATGTGCCTTTTTATGAACATGCACCCTGATTTCTGAAGATCTGTCAGAGAGTGGAATGATCTACAGGTTATGCATGAATGTTGATATTCCAGTCAGAGAGTGATGTGGTAAACATGTTAATAGTGGTTTGCTAATATGTAATCCTGCCTGTAACTATTCATGTTCATTGCCCCCCTCTACTCTGCCCTTGTGTGGACCCACTTGGAGTGCTGCATCCAGGTCCAGGGCCCCCAGCACAAGAAGGATGTGGAGCTGATAGAATGGGTCTAGAGGAGAGCTACACAGATAATCATGGGGGGTGGAGCACCTCTCTTACAAATAAAGGCTGAGAGTCAGCCTATGGAAGAGCAGGCTCTGGGATGGCCTCTGTGCAGCTTTTCTATATTTAAAGGGGACTTATTAAAAAGTTGGAGAGCAACTCTTTGCTCAATTAGATAATAACAGGACAAGGGGGAACAGTTTTAAACTAAAAGAGGGGATATTTAGATTAGAGGTTAGGAGGAAATTATTCACTCAGAAGGTGGTGAGGCACAGGAAGAGGTTGCCCAGAGAGGTTGTGGATGCCCCATCCCTGGGGGCCAGGCTCAAGATCAGGCCCTGAGCAACCTTGAGCATCCCTGTCCATGGCAGGGGGATGCAACTAGATGATCTCTGAGGTCTCTTCCAACCTGAGCCATTCTACAATTCTATATAGGGAGTACAAAAGGATTTACCAATATAAATCAATATTGTGGCAGATCTGTTGGCAGATATCAAGGAATACAAGGGACATGACTGTCTCTGATAAGATTCCTCTACCCCTGTGTACAACCCCTCTAAGGGACTGGGTTAGTATGGGGACAATATTACAAGTGAAACCCAGATTCATTTCTTGAAGGCAAGGAGAAGATTCATACTGTCAGTTTATAATTGGTGCTAGACCTTTGGGGCATAATTTATTTTACTAAATTTAGACATCTGTATGTTAGATGGCTAGTCCAATTCAATGCTTGATTCCTTCTATGAAAACTTCAAAGACAGAGCTTATATAGAGAGTCATTCCTAACACATATTTTAAGATGGGAGGAATCAGTTCCTGAAGAAACTCTCCCTTTTCTTTTAACTATAGAGAAAGCCCAACTAGCTTTCATGTCATTTTCATATGTCAAAAATTTGATACAATTAATACAATTTTTGGCAAAATATGTAGAATCCACAAGTCAAGATATGGGTGAACAAATTTTAGGATTAAGGAATGTATTATTTTGCCATACCAATATCAGAAAAATATATTCAGATCTATCCAAAAACTGAAACAAAATATTTGTATTATTTTACAATATTACAAATTATTGATGTTAAATGAGCAGATCCTTTTAATTCCAGTCAGGATCTCCCATGTAGCTGCTTAAAAACCTCTCAGTCTGTTCTACAGTACATTATTCTAGAGCAATCCAGTTTCTAATCACCCATGTATTATATTATAGTTGCAGGAGAAACCTCAGTATTTATACTTTTTATTTCATTTTATCTTCATTCTCTTTGCCTGACTTACAGTAAACACAAGCTCTGTTTTCATTTTATAAATTACTGTAGCTCTCCTGCTGCAGGATAAGGAATGGATTTTTGCATGACAATGTTGAAGCATCTGGGAAAAGGTATGAAATATTTTTATCCTGAATGCACAGATCTGGAGTTGTTCACATCTTTTTTTAGTGGTTAAGAGAATATGTTGTATCATTTCAAGAATTTGCTATACTGTTTATTTTGAATGGAAGGTTCACTCACATGTTGTTAAGATCATGTTAGTTTATTCAAGGTCATGTATTGTTTTGTTACTTTCACTTCCAATTTAATTACCTTGCACAAAAAGAACACACCCAAAATTATGAACAATTTCCAAGAAAACATTAATCAAATTTTGATACTGAACAAAGGATTTGAAAAGGAGAAAGAAGGTACTCCAGAGCTAGAGAACTGGTGGAGGATGAAGAAAGCAATAAACAAACCCCATACATAACAAATCATGTTCTAGTTGATAGTAAGGGATATTTTCCAAATAAAAACTGCAATACTGATGTATTAGATAGAGACATAAAAAATTAATATAAGTTAAGACTTCACCTACCCTACTTTAACAACTAAATATTAAACACTAACACAAGATGGCAGAGTTCTAGAGTCGACAGAGAAAAGAAGGTAAAAGAAAACTACTGCAGCTATTCTGAGAAAAGCAGACTAGATCTGGCTATGGGGGTACTTCTTTCATTGACAGTTAAATAACACCAGACAAATGGCTTAGATTAGACAGATACATTGTACATGTATAAAATGTATCTTACCACAAAGCCCAGCCAGGTTACTTACTAAGGAATCCTCTCCAATACTGAATTTCAGGGTCAA
The DNA here is from genome assembly GCA_011075105.1 of Heteronetta atricapilla. Taxonomy (NCBI): domain Eukaryota; kingdom Metazoa; phylum Chordata; class Aves; order Anseriformes; family Anatidae; genus Heteronetta; species Heteronetta atricapilla. Next base: position 18,150,194 of record CM021763.1, read on the forward strand.
GACTGTTTAGAAGTGAAACAGGAATGATGATCAAAAACCCCTTATGTGATATATATTGGCACTGGACTGACTGTACTCCAAACCTGAGTCTAATTTATCAGACCTGCACCTGACTTTCAGATTTTATGTCCCTTTTTCAGCCTTCAAAGGATCACATTTTTATTTCACTCAGTTACATATGAGAATTCCATTTTTTGTCAATTTCACCATGTCAGATAAAAATTAACTTAGAAGAGACTTTATAACAAATAGTCTATAATTTATAGATAACTGATTCCTAAAAGGTAAAAAATAAAATAAAAATAAAATGAATAAGTAAATAAAATCCTGTAATCTTTCAAAAGAAAGCTAAAATGTCATTTTGGGGTTAAAAAAAAAAAATACATTGACTTAGCAAAAAATAAAGGCAAGTGAATTTCATTAGATCACTGTATCTCACATGGGAGATATTGTATGAGTTTAATTTCAGAAACCAGTTAGATATTGCATGGGAGATATTGTATGAGTTTAATTTCAGAAACCAGTTAGACATTGTTTAACATTGTTTCCTGTTTAAGAAAATAAACTCGACAAAACTTCAAGGCACACTCTGTACTGATCTCTACACATTCATTAAAATCCACCTATCTTTCACATAAAGCTCCCCAGCAATTTTCGTTTTAAACAAAACAAAACAAACAAACAAACAAGACTAAACTTTGACCCTCCATTAATCTTAGATAACTAAAATCCTTCTAAGTGTTAGACCTGGGATAAAGAACTGCAGTTTCAGAGATATCACACAATGCATTGGCAGGAAAAGGCGTGGATAGCTTGCACACGAAATTTCCTGAAAACTGTGTTTGTAAGGAATTTGCTTTGTTATAAAGCTTTTAAATCCATCCTACTTCATATTAAACACTGTTCTTTTGAAAACATACATCTTCCAATGTTTTTGCTTCCCACAGCAAATTATAGTATACAGTTTTCCCTCAAATGTTTCTGTTCTAGTAAGAACTTAATTGTGTATAAAAATCTGCCTTGCCTTTCATAGATGGGAAAATATCATCTATTAATTATTATAGCATCTGTTTTTATACTGACCTCTGTAACAGGAAATAGAGACCACAAGTGACCCAATAAAGCTGGTGATAAAAAATATAAATAACATCTTTGCTTTCTTGCTATTGTGTTGGCTTTTCTGCAGTTGAGGTCAGTGTGTGTGACAACATAACTCACACAGTCTCCTGCAGAAAGATATGGGAGGAGATCTGTGTGTTTATGTGCAAGTTACAGGAGAAAGAAGCTGTTAGGGTCAATCTGAAAATTAATTCTACTTCATCAGCTGTTTTTGATAAACAGTACACAAATAGTGTTCAGTTACACACAATGTATAATGATGGATTTGACTAAAAATACATATCTCTACTGACAGATGCTGTATTTTAATAGCAAACCTTTCTCATATTGAAATAATGTGATTATTTAAAAATAAAACTCATGCTGTTGAAAAGTTATCCCATTCTTTTAATTCTAAATTTTCTCTTGCACTTTTTGACTTTACAGTGTTTTGCCAATTTCAAAATAATAATAATAATGAAAAGATAATAATAGAAAAAAAAAAAAAAAGTATCACATATAGTCTAATGACTGTGATTTCAAAATGGCATCTTAAAAATGCTATTAGATGGATTTGAGCAATTGAAGCATCAGATTTTTCTTTGTAGAGAGAACAGTAGGTCAATATCTCTTCAAAATTTCATAATAAATTTTACCTTCCAAAACAAAGTCTGGGAAGTAGGAAGTCTTTTCATTAATCTACTAAATTAATCTACTAAATTCATTAATCTACTAATCTACTAAAGTGTTTGGTAACTTTAAACAGGTATCTATGATCTGTCAGTTCCCAAATATTGCCACAAAATTTCAGCAAATTTACCTTACATTTCAGTCTTTTACTAGCTTTCTTGTAAAGGGCACAATTTTTTTTTTTCACTTTCAATATCTAAATGAAAGTTATTTAAGACCAAAATGTTGTTGCATTGGTCTTTTTGTTTGATTGTTTGTTTTACATTAAAATTTTAAATACAAATGATGTGAATGGAATTAGTTGAAATTGAGTTCTAGGTTTAAACATTACTGGAGAAAATGGCAAATACATGATCAAACTGATAACTGACAACATAATTGCACAAACAACTCTGGAAAAGAGAACAAATTCAGAAAAATTCAAAACTAAAAAAAAAAAAATGTCTGAAAACACTATTTTCTTGACAAAATGTGTTCACCACAGTTATCCAAAGTTGTTATCTTTTTATCATCCATCTTACAGCAAGTGTATTTTTTTCTCCTTTCCTAATTATGGTGATGAATCTTCTTTTGTCATCAACATATGTAACAAATGTTGGTAACTACTATACATAGCAAGCACATTTTAGCTTTGACTGACTCATCCCTTTGAAAATGCCCACTGGCATTCTTTGAATAAATAATGTTGAAAGTGGTTTCTCTCTTTTCACAATTATTTGAAAAACAAAAACTCCATATATCTATTATATGGGCTTTAATGTAATAGAAAGGTTATCTCCCTACCAATGAACACATAATCAACATTTGGCTGTTACACCAGTTGTGTGGGTGAAAAATTAGAAGTAGAAAAACAATTGCTAATCTTAGCTACCTTCTTAGTGTCTTAGTGTCATAGTGTCTTAGTGTATAGTCCCTTTCAGCACACACAGTTAAATTCTATTGCTATTGAAGTTATCAAAATATTTGTAATGATTTTTTCTAAATTAAGGATTCCATTCCCAGGATTCCATTCCATCTACAGTGTCTACTTCTACATCATAGCTATCCACCAGAGAATCTTATAGACAAAAGAGAGAAAAAGTTCAGATGAGTCAGCTAATTTCTTTTAGACCTCTTACAGGATGTCATTTTTCACTCACAGGGAAAGCCTGTTTTTCTTCACTGATTATAAAGAAAGCTTGAAGTTCAGGTAGACCTATCTACATTCACTCAGATAAACTTTAATAAGTTTTTACAAACTACAAGTGACATCTACCAATGTAAAGTATATACTTCTGTGTTGCTGTATTTTCTTTCTTCAGATAGAATAGTTACAGCTTTGCTCTTACAACAGCCTTAATTCCTAAGTAACCATTATCATCCAAAATAACAAACAAAAACAAAACAAAACAAACAAAAAATAGACCTTCTAAGCAGAATTTAATGACACTAAGAGGAATCCTTTCTGTTGGATGCTATGACTATGGAAATGTTTAGACTCCATTTTTTAGGAATTCATTTTGTGAGACCATGAGACAAGAAAATTTACAGAATTATTTAATGTTGTGTGCATGCCTACTAATCTATCTCCTCAGCTGCTTCAATAGAATTATTTTACATGTGGAACTGTGATAGACATTAATGCAGATTAAGTTAATGTTTACATCTGTGGGGTTTGGGATTTTTTTCCTGATTTTTTTATTAGTTTTTTTTTTTTAAATTAGTTTTTTTATTAAACTGGGTGGTTTATACTGGGGAGAGAAAACAGTTTGTTAACAGGAAACTAGGTTGAGTTCATAACAAACACAGGGCTAATGATGTTCTATTTATAGTTTAACTTTTTACATCCTTTAGATGTAAAAATTATACTACTATCCAAGATTATACTGCTTTGTCCTTTTCTTCACAGCACTCCTTATACTTTGAAAATATCACAAAACTTACCCCTTAAATCCCTCTCATTTTCCCTCTTGAAATCCCCCAAACCTGTTTAAATCTTATCAGCTTATACTTGTGATCCACTCATTACAGTTGTAAATTCTTATATTGCAAACAACCTCCTAAAAACAGTAAATATATAGTCATGACTGACTTCAGTTAATAGCATGAAACTTGTTGACATTGCTTGTGGACTGATTGCAATATTTTTATATGAAAAGCAGCTGCACATTGTGCTCAGTTATATTTTTGAGCACGTATTTCCTCTTTTAAACTGGCTTATGCTTCTCCTCTGGTGATCATGAAAAAGTTAAAAAATAATGCCAAGTTAAGCTTAGATCTTCATATAAACTTAGATTAATGCTATTGGTAATGTTCAGTGCAAGGATTTTAATAAATGGGTTTAAGTACCCCAAAACATAGTATCTTTTCAGTTCTTTTCTTTTTTTCTTTTTTTTTTTTTTGGGGGGGGGGGGGGAGGGCAAGTGGAGTTGCCCCTAACTACTCCTTTAAACCTGTATTGTTTCAAAGAAGTTGAAGCCCCATCAAAAATTTTCATCTGTGTTGGAGGAAAAACAAAACAAAACAAAACAAGACAAAACAGTTAATGGGTTGAATAGGTTGAATAAATCTAAAATAAATATTTTTAAAAAGCCTATTAAACAAGCAAAATTATATTTTGACTAGTACTACATAAATATACTTACTACATAAATATATTTCATATTTTAATTTGACTAAAACAGTGTATCAAATCACAACTCTGTGCTCTTCAGTAGGCCAGACTCAACAATCACAATAATATCCTTGGCCTTAAAATCTGTTCTGTGTGGAAAAAAAAAATGGCCATTCCACTGGAAATACTATTCCTCCACTGTAATAGATTTTCTTATGCATTTTGCAGGCCTAAATTTTTGGAAACAAGTCATTATAACATCATGAAATGCAAGCAATAAATAATTTATGTAACAAAAAATAACTGCATCTCAGGTCTGCAAAGACAAGTGGTATGCAAAATATCAAATCAAACTAATGGAATACCTTGGGTTATTAGAAAATTGTATTCTATGTCAGATTTTAATTACTTAAAGTAAAAAATTCATCATTTCTCTGAACATATAAGGTGTTTTTTTCAACAAAGTAGTCTCAATACTTAAATAGTAGTCTCAAATAAAGAAAACCAAGTAGTATTTAAAAACTGTAAATGAGTATGAAATAAGGATAATGCATCAAGAAAGGTCAAATGAAATTATAATATGTAAGTTTTACGATACAATATTATCATTACATAATACTATAATTACTTGTTTCATTATATAACATATACTTTTACTACTTACCCTAATTTTAATTCTACTAAATACATAAATTTACCAGCAACCTGAAACACAAAACATTCCCTTACTAATTTTCATGAGACACTTCCTTAACAATTTTCCTATCCAGCTCCATATGTAGATAAATTTTGTAGGAAAAGTCAGTAGGGAAAAAAAAAAAGAAAGATATGAGAAAAAACAGATCAGGTTCAAAATGTTCTTGACATTCACTCTAAAATCTTTATTGGTTCACATACAAACATATATTGATACCATCTTCAAAATTTAAATGAGCAAATCAGGTTTCAGTAGTTAGAAAGATTTGAATTTCCTCAGTTTATTTAGAAAATCTTACTATGTACTTATGCTGTTACTATGTACCTAGTGGCATAACTTTCTTGATATTTTCCATAGATCTAATAACAGTATAACAAATTGTTCTCTAATTCAAGTTACTTTCTCTTTCAGTTTGAGAGGCTTGTTTTTTGTGCCTAGAAATCCTGTGACTTCTCAAGGCTCTCTTCTCCACAGCTTTGCTCTTTCCCACGTGAAATACACAATACTGATTGAGCATCATAATCACTACTATGAATCTTGTTGCCATAGCGACAACTAAGATGGCTGTCTTATCTTAAACTAAGTATTGTGTCTACAAGGCACAGCAGTGTAGTCATCACCGTGGTCTAAAATCCCCTTTCTGCACACCTTTCTTTATTCTGCTACTTAGGACAGTCTGCATGCTGCTCTGAGTGCTAGCTGGCTACACAGCTTGAACAAACCAATATAGCAAGTTTAAATATAACGGTAAAACTAGATGTAAAATAATTCCAAGTGTATGTAAATTAGTTCTAGGAATGGCTGCAGCACAGACAGTGTAATTACTGAACTGTATGGAAAGAAAAAAATATATATTTTTAGCATTTTTATCCCACATACTTTGTTTTTATTCCTATTCACTACTCAGTTATCTTCCTCCATGAAATCAAGGTACACTCTTTGATGGTTCAAAAAAATGGTTGAATGGCCAGGCCCAGAGAGTGGTAGTGAATGGAGTGAGATCCAGCTGGCAAGCAGTCAACAGTGGTGTTCCCCAGGGACTGGTGTTGCAGCCCATCCTCTTTAATGTCTTTATTGCTGATTTGGATGAGGGAATTAAGTGCTTCCTCAGGAACTTTGCAGATAACACCAAGTTGGTGGGAAGTATCGATCTGCCGGAGGGTAGAAAGGCCCTGCAGAAGGACCTGGACAAGATGGGTCAATGGGCAGATGCTAGGGATGAGGTTCAACATGGCTAAGTGTCAGGTCCTGCACTTTGGCTGCAACAACCCCATGCAGTTCTACAGGCTTGGGGCAGAATGGCTGGAAAGCTATACAGAGGAAAAGGAACTGGGTGTGCTGACCTATGTTCACCTGAACATGAGCTGGCAGTGTGTCCAGGTGGCCAAGAAGGCCAATGGCATCCTGGCTTGTATCAGGAATAGTGTGGCCAGCAGAGTGATCATTCCCCTGTACTCAGCTCTGGTGAGGCTGCACCTCGAGTACTGTGTTCAGTTTTGGGCCCCTCACTACAAGAAGGACATCGAGGCCCTGGAACATATCCAGAGAAAAGCTGGTGAAGGGCCTCGAACACAAGTCCTATGAGGAACAGCAGAGGGAACTGGTGTTGTTTAGTCTGGAGAAGAGGAGGCTCAGGGGATACGTTATTGCTCTCTACAATGGCCTGAAAGGAAGGTGTGGGGAGCTGGGGCTCGGGCTCTTCTCACAGATAACTAGTGATAGGACTAGGCGGAATGGCCTCAAGTAGCACCACAGGAGGCTCAGGTTGGAAATTAGGAGACATTTCTTCTCAGAGCAGTCAGGAATTGGAACAAGTTACCCAGGGAAGTTGTGAAGTTACCATCCATGGGGGTGTTTAAGGAAAGGCTGGCCATGGTACCTAGGGACATGGCTTATTGGGTGACATTGGTGGTAGGGGGATGGTTGGACCAGATGATCTTGAAGGTCTTTTCCAACCTTAATGATTCTATGATTCTATTAAGTGAAAACTTTCAGGCAGACCAGCTCAGTACTGCCACAGACATCATTTTCCTCATTGGTACAGTCTTATCTAGCAGCCTACCTTGGAGCTATACACACCAGTATCCATGAAATGAATAGATAATGATAAACCTAGAAGCTGGAATAATGATAAACCTAGAAGCTGGAATAAATGCTTTTATTTTGTCAGAAGAGTAATCCAGGAGCCTAAAAACTAGGTCTGGATCTACAAAATACATTTCTTAGATCTTTGTGATGGCTGACCCCAAATCAGCTTAAAAAGTGGGCTGCAAATGTCAAGTGGATAAGCTGCTTAGCACCTTTCCTGGAAAAAAAAAAAAAAAAAAAAAAAAAAAAAAGCAGAATATTTCAAAATCTCAGCAAAAAACTACCAAAAGTATTTTACTTCTGGCTCTGAGCTATTTTCAATCAGCCATACATAGATGTCACAATTATTTAGATGTGAACTGTGGCAAGAGTTTCATAGAAGAAATACAATTTTGACATCTGTGATATATGTATTCCTTGCTGGCTGCATAAAATAGTTTCAGAAAAGGCCATGACCCTCTGAAAAGGATAGGAAATGGGAATGGGAACAAACATGGTCAAGGGTATAACCATTTGTGTTACTTTAACAAGACCATTCATGAAAACAAATTATTTTCTTTTAGCAGTCACAATTATACTCTGTCCTGGAGACACAAGACCTTATGTTAGAGCCTGGAAGGCTTCTAAAAGAGTTGCAGATCCCAGGCAGAGAAATGTATCTTAGGTGCATAGGTATTTGACAATGGTGCCAGATCGAGTTAATCAAGAAGCTGCAACCTGCTCTGGCCAAGGTAAAAAAAAAAAAAAAAAAAAAAAAAATAGTTTGGCTGCAGACTGTGGGGAGCAATATTCTCCTGAATTGCTCCACAGGGAGTTATTTGGTTTGCTGAGCTAGCTTTAAAGCCTCTACAAAAAGTGCTGACCTGAACCAAGGTCTTGGCTTTGAGCCCAGCCCCACTAGCGAAACAAGATTTCCATAGACAGTAAGCACAAATTAATCCAGGCGTAACACTCATATCCACTGACTCACCAATAAACACACTGTTATTAATAAAATCAATTCTGCCTCCGGCAGTTATTTTAGCTATTTTAACAACCCTATTGTGGTCACTCAAGCTTTGGACTCAACTACATTCTAATAAACCATCTTTGATGAAGGTAACACAATTACTTTAAATAGAAAGCATATGACATAGTCTGGAGAAACTAATTTGTCCATGCTTGTTACACTGGGGAATATCTTGAAGATGAAGAGAAATTGTCTTTAGGCCTGACAAATGTGTAGAAAATAACTCTTGTATCTTCCACCTATATACAAAACACAGATCACTCTGGAGATGCTTCTGTTAATGCTCTAACATCTGAGTCAACATTATGCTACAACAGAACAATGCCCATCTTTCCACAGAGTTCCTGCTTTATGACATTGGTAACAAACAGTTTTGAAAATTTCAAGAGAGAACTTTCTCCTTGCCCTTTGAATTTCAAGTACTAGTCTCTAAACCCTGTTACAATTTCCTGCCAGCTAAAGGAGGTATCTCCATCTTTTTCTTTCTTTCTTTCTTTCTTTCTTTCTTTCTTTCTTTCTTTCTTTCTTTCTTTCTTTCTTCTGATTACTTTTACAACAAATAGAAAATATTTTAAGACACCACACAAATGGTGTAATGATTATAGATAAATAGTATATCTTCTATTAATTTCTTGTTCTGTTGCTTGTAATCACAGAATCAAAGAATGTCCCGTGTTGAAATGGACCCACAAGGACCATTGAGTCCAACTCCTGTGTCCAGCTCCTGAATAATTAGAAAGGAGAATAATGCAGTATGAGGAACTTTGTTTTGTTTTATAGAATATGGGTTTTGAGACTAACAAAAAGCTACTAATCGCAAACTCTTATTGTCAGAACAGAACTTCAATTATGACCATATACGTTAAACAATTCCTAGGAAGTGCTGAAGTTATATTTGCTACACCCAACTATCATTTCACAAAAATTGAACACAGCTGTTTAGTTTTGTATCAGGAAAGATTGCTACTATGTGATTAAAATAATGTAAATATTGATCTAAAGGTTCTTCTTTTAACTCATGACGCATGAACCTGTAGATACCTACTCTGACTGAGCACTAACCTGTTTGAGTCTGTAAGGTTCTCCCGACATTTAGGATTTTGTCTTTGCATGGCTAGAACTATGCTTCCAAAGCAATTTGGTATCTGAATCAGACCTCCAGATCACACACTCTTCTCCTCAGTTTTCCTAAAGAGTCAGTTCCTACTGACACACACAGAGTATGCTTAGCACAAAATGACATAATTAGTCTCCTCAAACTATGCAGTTGCCACCACTTCTTTGAAGGTATGGCTGAAAGAAGAGACTGCATCCACCTTTTCTGTAACAGGCTAATGTTTATAGCATTCATTGGGAAACATGAATTCCCTTCCTTTCACAGATTCACAACCTCATCTTGCACCCCAAGGAAAATGTCCAAGTTTTGAGACCTTTGGCAAGATGTATCAAAGTTGTTTTTGTAGTGATGAGAAAGTCCTTATCTCTGGTTCCTTCTCCTAGGACCATATGCATTCTACACAATGCTCAGGACACTCCTATGTGGGTGAATTAACTTACACTGACTGAGTAGATCTGAACCATCAGAACAAAAGCACAATGTCCTGGAATATCTGGATTTTACTCATCTTACAGGACATATATATCTGCATATATGTACCATATACACTTAAGGAGATCACATCTCATGACTTAAAAAGCTACATAACTCAGCCTGTGGTACCTCGGCCTACTGTGATACCTTCCAGAGTTACAGAGCTCTAGATGATCTCTAAAGGACTCTTCCAACTGAACTCTTCTATTCTATGCTTCTGCTACCTCTTGCTGGCCTGAACAAGACATAGCTATTCAGTACAAGCATTAGTTTCAACAGAATCCTGCAGCCAACGAGGCAAAAGCCTGCTGGTTATGATGTAATTCTGGGAGATTGGAGGTACAGTTTTAAAAGTCTTTCTACCTGAAATGGAACACCGATTTATAATTCTGAATTTGAAGAGGCTGGGCACCTTATTAATCTGCTAACAAAATAATATGTATTACCTCCTCTGTCAGCAGTCCACTGTTTCTATATAACTCACAAGAAAGTGCCAGACTCTGGCCTGAAGGTAGCTAGAGATGCTTATTTGTCTGTGTCATGCACTAAAATACCTAGGCTTCAAAAAGATGTGGGATTTCAGACTTGACATCTCATGTTCTTGACATTATCTTACTTCTGGAAAATCCAAATTGGTTAATAAAACCCAGTATAGGCTTCTGTATGTAACCTAGGATTGTGTCTTACCAGAGTGACTTAACCATCAAAATAAAAACATCACAGGGTTTCAGATGACAAAAACAAATTATTCACAGGGATGGGCAAGTGGAGTAGTGTGATTTAGGGTAAAGGTTTCAGTAGTTAAAAAATATTGTAATACCTTTGAAACAAAGAGTTATAACAATCTACAGGAACTGGAATCCCCACCGGCAGCTGGTTTGCAACATCCTCTAAAAAGTGGCAACCTGTTGCTCACTGTAGAGGGATTGTTGTGAACTTGTAATTTGTCTTAAAATCACAGTTGTGTGTTTGTTTGTTTGTTTTAAAATGCAATCACTGTAAGATCTTAAGTTTCTGCACTACAGGGATGTGTTTATTGAGTGTGCTCAGGTTTTATTCATTTGGTTGGTTTTGGTTGGTTATTTTTGTTTTTCCTAAATCTATGCCATTAAAAATATATTAGCGTCATGATCAGGCTCATGTCTCTGTAAAAGCAAATCTATTTTTTTTCTTCCTAATCATAAAGGATAAAGGAAAACCTGGTAAGTGTTGTGCATTTAAATGTTGGTTTTCACCTAGCTGAACAAAATAAAAGAAATTGAAGAGGATTGTGTGTAAGCATCAGGGAAAAGGGGAAGAGTTAAAGTTTCTAACTCTATTGCGGTAGAAAGAAAGAAAATAGAATAAACCTGAGACTTTCCAACAGGGATACTGCAGTCACATACAGCTTTTTTTTCTGCAACTATACAATAATAAGTAACTATTATATAGCCCAGCTATGAATGCAACAAATGCAATGCATTACAGCATAAAAATCTTTAGACAGATTAATTTTTTGAGAAATTATAATCTACCAGATAGTCTCCCTCCACAGCACCCTCACAGTTATTTTTTACATTATTTATTTATTTATTTACATTATTTTTTATGAAGTTTCATAATTGGACTCTATCAGAAGAATGAATAATAACGATTATGCAACATACCATAAACAGGACTTAAAAAAAAAAAAAAAAAAAAAAAGATGCTAATGATTAAGAAGCTGTAATAAGAAGATATACAAGTGGAGTGCAGAAAGCCCAAGATAATAAGAATCAATTGATCATTTGTCTCTAAACTGTGGCCTCATTTCAAATATATTAGCTGATAAGTTACAAGTACCTTTAACAAAATAAACTTTAAAACATACTGTAGTGTCTAGTTCAACACCTTGACTTTGTACAATAAAATATGAATTTATTCCTTTCACCTCCCCCACATGAAATTACCAGTTCTATTCCCTGCAGACTCAATGTCATATCTCCAACGGCATAAGTGCTGCAGAAAAATGTGTCAACAACAACAACAAAAAAAATGGCTGAAATAACCAGGTAAAAGAGAGTATAATGATTTTTAACTTATCCAGTTGAATGAGTTAAACAGTCTTGTGAGTTTCTAGCCTTATTTGTAGCTTTGAAAAAACATGCATTCATCTTAAAGCCTGGTCACGTATAACAGTTTGAAGATTTTTGGCATAATAAATAAGTAAATAAGCAAGCAGAAAATTAAAATCATGTTGCAAGAGAAAACTATGAATTAGGATTTAAATAAAGTATTTTCTTTGCAAGAAGCTTATGTGAAATAAATTGAAATGGTGCAGAAAATTATGATTTCTCTTAAAAATCATAAATACTAGTTTAATATAAAGATCCTTTTACATGAGTATAAAATGACAATCATAAAATAAAGAGGTTGGTGGCAGATTTATAACAGTAAGTGATGCCATATAAATTCATCCCTTCCTGTTCTCAGATGCTAAGTCTTCAGAAAAGGCCATGAGCTTCTGAAAAGAATAGGAAATGGGAATGAGAACAAACATGGTCAAGTAACACCATTCGTGTTACTTTAACAAGACCATTCATGAAAACATTATTTTAATCATTTGCACATCACACGTGCAAAGAAGTCGAATAAAAAGTTACAGAGAAGTTGAGATGGTTGTGTTGTTGTGATACAGACAGTTTTGATCAAGATAAGCTCTATGAACTTAGAATGAATATTGAAAAAAAATGTGCCCTGAGAAAATGCAGAACAGAAAGCAGCACGACCAAAGTTGTTAGACACTTTAAATCTGTTAAGGAGGAAAATCAGATTATTTTGTTTTGCAAAGAATACAGATTGTATATTAATTTGTTTCAGGAATGCTCTATGATTGTTGGAATATACAAGAAAGACAAACTAAGAAGACATAAAAGATTGTAGAGAATAAATTTAACACAGCACACAAAGGGCATTTTCCATAATGCTTCCTAACAACATTAATTAAACCAGCACAAGCTGCAAAACAAAAATTTTATGAAGACCTCTTTGCACAGTAAAAAGGATTTTTGGCACATTTGTACCACTAGTTAATACAGATGGAGCAGAAACGTGGGCATTCTCCAAGAATATCAAGTATTGGCTAAAAGCTGAGCTGTAAAACATGAAAAGATTTATGCATAGAGTATTGCTGGAACTATACCAGATCCTGCAAGATCTTAGTTCTGGTACTTGAATAAGGAGCCCTTGAGTATCTCAGACATAATAAAAATAAGTCTACAGCTCCACAAGTTCTGCCAAGTGAATTCTAACATGGTCTTAGAATCAGATAGGAAAAAATGGAGACTATGAAAATGAACAACAGGATAATCAAGGTGAAAGACATCTTGGAGACTGTGAATAAGCAAGCATAAGAAAAAATGTAAATGTAAATATCACTAATTTCCAGCACAATGTATCAAAGATGATGATGAGAGCTTTCAATAGTAAATCTTCACTTAGAAGCTATACCAACAAGCTCTGTACCATCTTCTAAGTACCGCATAATATAGCGTAATAGCAACAGTGAACATTGCAGAAACACGTTATGTCTCTCTTAGAATTATTGATGCTAACATACTATTCCTTTAATGGAAGTAAGTTAAAGCACACCTTTGGCTATTTGATGTCAAAGTCATTGCTCATTGCTCTCTTGTGCTACAGGAAATGAAAAATTGTTCATATCCTCTATAAGAATGGAAGAGAAATTTCATGGAAAATTAGTTCTATGTACACCACAGCCACATTATATAGAAGACCATCTACATTTGAGACTATTTTTAAAGCTTTGTTTCATGTTTGCTATTCTTCACCTTTGAGACATAATGCATTTCCACTGTTTTATTTATTTATTATTATTATTGTGCAAATAATACCCCCATAAAGGTAGAACTGGGTCTTTCTGATATTTTTTTCCTGTCTTTGCAGACTCCAATTCTTCAGTGTTTTTAAATTAATATTTAACCACCAATACTTCTATCAGATTCCATTGAACTACTAGTATACTTAATCATACATTTTCTGAAATACTTTGTTGAAACTGGATTGAAAGGAATAGTTAGAAGACAGATCATATTTAATTTATACCACTAGAAAAAAAAAAAAAAAAAAAAAAAAAAAAAAAAAAAATCCTTCCTCAGCATTCTGTGGCACTTCAGAAAGGCATAAAAATGTGCAAAAGAAAGGTATTCTTTAAATTAATTTGTAGTTTTTGTCTTATCCGTCATTACAGTAATTATTTTCTGTGATCCACTCAAACTAATATTTGTTGTGCAGATACTGAAATTATCCAATATCTTAATTACTTCTGGGCCCAAGTACACCTCGCCTGGAGGTACGTTCCGAACAGTTGCCTTGCACCCAAAGAAAAAAAATGCTGAAAAGAGACAGCAGCAATTCGATAAACAATAGGAGTTTGGGCTTTTTTCTTAATCAGTTTGGTATTCCAAAATAAGATTCCATTCTGTAATGTAATTTACTTCTTTGAAAGTGTACAAGTTAGTAGACAATGCTAGCTCAGTCCTGCAGTCCATCGTTTCTAGTGTCTTGCTTTTTGACATTGCCTAATGCAAGATGTGTAGGAGACCATGACAACTCCGCCAAATAATAATAAGAAGAAAGCTAAAAGAAAATGGGAATAACTTTATATCAGGAACATCTGTTTTTAATGTCAAAAAGTCAGACTCTCCACCATGAGGTACATTCCCCACATATGTACCAAATATTATGTATAGTTAGCTCAGACATGTTTGAAATGGTTATTTTAACCTCTGTGTAAGTTCTTATTCTCCTTGTTTTGTCCTCTGGAGTGTTTAAGTACATCACATATAGAAACTCTTCACGGTGAATTGAAAGCAAGCTCATCTCCTCCATTATTTTAGTTGAAGTACAGTGATATAAAGGGAATACAGATTTGTTTCCAAAATACCAATACAGGAAGTTACTGCCTTTTTTGAAACTGCAGTAAAATTCACAGAAATAATACCACTCAGTTGGAAAAACATGAGTTACACATTTTTCTTGTTTATTTATTTTTTTAATGACACTTTTGTTTCCTTCAATTTTATGCATAAAACTTCCAACTGGAAAAGTGCGTCTAGTCTCTTAAATTGAGAACAACAGAGCTAAGATCCCCATTCAGCAAAAGTTACACATGTGCTTAATTTCATCAGCTCTGACTAGTCCCACTGTGGTAATGAAATATATTTTATAATGTGTAAAGGCAAGCATATGCATAAATTATTGTTGAAATATGACCTTTGCTCTTAAGCCTAGCTTTGAAATTGTGCACTGCTTTATAAAATCTGCATTTCTACAGACCTACAAGTAAAAGTACACTCAATGTGTTCTCATAAAATATGAGAGAAGTTGGAAGACGTCTTTAACTGTTGTAGTGATGATTAACAGCTGTAGTTTATTAGCCACAGAGGAACTTAGAAAAATTCCACAAGCTTCCACTTATTCACCACATTCTTTGCTCCAGTTCAAAGAAAATAAGTGTTATTTCTAGTAGCACCATGATCCCCAAATCCTTAGAGATGTTTTTTTTGTTGTTGTTGTTGTTTGTTTGTTTGTTTGTTTGTTTTTTAATCAAAGGACCTTAGTTCCTCCTGTTCTATGAGCAACAAAATGATTTTTCAGCAGGTCTCAAGATGGGAACTCAGACTAGTGAAGGTGTATGTCGCTTCACCTGAGCATCACTTTTGTAAATACAAAAAAAAAAAAAAAAAAAAAAAAAAAAAAAAAAAAAGATAAATAAAGTCCTGCAAAATGGTCTTTTACTGAGTGTTTAATGAACTCTGAAAACCCCTGCCCACAGACTGGAACCTGGCTGATTATCACCTTTGCGATTTATTAGTGAAGTCATTCAGTGGGCATGTAGGGCGAAGATTTCATGCAAGTATGTTCGGTAGATAAGGACAAAGGCTGTTGTCCGGTATTTCCTCTCCGCAACGAGCAGCGGAGACGGGAGGACTTGGGAAAATCGTTCTCTGCCTGAAGGGTTGGTTACTGCACCTCCACAGCCTCAGAGGATGGGGAGAGGGTGGCTGGCTTCCTCCTACAAGCAAACTACCAGCCGTTGAGTGCATTTTTAAGAGGTGATGTAAGAGAAATTAAACGCGGCCAGCCAAACACAACCCCTGCCTCAACGATGGTTTTCTCGTGCTGAGAAGGGGGATGGAGCACGCCCAGCTCTCTTCTGCACTACCGGGAGGGGGGCTGGCCGGCGGTAGAAACCTACCGATTAATTACGAGCGGGCAGATGCCCCTTTAAGGTCTGCTCTGCTCTCCGGAGGCTGTAGCCGGAGGCTTAGAGGAGGGAGGTTTGGCTTTATTTGTACATCTTAGCACAGGGCGAGCTCCATGCGGGGGGTTTCCAAGGCTCGGAGGTCTTGTGGGGTGGGTGGGGGGGTGGGAGGAAGGCGGCGCGCGTGGGGGGAGGAGAGGCGAAATTCCTCTTGATGCGAAGAAAAAACGTAAAGACCGAATAACAAACAGGAAATGCCTGACTCGGCTGCGAGGCGGGCGGGAGGCGCAGAGCACCCGGCTCTCTCCACTCGCCCCGCAGGCACCACCGGCGGCCGGACCGCTCCCACCGCCCCGGCCCCGGGCTCCCGGCCCCCGGCTGCAGACATGGCCGCCTCCTGTTGGATGCTGACAGGTGAGGAAAGCACCCCCGGCTTCCCCATGGAGAAGCCAGGTCCCGAAAGAGCTTCTCCTCCCTCCCGGAGGGGAGTGAAACTTTCGGGGACTGGCGGCGCCGGGCACCGCGTGTCGTGGGGGGGGCGCCCCCCCCTCCAGCTTGTCGCCCAGCATCCCCCTGCCCTACAGCTGTGCTGTGGGATCGTGAGGAGCTCTTCGGTGCGTTTGTCTGGCAGCTTCTATCCCTAAAAACAGTCCTGACCCCGCGGGGTGGTAGGTTTGCACTGCTAGAGGAGGATGAATGGGTGATAAGTACCGTAACTGGCGCTGGCTTGCGGAAAAGAGGTGTACCTTGCAACTCTTCTTTAATTAAGAGGAGCTCTTCCTCCTAATTTCAGATGTTCTGAGTGGTAAAAGGGGAAGTGAGGAAACGGTTAACTACCCGGCTAACTTCTGAAACACGAGTTCATCCGGAGTTAAAATATGTAATACTGCCTTTTAGGGTTTCATTTATTGTTAGGAGTTTATTTTCTTTTTTAATAAAACAAATAGGGCAAGTACCATTCCCCCGCCCACGACAAGTCTGTGTAGTAACGCTTTGGATCTGAAACCAGAGTAATCCAAAGAGTGGGAAAGAGGTTAAGGCAAAGCTGGGATTCACATATTTGCAAACTTCGACAGTGAGCTTCCCCAGCAGCTCTTGAGCTAGCAACCAGCAGACAGTGAACCTGAGTCAGTACAGAGGAAGAAATCAATTTCATAAGAATCATTAGAATGCAGGCAACAGCAAGTGGGGAAAAGGCAAGACAAGGGTTTTTTTCCATCTTCACTTTGCTTATTGTGCAAGCACAGCATGAGCATATGAAAATCTGAATGTAGCATTTGGTGTGTCCTATCTAGCCCTTGTTCATAGGTGTCTTTATTGCTCTTATTACAGAACAATATTCCCCAAAATATGTTTTTGTTTTTGTTCCTTTACAGAGGGTGGGCTCTGTAAAGTAGCAATGATTTGGTGTGCCACAAGTCCTTTTTCAGGCTTTCAAAGCTGTCACTAGTAATACCAACAGAAAGAAAAAAAATGTGTCAAATAGGAACACATCTCAAGGGTTGGTGCTGTCCAAATCTGTCAGAAGCTTACTTATATAAATATATGAGAAAAAAAAAAAGTTGGTGTGAAAGAAAATACACTTAAAAATATGAGGAGGCACTACAGATACCAGGAACAGGATTCAAATTGTCTCAAATAAGAGGAAGACATATATAAACAGGCCAATATCATAAAGATACGAACAAGTAGATTTAGAATTACAGTGGAATAAAAATAAATACAAAATAATTACATGCTTCTCTTTCTTAGGAAAAAAGAAATCAAATACATGCAATAGCAGTCAAAACCAATCTAGAATAAAGGAAGTGTGTAGAAGTGTATGTTTGTATATGTATACTTATTTTTTTAAATTCAGCTTGGTATTGGTGAGGCTTCTGAGAATCCAGAGATAAATGAAGACTGAGACAAATGCAAACAGGCAAAAGTGCACAGAGAAGCAACAAGCCTGATAGTAGTTGAGGAAATGCAAGCGATGAAGAAAGACTGAAGAAATTAGGCTTGCTTAGGAGACGGGCAAACTGTTGAGTGTTTCAAATATACATTTTTACTATTACCTGAGAACAATTTTCCAAATGTCAATGTTCTGTTTTATGAGAGTATGCGCTCTATAAACCAACATATCCCATACAGAAAGTCGAATATAAAGCATTTAATGGATGTCCAATGAAGGATAAGAGAAGATCAAGGTAATTCACTGGACGAAAAAAAAAAATGTAAGGAATGTTCAGAACTTTCTTACTCATCATGAATCACTAGAACAGACTACTTTAAAAACCTACCTATTCACCTTCACTCGAAGTCTTGATGAAGTTGGGTAAACATGGTCAGGGATGTATAAAACTTTTTTTTCATCTCTGTTTTTTTCACCTTTGGCCTCAGTGTAAGTGGTTTGATTAGGGATCTGCTGCAGCTTCCTCTAGTCCTACTCAGAAGGGGAAGGAAGAAATCTAGCCAGAGGGCCTCCATTACTTTTTAACACTTGTTGAACTTCTTCTTATGCTTAAAAAACTTATTTTTATGCTTAGCTTGCTCCTTTCAGGAATTCTTTCTCTCCTTGTTGGTGACGATCATGTCATTTGTAAGTACTCATCTTTATTATAGAAAAGAGCAATAATTCATAACATGATTTATTCTTACTTATAGAAAAGGAAGCTGTCTCTGTCTAAAGCCTGCATAAACACAGAGTGAGAGGAAAGAATGAAAACATAGATTTGCTCTCTGCCTTTATCTCTCTGCTCTTGCAGAAGTAACATCCAAAATCTCTCAGCAGAGTTCCCCCTGTTTCAGATTCTTTCCCACTGTTTTTTCTTATCTAGGACTCTAATGTGTTTGCATGATTTCAGCTATAACAGGAGCGGGGGGAGGGGGAAGGTTCCAGTTGCTAAAAACATCACCTCTCCTTATCTAAAAAACAACCATTCTTCATAAAGCAGCTGATCAAGACTTGAAGATGTGGGACTGTCTCATGTTTTTCAAAACAACAACCTTACAAAAAAAAAAAAAAACAGCACAGCTCTAAAACCTCTGTGAATACCAGCTATCGTCGTTCTTGTCCTGTACCATGCTTAGAAAGTTCTGAAAATGGGTGATAAATTCCTGCAACTATTAGCATCTCATTTTTAAGTCATAAAGTGCGTGAGTTCTTAGATTCTTCACCTAGTCTTAAGTCTTTTACCGAGACTGGAACATACAATGCCATTTAAAACTGTTATGTTAAAGTTACAAATATTCTCTTATTTTGACACTACCAAGGTCAAGTTCACATCTCTCTTTGACATTAACAACATTAGTATGAACGTACAAACATAGTTATATGATTCTTAAATTTTTTGAGATGTCATTTTTGTACTGCTCATTCTCTGTCATTCAAACAAGTCACAATACCCACTGGTAACTTAATTTATCAGAGTAGGCAAAGCACCATCATCTTGTAGATGTTTTACTTTAAAGATGACAGGTTTTTGCTAATTGTGAATAACACTTAAGTCTACTGTTGCCACTAAATACTTGTGGATATTACTTTTGTTCATAACTGTATAAAGTCTCATCATTATTTGTTTGAGAAAGGACTTCAGTGAATCTCAAAATGTCCCTACAACAACAATTTAACATGTTGAGTGGCAACCCTTTAATTTTTGAATGTTGACTTGTTTTTTTAATGCAGCAACTGTGTTTATGCTTAGCAGCAAATCACCTGCCTGAATGAGCTAAGCACTTATTTTCTATTAGTAGTGGATGTCAACTTGCAAACTTTAAGTGAAATACATAGTACCTGCAAGGATGTGAGGCTGCTTATTAAAATTAGACTGGAACCAACAACCATAGAAAAGTTTATAAGCAACATCAAAAGAAGAAAAATGTTAACGTGGAAGGCTAATATGCTAATTATATTTAAAGAATGGCATGAGGTCTACCACCACAATTTTATAATCACAAAGAAGGTAGACAAGAAAACTCACCCTAATTGCACCTATGCAGTATCTACATAGACAAGTAAAAGGAACTCTTAGGGGAAAACTAAATGCACTCTTTCTACCTAAGCCACAAAACGTTAATACAAAATTGAGTACACACAAGCCTAAATTAAACAAATAATTATGCGTGTGCTTATGTTATATTCCCTTGGGTGGTCCAGTTTCCTTCTGTGAAACTATTCATGCTAACAAAGTTCAGCATGTGTACTCACAGGAAGAAAGTCTGAGGTCTCACAAATAAATCCTCTTATGTAATATCTGATAAAATTGTTTTTACATCAGTATCAAGATTAGAAACACTAAATGCATGTTACTGGGCCAAATCTGAGTTCAGTGTCCTGTTGCAGCCAGTGGCAAGTGCTAGATACTTGAGAGAAATTTATGTTATTTACATAAATTACATCATAATGGGAGATAAAGGATGATTTTCTGCTCGCTTTAGTCTTGTATCTCATTCAATTGAAAGTCCAAAGCCTTTCAAATTTTTTCTTTAAAAAAAAAAAACTTCCTGTTAATAAATTCACGTTTGCCACATTCTCATATCTAAGAGGATGATCTTTTGCTTCTCCAGTTATGACTGACCGTATATGTATCAGTGAGTTTCAAAACTTACTTTATCTGCTCCTATTGCCCGGAATCATTTATCATGGCATATTCATCTACTTTCTCAGATATTTTCATTCTTCTCAATCTTCATTCATACAGGCATTCTTCCCAATCCATATCCACACAAGCATTCTTCTATTTTCTGTTACTTTTCCATATTTCTTTCTAAATTTGCACCATGCTTTCTAAAGCAGTGTTCAGTACCACACACAATTGCAAATTAAGAAGCAGAATTTACATCATGGTTTGTTATCACTTTTATGTTAGTTGTGGTTTGTTAAATTTTTCTGTGCTGCACATTGAGTTGCCTGGTTTGTCAGGTCCCTTTTCTGTAAAAGGATCATTGAACTAATTCATGTTATCTTGATAGTTTACAGGGGTTTCCATTGCGTATTACTTAGTGTTAACATCAGATTCCATATGAAACATGCCACCTCAGACGCTTCTCTCAGACTATCATACTCAGACTGAAACCACCAGAAGCTTCAGAAAGCAGCTCAAGGTTTTGTACCTGTTCAAGTATAACTGAAGCTAGAATGTGTGGAAAGATACATAAGCTTAAACCAAACCTCTAGGCTGAAGCTGTTTTTAAGAGCAATGTCCACACAAATTTGTGTTCTGGTGTTGCCTTGGACTGATTTTTGTAGCACTAAGTGCTGCCTCCCCAGCCTTTCATGCATTAACAAGTGACAACACGGCCTGTTCTCTGCGACTTTTTAAAATGTGGCTTTTTTAAGTACCATGGCATTCACTTACCACAGCGAGGAAACCGGCTATCTATCTAGCTGTACGTTCTTCACCTCCCTCATCTATACCCACGACCTCCCACACCCCACACTGCCACGACTTCGTTGTTGCTATTGTTGTGTTTTTTCAGTCTCCTAAGCGCGATGCACGGCCATAGGGCGTTTGACTCGTTCTCTGTGAAGACCTAGAGGGGGAAAGGACCGGCGGGGGGGGGGGGGGGGGCAAAACAGGTCCAGCAAGAGGCGGCAGAGGCCGACCCCGGCCCGCACCTCAGCACTGCGGACGGCCGTTCGCCCCCGGCAGCGCCCCCTCGTCTGCTCTTCGGCGGTCACCCCTGTGCGCATGCGCCATTTTCTCCGGGCATAGTGGCGGGGTATGGCGTTGCGCATGTGCTTCGGGCAGTCTGCGGACGTCCTGCCGGCGCCATTTAGAACGGAGCTGGCGTAGGTTCTTGTAGGCGGTGTTCGCGCTGCGCATGCGCACGGGTTGAGGTGAAGGGAGGGGCCGGGGCGGGGGTACCGCTCTCGCCGGGGTAGGCTTCCAGGGACCCGGTGCGGGCATCCGGCCGCCCGGGGAAGGCCTCCAGCCGGCCGCGGTGCGCCTCCAGCTGCCCGGGAGCCCGGTGTCGCGTTGGCACCGTCAGGATGAAGCTGGTGAGGAAGGACCTGGAGAAGGACAACGCGGGGCAGGTGACGTTGATCCCCGAGGAGCCCGAGGACATGTGGCACACCTACAACCTACTGCAGGTGGGTGATAGCCTGCGGGCCTCCACCATCCGCAAGGTGCAGACCGAGTCGGCCACGGGCAGTGTGGGCAGCAATCGGATCCGCACCACCCTCACCCTGTGTGTAGAGGCCATCGACTTTGACTCGCAGGCCTGCCAGCTGCGGGTCAAGGGTACCAACATCCAGGAGAATGAGTATGTCAAGATGGGGGCCTACCACACCATCGAGCTGGAGCCAAACCGACAGTTTACACTGGCAAAGAAGCAGTGGGACAGTGTGGTGCTGGAGCGCATTGAGCAGGCCTGCGATCCGGCCTGGAGCGCGGATGTGGCGGCCGTTGTCATGCAGGAGGGACTGGCGCACGTCTGCCTCGTTACACCCAGCATGACCCTTACCCGTGCAAAGGTGGAGGTGAACATCCCCCGCAAGCGGAAAGGAAACTGCAGTCAGCACGACCGGGCTCTGGAGAGGTTTTACGAACAGGTGGTGCAGGCCATTCAGAGGCACATCAACTTCGAGGTGGTGAAGTGTGTACTAGTGGCCAGCCCAGGCTTTGTGCGGGAACAATTTTGTGATTATATGTTCCAGCAGGCAGTCAAGACTGACAACAAGCTTCTGCTGGAGAACAGGTCCAAGTTTCTACAGGTAAGGAGCTATATTGTTTCTCAAATACCTACAAAGTGGTTTAAGAGCTGTATGTGGTATCAGAAGAGAATTAGAGGGATGATGGTGAAATAACTCACTTAATAGAAAAAAATAACTTTGTTAGAACATTCTAAGGAAATTATTCTCATGCTTCCCAAATGGAGTTATCCAAGAAATATGGATGTGTCTTTCCTAGGATTTCTTAAAGTGAAGTAAAAAAAATATTTTTTTAAGCTACCAATAAATATGTATTTAATGTTCAGTTAAAGATGAAACACAAGTTGAAAAACAGTAACTGTGTTAGTCTGCAATACTGTGTAACATCATGTTTAATAACAGCTTTCTATAGCTTTTTAAAGAGGAAAAGAAGTATCTGGATATGGTGTAGGTTAGTTAATGTTGCTGTTAGTTTTGTAATAAATAGATAATATTATAGTCTGCATAATCTTTTCATCCCTCATTGGTTGGTTGGTTTGTTTTTTTTTTTAACTTTCCACTGAATTTAGAGCAGATATGTGTAGTGGGGGTTTTGTGCTTAATCACAAAACTTAGGAGTCTGAAAATATACAAAGAAGTAGCCTTTTGCATTTATAGAAAATGATGATAATATATGAAAGGTTTTAAATGTACTTCACACAGTTTTACAACCATAGAAATATGTAGTTATGCAAGACTTGGTGCTTTTGCAAGATTGAAGAATCTTAAGAGGGCTTCTTCTTCTTGAATGCTTTAAAACGAAGAGGCTGAGTTTCTCAGTGGTTTCTGGTGCTCCTACCTAGGGTACTGCCTATAGCATCCTGCTTATTTAAGGCCGTCTTTGAAGAAGAGAATCATCTTTCCTACGCTTACAATAGAAATTACGGCATTTGTGTTAAGCTTTGGTTTGCAGGAGAGAAGCTCTTGTAAAAAAAAAAAAAAAAAAGAGTCAGGTAGGTTTCAAGGAAGAGCCAAATCAATTATTAGTAAGATAAATACGTGTGTAGTGGAAGCTGTTTGTGATTGGTTAAGCAAGAAAACGGCATGTTTCATTAAATAATACGAACTTTGACTTTGTTTTCTCTAGGTGCACTCATCGTCAGGACATAAGTACGCACTGAAGGAGGCCCTTTGTGACCCAGTTGTAACAAGCCGCCTCTCTGACACTAAGGCAGCGGGTGAAGTCAAAGCCTTAGATGACTTCTATAAAATGCTGCAGCATGAGCCTGACAGGGCTTCTTATGGTTTAAAGCATGTAGAGAAGGCCAATGAAGCCATGGCCATTGATACCTTGCTGATCAGTGATGAGCTGTTCCGGCACCAGGATGTGGCTACACGTGCCCGGTATGTTAAATTGGTAGATAGTGTACGGGACAACATGGGCACAGTGCGCATTTTCTCCAGCCTTCATGTGTCCGGCGAGCAGCTTGGCCAGCTAACAGGGGTGGCAGCCATCCTGCGATTTCCTGTTGCTGAGCTCTCTGACCAGGAAGATGAATCTAGCTCTGAAGAGGATTGATAACAGTGACTTTATTCCACAGTTTATTTCTAAGTCACGTTGAAATGACGTTAAAGGCTCTCCCTTCTGAAATCATGCGTGCAAACATACCATGACATTTAATTTAAATTTTTGATAGTATTTGTTATAATACATAGCTCTGCTCACCGCACTAACGGATAACTGTTCTATGGTAATGGTTATGGGTATGCTGTGGATTGGAGCTGTTTCGCAAGTTATACTGCGGGCCTCCAGCAGTACAAGAAACTGATCTGTGTTCCAAAAGCTACTCATTCTGCATGTGAAGGCAGACTGGAAGCTACATGTTTTGGAATGTGTATGAAAAGATAATAAACTCAGAGGGAGAAAAATATGTCAGACTGTCTTTATTTCTGTTCAAATGCTTGAAAGCAGTGTTATGAATACAAACTTCTTCATCCAAGATTTAGCAAAACTATAGTTGTTCTTCTTAGGAATTCACTTGCCACATTTTAGTGTCAACCCCACTACTCTCTACCCTTCTTCATATATGTTAGGTGTTTCTTAAGTGTATCCAACTGGTTAATATTTCAGTGAAATATTTGAAGCAATCTACTAGAAGCCAGACCATTCAAACTAATGATTTCCTCCTTAATGTGATAGTAGATGCACGGCAGACTGTGAAGCTCAGTGTGTCCGTTTCAGTTATCTCTTTGAATGCTCTTCAGAAATTGTCCTGAGGGCTGACAAGGTATGTATGCTATCAACGACTATGTTCATGGAATATGAATTGTCATGGAGGTTAAGTACCCAGTTCTGTGTAGCCATATGAATATGATTAAGGCTCACAAAATCAGGTCCCTAGTTTCCATTAGGAATCTTTTGACAACTACTACTATAAATAATTTCATAATATGTTATTTGTCTACCTGTTGCCCATTTCAAAACATTTATAATATAGAAGTAAAGATTACAAATTTAAAAATAGAACTTGGCTTAAGACAATGATAGCTCTAAAAATCAAAATCACTTAAATTATTTATTTGATCTGTTGAAAGTGCTGAGAGCCACAGTAAGTTTTACTTCTTCATGGGACAAAAAAATCTTATGCTGAGGAAGTATAAACTCCTCAGATTCTGACATGTGATTCTGACATTGTTCAATTTAAGCTAATGTGTGGTGATGCAGGTTGTGGGTGTAAATAAGCATTCCTTATTAAAATGTGGCAGAGGAGAATGGAACAGGAGAGACTGGCAAAAAACATTTAGGAAAAACACTGAAGTTCTGTGGGTTGATGTTTTGATTTTTACACTGCAGTAATAATTGAGGAGTAAAAACAGTTTGCATTAAATAATTTTACCAAAAAAAAAAATCAATGGTGCTCTCTTAATGCTGATGTGTGCCAGCTCTGTGAATTTGATATTATCTATGCTAATGTGTATCAACTGAAACATCAGCCTAAACTCGTTGATAGGGAAGTCATTTTGAGTTAAAAGCTCTCTTTTTCCTGTCTTCCCCACAGAAGAACAGGTATTCTAAAGAATGCATGAACAGCACACGCATTAAAGCTGTACTTGAATAATACTGTGACTTTTCTCTCAAAGACGAGCCTGTTAAGAGAGTTGTTTACAATCAGTTTGTACAGATCAGCTATGTTATTGGAGCTTTATGGTTTTGTCTTGAATGATACTGAGTGCCACACATCCTCAAATGGTCAGGTAGGATCTTTCATTAGGTAGGACTTGCTAAATAAATTCTTCTTTCTTTTAAAGATCTGCCTATTTTGATTTTATAAACTACCAGCTTTAAAGCACCCTGATTCTTGCTACATATAAAATTAAATTTAAAGAATACATATAACATGTTGAGGAATGTAGCCTTCAATAAATATTATTTATATTGTTTTAAAAACATGTATTTCTAAATATAGTCAATAACTTCTCTTTTTAAGATAATCTTTTATATTATTTCCCTTCTTAAATTACTGCTGATTTGTTGCAATTGTACACTAATGCTACTTACCGTCAGATTAGTAGTACACCAGGAAATTCTAAGTTTAATTCTCAATGGATTTTAAAAGACAAACCATACCGTTCCTAGACTGTGAAGTGGTTTGCTACTTTTTTGGACCAAATTGAATCCAGTTATGCCATTTAAAAAGAAATTGTGAAGAGTTTTTGCTGTGTACTGTAGAAAGGTTACAATAACAACAATTACTTTATTTGTGCCTGCACTCTGGTAGTGTATCAGTGACAAAAAGGGGCAACCGTTTTGCTACTTACTTGTTTTTTGAGATGTATCAGCAAGCATCTGGTAAGAAACTATATTCACAGTGATTCTTTGAATTATTTACAATTAGAATTCTACACAGACTTTACAAATTATGAATGTTTTTCTTTTTTTTTAGCTACTGCTGTCATGGCATTAAGCCCCTGAGAGAAATATACAACTAGTTGCCCAAAGTATGGAATGGTGGGATTTTTTTTTTTTGGTAAGCATTTTACAGTAAAATAAATATACATTCATTCTGTAGACAAATGCATCCTGTTTCAGGAAACAGCTTAAGGGCTTAGTTTTGAAAACAGGCTATATTCAGTAGTGCAGATGCTTGACCTGGCATAGTTCCAGGAATGTTAGCATCTTTTAAAATAAAAAGAATTGTGAGTAGCTGAAAAGTTGATATCAGCAAAAATATGTTTGTTAAACACCTTAAATTCTGTGTATAGATAACACATACACAAAACATGCATATTACCTGCAGTTCAGATGAGTAAGTGTTAAAGCTATGGGGAAATAATTTTCAAACATGCATATTACCTGCAGTTCAGATGAGTAAGTGTTAAAGCTATGGGGAAATAATTTTCATATATTTCCTTTTGAACTAGAAACAAAAAATGAAAATAAACATGAAATAAAACCAGTCAACAATATATAAATTTTTCTTATACCATAAAGGATTTAGTAATTTCAAAGAGTATCTGTTTTATTTTGGTTATATTCTGACATAATACTGTGAATTAGTAGCATGGTTTATCTTCCAGTTTTTCTGTTTTCAAAATAAATGATTATGCAGTGCCAGACTTTTAAATAGTTTGTGTTTGGTGGGAAGAAAGCTTTAAAAAGTATAATGAAATTGGCTTAAGCCCGATCCCTGCAGTGTATTTAGCTTTAAAGATTCAAATAAATTAATTAATTTAGGTCATAGAGCACCTCTTGCAAACTCATACTTTGGAGTAGACCCTAGGTTGTTAGTTATGTCCACTTTGGCATTAATGTCTAGTTATTATGACAGGCGTGGGGGGAGGGAGGAGGTTTTAGGATAAAGCTTGCTACAAAACAGAGCTTGCTACCATAAAGAGACCAAAATAATCCCACTAGTTAAAAAGCAAAATAATAAAAGACAAATCTTTACTGAAATTGTACACCATTTAGATGTATTTGACCCAGGGAAGTCTTTATTTCCTTTCTTCTTCCTGTTTTCACCATTGTACACACAGTTTGAGCTAAATATTGGTAATATATGTGACCGGTTTAACAACAGTCCTGTAGCTCTTCAGCTGAATTTGTGATGCAACTTATGTGATGTTTTTAAAGTTAAAGATGATGTGGGTTGTAAAAGCCTTAGGTAATTTTCATCATTTGCTACTGTTTTTGTGAAGGTTAGGTAGCACTGAATATAAAAAGACTTACCTGTTGAAAATTTCTTAATTTAACTTCTCAGCTACTGACATTGGCTTGTCTTTTTCCGTGAAAGCATATTGTAGCTGCCTTCTCTAACTTATTTAGTGTTTGAGCGTTTCTAATTTCTTTCTGAAAATTGAATCATCCATCCAGAAAATGTCAGTTTTGTAAAGGCAAGGTGGGAATAAAAGATGAAATTGTGTGCATGTGCTTTTTTTTAATTTATTTTTTAGTCACATTATTTTGTGATTTTCTTAGCTGTTTTTAAAGAACAGAAACCTGTTTATAAATGGAAAGGACGTCTAGTTTTACAGGAGAAACAAGTTCTAAAAAGGTTTGTGCTGTTTTGTCAAAGCCACATTTGTGCAGTGTATACTCTGTTTCCTCTACAGATGATCTAGGAAAGCAGTTTTCAAAATGTGAAACTGCAATTACATGCTCAGCAATTAAGAATAATTTATAACTCGTAATTGGAATTCCTTCAAGGTATATTAATAATGTGAAAAAAAGTGAAGGATTAACTTCAGAACCCTACTTTTCAAATATGGCACAACTTCAGACTTGATTTCTTTTTTAATATATTTTAATGTTTATTTTATTTTGTTTTAAGATACAGTTGAAATGTTAATTTGGAAAGAAGCTTTCAAAGTGCAGAGTGAGGTTTGTAACTTAGGTGGCTGAAATTGATGACAGTTTCTTCTTACACAAACTGTGCTAATGTGGGGAATCACATAGCTCAGGGTAGTGTTCTCTCCCTTCTTAGTTCCTGTTAAATGCCTACAAGTTGTCATAAAATGACTGAATTATAACTTTCAGTGTTGTTGGGCCTTAGAATTTTTATTTGATTTTGCAGATGGTAGAAATAAATAGAAACACAGTAGTTGCAGTAGTTGATTTTGAAGTGTGTTTGGTTCTATTGTAATGGCCACAACCTGTATTTAGAGACTGCTGTGTTCAGGTTTTGTGTAGGAAAATACTTCACAAATTTATTATACTGCTACTTTAG
Organism: Heteronetta atricapilla; assembly: GCA_011075105.1. Classification (NCBI taxonomy): domain Eukaryota; kingdom Metazoa; phylum Chordata; class Aves; order Anseriformes; family Anatidae; genus Heteronetta; species Heteronetta atricapilla. The sequence continues at coordinate 18,179,044 of CM021763.1, forward strand.
AGCTAAGGAAATGCCTAACCTTTTGGTCTTGTGGTTCTTGTTACAGTTCTTAATTCAGTCCCTGACATGGGTCAGGCCTGGACTTTTTCAGCTCTGGAAAGAATAAACATTGGCTGTGTAGCTTCTTGTGACAGTTGCCCAAAGAATTGCTTAATAAGCTTGATGCTCAGTCCTGCCACATATTTTTATGCTTGACTCATGTAGGGCATTGACTTTGATTTGAGGACAACTGCCTGCATGATACACAACACCAAAAAGTGTCTCAAGTGTAACAACTAAAGTGTAGTGCATATTCTCTGTAAGCTTCTGAACTTGAGTGTATTAGAAATGCAGTATAGCTTTTCTGTCAAAAACATTGTCTTAACATACCACAGGCTAAAATGGAGTGTGAGGAAAAGATCTCTGAAACCACAGTTGTTACGTTTTCTGAAAATCATTCTTCCTCTTGTCCTAGTTGGAGGCTGTACAGGAAACAGTGGGGCTGATACTGAAGCATTACTTGCATCCAAGTCAGTGCCTTCTGGGAAAGCAGCTTTCAAACACTGCCAGCTTTTGATAGATTTTGCTGTATCAACCTCTAATTTATTGCCTTGTGTTTGGGAAATGCTATGTTTGCAGCTCATGTAATTATTGTCATACTGTTCTAATAATTACTGCAAGCTACAATCCTCTGGCAAAATAGCTGTTCCATTAGACAATATTAATTGGTTGAAACTAGTCATCCTTTTTAGGAATATACATACGAGGGTCAATGGAATTTATAATCAAAGCCACCCCTAGAATAATGAAGAAAGTCTAGGGTTCTTAAAGAGTCAAAGAGGACTGAATGCATGAAGCTTAAGACCCTTTTTGAATGTATTGTTAATATTATGTTAAAGGTGCTTCCTTTTCTGTAAGTATCTTTGGTAAGTACTATTCCATGTTGCTTAAGTATTCCCCACTGAGCCAGGTGCAAAACCTCTTGGCAATAGGAGACAGTTTTTAGGTTTGTTATCTGAGTGGGATAGGAAAGTGATTTAAAGCTGGGTCTGTGCCTGTATAACACACTGCAACCACAGTCTTCATGTTTCAGAAAATAGTCCTGAAGAGGGCCCAGTGTTTCAAAAAGATTTTGGATCTGATGGCAGTAGAGCAAATCTCACTTCTGACGACAAGCAGATAATTCCCCACCCAGCTTCAGTACATATTCTTAGCTAAAAGCATTTGTCCTAAGATTTTTTACTGAAAGTACTTCAAAAGAAGGAAATGAGACATCAAACATATGTGAAAGTAGGCAGCTGTGTGTGTGTGTGTAAAAATGTGGTATCCTCAAACAATGTAGTGTCTTCATGATTAAAAAAAAAAAAAAAGGTAGCTAACAACTGTTACCTTGTAACATTGTAGAAGCAATAACTTGAGAACACAAGCTTAATCTTTATCTTCAGACCTCAGCATTTTTTTACAGTTGGAGGAGATAGGTAGAATATGCTATGTCGAGGATGTCTGATTGTTGATTATCAAATGCTCGTGAGCATTTGATAATTCAAAGGCTTCTGGAGTTCTGAAACTGCAGCAGATTCTACTGAAGAGAAGTGCCTTTCCTTTTGACCTGCAGCATTCAGACTGGTGACCGCAAGTGTTCAACACTGGTATAATCATTTTTGTGTAAGAGAAATTTATTATTTGCATTGTTTATTATTTATCTTTTTTGTAAAGTTGCCCTAAGACCAATTCCACTCCCTTTGGTAAAGGTAACTATTTTATTCCATATAATTTATTCCTCTCTCATGTGGAAATTGGCGTACTGCTATAGGTTAGGTAAGAGGAGCTTAAATAGACCTTTTTGGTTTTTGTTTGTTTGTTTAATATGTTGCTGGAGAATATCAGCTGTCTGCCAGAATGGCCAAACCTGGGCCTGGGGTAGCAGCTGTTCTCACTTCAAGCTGGTACCTCAGGAAAATGGTGTTAAGAGGCAGAAAAGGAGCAGCTGCTTAACAAGTGAGTGTTTCCAAGTTCCAGAGCAGTGAGGAAGGATGAAAAGTTACATTTTGACAGAAAACATGAGATGCTGTGTTGGGCATCTTCTTCCCTGAAAAGAACATCAGTAGATGTTTGGAATATTTGTAGTCCTTTCCAACTGAACTATTCTATTCTTCTTTACAATGCCAGCTAATGTGATTAAGTTTTTATCCGAGGGAGAGAAGCCTTGAGCCTGGGACTAGAAATTACAATAATGAGAGAGGTCAGGAGAATTGCTAATCCTGTCACTGCATGGTCACTAAAATTTCTGTTGGGCTGGCTACAGAAAAGTCACACGTGGAGTCACAGATATATCTGAGAATTGTGAAAGATGGTTTTCTTTACATTCTTCCTTATGAAATAGCCTTTTTTGTCTATTTTTATAAAAGTAGCATGTCTTGCTTTGTGACAGACAAAGGCACTTTGTGTGCTTTCTAGTGAATTTTTAATTAGTCAATTTCTAATAAAAAAGTCAACAGAAGATGTTTAAAATAAACCTTTCAGAGTTTTTAAGGATGAATTTAGAAGAAACAATAAGAGAAAGCCATAAAAAAAATCAAGTTGAAAAAAAAATCAGCTAAAGCATTATTACTTTTATTAACCACTTTTATAGTAAGTCAACTCAGAAAAATGGTGAGATTTTATGCTTTATCTCTTAAGTGTCAGGAATCAGTTATTAAAAATCTATTAGTAGACAGTTGACAAGTCAAGCATACAAACATCATGGTAAAGAAGTTTGATCGCTTAAGCAACTGCAAGCTGTGTATATGTTTCATGCAAGTCTACTTGCATGATCACATGCTAATTCTGTTATGACTCAAAAATCCTATTAAGTCTTCAGAAAGAACCAAATTAGTGTTATTGCTGACAACAGTAAATCTAATTTTTCCTAACTTTGAAGACTTGTTATTCTAGCCAAAAAGCTTGTAAAGTCTTCCTTTCCAAGGAGAGCACTATTGGAATTGTCAGTGAAAAATGTTTAGAGCTTTAGATAGCAGTATTTTGGAATTGAATGCTTTCAGATTTATTTCTGGAACACTTTTTAAACTGCTTTGTTCTCTATCTTAAAAACTTATTTTGACATGAGAACTGGCAAGAAATAAATACATGCCAGAGAGGAGAAAATTCCTTCTAATAGAAAATAAGAAGTTAGAAATGCCTTCCAGTCAGAATAATCAGAGCAAAAGGTCTCTGACATGGAAAATGTTTACTCTGAAAGAGATGATGTAGCTGCCAGCAGCAGATAGGAATTGATTCAGCAATCCTGTACCCTGTGCTCTGAACAGAAGCAGAGTGCCTGCTGTTGTTGTTTTAGTTGAGAACTGAGTTGCCATGTTTCTGAGTCCAAGACTCAGCACGTATATTAGTGCCACATCTACCATTTTATACTGCAATACCTGCCTCATGTTAGGATTGAGTGAGCAGGCAGGAAGTCTTTCTTAAACTATGGATAATCTGACAATGTGAAGATGCTTGCGTTAGGTACTTGCGTTTATTGAGTGATTGCCTCTCAATCTCTGTCAGTCTGGTATCTTCCAAGCGCTCTAATGATTTATTAAAAAAAAAAAAAACAAAAAAAAACAGCTTTTTGTTTATGAACAGGTATTGATCTCACTTCATTGATCATTAAATGTGTTTCCTTTGGAAAGCACTTCTCCTCCAAAGACTCTGAAGTGAGCTGCTTTGTGATCCCCTGTTTATCTCTGTACAAGTTAGAAATGTCGGCCTTAGACAAATGCAGCAGCAGTATCTAAAGAGCTATAGGCCATAGAATAACAGTAATAATAATAATAAAGTGCACAGCATCAGCATTGTTGTTGCAGCCTCTTAGCTGGGCCTCAGGGCAAAGCTGAATATCATCACTCTGTCTGCTGCTGAAACTCTAGTTAAGATGCTACTTACATAAAGCAGATGATAAATCTGTGATAGGGTGGCAAGTTTATGCAGAAGTTCTAGGAGTACTGTGGGACAGAAGATGGTGTCGTGAGGTTCTTTTTGCCATTTTAGTAGGAGGTCTTTTCCAACACTTGTAGTCCCCTTTGACTTTAGAAGACTGAGTCAGTCTTAGATACCTGACTTTAGCTTTGCAAACTTCTATTTACCCTGGACAAGTGACATCCGCAAGACAAAATAAAATGTCCTCACTGATAAACTCTGTAGGGTACTTGTGTGAAGTTGATGTAGGTGTTTCAAAGGAATAATGGGTTCTCTGTACATTTAATCTCCTTTTAATGCCTGAATACTTTTTCTGAACCAGCTTGGGCTGGACAGCTGTCCTAAAATCATGGGTGTACTTCATGTGTTGCGGGTGGGAAATGTTAGTTATTAGTTATTAGTCATGTAGAAAGCTCCATCTTAAACTACATCTAAAAAACTGGATGTTTTTCTCCCTCCAGAGTCCAGGTTTATTTTGGAGGGGGGAAGAGGGGAAGAACAAACCTTCTTCTTACAATCTCTGAAAGGCTAGTTCCAAATTCCCTTGAATTGTTTCTTGAGGAGTAAAAGAGCACATTTGCAGTAAAAAGACCTGGGATTAATTCTGTAGTGCTTTCATCTGCCTTGCCAATAAAATCCCTACACCAACAGTATGGTAAAGGGGGTGGTCTTGCTCTTCCGGCTCCTAGAGTGTCGTAGTCTTTAAAAATTAGTAGAAATGGTTGACAATGCATATAATTATTATGCATGGAGTTCTCAGCATATTGCTATTCAATATTGATAATTAGTACTATCTTTTGGATAATTTATTAACCTTTCAAACGAAAAAGTATATTTACTATAAAAGTGTAACAAAAAATACATGTCCCCCATAAACAGTTACTGCAATTTTTAAAATTAGGTTATATCCCAGACTGCACTGTGAAATGACAGCAGTAGAATCATAGATCTATGGTATATACCACTTCAAAGATGTCACATATGATCATTCTGGGGAGCAAGCTTCTAAACTACATTAAAGGTATCTTTTGTTTTCATTTCAGCAGACATACACAGGTGCAGACTTGGCTTTTTGGCTTCACTGAGGTTTTTTCTACTCTCTGGTGAACATTGCTTGCCACTTCCTGAGTTACTGGTACATTAATCTATTTATGGAAGGCTGGGTTTTATCTCTTGCATGTAAATTATGTTCACATTGCAGATAAACAGGAGATTAGCTACTAATTTATAAAACAACAAGCAAGTATGGAGAAGTCCTTATGATTGCCCTAGACCATAAGGTGAGTGAAGCTGCAGCAGAAATAAATATGCGTAGCAGTAGTTTCTGAATTGGCCGATGCAATGCCAGTTGTCCTCGTAGTAGTTACCATGCAATTACGAAAGCAGAGTTTAGAACAAATTACTGCTTCTCTTGTCTGCAGTGTTTTTTGTGGCCTGCATGTGGTGGTGGTTTTTGTGGTCATTTGTATATTAGGCAGCTAATTTATGGTTTGTTTTAAGGAAGACTGAATGTAATGACCATTATGGTCCCATGTTCTTGTCTGCTTCGATTTCTCAGTTAAAAACTTCATCAACCCATATTCTTTAAGCTGTCAGTGCAAGGCAAGGCATAAACTTGTAGGTAGGGTAAGGAAATAGACTGCTGTGGTTTATCTTCGCTTTTACCACTGAGCAGTAATAAGTTTTGAAACAGAAATGCTCCTTGATAGAGAACATGATTATTTGTGCCAGTCTGTGCTTGAGACAAGCTCAAGATTTGCTTGTAAGTAGGCTGTGCCACTCTGTTTAAATAGGCAGCACCTGCTTTGCTATGCTCCCACAGGACAAAGCAGGCATCCCCTGTTGGCTGCTGCACAGTTAGGAATGGAGAGAGGTGCTTCATGTTGTGATGGTGCTGGCATCTGGGGTCATTCCAGCATTTCAACAAATGTGGGACTTTATTTCCAATTACTGCCTCTGGCAATGTCTAAGCAACTGTATTTCCACTGTAGTTATGTTTTGTAGTTATGAAAAAAAGTAAAAAACCAACATCTTGAACAATATTATTGATGATACAGTCGATTCTTTACAAGGAATTAATATATTCAAAGCAATAAAACACTATTTGGATAATGATTTTATTAGAGTTTATCACTCTAATCTCAGTTTCCAGCATTTTTAAACCTCCAAAAATTAGTTTTTAGTAACAGCAGGTTTCATCCTCTACTGTTCTGTTCTGCTTTCAGAAAACTGCAAGTATGACTATTTAACTACACACACATACACACACACACTGAAAAAAAATAGAGCTAGGATACTTTAACTTGTAAAAGTGCTATCTGTATTATGCTGTCATAGATTCTCACTCTGCATTTTAAATGGAGTTCAGTTTCATAAAAATCCATTTGTTTTACATTTTGCTGCAACTCATTGTGAGCTGAACTTGATACAAAACGTTTGAAAAATAAAGTAAAGGAGGACTAAGAATAAAATAACGTTAAGGAAGATGCTAAGAAAGACTTTTAAGTTCTGGAGTTTTCAAATCCCTGTTGAAGTTAGGAGGTAAATGTTTTAAACAGGGAAACATGGAATTCTTTTTTTTTATGTAGTCATGAAATAAAAAATTGGAGCAACATAGTGGTTCCCTCTTACTCTACTAGAAGATGGCTTAGATGAAGAAAATGAATGTTCTAGTGTATTCTAATCAAAATTATCATAGATGTTGTATTATCAGAAATACTGGGAAAGGAGTTCTTTGGACAACTCAAGTATAGTTTGCAAGCTCTTGTTGTTTTATTTTAATAGACACATCTAAAATTTAACTCCAAGGTGTGTACGTCCCTGATCAGCTCTGGAACTTTTCCTTGTTCAAGCTCTGCGTACTTTCATTTAGTTTGTTTTTGTTTTTCTCCAAAATTACTGCTTAACAGAGGTATCTTCGACTGAAGGAAGAGAGAGATTTGTGAGCTTCCATCTTTTCCATTTCACTGCACTTCACTGTTTCTTGGGTCACAGCTGGATTGATATTGATACATTTTATAGATATCAAATATGAGCTAATCAATTTTAGCGTGTTCATTGTCTCTGTGTGTTTTTGCTGCACTGTGTAAAAACTGGTTTGAATTTAAGTTCTGTAGTACTTCAGTTAGCCATGTGTGAGACAATGACATCAAGATACTTGCATTTTTTTTTTTTGGAGGATTTCTTCTCTTCCTGAAGCCTTGAGTGATTCAGCTGACAGAGAGCCAATGATTATGCTTAGCATAAGGTGATGAAAGAAAGGAGTTTGTAGCCCTTGTGTAGTAAAGAAATGGAAGAATTGAAAGTTGATGGTTTTCAGAAAGCTGTTAGTGCTACCGAAGCATTTCCATTAGCCTTAAGACTGCTGACTTTTGAGAAAATTTACCTAACAGTCTTTGAAAACAATTGGGGAAAAAAGTAATGAATAATGATAACAGATCAGGAAGACAAAAACAAAACTATATTTCGTCCTGGTGGAGAGATAATAACATGAGTTTTCAACTGGGCTTTTTTTTTTTTTTTTTCCCTTTTTAAATAATTTCTGTGATTATCACATTTTCTAGACTGTTCAAAAGGAATTGTGATCATTTTTGTACCTACTAGCCAATTTTATAGATGGGCAATTTTAAGTTTTGTGACATATGCTGACAGTATTTTTTTGTGTGCGCGCAGTGGTTCATGTTCTCTTAAAAGAGAACAGTATTTTTAATGTATAAAAAGCACCCAAGTGGCAATATATCCACCTTCAAAAGTACATTAACATGACTGCACTGTTTTCTAGTTTTCTCAAGTATTTTTGACATGGTATTTTTGTTCTTAAAGATACTTCGTTAGTTGGAAAGTACAGTTACAAAGCATGGATTCAAAAGAAACTTTGATATAACTGCATTTGACATTCACGTTTGAACACTGACAGGTAGTAATTTACTCCAACCCACATGTTTAGCCAGCAACTAGTACTTCGTGCTTTCTGCTTTCTTGATCGTGCACTGAGATTATGAAAGGTATAGAACATGTTGCAGATAACTCATCAAAATAAACCTCCTTTGAGTAGAGAATAGGCATGACGCTTACTGTTGAACACGCATCACACTACTTTCTTGAAAATTCTGATACATTTCTGTAGTCTAAGGTACCTTCCAACCCAAGTGATTCTGTGATTCCATGAGCTACTACATGACCTTCAACTTTGATATTGTAAAGTACTTCTCTGATTCCAAGATGCATAAAAACTGATTATTAACCATACTGGAGTTGTCATATGTTCACACTATTTTTTTTAAGTAGTTGGGCTACCTATTGCGTGTTTCAGCCACGTCTTTGGATTTAATCATAAGCGTAATGTTGAAGAAGCTATTGCTTGACGTAAAGTGATCTTTGTGATTACATAAGCTGGAAAAGGTACAGGAGCTCCTTGTTTGAGTGGAAGAAAATTGGGGTTTGCTTCTGCTACCAACCATGTGTTAGGGAAGTTAAAGTCTTAAGAAACATGAAAAGAGTACTTAGAAATATTTAGAAATTATTTAGCATGATAACGGTAATGAGGTTTTGGATAGTCAAATAGCTTCATACTTGTATAAAAGAAAATGTATAATTCTTATTGAATCTACTTGGCCTTTTCATGTAGCATAATAGAAACAAAATTTACTGGAAATACTTAAAATTATGCATTTTGGTGTAGGAAAAGCAGACCAGTTAACTGTGTGAAGTCAGATAAAAAACACTTAGGCTTTGGGGTTTGCTAAGGATTTTGGCATGTGTTTCCCCCAACAACAGCTGTACTTGACTTGCTAGCTAGTTGAAATAAGGCTACACAGAGGAAAGCTTACAGTAGCAGGACATCAGCTGGCAAAACTGAGGTAACTGAGCAGTTAGAAAGCTCATAGAAAACCAATTGAAACATATTCAACTCCTCATCAAACTGGAGAAATTTTTGTTATGGAAGAAAACTTACAGGTCTGTGAGCGGTTTTAGAAAGTGTTGTGAAGAACACGTTTTTGTTTATGTTAACAAATTCTCATTTGTTCAGTTATTTTTTTCTCCCCAGATTGCTCCATTTTAAGCTTCTGGTCTTCATTCTGGAAAGTAATATACATGATCATTTTAACCATGCATTTGTGTGAAATTTGATTTAATAACAAATGACTATAAATACCTTCTACCTAAAAAAGGGTCCAGAGGTAGAAAGTCCTTAGGATTGGTATATCAAGTTAGATATTAGGAAGCAAAAATTATAGTGGGGTGTTCTGGAGGAAATGGCCTTTGATAGGAAAGGAGAACGGGGCTAGAGGGGAACACAAAGGCTGTAGGACTTGAACATAGTTAAGTATTGATAGAAGAACTACACCCAAAAGATAGGATGGAGATCACTGGAGCCAAACTCAAACATTTTCTAGTAATTGTTTGGCTTTCATCTAACTGCTAAATTTTCTAAGCCTCTGTACATCTGTTCAAGTCTAGTGGCTGACTTCACTTTTTTTTTTTTTTTTTTTTTTTTTGCATGTAGTTGAATATTTCTGTCTTTGTCTCCCTTCTGTGAGAAACTGCTAAGAACCATTCTAATGAGAGACATGATTTTAAAGGTTGTAAACTTTGAACAATGTGGTTTTATTCTGATGACTACTGAGTAAGGGACATATTCTTGCTTTCTGCTATTGCATTTACAGGATTTTTGCATGTTGCATTGTGTTACTCATTTGGGATCACATTACAAAGCTTTGATTCAGTATAGTTTCAGGCTTGACACTGCATTATAAAGTCATTTTCCAGTACAAATTATTCAGTACAAAAACTTGCAAAAGAAGCTTTATTTATGGAGTTGTACAAAGCATTTAATTGGCTTTGAAAGCCATGTGGCTACTGAATCTGGAACCACTTTCAAATACACATTTCTTTTACTTTTTTTTGGATATTTATCTCTTTTTAATGATAAGTCTTTCTTTAATTATATGGGCTTATTCCAGAAAATCAGTCTTTTGCTTTTCAAAGGTTAAAGATTAAGGAAAAAAAAAGCTGGAGGCAAAATTATACAAAGGTTCTTTTGTAGCCTTGAAAAATGAAAGGCTGAAAGGCTTGATTTAAGCTCTACTGAAAAAGTTCCAAAAGTTAATCCTTTTCCTTTTTCCTCCTCGTTTTTTTTTTTTTTTTTTTTTTTTTTTTTTTTTTTTTTTTCAGCTTCATTTGAAATACAATGGTAGTTAGCCAGCCAGAAATGAACACAGCACAAACTCCTATGAAGGCCTCTGTGGCCTTCCACATTAAGGCCAAAGCACTGTAGCCTCCAAGCTCACAGATGGCAATTGTACCTTGCAACCATATTTTCTTCCACTTGAGATGTCTGTGACTAAATGTCTTTTTCATAAGATGTGTATAATGCTGCATTGACATTATCACAAGTGAGGTAAAAATAAAATATGAAGATTCTCCCCTTTAAATTACCAGCAAAAAATCTACTTCTGTATTGCTGAGCCATTTTACAAATAGTATTTTATAGGTACATCTTTTCAATCAGATGCATGTTTAATGTTCCCTTTCTACTAGCCAGATGCAGACCAGCCCTGCATCTGAGTCCTGTTGTGGTGATGCAGCTAAAAGATCCATCTTTCTTTCACACAGAATCACACACACATTTGACAGATTGATTCCAGCTGGCTGTGAGCAGCAGCACAAACTTGCATGTGTCAGCATTCAGTGGTATCAATTTCCTCAAGTGAAAGGTTTTTCTAATTGCGAAGCATGATACCATATGCATCTGTGTTCATATTAAGGTGTCATGGGAGGTCAAGCCAATACTCGCAGTCGTGCTCCTCTCAGTGAGTAACCAACATCCTGGATACTTCCACATAAGCTTCTTTCTTCACGTTTTATTAAAGTACAATAGGATAGGATTTTTGCAAAATGAGCATAAAATACTCTTAACAGAGCAGTTAGATATTGCTTTATAAGTTAGGATATCCTTCCTAATGTCATTTAGCTTTCAGTGTGTTCTGTATTGCACTCCTATGTTGTTTGCAGAACTTTAAGATACCATTCCAGTATCACTGCAGGACAATAAAGCACTTTGTCATTGTCGTTTTCTTTGCAAGAGGTTCCTGAATAAGAGAATTCAATACAATATTTTAATTTTATTTTAATCTTAAATTTCTTAAATTATCCAGGATGGGTGCAGTCTGGAATTCTTCTCCTAAAAACATTATTTCTTCAGACTTTCCCAATATTTTCCAGTTGTGCATACTTTTGCAAGACATTTCTACTGTTTCTTTCCTAATTGCACTTAGACCTGCTTTGTTTCTTTCTCTTTCTGCAAAATACAAAAGAACTAATAAAGACTTCTGAAATGCTACAGCAGGAAGTGTTTGACTAAGTGTCTCTGACCGCATGCTGGTAGGGAAAATCAGTGTGCAGCCAACATGTAATGTTAAATGTAACGCAAATTTGTCCATTCCAAGAATAGCTACTGTTTATAGAGGATTTAATTGTTATTTGCTACAGACCATACACAGACAAAATATCCTACCCGAATGTACTCTCTTTTCTTGGTTAAGTCAGTCTCCATAATGTCATCTATTGCAGGTAATTTATCTTTTTTTCATCAGTCAAGAGCCAGGTGCTAGTTAGACATGCTGCAACTCTGGTTATGTTGACATTCCAGGAAAACATGGGGGCCTTCTGCAGCTCTCTGTTTGCAAAAATGAGAGTGATCAGGCAATAGTCACGCAGACAGGTCCGTCCTGGGGAAATATATTTTAAGCATTTTTGCATAGTTTACCAGAATAACCAGGAAGATGACATTAAAGTTTGGTTTAAAACTCCAGTTAAATAAAACAGAAGAGAAAAAAATATATTAGTGGCTACTGTACAAGTATGAGCTACTACTCTAGGCTTGCAATTATCTATTACAATAATATTTGTCTTGCTGTTTTGGTGACTGAGTGTTAACTTCTCACGCGCAGGTACGAACTGCCCAGCTACAAATGCTATGTACGCCAACTAGTTTTCTTACTCAGTTCAAGTCAGCAGTTAGAGGGTCATTATCCCAGTTTTCTACAGTGGTTCATTTGTTATAAAATGAGAACCTAAAAGCTGGAACTTCAGTTTTATCCTCTGATAAACATTTATATTCTGTATTTCTGATCAGTACTTTGATCTGTCTTCTTAGTCATACTGTTAACATGGCATGGAATGTTTCAAAATCATAGTTTAATTTACCTACAACAACTGTGATTAAGTATGTAGTCAAATACTAAGTGCCTCCAAATACTTTTTTTTCTACTTATTCCCTATACCCTTCAAGAATTCTCTCCAACTTTTCTGTAGCTTTTATTTTTTTTTTTACTACTTCTGCTATCAGTCTTTATGCTTTATCTACACCAGTTTGCTAGAACTTGAAGAGAATGCTTACAACTTAGACAGAAATTGGAAATCTGGAAGAATACAAGCTAGAAATTAATATAAAGTATCATTTTCAGTCACAATTATCTTTTTTTTTTCTATATTATGAACTGCTGGTTTATATACAACATTGTACTGAAAAAATTTTAAAAAAATCATGAAAGTCATAAAAGTGGAGTTATTGTTAGCTGATGGTGTAACATGGGTCAATGTAAACTTCACTTTTCCATTTACCATCTGTAGATTTCAATAAATCTTTAAATGAAAAGACAAGATCTAATTTTAAGCAATCTGTTGGAAATGTAGTAAGATACCTTAATTAAGTATTTATAAGTTTATCTTCCACTGCGTAGTACAACCCTTACTTTTATTCAAAATCATTAGTTCATGGTGCACATAGAAGCCACAGGAAGTCATGTAATACATCTGCATATGAAAATAAACCACACAATTTGCATACAAAAATCAAACTTCAAAGCATCTGATTTCAAGCTAAAATTGAATGGGAGGTTGAGAGGAAAAGGATAACTGTACCAGATCAAATCAAGTATTTTGTCCAGTGTCATCTCTTCAGGAGTAAATGTAAGATGATACCCAAAGACAAAAGATAGATGAGAAAGCAGTTATGTTATTCCTGCTGTGTATTCTTCCATCTGCAGAATATTTCCAGCTAAGGGGACTTCCTGAATTCAATGTGCTTTCTCTATGGTTTGTAACCTGCAGTAGCTAACTACCTCCTGCAGTAACTAACTACCTCCATTAGCTTACTAGGTTATCCATTGAATACATGATATTTAGCATCCAAAATATCATTTGTTGATGAAGTCTCCATCTCTATTCCCTGCTGAGTAGAGAGTCACCTCCTTTTTATTTCTGACCAGTCCTAGCTTGTTTTAATTCTTCTAGCTCTATCTTTTAAGAACAATTATTATTGTTGGTTCTAAATTGACCTCACTCAGAATCAGAAGGCTTTTAGGGGGTAGTAGCAAATAGCTGGCATTTTCTATTTGTCTTCTAGTTTGCTTGTTTTAACATTTCAAACATTTTCAGACTGTTATGAGGATCAGAAGTGTACTCTTTAAAACTATAGGGATTGAGTGTATTGTGTAACAGAGTCAGAAATTTTCAGGACCATTTAGTACCATCAACTCACTGTAAAAATCACAATAGTTGCCAATGCTGTACTTTGAAGAAACTCCTCTTTCACCTCTTTCCGCAGAGGATGGAATGATGTGAAGGGTATCACTGGGGGGCTATCAGGGCCATGAAGCTGGTGAAGGATCTAGAACACAAGTCCTGTGAGGAGCAGCAGAGGGAACTGGGGTTGTTATTGACCTTATTGCTCTCTACAACATCCTTTCAGGATGTTGTAGAGAGCTGGGGGTTGGTCTCTTCTCGCAGGTAACTAGTGTACAAGAGGGAACGACCTCAAGTTGCACCAGGGAAGGTTTAGGTAGGAAATCAGGAGGCATTTCTTCTCAGAAGGAGTAGTCAGGCATTGGAACAGGTTGTCCAGGGAGGTGGTGGAGTCACCGTCCCTGAGGGTATTTAAGGAAAAGTTGGACATGGTGCTTAGGGGACACGGTTTAGTGAGTGATACTGGTGGCAGGGAAATGGTTGGACCAGATGATCTTGGAGGTCTTTTCCAACCCTAATGATTCTGTGGTTCTATGATCTGTAATGGAGTTGTACAGAACACAGACTGCATCTGTAACATTCAATAACCTTAGAAGAAAGTAAATTTGACGAGATGAACTGGAATCTGTGCCTTTTAAAATTAAATTATGTTTTATGTGGTAAGCAAGGGGGAAAAGACTTGTAGAAGGATGTTCTGCCCATCTTATTCAGGGGCTAAAGTGAACAGAATTCTAGAGGTGTTGAAGAGATGAGTTGACAGGGATGGACTTTGCAACTACTTATGTTCCTTGGCTAAACAACTTAGACACTAGCAGATAATCTCATTAGAACATTTTCATTGACAAAGAGGTAAATTGGGAGTCTAAATGGTGGCCTGAATACCATACGTATGATATTCATTTAAAAATATTAATAAAAATAGTAATAATATTAATAATAATAGTAGCTATCACATTTATTCTGAAAATTAAGTTAAGATATTTGAACCAATGATAATTTTACTGATTTTTAAAATTTTGTAATTTTGTTGACTTTGATCATTCTTTGATGACCCAAAGAGAAAAGAAAGAGAAAAGCCTCAATTGCACATGAAGAGACATAGCAGCATTATTTAAAAGTAAATATCAGTAGTTAAGAGAGAGAATGCAAGTAGTTAAGACAAGAATGCCTACTTTTCTGGCAAATGCTTTCCGCTCAGAACATCAACTATGAATTTTTTCTCATTGCTTGTAATGAATCTTTCCTGAAGAGTAAAAGTAAACACAATTTTAATGCATCCACTTCTTTTTATTTCCTGACTCTGACTGGAGGAAGAAAAACTGAAATAACACAAAAGAAACTTTTCCTTTTTCTGCTGTCCAGTGAAACCGGAAATACCTACTCAGCGATAAATAGTCTTTTTGTGATAATTTTACTGAATTAAGCAGGAAATGTGATTCTGAGAGGGACAGATTAGTACTGACCATTTGGGAGCTTAATTATAGTAACAAGCTTGCTATGAGAATGTCATCATCTCAATGGTGAATAACACAGAAGTATTTTAGTGACTGACTGGACATCATTTGAATGCTTTGACGTGCAACAAGTATTACAGATTTGGATACTTTTATGTAACTATTAAATGTCAGTAAATGATCATGAAATGATTCTTTGAAATAAAAATAAAGATGTATACAATTGTTTTTAAGTAGGCTTCATGTTCTACAAATTCATCAAAGTTTTGGTTCTGTATTAAATCTGCTCTGCAGATGGAAGTCAGTGGTTGTTCTTCAACAGGACAAGAACAGACGAGATCACTGCTTGAAAGGAAGAATAAAGAAAAGATAAAAAGCCTTATTTAATGTATAAGTAGTGATGTTGACTAGTAATTCAGAAATTTTTACTTTTAAAACTAACATCTAAGTTTTGGCTATAGAAATCCATGTGTTAATATAGATGCATATGTATGTGTGAGAAAGTGCATTTTAAATCTTTCACCAGCTGTGGTAAATACATTCAAAATATCACTTTCAATCCGTCTTAAACCCTCATTAAGTCGTAACTGAACTTTAATTTCTGAAAAGTTTGGATTTTCATGCACATTGCTACATGGTTGCTTTTTTTTTTTTTTTTTTTTTTTCAGCTCTCCTTCATCTTGTTGTCTCTTCCAATGTTGATGTGAAAAATTCAATGACCTTCAGTGGGCCACTAGAAGACATGTTTGGGTACACAGTTCAACAGTATGAAAATGAGGAAGGAAAATGGTAAGCTGCTTTTCTTTTCTAAACTGCAAATTCAGTGACTCAGGTTCTATTCTATTTTTTTCTAAGTATGCGCCATAGCTAAGGGTCGGTTTTCTGTCAGGCTTATTTGTATTTCTTAAATTGCTGAATAGTCCTAAAGAAATCTCCAAACACTGGGAGATAAAGATTCAAATCTACATCTACATCAATTTCCTCACAGAAATAAATGAGTTCACAAAGTGGGTAAATTACCTGTTTGCTGGAGCTAAGAAAGTTTTATGTATGCCTGAGCCATCTTTTTTGTTTCACAAAAAAAAAAAAAAAAAAAAGTCATGATTTGTCTTTTCCTTCTGTTAATATATCACCATTGAAATTGCTCCTGTTTTGCCTAACCTGTTTTTTCTAAAGATTTCTGACGGTGGTTGCCAAAACTGAGTTTTTGGTGGGACTGGTAAAGAGGGAAGATTTCTCTAAGTATTTAGTAATACAATTCTTCGTCTTCTCTTGTGGAGGTTTAATGGTGTCTTGCAGTTGGCAATATATTTGCATGAAATAGCAGAGCCTGCTTTTGCAAATGCTAGCTCTTGACTGTCCAGGTTGCAGGATGTTTAAATACACTTCTGCACAAGGGTGATGAAAGTATAATAGTGACCTTTGCTGAGCTAACCTAGACCTTCAGGAAATGGTATCCATTCTAGGAGTTGGGATTTTGTGGAGTAAGCTATATTGTTGTAGATTGCCCTGAAGCCTTTCAAGTGCAAAAAATATTATGAGTCAGAAATGGCTACTCTTTCAGTGGCTGAAGGAAGACAGAAATTTAAACCAGCATACTAGGTCTGAACATCTCTGAAACAAAATGCCAGAGCCACTGCTAGGTCTGAACATCTCTGAAATAAAATTCCAGAGCCACTGCTAAATTTTCAAGTTTCCAAGTTTCCTTCAGCATAACGTACAGAGCAGGAAATCTGCATATTGGTATTTTTAAATATATATATCTTTGTGGTGCTTTATCAAGAGCTATAACACTGCCTTGGTACCACCGGCAGATATTCAGCAACAGATGTCTTGTAAACCTGACTAAAGTAGTTCCTCAAAGATAAAGAGAGTCCCCAGATATAAAAAAATAAAAACAAAAAATCCTTTTGGCAAATAGATAGAGTAGTCTTTCAAACCACTTATTTCAATTCATGGGAATCTTCTTTTTTCTGGGTAAAGAACAGCATGCTGACATAATCCTGCTAAGTAGTGATCACCTCCTCTGGAATGCCAAGCACACATCTTCTTTGTGGTTAAGTAGACGTCAAGGATGCATACAATAGGTAGTGGTGCATGCTTCTAAGTTTTGGTGTTAAAAATGCATTACAGAGTGTAGCTTGAAAGATCAGTCAGATCCAGTATGTACTTGGACCATTTTGCTTTAGAAGTTATTAATTAAAAAAAAAAAATACTGGGTCACAATGAGCTGTTTCAGTATGTTTGTTTAGAAGCTGGATGGTGTTTAAATTCTCCTTTCTAGCTCTTTTTATCCGCAGACTACATCTTACCTATTCTGTCATTCTATCCAAGTATCTTCTGCCTGAACTCACTAATTTATGATTAAAGGTAGAAATAGTTCTCTCACTAACTCTTCACAATCATCTAAGTGTCCATAAGCAAATCTTACTGAACTATTACTTTTAATGGCAGAATTTCTATTTTCAGTGCATGCTGTCAATTCTAATTTAGTTTGAGTTCTTCCTTGCACATTTAATGGAGTCAGTTACTTGCTGGGTGATGCTGGGCTATTTAGTGTTGCTAATGAGGATGTGAGAACAAAAACAGTGTCTATCTCTAAACAGCATTTTCAGCTGAAAATGGATTTAGGAGTGAATACTAATTTGTTATGCTTATAAAATATTGTATCAGAATAGAGATTTTATGAATTTTTCTTTTTTTTTCTTTTTTTTTTTAAACTGCTCAGGATAAAAAGCCTTACATGATGTATTTTGAAATGCTGGCTCACATTATTTAAAACTGAATTCTTCTGCTTGGTGCTTGTGACTCTCTCCTTCTGCAGTTGGTCTCTCCTTAGCATTTAAATACTTTTTCTTCTAAAATATATTAAAGATCAGGTGATAAAAACAAAAGAGATATATTTTTCTGTACTACTTATAATACGTTTCATCCACCAGCCATTGGTGCTTTTATTTTTCAGTGGATTTTTTTTGTAATGTTACTCTATTGTGTAATTTGGTATATAGGTATATTTCCTTTTGGTGGTGTTTATTACAGAGGAGACAGAATAGCTGTTTTTTATTGTATCTGAAAGCATAATAGATACTTTTCTTGCTCTCCATTCTCTACAGTTAGTGCAGAACTTGCTGTATCTGTTTTCTCTAAGTTTTACTTGCTGACTTTCGAGCCTATTCTGAAAGAAGAAATTTCAGATAACATTTCATTTGCAGGGTACTTATTGGTTCTCCATTAGTTGGCCAGCCTGAGAAAAGAACAGGAGATGTATACAAATGCCCTGTAGGAAAGGACAACCAGTCGCCCTGCATAAAACTGAATTTACCAGGTATGAAAGAAAATAGAACTGTCATGCAGGGGAATAGTAGAGGTCAAATCTTAAAGAGATTTTTAGTTAATAAATATATGTTAGGATTGTTTTATATGAAAAATTTACTTCGGATTACAAAACTAAACATGAAGGAGGTTGTATTTGTAACATCAAGAATAATTTTATTTTAAAGTCTCTCATTGGTCTTTGGAAAACATGCTGATACTCTAGAATAAGCATTTAGCTGTGTTATCAAAGCATTATTATGACTGATACTGATAGACTGTGCTTACCAGTTCTGGCAGAAAGGCTGAGGAGCATAGATTTGTGGGCTACCCTTGTCAAAGCTCTTGGAAGCCAGTAAGAGCTTTCCTAATGCTTTTAACATGCTGTTAGAGCAAGGATGAAGCACCTTAATAAGGTGTTTAGTATTCGTCCTTTTTTTTTTTTTTTTCTTTCGCTTGTGTCAAGAGAGACTCAATGTAGACAGGAAGAGACAGTTAATATGAATTCCACTAAATACACCTGTCACTATATTTTTTCTTAAATTTCTTTCCTTGAAAACCTGAATATCAATAATGTAACAAAAAAGTAGCAAACATAAAAGCGGTAATTCATTTATAACAGGACAGAGTAAAAAATGAATATTTGTCTTCTGATTAACAAAACTGTGTGAACAATAATCTCTTGCTTTCATTGTACTGTTATTTTTATCTTTTTTCCCAACTATTTGAGACAGCAACCCAGACAAATTTTCTGGGATAAAAGCCAGTCTCCAAATTTTTTCTTGTTCATTGCAATTGAAGGAGGAGGATCAAGGGTGCTAAAATATTTGATGGAACCCGTGTCAGTCTGTGTTTTATTTTAGAAGCTGGAAGCTCTCTGCTAGCTGATACATACTTCAACATTTTGTTTTCACATTCCCAAATACTTAAAATTTCAATCTATTTATAGCTTCTACTTCAGTTCCTAACGTCATGGAAGTAAAAGAAAACATGACTCTTGGAACAACCTTAGTGACTAACCCAAAGGGCGGCTTTCTGGTAAGAAAGGACTTCTTAACAATTTTAAAAGAAGTCTGTATTTTCTATAGGTATCACACCAAACATTTCAACCTTTTTCATCTTTTTAAGGCATGTGGACCACTCTATGCTTATAAATGTGGGCGTTTGCATTACACAACTGGAGTTTGCTCCAATGTCAGCTCCACTTTTGAAACTGTGGAGGCGATCGCGCCGTCTGTGCAAGGTATGCATGCCACAGGAATTCTCTTGTGTGTCTGAAAATACAAAGTGCCAAACAAGATGAATGTATACACAGAGGCATACCAAAAAGTATGAACTGCTTTCCTTAGCTACCAGCATTACCAAGTTAAGTAAATGTTTTCATTGTCGGTATATAACCTAAATTCTTGCTAATTTTAGAGTTTATCTCAGTGTAAACAATCATTACAGGGATATGTGACATCCAAACACAATTGCTAAAAATAATTGCCTAGGTTTTTTACTTAAGGCCAAAAGACTTTTTAAGTAATGACAGCATGTTGTTAAGACCTAATACAAATCCAATTTAGTAATGTAAAAATCTTAAAGGTCTGGTCATTTGGAAAATGAAAGAGGGATGGGTAGATATTAAAGAAGACAGAGGTCATTGGCAAATACTTTAGTTATCTGATCTAATGCTATTCTTAAATTTCTGCTTACAAGAAAGTTCCTTGCTAATCAAAGGAATACCAAACCCCATAAAGTACAATGGAGAAGATGTTGAATGACAAATGTGTTAGTGCAGCCCCACTGCAGAGGGGTATGTGTTCATTACTAACCACAAAAGTTACTAGAACTGCAAACATATATTTGATCCTTGTTTGTATAAATTCTTATGATTCTTACGTGTTGCAGAGTGTAAAACCCAGTTGGACATCGTCATAGTCCTTGATGGGTCCAACAGCATTTATCCATGGGAGAGCGTCACAGCCTTCCTAAATAGTCTCCTGAAAAACATGGATATAGGTCCTCAGCAAACACAGGTAATTTTTTTTGCAACATTTATTATTGTTTAATTTGTGGGGGGGAAATAAAAATGTAAGAAATGGGATGAGAGCATCATCTATGGAGCCCTTCAATTATAAGAACTAACGGCAGTGGAACAAAGCAGCTGACAACCATAACTCAGTCAGTCTTTGCTGCCACATAGCACTGTCAGGGCGGCTCTCCCTCCCCTCACTGTTCTGGCAACCTGGAGAGACTGAGTTCCTAATCAAAGGACAAGGTAGGCATGTTAATTGAGGCAGTTTGAACGTTGTCCATTCCCCCCTTCCTTCCACAGACACTTCTTGTGTGCACAAAGGACATTTCCGCTCCTCTAAGGCAGATGTATATGGTTGAGAGAGTCTCATTACAAGACTTTTGGAGCAGTGTTCAAAATTTTGCACCTTGGAGCACTAGGCATATAGCTTTAAAACATTTGAAATCATAGTTAATGAGTGGCTGTTAAGCTGCATGTTATTAAGAGCAAAAGCTATATGATAAATGGAGAGGGCCAAATTCCCAGCTGCTATAAATCAGCACAGTTCCATCAGAATTAATAGAGCTACAACAGATTACTCCAGCTAAGGACCTGATGTGTTTCAGGGTCCACTGAACAGAGAACGTAAATAGCAATTTGAGCAGAGCACAGGGAAGGAACAAACATACACATAAAAACATTTTAACACAGAAAGCTACATTAACAACAAAAGAAACTTCCTTTCACTTCTCTCTCCTCCCAAAATCAAGGATTTTCTAGGATCTGGTATAATATCTGGTGTGCTGCAGGCCAATACTACAGGTTTTTTTTCCTACTTCAGGTTATTTCCTAATACTCAGCTCACGCCTAAATCTCCTCAGACTACCTACACAAAGGAGACAGTGAGTATATCCCCTAAAGGCATACATAAAGGGATATATATGTCTGCAGAGAGTGAACGCTGACTGGTAAAATTATTGTTTATAAACTGTCAGCTTTAAAATTGTGCCTTATTATTTCAAACACCCTTCTTTTCCAGTTATTGTGTGGAAGATGGAAAAATACCTTGTTAAATTCAATAGAAAGGGGAAAAAAATCTCCCTGGTCCCTACGGTGGTGATTACTCAAACATACATGGTACCTTGAGAAAATATTTAAAGCTAAGCCTCACAGTACAGGGCAATGGCTGCAAGGAAATCATTACTGCCTTATGCCCAATGGGTTTCATAGGAATAGTACACAGGGCAATCAACTATACAGCACCCTCACCTGTACTCCTCCCAAAGAAATTCTCATTTTTTTTTTACATTGCCACACCTCTGTTATGCATGGCTTTAGATTCCTGCCTTGTCCTGAACATAAAGTCCTCTTGCTTGCCTGCACTCCAGCAGCCTGCCATCTCCACCTACAAAATTTGTGCTTTCAATTATTTGGCATAACTACCCTTCTTCTTCTCACACATATACTTACTTACTCACTCAAGAATGTCAGCTTTGACATGTGGTTGCTAAAGAGCAGAAACATTTGAAAGGGAGATAAGAATGGGAAAAGGGAGAGACAGAATGAAATGCTGGCAATGGAGGGCAAATCTAAATGGAATTTTCTTGGGACTTGTTACCCTTCCTCTCCCTCTCCTGGAGGGGTATTCCAGCACTCTGCTTTCCTTCCATTCCCTTCCTGAGAACCCAGGAATAGCCACAGGTAGTAAAAAGTTTGTGTTTCTTGCACCCATGCTGTTTCCTTTGTCAGAAACTGTATTTAAATGACTGTTGAAACGGGAAGAGGAAAAACAACAGACCAGGCAGGTTTCTTCCCCCTCCCATTCCTACACAGAATAAAAGAACGATTGTTTACTTTCTGTTTTAAACATATTTTTTTTATGTGCTCATCATTTTTGAGCACATTGAAATCAGCATACTTTCACTGACTTCAGAGTGTTTTCCTCTTGCGTGGGAAAGGAATGAGGTGATTACAGAATAGCTCCTTAGCCACTTGGGTGTGACTTGTCCAAAACCATGTTTTGATTAGAGGCTTAGGAGAATTATTTTCCACCCTTGCTTACCCCATCCATGAACAATGGTCGTTAGAGTAGTGGCAAGAAGGAAGAGAAAATCTTCCATGTCCCCTGTTTGGCATATAAAGTGAAAGCCAGAAGATTCAGATGCAAATAACCAAAATTTAGTATAATATTTTTTCAGAAATACTTCCTTCCTTTTTGTCCTATTCTCTGAAAAACAATGTCATATTGATGGTTAAGCTGCATATGCTGAGGTTAGGGATAAAAGATGTATGGGGAAAGTGACAACAGAGCAGTGGAAATGGAAGATGAATGAGATGAGAAAAAATAATACAAGAAGGAAGAAAATATTTCTGTCTGCCTTATTGCACATTTTAATGCAACTACAAAGGAAGGTTTTGCTTTGTTTTGTTTTTCTCTTTTAAATTCTGTAGAGATAATTGTCTGTTTAATATGAGAGTGTGGTTTTTAATTGTTCATATGTGAACAACCTTCTATGGTAGAAGAATACCAAAAGAGAGAGCAGAATGCATTGACATGCTAAATTCCAACTTTAAAGCTCTGTTGTAATGGCACTCAGAAATTTTCAGACATTTTATTTCTCCAATGACATAATCAGCTATAGGTGTTTGTTCTGTACCTTACTATATTTCAAAGGGGTTGTATCAGTGAACTAATATATCATCCCATGTCATATCTTACTATCAGTTTTATTTCCAGAAAAATTGAAGTGTTTTAGAGGTATTAATAAAAAAATCAGGATGAAGAAAGATACATGCAGTGCTTTAAAAGTAATTTCTGTCTGAGTCCTTGCAAGTGTGACAGACCAAACAAAATGTAGAAAAAATAATTAATCTTTGGTTTGATTTTGAAATCTTTAGCAGGGTCCCCATGTGATAAAATGTATTGTTCATTAGTGCATCCTAAGGCATCTCTGCTTTTCTTTTACCTTAAATATGACTTAAATCAGAAATGGTTTTGGTTTTACTTACCTATACAAACCAGTGGTGTAAATCCCAGCATATCCCTTCTGTGTGCTGCATGGTTTTCCATTTATTTTTTATTTTTTAAACATATAGAATAATTTAATAATTGATTGGGAAAGCCAGATGATGCTTTCCAAATAAGGGCCTGTGTTCATTAATAGAAGGAACTTTAAGTAATTGCCCTCTAAAATGTTTTGTCCCAAAGCAGAACAATCTTTCATTTGCCTGTTCTCTCTTAAAACACTTTTTTTCACAGGAACTGGAGACAATTAAACAATTATTCCCTTGTGTAATATAAAATCCATTGTATGCTAGGGAAGGGAACATAAACTTAGGAATTACAAAGATGTTCAATAGATTATGGTCAGTAATGATGGGAAAAATGTTGGGTTTTCTGGAGCAGAGCAAAGCTACGTTTTTCTATTTAATACTATTGCATTTTCCAGATTGAAATAAAACAAGCAAGTCAAAACATACACCGCCTGTAAGCCAGTCTTAGGGTCTTGCTGAAGTTAAGCCGTTTGAATAGGTTTATTGTCTCATAAATGGTACATTTGCACCACATAGTCGTGTATTTATAATTATCTATTAGATTAACAAGCTGCAAAATCTCATACCTTTGTGGCTATATAATTATATGTTTCATAGCATACAATTCTAATTTTAAAAGGCGAACTTGAATTTACGATTTAGCAGAAGACTGGGACATACTGCTTTGTAGTATTTTGTGGGTTTGAGGAAGTCTTGTTACCCTTTGTGAGGTGTGGCTCACCATTGATGCCATGAAACATGTAGAACATGATGACCAGTGTTTTCAAAGCTAGTGTTAAGGAAGGGTCCCACAGAACAATTGTATCCCAAAAGATAACCACATGCCCCCTTTCCTTCCTGATTTACAAGCTATGCTACAGAGTGCAGTTTTCCAGACTCAGATGTTCTTCCTATTCACTTCCTGAGGAGGAAATGCTCAAAATGTTTACTTGCTGTGATCATGGACAGTGTTTCCTTTCAAATAGGAAATGAGACAATTCAACGTCTCAGCTTGTACTGAGACAACACCAAGATGGGTCTCTAGAATACCTAAAGACAGGCAGATACGTGTTACCCTAATCCTGGCAGCAGTTATGGCTGATTCAAACCTTGGTGCCAATAAAATCCTCGAATCTGGAGTCTGTGACTCCACAGAGGCAAGCTCACTGACATACAAAAGTCTCTGCTTTTGATTCTTGTCTGTGATCTTGGAATAGTTGTGGCACTCCTCCTCAGCTCTAAAAGATCAAGCATGATGAAGGCCTGTCATTTTTCAACAGTTAGCAACAAGCTTCTTAAATGATGAGCACCATCTTCAGATTATGTTATATGAAAGTGTCAGGTAACAAAATAATAATAATTAGAAATAAATTTTTAGCTGTTACCACTAAAAGCAGGAGAGAAGGGGGAAAACTCTATCATTAATTTAACAGTATTTTCTACAGAACAGGAACATCACAGCATGTTCTCTCAGAGTGTATCTCACAGATATATGCCACAAAATACTTGCCTTGGAGGAAAAGGGTTAAAAATTTCATCTTCAGTGTTGGATACAGCTGGAGCCACAAGGTTGCTGTGAGTTGTAATACAGTGCATGCCCCAGCCTTGTAATCCCAGCCCAAAATTAATGCCCTGCTGCCCAGGAGAAGGCTTAACCTCTGGCTGCTCTTGGTGGAGGAGGGCATGCCTCTGAGAGAGAATTAAAATATTGTTAAGGTTGCAATTTGTCCTAACTTTGAAACTACATAGGTTCTTCCAGATTTGATTGTATTTTCAAAAGGTTACAGAAAGTAAGTGGTATAGATTTTCCTACCACATACCATTATACTTATTGTTGTAGAATCACAGAATCACAGAATTAAGGAATGGTTTGGGTTGGAAGGGACCTTAAAGATCACCCATTTCCAGCCGCCCTGCCATGGGCAGGGACACCAGACCAAAGGCCCATCCAACCTGGCCTTGAACACCTCCAGAGACGGTCATTGTTTCATAATGTTACATAGCTAGCTCTTCATAGTAATCATGATACCAATGTTTAGTATCAAATATTTGTCCAAATCTGCTCTTCTGCTACAAGTCACCCTTTTGGTTTAAATATAAGTAATGTATTTAAATGAATGCCAGCAAACAAACATTGTGCATAATCTGACAGGCTATGAAAGTACCTCAAAAAGCACCTATAAAGCAGTTGCAAAGCACGTACTAAGCCACCTCTAAAATAATATGATGGCATAAACATCCCAGAGATCTTATTGATCCTCAGAATCTAAATGCTAGAGTGCTTTTAATAATAGATGAGTAAGGCATAAATATGCCATGTAACACTGCATTATCTTAAATAACACCTATAAATTGCCATGTGTAACATAAAATTGAAATATGCTAATGGAACGTTGTGTGGATTCTTCCCAGTAAATGCTGTCAAGTACCTGCCAAAACATTAAAAGTGACAGAAATGAATGAGAGATATAATATTAGTATTTAAGAATATTTCTCATCTTCTTTTCATTTTGCATTTTGTTTTTGCAGCAGGTTCCCTCAGGCATCTGTGGTTTGGTTTCAATCCCATGTGTTGATTTTTCACACAAAGAATTGCCTGTGTGAGGTCATCCTGAGTCTTTCCATCATCCAAACGTTCCAGGAGCCATCATTTTATGTTGTGCCCTCAGGCACTGGTCCGAGGTATTACTCTGGCCTTCCTCCTTCTGGACAATGGCCATGTCCTGGACTGCCTGACTGTCTTCATCAATATAAGGGTACTTAGGTCTTCCTCATGCCCCAAGAGCCTAAATTTGTCAATGCAGTGTTGTTTCTAGGGTAAATAGTCTGCTGGTTTTAAGAGCACTATATTTGGATGAAGGTAACAGTTGTGACACACAGTTTCTTATGCTTTAAGGAAATCTTTTTTGAAAAGTTATGACTGATGGTTAGCGTATTGGTCTGCCTTGGCCAGGAGTAGAGCAGAGCTGCAGCTCAGATTACCTCAAGTCAGGAAAAGCTAAGAGTTGAACCCACTTTTCACTTACTCCATTTTTTTAATAAAAACAACTTAAAAACTTCAAGACATTTCACTGAAATTGACCGTTTTCTAGCTAGTCTTGCTCAAAAGCTAATAGGTATTTCATATCTAGGGGAAAGACAGTGTTCAGTTTTTTCCTGGGTTTAAGTACAGATGGGAATTTACATCACTGCAAGCGGAACAGGCTCTTTCTTTAACAGTGGTTAATTTTTATTATGAATGGTGTGTTTCAGGTTGGAATTGTTCAGTATGGACAAACTGTAGTCCATGAATTTTACCTGAATACTTACTCAACAACAGAGGAAGTGATGGCTGCAGCCACAAGAATACGCCAGAGAGGTGGCACACAAACTATGACAGCCCTTGGAATAGATACGGCAAGGTATGTTCTCAAAATATTGTCCTAGATAAGGCAGAAACAAATTCTAACAGCTAAGGTCATAATTCTGATTTTATAAATAAAAAGTTTGATGTGACTGACATCTGACATCATTTTAGCTACGAATGAAATTTAGGAAGAGGTTGGATAAACATACTCCATCCAGTTCCTACAGCAGTTGTACATGGCACACTGGAAAGGCATCTGTCTCTTGAATGGAGGAAATGGGGAAAGAAAAAAGATGAAGAACAAGGCTATAGTCCTAAGAAAAGTAGATTTAAAGTATTTGATGCCCACACAAAGCAGGTAGGAACTGTTTATGCAGAGGTGTCAAGGAGATTCCATTATTCAAAGGGAACGGGAAAAAAGTAGAATTTTTTAGTGTTAATTCATTTTTTTTTTTCTGAGGTTAAGGTTATTATGCAATTTGAGTCCACATTTATCAACAATACTAGAAATTTCATATCTGAGTTTTTGAAGCTTCTAGTGCACTGGGAAATTAAAAATCATAGAATCATAGATTAGTTTGGGTTGGAAGGGACAGGGACCGTAAGGATCATCTAGTTCCAATCAGCTGCCAGAGGCAGGGGCACACCTTCCACTAGACCAGGTTGCTCAAAGCCCCCTGCAACCTGGCCTTAAACACTTCCGGGGATGGGACATCCACAGCTTCTTTGGGCAGCCTGTTCCAGTGCCTCATCACCCTCACAGTGAAGAATTTCTTCCATGTATCCAATCTAAATCTGCCCTCTTTTAGTTTAAAGCCATTACACCTTGTCCTACTACTACATTCACATCCCCATCTTTCTTGTAGACCTCCGTTAAGTCCTGAAAGGCCACTGTAAAATTTCCCAAATACATTTCCTCTCTAGGCTGTACAATCCCAACTCTCAGACTGTGTAGGAGAAGTGCTTCAGCTTTTCATCCTCATGGCCCTCCTCTGGACTTGCGCCAACAGCTCCATGTCCTTCTTCTGTTGGGGGCCCCAAAGCTGAATGCGGTGTTCCACATGGGGTCTCATGAGAATGAAGTGGGGGTGAATCACTTTGCTCAACCTTCTATCCTTACTGCTTACTACAGTAAGCCTTACTGCAACCCAGAATATCCTTACTACAGCCCAGAATACAGTTGACCTTCAGAGCTGCAAGTGTGTACTGCTGGCTCACATTCACTTTTTTGTCCACCAGTATTCCCAAGTCCTCTGCAGGCTGTTTATTCACTGCCCAGCCTGTATGCATGTTTGGGATTGATCCAACCCAAATGCATGACCTTGAACTTGGCCTTGTTGAACTTCACGAGGTTCTCACAGGCCCACCTCTCAAGCCTGTTGAGGTCCCTCTGGATAGCATCCCTTCCCTCCAGTTCGTCGGCCACACCACACAGCTTTGTGTTACTGGCAAACTTGCAGAGGGTGCACTCGATCCCATGGTCCATGTCACCAGCAAAAATGTAAAGTAATACCATTCCCAATACAGACCTGATGCCTGTATTGGATCTGTTGTATTACTATTGTTATTTAGAATTACTTCTTTTAAGAGAAAAATAAAATCTGACTCTCTTAAAATAGACAGTAAATGCAAAATCAAATTTCCATATGAAAGAAGCAAGCAGTTATCCATTTCCACTCCTAGCCCATCAGACCTGGTTATGACCAGGAAGATAAGAAAACAAAATACAATTAGAATAGAAGACATTGAGAGACATTCTGAAAACATATGATGTTGTTCTGGTTCTTCACTTACTCAGATCATTACTGAGCAAATAGTAGAAGCTATTTGCTCAAATGGGCAATATTTGCCATTAGTTTGCTGTCCATTTCAAGAAAAGTGTTTCCTCAGAGATAGTTTTGGCACAAAGTTTACCTAAGAGTAGACGTCATTGACATACACAAATATAGTAATGATATGCATTGCTAAACCTTTCATATCTTTTCTCTATCCGACTATTTTTCCTGGCATGGCAGCATGACTTTATTCCATAAATGAATGCATTCTTCTTTTCCAAACAACCATCTAATTAAAATATTAAACATCTTCCTGGTGAACTATTTGATTATCTGACTGAAGCTCAGTTGATACCATGTTTTAAAGTTAACAGAATTGTTACGTCTTCATAAGTAAAGTTAGATAAATTCTTAGATACAAGTAGAGGCTCAAGGGAGTCTGAATAAGTTCATGAAAGCAGAACCAGTTGAGGATTACCAAATATGCAGAAACCATATGTGGTTCAGAATGCAGAATGTCCCTGGGCACTGCAAACCATTGCAGGCTTGTATATACAGGAAGTATCAGCAAAGCTTCCTCAGTTCTTGCAGTCTTCCAGCACATCTACTTAAGGCCACTGTCAGAGGTGGATCTTAGCTGTTACCCATGTGGCCAGTATTATACAGAGTTCTGTGCTATTTCTCTAAAATGAGGAAGCTTTGCTTCCTTCCGTTTTCTCCAGAACCCTAACTCAGCCTTTCCTTTCCTGGTGGCATGCAGAACCAAGCCATGCCCAGCCTGCATAAGCAGCTCCCCAGAACCTCAGTGTCCTTTTCCCCACCTAGAGTTGTGGATTCAAAGGGTCACCCCTGCCTACCGTCACTCACTTGCAGATGACTTCTGACATATCTGCAATACCCAGTTTTGCTGTAAATGTGTAGAGGTGCTGGTAACTGAATAAATACTTTGACCACTAGAAGTGCTTCTGTAGAGTGGAAATATATTTTTTTTAATGTGTGGATTTTGGGGGAGGGGTGTTGATGGTGGTGGGATTTTGTTTGTTTGTTTCTTTTTAAGGTAACAAAACTGTTTTAAGGTGCTGGAAGTTTATTTGGATAGAAAAAGAATTCTTCGCCATTCAGCATTGTTTTCTTCTGCCACGGCTGAATGAATGAATAATGAATGAAGGCTTGTGAAATTCTTTGGCTGTAAACTGTCGTGCGAGTTCCAATTGTTGTTGTTTGTATTTGTTCCTGGTTACTAAATTTCCCTTTCCTACATTCTCGTTAATGTAAAGTATTTTAGCTTAGGGTTGACAATGCAGAAATTATGTGTGCTAAATGCTGACCTTGCCTTTCTCCAAACCCTTTATGCTCCCTTTAGGGAAGAGGCTTTTACTGAGGCTCATGGTGCACGAAGAGGAGTACAAAAAGTAATGGTTATTGTGACTGATGGGGAATCACATGATAACTACAGATTGAAAGAAGTGATTGATAGTTGTGAAGATGAAAACATTCAAAGATTTGCTATTGCTGTAAGTGAAATGTAATGGAAAATATTACAAATCTTATAGGCACATTTCGTCTTCCAAATGTCTGATTAAATGTCTGTTTTAAAAGTTCACATCACAGAATCTTTATGAAAATATTATAAATTCACAGGCAAAAAAAGAATGAAAAAAAAAATTGTTTTCTGATATTAAAGCACATCAGAAAGACTGTTTTTCTTTTTCCCTTCATACCTTAAACAATATCTTCCAGAAGTATTATTACCAGATGATAAAGCTTGCTACTTACTTAAGTATCAGTACAATGAAGTATAGAACCAAGCATTTTAAAGAAAAATGTTTGTCTTTAAAGAAAGTTATCAAACTGAAGTTGAATCACAAATGAACCACATTTTCAGTAGTTTCCCTCATAAAGATGAAGAGCATTAAAGAAAGAGTCCTTGCTGAATCTTCAATATTTTTTAGCAGTAAAATATTTGCCTAGAACCAAATTTGAATTGCTTCTGTGTCCAGCAATGCTAGAACCTGGAAATTTGGTTTTGGTTCCCCTCCCAACACAAGTAAGCATGCAGAATGTTTTTTTTTGTTTTTTTTTTTTTCTCTCTTGAAAAATAAATGTTGGTCTGGAAATTGGAAAAATGTGTTTCCTCATTTTAAGACATCCTGAGTTTTTACAGCAGCAATATTAAAACTGTGGACTGAAGTCTTGTACCATGATGCTGAATGCAAGTGGTGGTGGTGTGTGCATTTACAGGGCAAATTTGCACATAACCAAAAAACTATTCTATACCTAAATTAGCATGTCGTTAATTGCTCATATATTATTGTGGTGGTTTTACTGTGCTGAGCAGCTGAACACCACAACCTCTCTCTCACTCCCCCTCCTTAGATGAGGAGGGGAAGAAGTAAAGGAAAGAAGAACTCACAGGTTGAGATAAGGATAATTTAATTAAATGAAAAAAAATATATTAAGGATATATTAATTAAACAATATAACTAAAGGGAAAAAAGGGAAAGGGAGAAAGGGAGGGGGAAAGGGAAAACAAACAAACAAACAAACAAACAGAAAAAAAAAAAAAAAAAAAAAAACAAGTAAAAGCTATGTGGAAGTGCAGAGGAAAGAAATTACTCGCTACTTCCCACAAATGAGGGATGCTTGACCACATCCTTGAAGCAGGGCCTCAACACACGTAGCTGGTGTTCAGGCTGGTGTTCAGGAGGAGGACAGACATTTTCACAACAAGAGCTTCCCCCCCCTCCCCCCTTCCTTTTTCCACCTGTTATTGCTGAGTGTGACATAATATGGTATGGAATATCCCTTTGGTTGGTTCAGGTCAGCTGCCCTGGTGATGTTTCTTTCTCACTTTTTTGCCCACCCCCTGGGAGGGTTAGAGAGAGTCCTAATGCTGTGCCAGCACTTCTCAGCAGTAGACACAACACTGGTGTGATTCCACTGCTGTCCTAGCTACAAGTGCAGAGCACAGCACTGTATGGGCTTCTGCAACTATGTTATGAGGAGAACTAGTTAATGCAATTGTGTATTCTGTTACGAATGGCCTTTTGTTTGTTTTCTAAATGAAGCTCTACTTTAACTAATCATTAGAATTTTGTGAAGAAAGGAAAAAAGGGGGGGGGGGGGG
>CM021763.1:18210650-18252252 GCA_011075105.1 Heteronetta atricapilla
GGGGCAATTTTTGATTTACAAAATACTTTTTAATTGCTAATTTTTGTTGGTACTTTCAGGAAAAAACTGAGCCCCCCCCCCACATACTGTTCTGTTCTTGTTAGAAAAGAATGGCTTTTAATCAATCAAGACTAGGAATTTGAAGGAGGTTTTAACAAAACAGTTAAGGTTAGATATGATTTTCCAATATTTTCTGACAACCTACCTCAAAGGTATCTTTAAAAATAGGATTTAAAACATACCCTTGGGTTTTTTCTTTTCTTTTTTTTTTTTCTTTAGATTCTTGGCAGCTACAGCAGAGGAAATTTAAGTACTGAGAAATTTGTAGAGGAAATAAAATCAATTGCCAGTAAGCCTACTGAAAAGCATTTCTTCAATGTCTCTGATGAATTGGCTCTTCTAACTATTGTTGAAGCACTTGGAGAGAGAATATTTGCCCTGGAAGGTATGACACTGTTTAAATTTTACTTTATGCCTGCATTAAAAATGAAGCAAACACAAGACCACCTGCTTTTGTCTTCCTTTGCAATGCATTGTGCTGCATAAAATGCATTATACTTGTATTTTTTCATGCTGATTGTAAAGATCAGTAGACATCAAAAATATAGATAATGATGTGAAGATGCATTCAGATGTGTTAGAACAGATAGGAACAGTAGCCTGGAAGAGTAAGAAGGGTCACTGTAGACTATTACCACTTTATCACTGGGTGAATGCAAAGATGCCTTCCATTATGTAGAAGAGTATGTAAGAGCATGTTCTAAACTAACCCACACTCATATGTTTGTCTGCCTATACCTTTAAGTTCTCTTGATATTTATTAACTACAATATGCTACTTTGCTGTACACGTTATCACAGACTTGGTGTATAGAGTTGGCAAGAAATATTTTTTCTTTGGAAATGTTTGTGATGACCTGATTTTAGCAGAGAAAAGTCATCATCTCCTAATGTCTGCTTACATTTTCCATCCAAATTAGGCAACACCATCCAACTCAGTTTCAAGATCAGTACTTGTAACAGAAGACAGTTTATTAGTTATAAATTATGTTGGCCAACACTGAAGGACTTGGTGTCACACAGATATAACATCCATCTGTTTTGACTTATTTTTTTCAACATCTTAGCTTACAAGTAGCAGGAAAAGTATAGTTTATAGCTGGAACAAAAGATAACATGGAGTTAAATGTCAAGAAACTAATACAAATCTGAGAGTTTATTTTAAAGCTTTTTAAATTGGAATTATGTTTCTCAGACATTTAAGTATTTTGTTAGTGTATCATTTAGTGTGAGTAATATTACCATCTTCAGCTGACTCCTGCTGTTTTTTTCTGTTTAATATAATCTTATCTTTTTTCTTTCCAGAAGACTTTGTTTCATCACTTATGAAAAAAAATAATTATTGAGTAGTATTTAATCTCTCTAAAAAACAAAGTTTACTGTACTGAAGCTTATTGAATACTTTAAAATTCATAGAATAAGAGCTCTTTTTCTAAGTCCGTGCTCAGTAGAAAAAAATTCACTTTGAATTACAAAACAAAACAGTTGTACAAACAGAAATTAAATACTTTTTGCTGATGGGAATGATTTGTACAATGGGTTCTAACCCTTCCGTTGACACTAGTAATTCATTTCTCTATTCATAAGGAAAAAAATGCAAAACATTTGAAAATTGAACAAGTTTAGTAGCTTAATAAAATGTCCAAGTAAATATAGTTATGTACATGATGATAAATGTTTGATTAAATTGCAGAAGTATTATCTGTTTATATGATATACACAACTCCTTCAATAATGTGGTGCTTCCAGTATTTTGCACCTTTTCTAAGTATCAGCAAATTCTACAGTATTACTTGAATTCAGCTTTAAGTTCTTGCAAAAGGACTTAAAAATGTTTATTTGCAGAAACAAATATCTACTTCTTGAATATGAGCAATTTATATTTAACATAAAATTTTTGCATAAACCATTAGGATATTCATGCCTTGATATATATATATGCTTTATTTACAAATTTTATTTTTAGATACACTTGATGCTATTACAAAATATAAATATCCAAAACAAGCAAACAAAAAATTATGCTCATCCACACACTGAGAGCTGCGCTAGGTAATTTCACCACACCCAAAAGGTTTCTTGGTTTTCACATCTTCACTAGGACTGCAGTCTGTGCCAAGATTTCTACATAAGACACCTGTAATGTGAGACCAGAAATTATGCCCCCTCCTACACTTATGAAAGCTTCAGAAATAGCATAATCTGGCCACAAGCAAAGTCAGAATGAAAACTGGGCTATGATACTAGCTTTATGGCAAAGCATAGCAAGGCTGAATTGTTCTGATTAATTTCAGAATCATAAAGGTTGGAAAAGACCTTCAAGATCATCTGATCCAATCAGTACCCTACCACCAATATCACCCACTACACCATGTTCCTAGGTACCACGTCCAACCTTTCCTTGAACACCCCCAGGGACAGTGGACACCAGGGACACCACCTCCCTGTACAACCCGTTCCAATGCCTGACTACTCTTTCTGAGAAGAAATGTATCCTAATTTCCAACCAGAACCACCCCTGGCACAACTTGAGGCCATTCCCTCTAGTACTATTGTTAGCTACCTGTGAGAAGAGGCTGACCCCCAGCTCCCCACAACTTCCTTTCAGGTCATTGACCTTTCAGGTCAATTTCCTTTCAGGTAGAGTGCAATAAGGTCTCCCCTGAGCCTTCTCTTCTCCAGACTAAACAACCCCAGTTCCCTCCACGGCTCCTCACAGGACCTGTGTTCCAGGCCCTTCACCAGCTTCTTAACCCTTCTTTGGACACGCTCCAGGGCCTCAATGTCCTTCTTGTACTGAGGGTCCCAAAACTGAACACAGTACTTGAGGTGCAGCCTTACAGGAGCGAAATACCAGGGGAAGGCACAAGGGGACCAGGGCACCTCCCTGGTACTGCTGATTACACTATTCCTGATACAAGCCCTTGGCCTTCTTGGCCATCTGGGCACACTGCCTGCTAATGTTCAAGCAAGCATCAATCAGCATCCCCAGATGCTTTTCCTCTGCACAGCTTTTGAGCCAGTCTTATCCATGTTGAACCTCATCAATCCCATTGGCCTCTGCTCATTGGCCCGTTCTGTCCAGGTCCCTCTGCAGGGCCTTCCTACCCTCCAGCAGATCAATACTCCTCCCCAGCTTGGTGTCATCTGCAAACTTCCTGAGGGTGCACTCAATTCCCTCATCCAAATCATCAGTAAAGATATTAAAGAGGATGGGCCCCAACACCAACCCCTGAGGGAGTCGGTCAACAGCTGGATTTCACTGCATTCACTCTCTCAGCCGAGCCATCCAAAAAGTTTTTAACCACCAAAGCGTGTACCTGTCCAAGCCATGGGCTGCCAGCTTGTCCAAGAGAATACTACAAGAGACAGTGTCAAAGGCCTTGCTGAAGTCTAGGTAGGCTACATCGAAAGGCTTTCCGTCATCCAACAGGTGGGGCACACAGAAGGAGATGAGATTGGTCAGGCAGGACTTGCCTTTCATAAACCCATGGCCTTTCATGAACCCATGCTGACTGGGCCTTATTCCCTGGTGGTCCAGGTTCCACAGACAGATGTAAAAAAGGCATTGAGAATCTCACCCTTATCCTTAGTAGTCATGTTCCTCCCTGCGTCCAGTAAAGCATGGAGAATCTCCTTGGCCCTCCTCTTGCTGTTAATATACTTATAAAAACATTTATTTTTATCCTTAACCACGGTGGCCTGGTTGAGCTTGTACTGGGCTTTGGCCTTCCTGATTTCTTCTCTGCATACACTGGCAACTTCCTTGTACTCTATTCATGTTACCTGCCCCTTCTTCCGCTAGTCATAAACTCTCTTTTTCTTCCAGTCACCCAGCAAAAGTTCCCTGTTCAGCCATGCCATTCTTCTTCCTTGCTGGCCCATCTTATGGCACACAGGGACAGTCTGCTCCTGCACCTTTAAGTTAAAGTCCCTAGAGCTAGAGGATGGTGAATAAGTCCATTTCTGTTGATTCTTTAGCCATGGTTTCTTGTCCCACACAGCTTTCTTGTGACAAACTAGTTTATTGGATTTATGCATTATTGAAAGTTAAATTAACCCCATGCAATGTTTCTCTAATTTCTGTACAAAATTTCTGTACATAACGTGGAGGTCACAGGAAACTTGATTCTTGCAATTCTGTATCTGAATGTGTTTTAAGTCTCCTACTATTATAATAGTACATTTTATTTTTTTCACCTTCTAGATTTCTTGTTGTCATTTCGGTTTTTGTCTTAAAAAATGCAAAAGAAAATTGAGAGTTGAAAAATGAAATCCAACAAAAAAAAAAAAAACACACTTTGACAGCCATTCGGTTATAATAATCTTTTTCATATGCTTCTGTGTCTCATGGCATGGACTTCTGGATTTAACAGCATTTTTATGTTTCATCCAATCCGTAGGCAGGCACATATGTTTTTTCACAAAATATCTTTTGTAGGATGCTTGGCAGTTTGAAACTTAATGGAAAGTTAGACAGGGGGCCATTATCTAAGCAACATTCAGAACTGCACATACTGACAATACTGTCATTGTACTCTGCCTGAAACTGTGAGAGTCTTGCCTTTATCAACTCATTAAGGAGCATCTCTTATTGCATGATTAATGCTGCCACTGAAAAATATTGTTTATCAGCAAATGAGTAACTTAAGAATTTTATGCTTAAAAGGAACCATATTTTTTCAGACATAGCAAAGCAGCTACATCTTGTGAAACATGATGTCCTACGTTTGTGTGTCAAACATTTTGTGTTTGAGATCATGTCTGCTTCCCACGGCTGGTTATAAATCCCTACAATTAGCACAGGCATCAAGTCCAAGTGAAGAACCTCAGTTGCTGAATAGCAGAAATTCAGTATTGTTTAGTAGTCTTGATGCCAGAAATTCATGTAGCCATAGCTTGCCTCAGTTTCAGTCACATTGAGATTCGCCTCTGCACTCATCTGGGAGAAAATTATGTACTCTTCCTGTGAAAGTCTCAGAACAGATTTCATAGATCCCATCTGCTGCCTGTTACCATGTCATGCTCTCACGGAGGAATCAATATGCAGAATATAGTTGCCTGATCTGTGGTGCTTACAGTGGCAATAGTCACTGAGTATTGCTTTGAAGTAAAGGAGAAGTCAGACTTTTCTCTGATATTTCCCATGTAACTGAGAGCAAAGTAATCTTATGAAGGCCCGCCAGAATTTAATAAGTAACATATAAGTAACAACCTGAAAAAGATACTGACAGTAGTACTGTCACCTGAAACTTTTTTATTCAGACATTTAAGAAAAACAGAAGGATTTTCATGTAACTTTCTGGGAAGGAGTACAGTTCCCAAGTCCTTCCCTGAGGCTTATGAATCTTGGATGGGTGAGATTTTCCTATGTTGTTTTTAACAAAGGTTCATACAAACATCAAGTGTTTTTCATTTAAAGTTCTACTAGCTGCCTACAAATTTTTAGTTGCTTGTAGGCCAGGGCTACGTGGATGGTGTTTTATTGTTCACTTAGCTCAAGTGGAAAATGGCTTAACCATATTAATCAAACATTCCAAACATATTTACCATCAGCCTGAGGTCAAATCTGGTCAGTTTTAGCCCAGAAATATTTATTGGAAAAGTTCTGAGACATGATCTTAAAATGGAAGCGTTTTCTCCTACTCAATGGTAATATTCAACACAGATCTTAATTTCTATATTTATTATCAAAATCTATGGCAAGATGTATTAATGATGTTATCCTTTACCATCATGTGAGCATTTTCATTACACTATTAAGATTTTTTCAGATTAAAACTCTTATTTTAAAACTTTTTTTTCTCTCTCTCTATTTTTTTTTTCTGTTTAATAGCAACAAAAGACCAGCAAGCAGCCTCATTTGAAATGGAAATGTCTCAAGCTGGTTTCAGTGCTCATTATTCTCAGGTAAACAAGCTGTTTGAAAATAGAAGTACTTTGGCAAAGCAGACTTCTTTTGCTGATGGCATGAATTTGGAACAAATATTTAGAATTCATTGTACAGTCCTGTTACTTGTTTGCTGATAGATGTTTTGGAGTTTCCTGTAATCTAGCATTTTGTAAAATGTACTTAAAGAATGATCATAAGCAATGAATGCATAAAAGAGTAAGTACCATCTTCACATGAACTATAAATTTAACACTCCAATAGCATTTTTCTATCATAAAAATATTCTATAATATGTTAACTATAAAACTGTTCTCTATAAATACTAATATATAAATTGTTATGTAGCCTAGAAGATATACATGCAAGGGATTGTGGTGGTTTTACCCTGTACATATTTTTTTTTTCTGTAATGGATATTATCTCCATTACCAGGAACACAGCATATTCTTAGTTCTGTTAATACGTTGAATATATGAATTCTCAGGGGGTAAACTTATTAAACTGGGTGGCAAAAATCCTTGGGAATATTTACTAGCAGAAAATGACTCCCTACATCTTTTTTTTTTTTTTTTTTTTTGAAAATCAAAAGTCCCTGTGGTGATGGTAGGCTCAATGTACACAACTGAAATAGAATCTTGGCATAAGGTTAAAGGAATTGCAAAGACATAAGTTTTAAAGATGTGAAAAAGTAGTGACAGTTGAAAAGACCACAATAGGAAAGTAACTGAACTGAGCAGACTCTGAGCAGTCCAAGACAAACTGACATGCATAGGAAAACTTTCAGTATGGCTGCATATGGCTCAGCATATCACTGGTAAAGCAAATAATAAATGACCTTCAGTGAAATTTAACATGAACGCTTTCTTTGCAGAAATAATCTCCATCCATTTTCACTCTCTGCACTATAAAATCGTATACTATACTTCAGATGATTACTATACCTTAGAAGCAGGTGTTAGTCAACCCAAGAAAGATTTATAAGGTTATCTATTTGGTAGAGCATATGCTTGAAGTTACCAAAGAACTGACCTATTGTCATCAGAACCTCACTTCAGAAGTTGGTCCTCAGACCTTGCTACCTTTAGGTAGCAAGGGGCATCTGGTGTCTCTTTTATCCAGAAGACTACATTCATCCCTTCAGGCAAGAAAGGTCAGCAAAGCATTTGTCATTGTCAAAAAGCGCTTTTCAGATAGTCACAGGTTCAACAGAGAATGGTTTAACTTTCTGAAAGTTTATCTGTTGTCTCTATTTAGGTGTGGTATTCTCTGATTACCTTCGCTAAATCTCTTTCATCTCTCTGTGCTGTGTGTCTCGGTGGGCTGAAGTTGTAGGAGCTATGTTTCATGAATAGATACTTTTCCTGAACAGCTCCTGATTTTGTTTAGTTTTGTTTTGTTTTCTCTAATTTTGCATTTTTAACAAATACTGAGATTGTGTGAGGCCCATAACCTAGTAAGAAAAGGTGAATCTTGTAAGTATACAGAAAGCATTACCTAAATGTGGGCATCACGATCGATTCAGACATTCGTCTGAAGATGATGCACATAAAGAAAAGGCTTTTGTTTTTCTCTGCACAAGGATTGGATTATGCTTGGGGCAGTCGGAGCGTATGACTGGAATGGTACGGTGCTCATGGTGAAGGACAGTGGTATTTCAATACCTACTAATGACACTTTTCGTGACAGATTTTCGGAAAAAAATGAACCTCTTGCAGCCTATTTAGGTAAGAGAATTAGTCCATCTTGTAACATTTCTTGATAAGTGCTCTTTAAAATCTCATTCACAAAGATTCTCTTACAGAGTATTTCCTTATATTTTAGGAGCCTGGGAGAATTTATAATTTATGGATGTGTCTTTTGTATGATTTTGTTGTTTTTCTTTAAAAAAAAATCAGTACTTCTACCATCAAAAAAATAGTCCAAACAATTGCAGCCCTAGGCATATCTAGACTTTTTCCAGTAGAGATGTCTAATCTGTTCAGAGATTTCAAAGATTCCCCTAGCACCATTTTCAAATTTTTCTCTGACTTCATACTTATAAAGTTTGGTACAACAACCAATCTAAATCTTCTTTGCTTAAAATTAAGCTATCTTATTTCACTTGGTGGACAAGCACAAGAGTTTACTGCCATTCTTTTTATATATTTTTTTACATATTGGCAAGCTCTTCTTTTCCTCTGAGCCTTTTCAACCAAAAACCAATGGCCTTGCTCATTCCTGTCTCTGCTTGTTCTCTGTTACCTCCTTTCATGTAATACACATCTCAGTGATGAGGAGTCAACACTAGAATCATTTAATCTTTTTCCCTAAGTACATTTTTCCCTTCTTTACAAGCTCTATTAACTATTTTTTTACATGTCCAATTTGGTCACTTCAAATTTAGATGCTATTCTCCACAATACTTGCAACCCTGCTGCAATTTTTATTTATCTGCAAATTTTGTAAGTCTTTTTCCTCTCAAGTTGTTTTATTGTTGTTAATATTAAACAGAGCTAGGTTCAAAATGCCTCCAGAATCACACCTGGACACCATCAGTTTGGCACTGAGCCAGTGACAACTGTTCTTTTCAACCAGCTATTTACCTGTTATTTAATCTGTGCCATCATTCTCTTACAGTATGTAAGAATAGCAAAGTGAACATTATAAAAAATTCTGCAGAAGTTTAGACTCACCAGCCTGTGAACAGGTTTAATGACACACTGATGCTCATGACTCTGAACCTGTAGGCAAATACAAATCCAACCCTTTTCTTTGACTCTGCTTTGCTCTTCAGCACAATTAAGTGTAAACATCTATGTGCAGAACCTCGTCTTAAAAAGGTTCTGAATCACAGCCATTATTCCTGATGCTTTCTGTATGTACTGCATCTTGAATTCTTTCTGCTTCCTAGGCTATACTGTGAATTCAGCATTGACACCTGGAGGTGTGCTGTATGTAACAGGACAGCCACGATACAATCACACTGGTCAAGTTATCATTTATAAAATAGAGGGAAAAGAGGTGCAAGTACTTCAGAGGTTAAAAGGAGAACAAGTAAGTATGTATTCATGTTTTACATGTGAGAGGAATGTGGTATGAAACATAGAAATAATTATTTAAATGACAAAAATGTATCAAAAAAGCAAATAAAACTGTAAGGTGTAATTAGAAAGGTTAAAGATCAGAACTAAAAGTTAGGTGAACGCTGTGGTGTAATATGTAAAAGGAAGTAGACTGACAGCAGTTAGAGAACATTGGAAATCTTCTCCATTTGGGGTAAGTCTTCGCAGATGTCAAAGTAGTTGTAGCCATATCTGCACTGGCAATTTTCTGTCTGCTGCATGGAAAGGGCACACTATTGGCAAGAAACAGATGTGATAAGCAGGGTTCTGTGAGTGAGCATCATCTGGGATACCATAAAGTATTGAACAACTGCTCATTACATTCAGTTGCAGATGCTCCTGCAGGAAAAAAATATCATGTAACTACATAATAAAAGGTATAATACAATGCACAAACAAGTTGAATGACCTTCCTACTCCAGCCTCTTCAGGCTGCAGTAGAAGCCTCGTTCAGAACACAGAATCACAGAATTTCTAGGTTGGAAGAGACCTCAAGATCATCAAGTCCAACCTCTGACCTAACACAGTCCCCACTAAACCATATTGCTAAGCTCTGCATCTAAAAGTCTTTTAAAGGCCTCCAGGAATGGTGACTCCACCACTTCCCTGGGCAGCCCATTCCAATGTCTAACAACCCTTTCGGTAAAGAAGTTCTTCCTAAGATCCAACCTAAAACTCCCCTGGCGCAACTTAAGCCCATTCCCCCTCGTCCTGTCACCAGGCACGTGGCAGAACAGACCAACCCCCAGAGAACAGACCAACCCCCAAAACAACTCAGGTTACCTAATATTCATCTTCGGTAGCTGGTGTTTGCAGCTCAGCTAATCAATCTTGGGCACTTTTCGAGTCAATAAAGGAAAGAAGGCATTTTTAAGGTTTGAGTGATTTGTCCTACCTGAAGCTTTTTGTGTTGAATAAGATGCATACAGCACTAGAAAGGACTGATTTTCATGTTAAATGTAAAGGAAATCAAGGGTGTCTAGCTTAGCTGTAAAATAAAAAATCCCACACCTTGTGCCTAAACTACAAGTGAATCTAGCTCTTTGTGTAAATCTTGTTCCTCTTCATTCAACAGCAACCTGGGAATTTTGGATAGTGCATGTACTAGCTAAGAGCCTACCTTTTCCCCCTCATGAGCCTATGACCATTGATTTCTCTTTCTATTTATTACCATTGGGACTAACTTCCCCAAGACACATCTATTCAAATGCTATCTCTCCTGAGAGGTTCCAGTCTCCTTAGCAGATCAGAGGCTCCTTTCGTACTTTTCAAATCCAACTAAGTTAGAAGTTGGATGGACCGCCCTTAAACAAACAAACAAACAAATAAATAAATAAATAAATAAATAAATAAATCTAACAATGAACCTAAAGCAGAAACAAGCTTCAAAAACATGCAGACCAGAAGGATCTTCTAGGTAGCAAAGAAAACTTCCACATAATGGTAATATTTGTCATTGTTGTAATCAACTGTAAGACAGTTGTAAAACAGGTGTCTCAGTAGGAATTGTTACATCATGATATTGACTCTGCCTCTGATTTATACCTTCTCTTTTTCTGCAGATTGGCTCATACTTTGGAGGTGTTATTACCACAGTTGACATCAACAGGGACTCTTTTACAGACCTTCTTCTTGTTGGAGCTCCTATGTATATGGGAACTGAAAAAGAGGAGCAGGGGAAAGTGTATGTGTATGCTCTGAACAAGGTAAGGATAATGTTTATTGACCAGGAACAGAATGTGCTCCCTTCTGTCTTCATATCCTTGTTTTAATGAAATATGATAATTTTGAGTTGGGGATGATGACCAGTTGAAAACAGAGAAACAGTTTTTTTGACAACTGGGAGTATGGCACTGTATATTTTTTGAAGACTTTCTTCTTCTCACCTTTTTTCTAATAGAGTATTTTATATAGATAAGCACTATATCCTCTAAACTGCAATATGGAATAAATGAAAAATTATAACATTAGTTTTCTATCATATTTTCTTCCTGCTGTCACACACTAGAAAATAGTAGGGTTCATCTATCTTAAAACTATGTGTTTCAATGCTTTTATGATTCAATTTTCAACCCAGGGATAAACCCCCTACATTCAAGAGCTTTAAGCATGTCACAGCTTGATCAAGCAGTAAATCAGATACAGTTGATTTTCTTAATTTTGTAAGTCCCTCCTTCCCAATGTCTGTATATACTTTTTTTCATCTTTTATCTCTTCTTTTGGTCCAGCATCATTGTATATTG
The DNA here is from genome assembly GCA_011075105.1 of Heteronetta atricapilla. Lineage (NCBI taxonomy): Eukaryota > Metazoa > Chordata > Aves > Anseriformes > Anatidae > Heteronetta > Heteronetta atricapilla. The sequence continues at coordinate 18,221,947 of CM021763.1, forward strand.
TTGTAACAGTTATCAAAGTAGGTCCTAGAAACAATGGTCTCCTAAAATACTATGGCAGGAAAAGGTTCTGAAGAGGCTGGATCTGTTTGACAAGGAACTCTTCCAGTTTCTACATGCATGTTGCTAACAACAAATTGATGGTGGGTGAATAGATTGGGCAAGGAAACAAGAATTCAGTGTCCTCTACTAATGCAAGGGTTTGAAATTTGTTTTTCCTGTTACTATTTTTATCCATCTCCAAAAAAAAGGAGGTGCAGCATCTGCTTGCTGCTACTTAATCTCTAATATGTAACTCCTGGGGAATCTCTTGGAAAGATGGGTTACATGCCATACTATATGTGTGGTTTTGGTTTAGGATTCATGCACACTAGATACAATTCACCAGAAGAGTACATATGTGAGGACATGCAGTATGTGTGTGTGCTGAAGATAGAATTCAGTCTGTGTAAGACAAATCCTTTCCTTTGTTCTGGAATAGCAGTATTACCATCTGTGATTCATCAGAAACTTGGCTTACTTCTCAAATTAAAAGACTGCCTTTGGAAGAAATCTTTATGCTTTTTTAAGAATTAAGAGTTTACTTACAATAACATCCAAATATTGTTATAAAACTATGCTTTTCCTGTAAACACGTAACTTTTGCATAAGAATAAGCATAACATATATTTAAATATCTAGATGGAGAAAGAGAGGGAGAGAGGGTCTTTCACAAACACTGCTTAAAAATAGCATAGTTACAGAATCATTTTCTTCAGTGCTCTCATTCATTATGGATAGAATGTAATTGTTTTATTTAACTCACCAGTTTGTTTTCTGTACAAGAGCTCTTAAAAACCTGCATAGCTATGGAAAACCTGCATAGCTCATGGAAATCCACAAACTCTAGATCTGTTCTTTCCCAGACAAAGTTTGAATATCAGATGAGTCTCGAACCTGTAAAGCAAACATGCTGTTCGCCATTAAAACATGACACCTGCAAAGTGCTTAAGAATGAGCCTTGTGGTGCACGCTTCGGGACTGCCATTGCTGCAGTGAAGGACCTCAACCTTGATGGATATAATGACATTGTAATTGGATCTCCCTTAGAGGACGATCATCGGGGAGCTGTTTATATTTATCACGGCAGTGGCAACACAATCAACAAAAAATATACACAGGTATGAAGTAAAACTTTACAGGTTGACAGGTGCTATAATGTGCAGCACAATTCCCATTTCTGCATTTCTTTGCAATGTAGAATCAAATTATGACTTCGGCTGTTATGAGAGCTTCTGTTTTAAAATGTTCAATACTTTTAAACTGTATGATTTAACCAAATTTGACTGTAGCATTGCTAGAAAATATATTTGCATGGTTTTGTTAGAAACCTTCTGAAATATTCTGTATTCTGTAATTCTGAAAATTTGTAGTGTTTGTGAGCGTTACCATGGTAACCTTTTTAGGAGTGTTATAAAGAAAATTTAAAAGATTTAAAGTTTAAAAGCCATCCAACTGCCAACAAATGCATCTTGGATATTCTTATAAAATGGATCAGTATGCACTGAATAAATCTCTTAATGCTTTTCACAGCGTATTGCATCAGGTGGAGATGGGGAGACAGTGAAATTTTTTGGTCAGTCTGTGCATGGAGAAATGGATTTAAACGATGATGGGCTGATTGATGTCACTATTGGAGGCCTTGGTGGGGCTGCCCTCTTCTGGTAAGAATGCTCACAGCAGCTGTCAGGCTAGAAAATAATCGTACAGTACCTATGTAACTTGCATGCAGTACAGTTTCAACTGTTGTGAGAATACAAGTTTCAACAAATTTCATCTCATACTTTGACAGTGACTGTAAATCTTCATATTCTCATGTCTCTCTGGAGGAAATATAAAAGTTAATAGATAGTAGTAATAAACATAGGAACATTTTAGAAACCTTGTTAGCCAAGTATAAAGGCCCTGTCCTGCTACATCATATTCAAAACAGAAACTGATTTCACTCCTGGCACTAAGTAAAATGTTTTATTAAAACAAACAAACAAACAAACAGGAACAACAAAAAACTCTCTTTTATACACTATATTGTATATTGTTTTATCACCAATATGAAGGACAGCTTCAAATGTAAAGGGTTCATTGAGAAAACTCATTTGACCTACTCACCTTTTAGCAAAAATGCATACAACATTAGGATGGAAAACAATTCAGCTGAAAACTTGAGATTTTTAGAGAATTTCTCTCATTTCACATCTTACAGAAGACTCCTTAGCAAAGTCATTTTTCTGATTTTGTTTTCCTGACTTCTAGGAACAGCCTAACATAGAAGAATGTCACAGAAACTATTAATAATCTTTCAATACATTCTGTTGTGCTGTGTTACACTCCTTCTTTACCTTTTTGCCTGTTGCATTGTCTTCTCAAGATTGTTCTGCTAATTTAGTAGGGCAGCTCTCAGGACAGAATGCATCAAAGTCTTCGTAGGATCAGGATCTGAAGCTGTACAATGATTAGGAAGGAAACTCAGTATTACTAACTCCAGCATTTGAAGAGTTATGGGACACATTCCCCCAGAAAAAAAAAAAAAAAAAAAGAAAGAAAGAAGCCGGACATTGATCTCAAAATATATCCCGATTTGTTTTCTGTTCTTAATTTTGGTGATATTATTAAACTTTTACTTAGGATAATGACAGTTAAGTTCTCTCTATATTTTTATAAAAGCAGGGAATCCTTCATAACACATCTCTGGTGCACAAAATGCCCAATATTCACATTAAGACTTTAAAGACTTGTCCAGGGAGAGCTTATTTTCTGTAAGTTTGTTACCATTTGTTTCAATGGATATCTGACCTATTTTTAATCTTGATATTAGCAAAAAAAAAAAAAAAAATCTTTTTCACTTCCAATTTGGCCTGTAATGCTTACAGTAGCTTGTGGTTCTTTATATTACTATAATTTATTGGTCTTGTTAGCATTGGATTGAATTCACAAGTTTGCATGGGAGCATCAAAAGTCTGTGTTCCAAAGATCTAAATTCTTTAAAATATCATAGAATCATAGAATATCCTGAGTTGGAAGGGACCCTTAAGGATCATCAAGTCCAACTCTTGACACCGCACAGGTCTACCCAGAAGTTCAGACCATGTGACTAAGTGCACAGTCCAATCGCTTCTTAAACTCAGTCAGGCTCGGTGCAGACAGTACTCGAGGTGAGGCCGCACCAGCGCAGAGTAGAGCGGGACAATCACCTCCCTCGACCTACTAGCGATGCCGTGCTTGATGCACCCCAGGACACGGTTGGCCCTCCTGGCTGCCAGGGCACACTGCTGGCTCATATTCAACTTGCCGTCTACCACGACCCCCAGATCCCTCTCTTCTAGGCTGCTCTCCAGCATCTCATCGCCCAGTCTGTACGTGCAGCCAGGGTTTCCCCATCCCAGGTGCAGGACCCGGCACTTGCTCTTATTGAACTTCATGCGGTTGGTGATCGCCCAGCTCTCCAACCTATCCAGATCCCTCTGCAAGGCCTTTCCACCCTCATCCGAGTCCACAACTCCTCCAAGTTTGGTGTCATCAGCAAACTTGCTCAAAATACCTTCTATTCCTACATCCAGATCGTTTATAAAAATATTGAAAAGTACCGGCCCTAAAATGGAGCCTTGAGGGACCCCACTCGTGACCGCCCGCCAGCCTGACGCAGCCCCATTCACCATAACCCTTTGGGCCCTGCCCGTTAGCCAATTGCTCACCCATCGGATGATGTTTTTATTTAGCTGTATGGTGGACATTTTGTCCAGTAGGATCCTATGGGAAACCGTGTCAAAAGCCTTGCTGAAGTCCAAAAAAAAATCTGATGAGCAAGGATGCCACAGAAATTCCTCTTTTTCTCAGTGAGTTGTAGAGTCCAGGGTGCTTAAAAGCTCCATAGTCAAGTCAGTGGGACTTAGCAAGTCATTCAGCTAGCTAACCATAGTAAGTGTGAGGTAAAGTAATTTTGCTTAAAATTCTTTGATACAAGCTTAAGTTAATCTCTGTTGCTTTGTATTTGCTGTGGGCCATAGGCATTCTTCTTTATACTGAAAAGTTTGGCTTTCTCTTTGACCTGGACCAGTGCTGGCTGAGCAGTCCCACCGCTTTTTGCTCTCCTTCCAAATGTTTGTGCAGCCGTGCAATGAGTTAGCCCAGGATCTCATCTCACTGGAGCAAAGGTCACCCATCCCCTCCCACCCTTTATTTTCCTTATTTGTTTCTTTAACTTTGACCTGTTCCTCAGCCTGGTCACCATGCAGCTGCATCAAAGCATTTGCTGTTTAAAGTGACCCAGGAAGAGGAAAAGCTGAGCCCTTCCAGCAAGAAAAGACCATGAGAAGGAGATAAGGGCAAGAGTGAGGATTGTTCATGCTGTGCAAGCACTGCTGTTCCCAGGGCCTGGGTTCTGCTGGCTGGTGGCCACAGCTCCTGCCTTTTCCCTTCCAGCTGCCCAACGCCATACACCTGCCCCTGTCCCTACATTTTCTGGTAGCAGGACTCATCTGCTCCTTCACTGTCATGTTTAGATCACACATCTGAAGAAAGCTATTCTGCCAGCTGCATTTTTTCCTAATTTAGTACACTGACATACTTGAACCCGGTGTCTTGAGGCCAAAAAGGAACTAGCTCAAAGCAAAGGTAGAGGCATTGCAGGGGGTGGGGGTAAAGGGGACTTAAAGGTGCAGCAAATTCCTCAGCCCATTTATCAACACACAACCTAACGTGACACTCTACCCTCTAGGTCTTGTGTAATAACTTGTTCATTTGTCATTGCACTTGAGAATGGGTATGGGTCTTCAGTCTCTTTTAGAAAGAGACTGAAGAGCTCTTTAGTGTTGCTTACATGATTTTAAAGTCTTTCATCCATTCTGAAGAACTCCTCAACTTTCTCTTTAATATATTGTTTACTGGTACTATGTTGAGAGTGTATAGTAAATTAATTGTTCAGATTGTGATATATGTGTATTTTAATGTTCAGTGTTGCAAATTTTATTAGTTCATTAATACAAGTTTTAAAAGTTGCTGCTATTATTTTCAAGGTGCTTTGTCTCTTTTTTTTGTGTGTGTGTGTGTTTGTTAAGGTCTCGTGATGTGGCTGAAGTAAATGTTTCCATGCAGTTTATACCCAAAAGCATCAATATCCAACAGCAAAATTGTCAGATAAATAAAAGAAAAACAATATGTATAAACGCCACAATTTGTTTTAAGACCAGACTAAAATCAAAGGAAGATATATTTGAATCAAGTAAGTAGACAAGCACTGAGTTATGGAATCTTTCCATTGTAAAGCTACTATGCTCACATTAATTTATTTCCCCCAAAATGGAATGCAACTCTCTTTCAAATTTACTATTCAAAACATATTTATGATACTGGGAGAAAACGAATGTGTAGAGGTAAAATTTTGCAGAATATTAATTCTCAACTTCCTTTGCAGATCTGCAGTATTGGATTACTCTTGATTCACAAAGACAAATATCTCGAAGCTTGTTCACAGAAACCCATGAGAGGAAAATGCAAAAAAATATAACTATCAAAGGGTCAGAATGTATTAAACATAACTTCTACATGTTGGCAAGTAAATCATTTAAAGTGGCTATATTTTTCTCAAGTTGATATTCTAATGATCCAAATATATTCAGTTAATTGTAAATTGGAAAAAAAATCAGTATCCAAATTTAATCTTAAAAGAGTACATAAAATGCATTTACTATTTATATATTTACTCTTTATATACATATGTATACATGTATATGTATATAGATATGAATTATTTACTTCTTTATGTGGTCTATTTACCTTTGTCTCTCTGTTATGGGTGTGTCTTAAGAAGAAGCATAACATATTTAGTTGAATTAAGCAGCTTAAACTTAATAGTTCAGGTGCATTCAAAACTCTACAGGAGTATGTGGGCTGGAATTTCAATTTGCATATTGCTGCTATTTGTAATAAAAAAGTAATCAAAAACTCCTAAATTAAGTTTGGCATAGAGAATACTAATTCACTGTAAAGGTAGAAATGTAATTAGCAACTATGAGGATGAAATTGCTCAGAGTATAACTAATACAAAGAGTGAATAGAGAGTGTATATTATAAGCTCTCCACATTTAAAACATTTAGCAACTTCACAGTTGTGTCATAATTCAAATCTAATGATAAATGATGGCTAGCATTTTCTTCAATATGCAATAATGTTTTCTAGCAGGAGGTCTCAGCTTGACTTCACATAACGTGGTATCACTGCTGTTTGTCCTACTGATTTTTTAAACACAACTAAAAAGGAAAGTATACTTGTTGACATTTCTGACATATTCTTTAATGCAACTGTATTGGAAATGCTCTGGCTATGTGACATTTTTATGACAAGCTGAGATACACAAAAACATTAGTAGGTATTTTAAGGACTGGCTTGTACATTAAATGTGTTGCGAACATTCAAATGCTTCTCTAACAAGAATGAAGTGTGACTGAAAAATATTTTACCTTAGCATTTGGTTTGCTTTTTATATCCTCCTTTACTGGCTTGGACATTAATGTGAAAGTTCATAACAGCAATTTTGTTTTATGTTCTAGGATAAACCTGATTTTCAAGACTCTGTAAAGGTTTTGCTGGAGTTCAATTTTTCTGATCCAGAGAGTGGACCTGTTCTTGACAGCAATCTGCCAAATTCAATATCTGAATATGTAAGTCAGCAATATTCTGTATTAATAAGCAAAATATTTAAAGTAAAATTCATAGCTCATACAAGACCTGGAAGTACTGTCCACAAATTGACAAGAGGGAGGGTTGTTAAGCGTGTCCAGAAGATGTTTACTCTAAATGAGTCTTCAGGAGTGAATGAGCTTTGGAACCAGCCTGTGGTTTTATAGGTGTCCAGAGTTAACTGAAGATAGAAGAGTACAAGCACAAGCCTTTTTTTTTTTTTTAACATAGATTGAGCAGGGGAATGTTAGTCACATATTTTGGTGGTGGTTGGCATCATTCATGCTTCTACTATTGTTTCTTTTTCTAACCTAGATGAATCACTTACAACAGAGTAAGTAGGAAAGTTATGTTTTACCTGCACATTTTACAGGATATTAGCATGTTGAACTGATTAACATTAGGGAATACTTCTTTGACTGTCAGACAGAAGATCTAACATAAAATTAGATAAGGAAATAAAATGCAAGTATTTAATTTAATAATCAATATAATAAAATTGAGAATAAAAATACTATTGTTGCAGATTCCTTTCACAAAAGATTGTGGAGCCAAAAATAAATGCATTTCAGATCTTGTTCTGAATGTAAAAGCAAGCATAGCTGGAGACAGGTAACTACACTGGGTTTATTGTATTGCTTCATATTCGTACAAAATTTGTATGTCAATTATAATATCTTTTGTCTGGTAAAATAGAGCTGTGGTATAATTTTCAAATCAGAAACTATTTAGAGTCTGGACACTGGAAGATGTTCCTTTCTATTTTTAAGAACATATCCAAAATTTAACATGTCTAACAATCTATTTTATTTTACAGCTCTTCTCCATTCATTGTAAAGTCACGCAATGATAAGTTCACCATCCAGCTCTCTATCAAGAATAAAAAAGACAGTGCCTATAATACCAGAGCTTTGGTCCAGTATTCTCCAAATATTATTTTTGCTGGCATTGAGGTAGGATTTTTTCACATTTCTCGTAACTTATTGCTAGGGAAATCTGAGGAAGTATCAAGACTTAATTTCACTCTTCTGACACCATCTCAGTTGATTGTAAAAGATTCATTGAGAGTGCTGTCCTTGCTTATACCTCTAAAAGAATGCATTTATTTTGACTTGACTGTGGCATAAACCACTGTTAATGACTGACACATTTCACAACGCCCCTTAGACAGTTAGTGGCTGCATCTCAGATGAACGTCAGAATCATGAATCATCTCTACATCTCTCTCTGGAGCCAGAAATGCCTCATTATTCATCAGAATGGCTCCTGTGCCTCCAGAATTCTACTTTTGCACTGTCTTGGTAAGGAGGCATAATTAATGCCTGCCTTATCACAGCTTCAGATAGTGTCTTCAAGCTATCTGCTTCTGCAATCCTCAGAAGAAGCTATGAATTCACCATAGCTCAGGTGGAAATCATTTGAGAAGTTTGTTTTCAGTCAGCAGTCCAGATACTGCACACTGAGAGAAGTCAGCTCACAGCTGAATGACGTTTTTATTGCTAAGTTAGGAATACATTTTAAAAACTATGTGTAAAACCTGTGTACTTATTTCCATGTTGATCTATTACACCCCATGACTAATTTCGATAATGTCCAGCTTGTATATAATAACTAAAGTTCAATATGGGAAACTATTTGATGCAGATGTTACTTTGTGGAAATTGTTTTGCAGAAGTTGTCCTCCTGATGCTGTACCAGCTCAATTAAGGCTTTGACTCTGATGATGTTTTAATAATGAAAAATGACAATGTGTCATTTATATATGTTTTATAGCCCCTTGATGCTTAGTCAAAATTTAGGAGTTTGCACTTGTTGATAATTTCACTTTCTTCTTTTTTTAGGATATACAGAAAGATAGTTGTGAATCTAATCACAACATCACCTGTAAAGTGGGATATCCATTTTTAAAAACTGCAGAAGAGGTAAAAATTTCTCCCACATGCACAATTTCCTTGCTTCATGTTGTCCAGGCCAGTCCAGTCGCCAGGCCAGTCGCTATCACTTCTGAATTTCTTTTGTCCTGGGTTCACCCAAAAACTTGTCTATGTTCATTTCCTAAGCTGTCTTTGACATGAATTTCTCTGATGGCACTCCCCTCTGTGGCAAAATCAGAAGGCAGAGACACATAGCAAGTACACTGAGCCAGACGTGAAAATATCAGGTCTTTGGTACAGGCAACTGTGGTATGTGAGGAGGTAAAAAGTGCATACTGTCATCAATGACAGTAACAGAAGGCAGGAGCACACCTAACTAGAAAGATCTGTCTCCAAATGCATAGGATATTGTTTTGGGTATGTTATAGAAAATATACTAAAACATCAGATACTGTGATTTTCCACAGGTTTGAGCCTATGACTTCAGTAATTTCATATAAAAAATGTAATCAGCTGTTTGAAAAGAGAGTAAGCTGGCATGTGGAGATGCAAACCTGGATCTGCCAAAGTGAAGCATCAAGGTTTCACCCTTGTTCAGTGGAGACTGAGAGGTTTCTCTAGCAAACAGTCCACTTAAAATCAAGCACCAGCTTGAATCTCTCTAGTGATGAGTCTGTATCTCCAGCTAGGAAGGAGGAGGAGTTTTAGCTGAACTTAGCCTTTGAAAATATACATCTAAGCCTCACTGAAGTAGTCTGGTATTGATCTGGGAAACACCATATTGCAAGCAAGCAAGACTTTCCTGTTAGTTTCTTGTCTGTTCCCCTATCATTATCAGGTCTGTTCTGCAGGTGTGTAACAGAGGGAGGGTCAGGAGTGATGTCCTTTTAAATTGCCTTCAGAACACTAGCTGGAACAGGTACATGGGACTTTCAGGAAGTCAATGAGTAGATATTTTCCTGAAGCCAACTGAGCATACTACCCAAAGTCAGTACCCACAACACTCCATCCCCAGATTTTCTATTTTTTTCATTTTTTCTTCTTTGTCATGTGTGTAGCTATAGATCCCTAAATCTATAAATTTCACTCACTCCTTTGCATTTGAAAATTAATCTCCAAATCACCGATAAGCTATCTAAATACATTCCTTTTTAAAGTCTCTTCCTGATTTTATTTTTAATATGAAGAAAAATCTAAGACAATTTTCTCTGTAACACTATGTAATAAAGACTTGTAATAATTAAAGAAAATATAGAAGCTCAAAAAGGAGCTCAAAAGTCCTTAATGTGACAAATAGTAAAACTTTGGTTCATATAAAAAAATTACCTTATAGTGTCAGGATACTCAGTGCGACTTGTTTGGGATTTGTTTCCAAATCCTGTATGTCACAAAATGGTGTTAGGTTCGCCCTATACAAAATGAGTGTGGATTTCTTGAGACCTAGTAGCCATTTATTTACATTATTTACATTTATTTACAACTTCTGTTCAGAATTCTTGTTGTTTTATTATATATTAGGTGAGTTTCAAGAAGCCTTCTGTAGGCCACTCATCTCTGTTGCAATTACCAGGCTTTGATGGTTTCCAGGTTTCTTCCTCAGTGGAGAAAAAAATAAGTGCTTCTTCCTCAAATTTATTCAGTTGATAAGTTGCTTGCAAGAGCAATTGCTTTGTACTAAGAATTTTGTAGCTATGTATTTCTAATATACTATGTAATAAGACTTATGGAGGCTTCTCAGCTGTGGATTTCAAAATGGATTCAAAGTGGATTCCTTCATAGAAAATGGTTAAAATATTAATAAGGATTCCATAGATAAAAGTAGCAAAGTTTGGCTCATTTTCCTTCATTTCAAACCTTATTATTATGGTTTTTTTGTTTTTTGTTTTTTGAAAAAAAAAATTTGCAATGTTTTTCTCCAAACAGATTTCCTTCAAAATATCATTCCAATTCAATGCATCCTATCTTCTGGAAAATGCTACTGTCGATGTATATGCAACAAGGTTAGTTGCAATTGTTTCTCGTTTATCATGTGATTTTATTTATGAAACTCCACAGCTTTCTGTTTCATATAAATCAAGGATAACATATCTGAATTTAGAAGTGGCTAAACAGTCTTTGGAGCTGGCAGTTTTTCAGATGTACTTTGTCTAGCAGAGGACTTAGTGTACAAAACAAATTGCTGCTCGTCTCTAGATCCTGTAAGTCACAAATGAGTCAGAATTCGCAGTAGTTTTCTTCTTTTGCAACCATACTGTATGCTAAACAAAAAGTTCTGACCCTTAAGGCTGTCGTGGTTTAGCCCTGACAGACAGCTCAGCACCACGCAGCCACTCTCTCACTCTTCTCAAATGGAATGGGGGTGAGAATCAGAAAGATAAAAGTGTGAAAACTCATGGGTTGAGATAAGGTCAGTTTACAAGGTAAAGCAAAAGCCACACACGCAAGCAAAACAAAACAAGGAATCCACTGCTTCTTGTTGACAGGCAGATGTTCAGCCACTTCTTGGAAAGCAGGTCTCAAAGTGTGTAATGATTTCTTGGGAAGACAAATGCAATCGCACCCAATGTCCCCTGTTCCTCGATCTTTTCCCCCCACCTTTTATTGCTGAGTATGACACCACACGGTATGGGACACCCCTTTGGCCAGTCTGGATCAGCTGTCTTGGTTCTGTTCCTCCCAACTTCTTGTGCACCCACAGCCTCCTTGCTGGGCTAATAGTAATTAATTGGAAATACATAGGTTTTTTTTGTAATTATTTGGAAAATAGGTTTTCACACCAAGAACTATTTAAATTTCTTCATATCCCTTGCCACCTAGTAGTCCTGTCACATGTGCAGATTAGTATCAAGGTCAGATATAAGTTGTGTATGTTGTTTTATTTTAGTGACAGCGAAGAACCACCTGAGACCTTGGGTGACAACAGAGGACGAGTTACAATTCCAGTAAAATATGAAGTAGGATTAATATTTGTAAGGTATATATGCTTCTCTATACTTCTGTTTGCTAACATAGTAAATACCAGATGTTCAAAGACAATATAGTATTGCTTTGTTCTTAAGCTGCACTCAGTATCTACAAGCAACAGCTTCTCATGAATAGGAATAACAAGCTTCATTGAAAGAGCAGGTATAGGAAAAGATAGGGATAGCAACAACTCCATTTTGCTGCAGCTCCTTTTTAAAATTCAGTCTGCAGCTTGCAAGTACAACAGCAGCTTTTGTTGATTCTTGTACTTTGCCATATTCATTCAAAGGCATTTCAGGTACATAAGAAAGAAAACACTTTCAGCTTCCTGACTGCCACAGCTTTGTGTTAATGTAATGTTGCACGGTGTAGTGTCTGATCTTCAGCTTCAAAAATTAGCCTTAATTTTAGATTCACAGAAGTTGTTTGTATCAGTTCAGATATAAGCTTTAATGCAGGTCTTATACAGTACTTTCAGAAATAGCTGGAATTCATAGGATCATAGAATCATGAAGGTTGGAAAAGACCTCCAAGATTATTTGGTATGACCAACCCCCTACCACCAATATCACCCACTAAGCAACATCCAAACTTTCCTTGAACACCCACAGGGATGGTGACTCCACCACCTCCTTCAGCAACCCATTCCAATGCCTTTCTGAGAAGAAATTTCTTCTAATTTCCAACCTAAACCTCCCCTGGTGCAACTTGAGGCCACGTCCTCTAGTCCTGTTGCTAGTTATCTACAAGAAGAGGCTGACCTCCAGCTCCCTGCAACTTCCTATCAGGCCATTGTAGAGAGCAATAACGTCTCCCCTGAGCCTCCTTGTCTCCAGACTAAACACCCCAGCTAAATTCCATCCCTATTAAATTCCAGTTAAATGCAGTTAAATTCCATCCCTGAAAAACGTCAGAAATACTACCAGTAGTATGGGGCATGGTGTGCATGTGTAAATTCATTTTGGATGTATTTCAAGTGTTCAATTCTTAGAATAAGGAATTGCACCGGCAATATTTACTTATTTCCTTGTTTTAACTGAACACAGCATTTGAAATGTACACAATAAAAAGTGAACACTTGACAGAAAATTAGTAGAAGCAGCAGTGCGCTTAACAAAAATAATTCACTCACTACAGGTCTTAGGAAGCTTTGTTCTTATTATTTCCTTTTTTTTTAAATCTGCAGTGTTTTCAAAGAACACCATGTTATAATTGCCGCAAATGATACCATCCCTACTGCTATTAACACCACAGAGCAGATTGGGGATGAAGTTACTCTGCATTATAGGGTAAGACACAATTAAAGCTATATATTTTTTCATTTAGTTTGAATCAATCAATGTGATAGCCTGTTACTTAAGTAGTTATATTTTATGCAATATGTTAAACCTTCTACATTGTTTAACAGTTTTTTTCTTGCTTGCTTTAGAATAAAGTGAGTCAGAGGTTCTGAGAGTGGTCGATTTCCTGTGAAGTAATTCCAGTGGGTTTATAGCTGATGCATATGCTAATAAATGAGAACTTGGCCTACATCCATTACAGTTTAGAGCAGATATTTCCAAAATCTGGTCAACTCTGAAAAAAAGGCATATACCATGCTCCAAGAACATTGTCTTCACAATGGAATGAATACTGCAATCCAAAATCACTTGGGAAAGATATGTAGTGGAGTAGAAGCCCAACGTCAAATTACAGGAGGACTGAATTTAGTTAAACTGAGAGCATCCTTGTTTCCCAGTGTCAAATCCAAAGCTGAACAAGAGTCCCATATACAGAGGATAAAAGTCTCTTAACCAACTTTCTGTCTATAAAAAATGGGCCATGGGAAATGCCCATTGTTCTTGCTCTCACTCAGCAGCAAAGGCAAAAGTTGTTACATTTTTTATCCCACTTACAGTGTTTTACTTGACTACTTCGTTCAGTATAAAATTGAAAATCCAGTAATCCTGAGGCTTTTTGTGTATGTTTTTTTTTGGTATTGTTCATCTCTTTTCAAAATATGTGTTCTCTGGATATGAAAGATTGCTGGTGGACTGCAGAGCATACCATTTATGATCTCATAAGCATAACTTATCTCTGCAAGCAGTTTACCGGAGATGAGTGGTAAAAAGGGGAAAGAGTTCATCATACCACTTTTTGTGTGACAGACTGTAAAAATGTTTAACAAAAAAAAGACACAGAAGAAAAATATACAGAAGGAAAAAATCATAATTAAATACCAACAAAGTAGGAAAAGTACTAATCAAAACATTTTTCTTGTTTCTTATAGATTGAAAAAGGTGAACACTTTCCAATGCCAAACCTCACGCTGCAAATCCTATTTCCTGATGTAACATCTTCTAAGAACACTCTCCTCTACCTTACTGCATTGTCACATTCCCAAGTAAGCTAGCAATTTGTATTTTTATTATTATCTTAACTTTTAAACTTTTTGTTGTAAAGAACTGCAAACATTTTGGGTTTTGTATTACTTCAAAGTAGATGTAGCTAGTAGTCTAAAAGGCTACTAGCCTTTTGTGGTGTTTTTAATGTTTGTGAAGGTGTTCACAGGAAGACAGAAATGCAAATTTTCTTGAAAGCAAATAAGCAAGTTTAAAACAACTTTGAACAATAATTGGAATATAATAGTTTTAATATGACTGCCATGTTCTTAGGAGTCTAGATTGAGATACGAGGGACAGGACTCTTTTTCTGAGCTGCTGATTATCTCCATTATTAGCAGTGCTTACTGATAATGCTGTAGGCTTGTTATCTGAATCTAGAGCTCAGTCTCCTGTACAATCCTCTTCTTTCTGTTACTGAAATTAGCTTTCCTGTATATCTGCTCCCTGGCACTAGCAATCCTCTGGATTCTTCCTTGTCTGGGGCACTGTGACATCTTGAAGTAGTAGGTCACACCTTTCAAATGCTCTTCACTGTAGTCCTTATTTGAGGGTAATTAGTTTTCCTATTTCACTCCTCCAGAGCATCTGGAGGATATCACAATTCCAGCAAAACAATAAAAATAGGGCTGTATCAATAATTGGACGGCTGAGCACTAAGTGGTGACCTGAACCCACTTTTTTTTTTTTCCTTTTCCCTCAGAACCACACCTCTTCACAAATATTTCACTTAGGTCTAAGGTATTGAACCACTGAAAAACAAGATGAATTAAAGGTCTAAATGCAAGTTCAAGGTTCACTTTAAAACAAAACAAAATCAATATATTTCATGCTTAGAATGCAAAGAAGTTCTGACTTATTAAATTTCTTCCCCCACCTACTCTGCCCTGATCAGGCTTCACCTGGAGTACTGTGTCCAGTTCTGTGCTCCCCGGTACAAAAAAGACAGGGATCTGGAAGGAGTCCAGCGGAGGGCCACAAAGATGATACGGGGCCTGTAGCATCTTCCCTATGAGGACAGGCTGAGAGACCTGGGTCTGTTCAGCCTGGAGAAGAGGAAGCTGAGGAGCGATCTTATCAATGTCTAAAAATATCTGAGGGGTGGGAAACAGAAGGATGTAGCTAACCTCTTCTCAGTGGCTTGTGGGGATAGGACAAGGGGAACCTAGAGAGGTTATGGAGTCTCCTTCTCTGGAGATATTCAAGGCCTGTCTGGATGCCTACCTGGGCAGCCTGCTCTGAGGATCCTGCTTTGCAGGGGAGTTGGACCCGATGATCTTTCGAGGTCCCTTCCAACCCCTACAGTTCTGTGTGTCTGTGTTCTGTGTGTGTATCAGTGTATTATTTTAATTCTTAACCAGTGACCACATTTGACCTAAGCTTACACATACATTCAGAGATCTGCATTTTTCTATGAGTATAATTCATCTACTGTTAGCTACACCCTAGTGATAGTGGTGTGCCAAAGTGCACTGCAGAGGACTGTAATCCTTATTCATTGTTGTAATCTGAAAGTAAATATCCTGGACTGAAAAAAAAAAAAAAAAAAGGAGGGCGGAGGGGAGGACTCTAGGAGAAATCTCACCTCTCTTCCCTGCAAAGGATTTCTCAGTTGCCTTTGAAGGAGCCATGAAAGGCCAGCAGTACCGCAGCACCTCCTCCCTGGGCAGCATAACAGGAGCTCTGGATACCTGCACTTAACCCCCATGTCTGCTTGCTAAGGCAGAAGAGCTCTGCATCTCCATGCAAAAGCTATTTAACTCCCTTAATAGCCAACTCTTGCTGGTTCATTAGGTGGTCAACTTAGAGGAAGTTCTTGTTTGCTTCTACAGATGTTTAAGTATCTGAATAGAGCTTAGGTTAAATTATCTCATAAAAAGCTCATCTGTTGTTTGCTTAAGGATACTTCTGTACCTACACCATCTGAACTTGCTCTTCTACACTCTTGCAATATGAAGTTTTATTGCAGTTAGCTGCTTGGTACAGTTAGTTGATGTTATTAAATATTATTACTATTTTTTATTGTTTTAAAAATAATTTTAAAATAAATATTTTTACTGTTGGCTTGTTTCCAAGACCTTTTATTAGTAGTAGGTTGAATATTCAAGCAGTAAGATTTTTTTAATTATTATTATTTCTGCTAACAGAATGCCATCTGCCGAACTAGTTACCCTGTAGATCCGTTAAAAATCAGCTCTGGGAAACCGTTCGTGTTGCCAAAGATAAAAGAACCTACAAAGGATACAATTATGGTAAGCCTACCAATAGTATATATACATAATTCGTCCTAGATACTAATCCAGGTCTTTGAGCTGAGTATTTCTACAATAAACATACAATATCTTCTCTTATGCTGCATCCTATGGAAAATCAGTTTGTTTAATAGCCATAAAAAGTATCTTTATGTAGGACTAGCTATGTGTTTTATTATTTCCAGCTACAAAACTGTATGTAGAACCGAACTCGTGTGTTTGCTTGTTTGTTTAATTCAGCAGTACTTCTGACAGCTGAGTAAATCTCAACCTTCTGTATTTCCATTGTAACTAGCAAGTTATATTTTAAAAGCTTTAACAACTTTTCAGACATCCAGTTCAAAATATTTTTCAAATACTACCCATCTAATCTGACAAATTTTCTATGCAACAGGTAGAAATGTAGTTGCTGACCAATATGGAAAGGACAAGCCTCTCACATTTAGATGGAAGAGTTGCAAAGTATAATTTTGCTGATGTAGTTACATTGTCATGTTGAGGGGAAAGCCATCATGCTACCTGCTCAGCAGAGAGGTACAAGTTGAATTTCTGGTATGAGTGAAACTGCCAAGAGACAAGTGCTCTACCATGCCATATCAGAGATGATAAGGCATGGTAGAGCACATGTTTCTATAAGGCATGGCTATCACATGTTTCCAGTGCATTGAACATGTCTTCTGTCTTTCAAGCCCTCCTGCCCTGTTTGAAAGAATCATTGTTCCTCAAGGAGGAATGTTTAAGAAACAGTGTAGAGAAGACATAGTTGTGTTGGCAGAAAACTTCCAGCAGTTATAGGCTGTGCCTCGTTTAGGGAACTGTGATGATGCCTTTTGCTGCGTAGCTTCAAAAACTGAGATTCCACAAGGCTAAGGGACTGCAAAAACTGGGACTGATCTACCACAGCATGAATATCTCAATTAATTGCCTACTGCAGTGTAGTTTTTGCATAAAAAGCCCTAGTAATTTATAGCAATCTTGGACTGGTATCACAACAAGACTATGATTTGCATACATAATAAGCTTCACTGTTTTTACTTTAATAATGCGAAAAATCTGTTACTATTAATTCACATTGTTGACTTTTAAACAGGACTGCGATACATACAGCTGTGCATCTATTAACTGTGCCCTGACCCCATCTGACATATCACAAGTGAATGTTTCATTAAGAGTGTGGAAGCCTACCATCATTAAAGTAAGTAAATCTCATTTGGAAGTTTGAAAATCTTAAGCCACTCTCTTTAATGTTTCTTGAACTTATATCTTTAATATTTTTTAACTCTGCATGGTCCTCTAGTATTTTGAATTGTTAATCTTGCTCTTTCTATATTTCTGCAAAATTAATTTTCATCTCTTTTATTATCTTTATAATACTTGGCATGAAATTTAAAACACATTAGAAAGACAACCCTTACTTATTCTGAATCAGTGGTCTTTTTTATTAGTTGGCTAATCATCCACAAATTATAATTCGGCACATGTAAAAAGGGATATATAGAAACATATAAACTGGAAATACTTCACAGGTCTAGAAAACAAATTTTGATCAATTTTTGATACTGAGTTGAGTTCCTGTTTTGTGTCTTTTCTTTCTATGAAAAATAACAGGACAAGGTAGGAGATACAGGAGAATTTTAGAAAGCCTGAATCTATCCCTGTGGCCAAAGTACTATACCAGGATTAAGCAGTATTTCTTTAAAATCTCTGTTCTCTATTCTTTTAAAGCTGTATTGCTGACTTACAAACAGTGATGTGCATGCTGAAGGTGTCATGCACAAACTGCTCTGCTGACTTTCATTTATACACCTTTTCAGCATCACCCCCAAAACTGTAGCATTATGTTTCACTCTTAGCATTCTCATTTCTGCAAAACTTTCTGCTTTCAAAATAATACAAACCATTGACGTTTCTTTCTTCTTCCAGGCAACGATTCACAGCTTAACCCTTGTTGTGAAAGCCTCACTTAGGAGTGAGAACTCATCACTGATTTTGAGAAATGACCACCAAAAACTAGAGGTAATAACATGATAATTCATGAATTTACTCTTCATAGGATTTATTCTGCAACTGAATTATTCAGTCATCCATTTCTAGTGAATCGATCGCTATCTGTTGTAGTGTACTATCCTACTCTAAATACAAGTGAGTGATTTCACATTACAGTAGAAAATATCAGAATTAGACAGCTAATTATACTCAAATACTGTTACCCACCAATGTACCTGGGTAAGAAGAAGCACTATCTAAAGTACTTTTGCCTGTTGCCGTATAAGTACTTCCTGCATATGTGTAAATCAAAAGCATAACTAAAATTATTCTTTTAATGAATTTATAGTATTTTTAAAGCTGTCCTTGGTCAAGTGATCCTACTTTGTACATTGTATTTTCTTTATTATTGCTTTATTTATTATTTCTTTCCACTCCATTAACCAAGACATATATTTGAAACAGTATCTTTTATTTCCCAGAAATTTTCCTGGTCATTTTCTTGTATGGTGCATCTGAAACAACATTCCACTAATGAGTTCCTATTAATATCTATGGTTGTTTATTCATGGGCTATTAACAGGAACTTGTATATAAAGCAGAGATATCAGTCACAACAAGAAATAAATGTCTTCAATTTCTTTTGATTTGCTATTTATCCTGGAATACATTTTATTCAAGAGAAATTGCAAGAGGATTATAGTGGCTAATGCACTGCTTTTCTGTAATGACTTGTACATGCAGGGGTTTATTTACTACAGTGTACATTTTTAAATTTTATTATGTGTTATTACTGTTGATATTCCTCGATTCAGAGGAAAATAGCATACAATGAGAATTAGATCTTGAGAATTAGATCTTGTGTAAAATATTTTTGGAATGCAGATCTCACAAGTCAACTATTAAATTATACTGTAGCCAGGCATGTCTTTTAAGTGACAGGTTGAAATACAATCCTGGAGCAAAAACACAGGTGAGAGGCTTGTAAAGAGTAGATAAAGACATAAAATTGAATATCTGTGTTCAGCTCTTTAATGCTTTTGAACTATAAAGTTGTCTCTTTAATAAATTCAACTTAAAATAATTCAAATTCACTGTATCATCACTTCCATTTAAAATTTGAATGTTCTGTATTTCAGTTCAGTTTGCACTAGCTAAGCCTTCTTTAAAATTAAATTAATATCTCCACAACCTTTTATACTAAGCTTGCTAATCACTAACATCTTTCAGGGAGGCAGGCATTGAGTGATGAAGAATACACTGAACCAACTCCTTAACATTCATTTCAACTACCCATACTTTTGGTTCTGAGTTCTGCATGAAAATGACTACTGACTAATAGCAGGGCCATTCCTCACAAAGTGAGACCCTGGAAAATGAGTGCTTACTAATAAAATTCATTCTGCCTTGTTGTTATTTTAGAAGGACAAGTTATTTATTGCTTACATTCTGAACACTTTGCAGACCATGATTAAGATTTCCAAAGAACTCCCACCTGGTTCAGTCCCCTTATGGGTTATCCTCCTGAGTATCTTTGCTGGACTTTTGATTCTTGCACTGCTTATATTTGCTTTGTGGAAGGTAAGCTGCACATTCATCTCTTCATGCAAATAAACAAATATACTTCTGTGTCAAGTCCCGTAACTAGAACCTCAGGGACACTAATATTAGCCAATAGGAAGAGTGAAAAGTTGTAGAAATGACAAAATAACTAATAATACCACATTCTTCTGAGGTGTGGCATACTATGCTTTCTGAATAAAGCCTGTAGTGCTGTATACAAACTATGTGATGGAAAGAAAATTTAGAAAGAGATTTTAGTACCATAACGTTTTTTGCTTTAGCTTTGGCTGGATGTGGCCAGGTGTTTTCTTTGTACAAGGAATGCTAGGCCTGTGGTGTAAATATTTCCACAAGTGGGCACTCTTCTCCAAGCTAAATACTCAAGTTATATTTAAATTAGAAAGGTACAGTTTATAAATTTCAACATGCATAAAGCTTTGGAAAAAAAAAATGACAAGTATAAATTGTTATTTATTCAACTGAGTACCAACTATTATTAAGCATTTTAGTATTTGACGTTATGTGAGAATAACAATGATTCAGCAATCACTCACTGTATATTTTCCTGGAACGGAAAACCTAAAGGGTTGTACTTCACTGATAAAATATTACATGAGTTTTTACTGCACTGCAAGTGTGAAAGTAGTAGTAAGAACTTAGAGTATGAATGCTACCAATATACTTTGAGTTGTATGCTTTGTGTATTTCTTTATTCGTATTTTTCTCTCCTGCAGGCTGGATTTTTCAAGAGACCACTAAAGAAGAAAATGGAAAAATAAAAAAAAAATAATAAAAAAAAAGGATTTCTTCAGGTCTGCCTCAAAAATATGACTGTAAAATTAAAAACTTAGGTATATATGCAATGGCTACAATGTTTTCTAAACTCTGGTGCATTTAAAAGACAGCAGAACATCAAGCAAGCAAATCAAGTGCACAGGTGAATGATGCAAAGAAAGAATAAACAGCCTTATGTCATTTTGTGATACTCAAGGACATACTCAAGTGTTACTCATTTTTGGAGAGTAACTGAGTTCAAAGATTCTAAGATGAATACAAAAAATGCCTAATCATATTTTTATATGCCTATACATGTGGAATCCTTTTTCATCCCACATTATGCAACAAGTCAGTTTGTATGTAGCAGTCCCACTGTTTTTATCAACTTACGATTTTCAAAGGGTCATATTCAAAATTTCCTCCCTTTTATGGGCCATCAGTTCACACAGTATAACATTGAAACTTTGAGAATGCACCAAATGCAACTGAGGTAATGAAAATTCAGAAGATAGAAGCACCTGCAGAACTTTGGGTGAAAATCACTGAAATTCCTTGGACTCCTCTTTCAACTATTTTAGCATGTCTAGCTGAACCCAGAATACTCCAAGAAAGAATTTTTTTATTGTCAAGAGGACCAGTAAAGATAGATCCATTAAATCATGTAACTGTTTGAACTTCTTACAGATTTTTGGCAGACCTAGAAATGCATGCACAAAACATTCAAGCCCAACTAATTGCACACTGTACTCAAATAAGCAGAGGCACAATTGTGTCTGCAAATTAAAATGTCCATATTTATGCAGAAAATGTTTAGAGGTACCCCAAAAGTTTGACTGTTGCTGTATATCTTGGAGTAGCCAGGAGGGTGCTTCATAAACTGTCACTGTACATTTGTTGTGTAGCTATTTAATCCAATGAGTATGATGTGTACAAAATAATAATTAACAAAAGAGCACAGATAAACTTAGCACTGGCAAGCTTCTTCTAGTAGTGTAAGTCGCACCTCATATTTGTTACTGATAAGTTTAAAAAGTAATGAAGAATTTCTATACTAAATAAGCACTTAACAAATGATGTTTATTTTGTGTCAAGGATTAAAAGTTTATATAAGAATACACTGAACTGTAGATAGAAAAAGATTTCTTTAAACCTATTTAGACTATTCAGCTTAACAGGAAACTTCCTCCTTTCTTCTTTCACACACTTGTTTTCCTTCTACAAGTATTTCTCTCTGTAGCTCTTGGCTATACGTTGTCCGTAAGAGCTTCCTACTTTACTTGCAGTCACACAAAACTAACAAGAAAATGGAGGCCTGCAGGCAAAGTGCAATGTTGTCTCAACATGATATGACTCAATATCGATTGCCAATAGATCAGAAAATGTTGAAGAGCACTTCTGTAAGATGTCCTCATTTGTGGAAATGCCTTTGCCTTGCCAAGGAAACCAGGATAATTTGTTCCTCTTGTTGGTACAAATTTCACTGGAATTAAAAATAAAAATAAAATTGCAGTTTTCAAGAGGTTTTATTGTATCAGATATGCTCTACTGACTTTATAGTAACAGCTTAAAAAGCAATAATATATTTCATAAAGATTTTTTTCTTCTTTTAATACATTTAATGAAGACTTTTTTGTTCTTTAAGAAGAGATCATAGTTTGGGTAGAACATTCTGGCAAGAACAACTCTGGAAACGTGCCAGAAGGTGCTTCATTGTTTAAAAGATGCTGTCACTCCTAAGTACCTTCTGTTTAGTTCCTAAATTAGAGAGTAGTTATTGAGAAAGGCTGAGATTTATGTTAATGCAGCAAGTAGGATTACATTTGAAAGTGTTTATAATTTCTCCTTCTGCCTGTGGGAAAGGTGATTGTTTTATAACAAATGTTCTGTTGAAAGCAGCAAGACTCAGAGGAGAGGACAAAGCACTCTGCAGGAGCCCTGTGAGGAGCCTGGAGAGCCACAGAGTTGGTGGGCTTAGTTGCTGGGCTAATCTGCGTGCCTGCAAGCATGCCTGACTCCAGGGGATACAAGATGTGCTGCCCTGGTTCTGAGCACAGAGTAAAATCTTGAGTGGAAGAAAAAATGAGGTAGAAGAGTTGTGAGTAGGATCCCTGCTTCATTTATCATGTGATTTAAACTGTCCTCAGAGGAATGCAAAAATCCAGGTGTTGTACAAAGATGCTAAATTATATTTGCAATGGTGTTTTCAGTCAGTGTAAGATGCAAGTTTTATTATATTTTTTAAAGTATAATTTTGCCAATTTGTTTGGAAGAATTAAATGGCACTTGTCAGAACAAAAATCTGAATGTCTTATAATTCTGTGTGCTTATTTTTTGTTGTTTTTGTTTTTTTCCTTATAGTATCTCTGTAAAGACATAACAATGCTACTATCTGAATATGGTTTTCTGGAGGAACAATTATGAAAAAGTTGTGACTCACCTATGCACACATATGGTAGTAAAGGAAATATTTGTATTATTATTATTCACCCAGTTTGTTAACCATTAAGTCATTTTTCCTGGCTTCATAAAATTAATCACTCTAAGTTAATTCAAGTCACACATCATTTTTATGCTGCATATCTTTCGTTTGTTTCACTTTTTAGTTATGGTAATCTGATAACCAAAGCTTTGTACTTTTTCTGATGATATTTCATGTCTTATTTTAAAGCACCAGCCTGTTTTAAAATTTAAGTCAATAGAAAGGCTGTTTCCCTGTACACAAAAATACCTATTTTATCAATGCAAAGTATGTTTGAGATTGGTGTCCCATTCTTTTTAGCCTTGCTTTGCACTGTAAAAACAGTAGGAAGCTTCTTATAACCACACTGCTCATCTGTTTCTCATGATGCTTTCTCCCTTTTCACATTTGACCTATTATCAGAAGCTTAATTATAATATCTATTTAAAATACAAGTATGTAAAGGGGATACCACTGTAGCACATTACTCTTACACAGGCTACATTATTGAAATCACTATTTTTATACATAGAATCTTTCCACAGCACTGCAAGAGCGGTATTTTTACTGCTTCTCACCATATACAGCAGAAAAGCCTACTGAAATCACTATTTCAAACATCAGGAACATCTCATTGAAATTTGGCAGGCACCAAAAATATCAGTAAAGCATGTAATCTGTTTTATTCCTATAAAAAGACACATTACACTTGTAATGTGATTCTAACTACTAGCAAGCTAAACATTTTTGTTATTCAAATAAAAGCCCGTAAAAATGTAATAAATTGGGTGTATAACCTGAGCTTAAGCAATGGAAGGAATCTGGTCCTGGTCTGTTCCTAATTTCAGCACTGAATTAGCTAATGTTAGAGTGAGGGAATGGAGAATCTATGTTTCTATAGCATAGCACTTCTCTGGAATGGACTGAAAGCTTTAAACTGTTGCTCCTGCTTCAATCCGAGGCTGTTCTAGAGGTTGTCGGTCCCCTATCTGATTTTACAAGGCTTGGCAAACAGCATCTACATTAGAGCAATCTCCCTGAGCTGCTGCTTATGCCACTGTCATTCTTGGTCTGTATCTTGAGCCCTTGCCACAGAAACCAGCCACTTTTTCTGAGCCCATGCCTGAAATCAGTAGTACATTGCATGTGCTGAGTTCTTTTGGGCACAATATACCTCTTCTTCAGGGCTTGTGTCAGGGGAATCTACCAACAACTGGAGCCAAGGGTTTTCATCTTCTCGTGTGGTAAAGAGAGGCTGGACTTAGGATCAAGCTTATCTAATGAATTCCAAATTGTCTAATTGTTTTATTTTCCTGGGTTAACTACGGTATAGATTATCCAATTCAAACAATAAATAAATAAAAGCAGAGCAAGAGAATGAAAGTATACCTCTGTTAATTATGCCTCTCAATGGGAGTCAAATGGAATTTTGTGTTAAAGAAAGAAATCACAGCATTCTGCATAGCATTTTGTTTTTCTTGTAAAATTATTCCATGTGCTTTATTGATTTTTAAAAAATAAAATCTAGTGTATGTACTTTGTAGTTTGTTTGACTTTCATTGGTATAAGATGCATGTAAAGACATCCCAGTACCTAAAAACTACATGAATATATCTACTCAATAGAAAGCTAGTGCAGAATTAAGCATCCTTGCCCAGCATAAAATCAAGTAAATCTTGAATTCTGTCAATCTCTCAGAAGGTTGCCATGCATTGTATGGATTGTGGTTGTAACCACATTTAAAAACTTTTCAAAGGACAGTAAGAATTTCTGACAGATTTGATTTCATGACATTATATATGAAAAAGCTGAAGATACGTTCGCTCCTTATAGAGTCACTCATACAATGACTTAGGTTGGAAGGGACCTTAAAGATCATCCAACTCCAACGCCCCTGTCATAGGCAGGGATGCCACCCACTAGATGAGGTAATTCAGGGTCCCATCCAGCCTAGTCTGGAACACCTCCAGGGATGGGTCATCCGCAGCTTCTCTGGGCAACCTGTGCCAGTGCCTCAGCACCCTTCTACAGTGAAGAATTTCCTCTTAATGCCTAGTTTATCCACTTCTGGTTTAAGACCACTCCCCCTTGTCCTATCGTTATCTCCCTGAGTAAAGAGTCTTTCTCCATCCTTTGTATAAGACCCTGTTAAGTACTGAAAGGCCACAGCAAGGTCTCCCCAGAGCCTTCTCTTCTCCAGGGCGAACATCCCCAGCTCTTTCAGCCTTTCTTCATAGTAGACAGGCTCCAGCCCTCATCTGTGATCATCTTTGTAGCTCTCCTCTGGACCTGCTCCACAGCCCCACGTTCTTGTGCTGGGGGCCCCAGACCAGGACACAGCACTCCAGGTGGGGCTTCATGAGGGCAGAGCAGAGGGGCACAAACACAATCCCCTCCCTTCACCTGCTGCCCACCCTTCTGTTGGTGCAGCCCAGGACTCAGTTGGCCTTCAGGGCTGCAAGCACAAACTGCTGGCTCATGTCAAGCTGTTTTCCCACCAGAACCCCCCAGGTCCTTCTCTGCAGGGCTGCTCTCAGAGAGTTCTCACAGTCTGCCCTCAGGTCTGGAATTGTCCCGACCCAGGTGCAGCACCTTGCACTCATGCAACCATCCTTGCCATCCAGTAATTTTTCTATAGAACTTACTCCTGTGACCTAAATATTCTGTTGTCCCACATAGAAATGATGTTCACACCTCTTTCCTTATAATGTAATAGCTATTTGTAACAAAACTTCCTAAAAGATAAAGATTGCACTCATATCACAGTTAAAACACACACACACACACACACACACTTATATATTACAAAACACATAATGACTTAACTCTTATCAGAGACTACTCTGATGGTGAGTCAGAATCCTGTAATAGCAACATCCTGTCCAGTCATAGGGGATTACTTACCAACAGTCCTACTATGTATATATCTAATAATTGGAGTTTACTAGGCATTTTCAATGGGAGTTCTTCAGTGAAAATCAGCCACTTCTTTTTTTGTTTTGTTTTGTTTCAAGTGATTTCCAATGAAATTAAAAAAAAAAAAAAAAAAAAAAAAAAAAAAAAAAAGCTATAGTCCATTTCACACAGCAAATAGTGCAATATTATAGAGAAGTTGCACAGAAGACTGTAACTAATATTTAGCAGAAGCAGCCCTGATACTTCAGATTCTGAAAGCAATAGCTGTTCATGGAGCATGTGTGATTTGAGCCTCATAAGAATAAAATTCCTTTGCAACAAAGATTAAAGTACTGCTGAAATTTTAGTAAAATCTGGCTGCTCAGAAAGCACAGCTAGATTCTTTTTAAAGAATTCATTGGTAAAACGAGCTGTCCTTGATGTAGTCTTGTTTTTAATTACAAAACCTCAGGGCCGATATCCCAGAGCTGTTTGACTTCCCTTCTTCAGTCAAAACAAAGGAAAAAAGTGGAAAAAAAAAAAAAAAAAAAAAAACATAAAAAATTCCCCCCCCAAAATTTTTTTTTTTTTTTTTTTTTTTTCTTCTTGGAGAGATATGTTGTTGGTCCTTTACTGCTTTGCCCCTTGTGCAAAGCACTCCTCAGTCTTCTTTTCTCCCTCCTCATGTCTTCTCAGAAGAGACAGACATTCCTCAAGGGCTCACTGAATGTTACACTGCTACACATAGGTATTTTTAAAGAAATGTGAGAAGGAGTGGAATACTTGAAGTGTATTGTACATTTAGATCTAGCAGGTCAGTTCGCTTGGCACTTTCTTCTTTCTGCACTGTTCACTTTCAGAGGTGGCTATTGTGAAATCTGGCTTCTCAGTTATGGTTCAGCTTGTTTTGGAACTGAGAGTTACTGAGCTGCAAAATTTCATTTATCTGTTTCATCATTATGTATGGTTCTTAAGGCTTCATCACATTAACTTATTCCTTCTGCAGTAATGGAGTAGGATTACTCTCTCCAGTGACTTTTCTTTCATGTATTCTTATGTTACAGAGCCTTTGCATCTTATCAGAAGATCTTCTCAATTTACCCTAAAAGGGCATTTTAAGTTTTGTAATTATAATTATAAATAGAATCACAGAATCACAAAATTTCTAGGTTGGAAGAGACCTCAAGATCATCGAGTCCAACCTCTAACCTAACACTAACAGTCCCCACTAAACCATATCCCTAAGCTCTACATCTAAATGTCTTTTAAAGACCTCCAGGGATGGTGACTCCACCACTTCCCTGGGCAGCCCATTCCAATGTCTAACAACCCTTTCAGTAAATAAGTTCTTCCTAACATCCAACCTAAAACTCCTCTGGCGCAACTTAAGCCCATTCCCCCTCGTCCTGTCACCAGGCACGTGGGAGAACAGACCAACCCCCACCTCACTACAGCCTCCTTTAAGGTATCTGTAGAGAGCAATAAGGTCGCCCCTGAGCCTCCTTTTCTCCAGGCTGAACAAGCCCAGCTCCCTCAGCCACTCCTCACAGGACTTGTTCTCCAGACCCCTCACCAGCTTCGTAGCCCTTCTCTGGACTCGATAATATAATATAATATAAAATATAAATATAATTCATTTTCCTTCCTTTTGGGGAGGAAACATATACCTTCCTTTTGGGGAGGTACACATGAACGTTGCTGAGTGTCCTCATCTTATGGCCCACATTAATGACCACTGATGCTCACAGTTGTTTGCCTGCTCATAAAACATCACTGATAAGAGCATATTTCTCTAGACTCAGACATTTTACGTATGCCACTACAGATGCTAGCAGGTCTCTGACTGCTAGGGTTCAGTGGAAACTTCCCACAACACTGTGATCCAGGAAAAGTGCTCTGCTGATACCAGTGTTGTGAGTTTAGGGACTCTTGTGAATATCAGAAACTACTGAGTTTAGGTTTTTTGCCATTTATTGGAGGAATCTGCCATTTGAGAATCTCAGATCAGAAGATTAATTCAAAAACTCTCTGGCCTCCTTTACAACATAAATTCCCAATATTTGAAAAGATAACTATCAGCACACAAGCACTGGCAAAGATAGCTAAAGAGCAATACATGTCTTAGAAGATAGTGCTGCAACATATTTTGTTCTTTCATGCAAAGTACCTTCAGATTTAATAATTTTTGAAGACTGGCCTGTTTGCCAGCTGAGACTTTTTCTTGTAGGATGATAAGATTTTTACAATCTGATAAGGTTGTACGTCTTACCAACTAGATGACACTTGATCTTGTTACCATAATTTTCCCCTCACAATCTTGTCTTATATTTCATCTTTAACTCAAAGTTCAGTAGCAAATGGAAGGTAATTTAGCAAAAAATGTGTTGAAAATAGATCTAATTCAGCAGTTACAAACATACTGAAAAGACTCAGTATTATTTTTTGATAAGCTTCAAATAATATAAGAATAAAATAAAATAAAATAAAATAAAATAATAAAATAAAATAAAACAAAATAATATAAAATAAAATAAAATAAAATAAAATAAAATAAAATAAAATAAAATAAAATAAAATAAAATAAAATAAAATAAAATATGTATTAAGATTTTAATCAATTTCACCTCATCCATTTACAATTCCTATGAAATTCTTTGGGATTTTTTAAGGTTTGGTTAAAAAATGCCTAACAAATGATTAAGCAACTCTGTGGCAGACAAATAAAAAGGCAGAATTAAAAGGGTTTAGTTCCATACAGCAGACAACAACTAGGTTTTCAAATTTTCAAAATAAAATTGCCAGAAAAGGTAAATAAAGACATATTTAGAGCAGATAGAGTTTCTCATCTTCTCATCATGTACCTATAATCCATAACTCCTATATGAGAACTATTTGGAAGAAGATACCCACTGTTGTTATGAGCTCAAGTGGTTATGGGAGCTGCATCAAGGTTAATGCTCTGGGAAGTGGACTGAAGCCACTGAGGGAGAACACCAACTGTTCTACAGAGCACAAAATTATACAAATTTAGCAGGCTGTCATATTGGGCCTCACTTTTGGATCAAAAATGAATGGCAACATTTCTTCCCTGGCTATTTTATTTCCCATGAGCATATTTTCCTCCACAACAGGCATAATTTTTGCCCACCTATAAAGAGAATCAGTAAAAATAGGTATGTACTCCAAGGTGTACATGCCAAGGTGTACATGCCAAGGTGTACACTCCAAGGTGACGGACATAGTTCCGTCAAAACAATTTGTAATAGGTTAGCATGTTGTCCTGGTTTCAGTTAGGATAGTTATTTTTCCTCCTAGTAGCTGGTAGGGTGCTATGTTTTGGATTAGGATGAGAAGAGTGCTGATAACATGCTGATGTTTTAATTGCTGCAGAGCAATGCTTACACTAAGCCAAGGACTTTTCAGCTCCTCGCTCTGTCCTGCCAGCGAGCAGGCTGGGGGTGCAGCAAGAGCTGGGAGGGGACAGACCCAGGACAGCTGACCCAAACTGGCCAGAGGGGTATTCTATACCATCTGATGGCATGCTGAACAATGTATAGGGGTGGCTAGCCGGGGTGGGGGGCCGGCTGCTCAGGGTTGGGCTGGGCATCAGTCAGCAGGTGGTGAGCAATTGCATTGTGCATCACTTGTTTGTATATATTATTATTATTAATAATAATAATAATAATTTTCTATCTTAATAAACTGTCTTTATCTCAACCCACAGGCTTCACTTTCCTGTTTCTCTGCCCCATCCCAGAGAGGGAGGGGGGAGGGTGAGCGAACGGCTGTGTGGTGTTTAGCTGCCGACAGGGTTAAACCACAACACATATGCTGTTATATATAGACAGAAGCAGGACTGTGTGGCACCATGGCCACACACTGCCTTTTGAGGGCTTTCTGCTGAATCCTCTCATGAATATCAATTTCGTATTTATTTTTCAGAGGACAACCTGAATTTAAAGGATGTGAATATTGTTCCTGCACATCTGCTGTTCACTTCAAAGCACTGGTATACTTCTCGTTGCAGTAGTGAAAAGGAGTATAAAACTATGGCTCCTGTGTTTTCCCTCTAAAATCTCAATTTCACTTTTCAATCCTTTTTAGTTCCTCTGAGGTTCATATCAACTGGTGAAAGAAATCAAGTGCATACTGACCCAACTAAACTTTCAAACATTTTGCCAAGGTCTATTGTGAGTCTTTGTCATCTCAGTTATCCCTTTCTCTTCATTGGTGGCAGGTTTAGTGGAAAACAGATTACTGAGTTCAAGGTGTTTACTCTTTGTTGGGATGTGTAACAAGACCTGTTAACCTCAAATCACCATCTAAGAAAATCTACTTCCCCATGTGGATTTAAATGATTCTTGGAGGGCCTGAGATGGATGGGGACGTGAAGGAAGTGGCTCCATATGCTTTAAACTGACCTTCTCTTCTCTTCTCTTCTCTT
>CM021763.1:18252352-18362221 GCA_011075105.1 Heteronetta atricapilla
CTTCTCTTCTCTTCTCTTCTCTTCTCTTCTCTTCTCTTCTCTTCTCTTCTCTTCTCTTCTCTTCTCTTCTCTTCTCTTCTCTTCTCTTCTCTTCTCTTCTCTTCTCTTCTCTTCTCTTCTCTTCTCTTCTCTTCTCTTCTCTTCTCTTCTCTTCTCTTCTCTTCTCTTCTCTTCTCTTCTCTTCTCTTCTCTTCTCTTCTCTTCCTTTTGTGAGGATTAACCTATCTGTCAGGATAAACCACGTCAACCATGTAGATGGTAGATTGTGGCTATCTAATGTAGGGCACTAAAGATGGGAACAGGCTCTAAATATGGGATTGTTTGTTTTGCAAGGGGTGCGCACATGTGTGTGCCTGGGCAGGGAGCCTCACCATAGTACTTTACATATTTTATTACATATTACATAGTATTTTATGCATCTGACACACAAGTCCACCTGAAGTAAATGACTTCTTTTTTAATTTAAGTCAACAGTGCAGGTACTTCTGAAACCTACACAGTGATTCTTCTTGTCCACCCTTTGCATGCAGAGGCTTTCAAAGGTGACTGAGAGTGTAGGATATTCTCATCTTTCACTAAACTTCTGCCCTCTATGCAGATTCCCAAGAGGGATGGACCATGAATGCACTTATTTCATCAATAATACAGTATTGAGAATACAGAAATATATCTATAAAAGTCAAATCAACTATTACATTCTCATTAATGGCTTAGAATCAAGTCATAAAATGAACTAAATACTAAAAATTGCCAATTCTTATAAATACTAAGAAGTGTGGCTTCCTGATTAGTCTTTGGAATTAAATTAACTTAATAGAAAACTATAAATTAGCCCCATGGCAAAATCATGTAAAAAACTAATATTGGCTCAGACCAAAATCTGTGTAATATAAAGTCCTGTCTCTGATGTCAGCCAAAGCAGATACCTATGAAAAAGCCTAAGACTTAGACAAGACCAGCTTCTCACCAGCACTGTTCCAGCCTCGAGGTTTTGCTGCTCAAGTTCTGCACAGGCTGGGAAGGTTTCAGTGTGTTTAGTAATCTGTTTCTTTGGCCACAATGGGGAACTCATATTAGCTTTAAACTTCTACCACTACATGGCACTAAGGTCTGCACTTGAGTACACTCTGGGAGAAGAAACATATCCTTTTTTCTGTACTCACCTTTCTTCATGGTAGCTTTGTCACACAGCCCAAACTCACCTATTCTAGAGGACAGAGTATTACTAACCCCATCACCATCATCCATGTCCCTTCTCATACAATACATTTAATATTTCCTTTTAAGACACTCCTATTCCAGAGGTAAAAGTCCTAACTTAGACTTTGGATTGAAGACTTTCCTCACCTTCTCACTAAGCATCCTCTGTCTCAAGTTTTTCTAGTTCTAACATAGCACTTTGAGGTGAATGGAGCAAAATTGCACAGAGTGTTTAAAACATGTGTTTTGATCAGGAAAATAGCAAAGTACTGGCTTATATTATAATTGGTTAAATAATTTCTGATATGTCATTTGAGGTTTTTTTTTTTTTTTACCTTCTAAGGCTTAATACCAAAATTGAATTATTACTAATGTCTAAACTATGTCCTCATCATTATTTTTAGCATTCTTTTTGTTTGTTTGTTTGTTTGTTTTGTTGTTGTTGTTGTTTGTTTGTTTGTTTTTGATTGGGTTGGGTTGTTGTTGCTGTTGGTGGTGGTGTTTGGTTTTTGGTTTTGCTTGTTTGCTTGTTGTTTTTGTTTTGTTTTGGTAGATCATTTTTCTTCCTTCAGTGCCTTCTTTTGATATTACATTTTTTGTTACAGACTTCATGTGCCTGCAAAAAGTAACAACTGTTACTTGGTGGCCCTTCCCTCTAACATCTTCAAACACATCAAAGGAATGACCTGGAACCATACACCTTGGCCTCACAGCCTGTAAATTGCATCATTTTCATGAGAGCCTCTCCCAGAAATAAGTGAACAAAAAACTCATAGGTTTTGCACAGCACAGAAACTCTGAGTGTGCAGCCACTTCTCACAGATGACAAAAAATGGAAATACCCAAATGTTTTTATGAGAAAGTTGCCATTAAGTTTTGATTTTGTCATCACGTTAAAAATATATATTGATTACAAAAATCCCACAATAAAACAGATTAATATGCATTCAGCATATTTTTAGTCAAATATTTGTGCAGCTTCTTTCTCTTGAAAATGCAAAAATTATAGTGAACTTTTTGTAGTGGCACTGATCAAGCTACTTGCTTCCCACAACACTTACCATGAAAAAAAAAAAAAAAAAAGAAAGCTAATTTGGCAATTGCCAACCAAATAGATACTTCTAAAGTGCAACTCATCCATATTTGCATAGAACCAAGTCTGAAATTTTGCAAACCAGCTCAGGCAGATACAGGATTTTTTGCAAGTGTCCTTGTGACAGGACATCAGTAAATAGTGAAGACATGTAGAGCACAGAATGCTTATCAGGCTCCCTTTTAAATTCCACAAATGAGTACTAAAATTTCTCTGAATTTTTGTTTGTTTGTTTTGTTTATTAAATATATTAAGGAACAACTTTCTTATTCTTTCCTTCTTTCTTTCCCTAATTACATAAAGAGTATGTATAGTGTAGCTGAAAAATGAATAAATAAATAAAAATCTAAAAGGTGAAATGCTGCACAGCACAGAAAGTATGGTTCTCTGGTTCTCTATAATACACAATATGCAGTTCAGGATTATATCATAGGATTATTAAAAAAATGCCTTTTAATCTATTTAAAACAAGTATTCATCTAAAGGTATATTGTTACAGAACAAAACAGAACAAAATAATTTATGCAGCATATATTCTCTTTTGACCTATTCTTCGCAGATATAGGCAAGTGTCAGTTTGGGAGGCAACACTCTGAGAGACAGCCTTTGTGTGTGTGAAAATATTTTTCAACATTGTTTCTGGATGAGGAAGAAAGTTTCGTATCCTGAGGGTGTATTTATAATTAGGATGATGTAACTGAATCAAAGACATTGTTCCTTAGGAAAATGAGGTGCCTTGGTCTTCAGAGACTATTTTAAGGTGGGGCATGATTTTAGGTATATTTGATTTTAGAAATTGTTTTTCCTATGCTCTGTTTTTTGCTTATTATTGGTTTCTTTTTTTTTTTTTTTTTTTTCTTTCTTTGTTTCTTTTTCCTTTGTGGTAGTATAGATTTCCCTCCTTGTCCCAGAGCTGCACACATACACATTCAGCACAGAAAAGGAGAGAAGAGTCAAGGACTGTTATCACACCTGGTACTGGAGCATATATTTCTGCTTTAGGTAGCTGCCCCTTGAAGTGTATATTTGCAGGGCTGTTGAGACACCATAAAGAGGAAATCGAGGGACTGCACTGAGACATGTGAGTCATTGTCGGTAAACGATTGACTGAGTCCTCAGAGGGAATGTTTCCTAGGTCAGAACTGATGATGTCGTGGGAAGTGAGTCCATGTGTGAGTTCATGGGTTAGGCTGTGTAACAAGACTTTGTGTCCTTAAAGAGTAAATATGTGCAAGAGACCAATGTGAGTTATGCTGGAACAGGTCCCTGCTGTACTTCCATCAAAAACATTAAATTCCAAATGAAGTTTTCTTAAACTATACGAAGTTCAAAAAAAAAAAAAAAAAAGTCCAAATAAATACCTGTTGCACAATCCCACATGTTAACAGGCTCTGTAAGTTAACAGGCTTTGAAGGTAACCTGTCAACTTACAGCTCAGATTCACAGCATTAAAGACATAATACAGTAAGAGAATACATGTATTTTTATAATACTCCTGAAATGAAAGCTATGATCTATGTTACACCAAAAGGACTGTGACCTAGATGATGAACAGGGGGAGGGAAGAAAACATTTCTATTTCAATTTTCCAGACAAATTGCCTTTTTCACTCCACAGTGTTATTGACAGAAAGTTCAAATTTATCCACCAAAAATCATTGTTGCAAAACCAGAATGTATAAAAACAAGCCTGTTTTTATAATATAGATAATATAGTATAATATAGATTGTACCACAGTTTCTGATACATACCAGAACAGAGGGCCTGAGAAAAGGAAGGTTTCTCAAATACTTTGAATACACAGTACTCAGGCTGAAAGCTGCACAGAATGGAGGTAAACCTGCACTTTGCACTGATTTCTGATTTCTTTGTGAGCAGAATCCTTGCTTCATATTTTTACAGGCTTTCACTCCCACTGTGTCCCTGGACATTGTCAGGGCAGCTAAGGCGGCATTTTGCATAGGCATCGCCGGGTCGTTCGGGTGGCAAGGCTCCCGCATCCTGTTGCACTCCTCACAGCTGAAGGCATATTCTGCAGGAATTTCATTTAAAGGAGGAAGTGCCGGCTTAAAGCAATTGAGTACACAGTGCTAAACTCGGCGAAGACAACCTCGCTGCGCTGCCTCGGCAGCGAACAATTTCACCATGGCTTGCAGCACTTTCAGCTGGCTCCAAAAGTGGGAAAAGGACCCCCACCCCCGCCTGCGGAGGATTGGCTCAGGGTACCTGGGGCTGCCTCCAGCCCGGCGCAGCCAGGAGGAGCGGGCACACACCGGGCACAGCCAACCCCCAGGAGCAGCACCGGGGGCGGACCGGAGCTCAGGGTCTCCGAGAGGCGCAGGGGCGGGCGGGACGAGGAGGAGGAGGAGGAGGAAGAGGAAGAGGAGGAAGAGGAGGGGTATTTCGGTGCGGCGAGGAGCAGGTGGCGCTCAGTGCCGCGCTTGGAAGCGGCCAGCTCGGGAGCGGTACCGGCCCGGCCAACGCGCACCGCACCGCGCAGCACCGCGCAGCACTGCACCATGGGCTCCGCGGCGCTGCCGCCGCTGCTTCTGACTCTGGGTAGGTCTCAGCGCCGGGCTGCGCGCCTGCGGAGCCCGAGGGGCCAGGGGAGTGCAGAGCCCTCGCGCTGCTGCCTTCACCGCGGCGCCGGGCGCTGCGCGCATTTCTGGGTGCGATGCTCCGGAGCAGGCGCACAGCCCGTGCTCACCGAGCAGGTTGGGTTCCTGAACTCCTCCCGGCTTGGGATTTCAGAAAAATGGTAGTGGTGGTGGTGGTACGGGGAGGGTGCAGTTTGCTGCGCGGGTTCGCGGTTGTACAGAGATTGTGCCTTTCCCTTTTGGGAAGGTGCTACTCTTTGTTGTGAACGCTGCTCCTAATTTGCAAAAATCATCTAGGTCTAATCCCACCCTGCTGGGCAGATGTCTCTCCTTGGAAAAGGACAGGGAAACTTGAACCATCTCCTCCTTCTCTTGGCTGACTAAATTACCATTACATATATTTTCCTGGGAACTATAAGCTATCATATTCACTTGCCATAAGCAAATTCCCAAACACGTTCAGAGTTTGTAATATTACTGTATGGTCTCTCAAACCCTTAATTAGCAAGTCACTGAAGAAGTGGCTTAAAAATGAGTTTTCACTGATGAGCTGTTCCAACTTGTTCTTTCAGTAACTATAGCAAACACTACAGTGGAATGTGTGGCTGCAGGGTATTAAATGCAATGATATTAACCTGTGATGAGATATACAGTATAAAAACCACTTGGTAGTTTTCTCAAAAAATCTTAAAACATAAGATTTTTTGCAAACATACACTCTGTACTTTTGCTCTATCCATCCTTTATGTTCCTGGTTATGGTCATTGTATACCAGGAGCATTAAATTAACAGGCCTTGTCAGTCCCAGGCTAAAACTCCTAGGACTGCAAAAGCTTGTGCTAAAAGTGCTAAAAGCAGAAGATAAGGACTGGTTGTGAGAGCAGGATTCCCCTGGCAGTGAGACTGATAGGAATGGGATAGGTCTGATTTGTTCAGGTACTATCAATGATTCATCTTCATTTATACAGTTGAAAGCTGACAGACTTTTGATTTCAAAACTGACGTGACATTTGATGTTAATAGATGTAATTGCTGGGTTAATACTCACCTTAAAGCCTCTTTTGATCTTACAGAACTAGAAGGAAAATAAGGAAAAAGTAAGTTTCAGTAAGGGAGTGTTTGAGTGGTTTAGTCCTACCGCGATGATTGAATTCTGATGAGTCTTTAATCTTCAAAGGCTAAATTTAATTGGGCTACCTTAGGCCATCCAGCAAGAAAATACCCCAAGTATATTTTAGACTTGATTTAGTATAATATATTAATTTCTGAATTATCAGCTATATTAAATGGGCCACATAAGCATATTGCTTTGTTGTATCTTCAAACTCAACTAAAAGTAATGCAACAGTTGGTAAAGATGTGGGTTATTTGTTTCTTTCTTGGTTTTGTTTTGTGTGTATTTTTATGGTTGGAAAGTCATTGAGACTTTATAGATGCTACAAGAAGAAAGAAATAGAAAATGTAATAGAACTACCATTTTGGTATTATAAACTTGTTACCAATCTTGTTACTTGTTGGCCAAACAGTACATAAAAGTACATTCTGTTATAAGGAGTAGCACAGAAGTAAAGTTAAGAGGAGTAACTTCATAGTGCAACCTAGACCTGATGCTTTCTATTGCAATATACTGGTTTTAGTTGCTTATATTTTCACCACAAGTAATTCTTTAAATCTGCATTTTCAACATCCAGTTTTCTTCCTTTTTTTCTTTAAAAAATTGGAGCCAAAATAGCACAGTTTTTCCTGAGAGTGAGGCCAGTGGAAAATACAGTGCCTTTCCTGGGCTCAATATTAGTAACATTTACTTTGGAAAACTCTAGTGCCCTCATACTTCAGAGCAGATATTTGAAATTTGTCAGGAGGGTGTTATTCGCATCATCTTGAAACTGTACCCAAAGTTGGCCAAGAAACAAACCTTTGGAAAATTTAATTCCTCTGGAAATAAATTGATTTTTATCATTTTTTATTGATTTTTAATTAACATAAATTCTGTGTCCATCCTTGATATGGAACTCAGTCAGGCTTTATTTGTGATTATAGTTGCAATGGGCTGCATGAGGTCTAGGTCTATATCTGCAAACACGGAAACTCTCTCTCTTGTGTTCTTGTATTTTTTTGGTACTTTTACTGCAATCTCTGCTTTTCAGATTGAATCTGGATCCTTCAGGAGATATAACTTTGGCATGTTCTTAAAATTCCCACTCTGTCAAGCCTATATCTCTCACACTATTCCTCTCTGAACTGAAAAATCCCAGTTAAATAAGAGTTATGCCTTTTGGACCTTGTGTACTACTTGTGGACCACAAGCTCTTAAGTTGTTAGGCCCAGACATCCTGGAGAAAGAAAGCAGTCCTATGTGAAATTGGGAAGGGGTGGTTCTCTGAAACTTCATATAGAATCCAGAATTTCCAATTGTAATCTCTTGTTTTTTGTTCAGTACCTATCTGATCCTTGCTGATGAAAATCATCATATAGTTCCAGGAAGCAGCAGTGTCCTTCAGATTTGCTGGCAATGGGCTGTATGGTGAGATGTATGTGTATAGTGAGACAGGGGAAGACCCCACTAACAGTCTTTTTCTTCTGATCAGTTTTGTATAAATCCCAGAGAACTGGTGACTATATATATGAATGTTATGATAAAACAACTGGGACAAAAATGCAAAAGTTAGGAAGTGCAAGAAGTAAGTGAGCAACCTAGATTTGTTCCCTTTGCACATCCAGCACATCACACAGTGTCCACGTCCCAGGTCCATGGTCCTTCCTCCTCACTTATGTGGCTGTCTGTGAACAGGTGAACATGGTGATGATCAGAAAAGGTATACATACATATACATGGTTCATTGCAGAATTGGATTTTTATCTCTCTTTTTTTTTTTTTTCTTTTGGACACAAAAAGCCAGTGCAATTTCAGGCGAGTCATTTAAATCAAATCTTTGACACGTGGTTGGAGCTTTTGTGTTCCTCTCTTTATTTTTGCTCAGCCAGGGGTTCTCAAAACTGTAGCTGCATTTTCACAATCTGGTTAAGCTGACCTGAATGTGGGGCTGCTGCTGCAAGGACATTTCATCCTCTTCTGATTACATGTTCCCATCAGTTTCCCAATGGTGCTACTGGAACATGGTCTGGGGAACAGGTCAGGGACCCATTTGCCTGATTATTTTTTTCCCTTTTTTGAGCCAGGTCAGTTTTGGAGATCAGCTAACCTAAACCTGTTCATTTGAGCAGTTTGTTTAAGTGTTAGCACTGGCATAAGGGACAGTCAGAACTTGTAGCCAGGGGTGGGAGGG
This sequence comes from Heteronetta atricapilla, assembly GCA_011075105.1. Lineage (NCBI taxonomy): Eukaryota > Metazoa > Chordata > Aves > Anseriformes > Anatidae > Heteronetta > Heteronetta atricapilla. Next base: position 18,260,530 of record CM021763.1, read on the forward strand.
AAGCTGGAAAAGTTTCTTGCACTGGTAGCCAACACTTCCACTGGCTTGAGCTGCTTGTGAAAAAGCATCTTGACATGCAAGGCTGCTGTGTATTCACAGCTGTGAATGAAGTCAATGGAAATAGTATTTTGAATGTGCTATATATTCTGAAAAAACAAGGTTTTATTTGTGTCATTAGATATCCAAAAGTGGTGAGTACTTTTGACCTCAAACATTTTTTTATTTTTTAATGAGGATCTCTTCACATGAGTGTTCAAAATTAACTTCACAGTCATTTACAAATACTTAGATGTTTATTGTCAAAATATGCAAGGATGAACACACAAGGAAGCTGCTATGTCAGCAGGTTAAGTTAGCAAACATAAAAAGTACTAGACCATGTGCTGACCAGAAAGGAGAAAACTCTTAACTGAATAGCAAGTGAAAATTTCCCATTTGGTAAAACAAATGAAGTCAAAAGTCCAGGTAAAAAAGTAGTGTGTAATGATAACACGCACAACCCACCACATCAATTTAAAGCTGTACAGCTCCAATTAATTTTTGCCTTTCTCCCTTTTTGCGATCATCTTTTATCACCTTACTGTCTTAGTATCCTCCTTATGAGTAATCTTTTTGTTTAACATCATTCTAAAATCTGAAGACTGTTCAAAAGCAGTACCCAAATGTGAACATTTCTGAAACTACAACTATCTCTAGTTTTTCCTACTTTCAGAGAGCTTGTCAGGTAGCAGGAATGTTATTATATATTATTCTTGGAGTTTTGCCTTTCACAGCATTGCACATTGAAGCAAGGCATCATTCATAGTGTGTTACAGGATGTGTATTTTGTACAAATTACATTTATTTTAGAAAATAAGCAGCATATTACTGTCACACTCCTAAACACATTAACAGCTAATATTTATTTGTGCATAATTTGGGCAAAGCAAACATTGAGATCTTATCAACACGTTTTAACTATGTGCTATCTGATTCTGGAACAGTTTTTGAATTGTCCTATGCTTTTTGTTATTGTTATTTACTCAGTTGCACAGATTTTTCATTTAGGAAGTCAAAATAAAAGGATGGATAGTTTTTGATTTCATTGTGTTTCTTAGTCACTATATAAATGTTATTCATTGTGGTCTTTCTTCACTGTTGTTAATTTTGAATGAATAAAAGTAGTTTCTGCATGTACGTTATGTAATGTATTTCCATGAAGGCCAATAATTGGAACTGCCAATACAATGTCTTAATCTCCAAATGGGTAAATGTGAATAAAATACTATCCTTTATGGGTAATGCAGGTAAAAGGGAGTTTATCCATCTTCAGACCAGTCATTTTCTCCAGCAGAAATCTTGGCCAGTCTCCCGTCACTGTTGTTATTTTCATTTCAAGGTTTCCTTTGTTAGGCTCTGTGCAGGCTGGTTCCCATTTCCATGGTTACCATGCTGAAATGCAGACAGGACACAGGCTGGCTTCTCATCAGAGTAGCCATGCATTTGCATACCAACACATGTTATCTGCTTGTTTTAGGACATTTCCATTAGCAATGTTCATGTTTAGGACTTCTTCACAAAGTGATCCCTGGCCCTGTGATAAAGAGCTGTGTTAAGATTTCAAAACCCTGCAAAGCAAAAGAAATTGAGATGATAAGCTTTTTTTTTTTTTTCTTTTTTTTTTTTTTCTTTTTTGTGTGTGTATGTGTGAATAAATTGGCTGTACTGATCCCATTCAAATTAGTCAGGGACATCAGAGAACAGTCTCAGCCTTAGTTTTCATTTCTGTTAAAAAGGATAACAGAGCAAGATTTTTATTTATAACACATTTAAGTGAAGTACTGACATGTATCTGTACTAAAGGGGTATGAGTATACCCCTTTTTCATTGTACTGATAAAAGGCCAATAAAAATAATTGAATAGGAATATGCTGGATAAATAATAATTTCTGTCTATGTTAACTGAGTGTGAGTATATATCTGTGTAAAGAAACATGATATTATGTTCTTTCTGCTCATGCTGCACTCATTTTTTTGGATGTGGAGGATACTAAAAGCATCCAGCGGAGTCAGTATAAGCTGTGTGAACATTTACATCACTTCCAAATCAGGCTGGTATTTCTGAATTAGCAAATGAATTTAATATTTTGCGTGCCAGCAATTGTTACTTTGAATTAGTCCTCTGAGGATCTTGAAATGCTATTCAGGGACTAAGTCAGTTTTATTTTCTCCTGGACATGCATATTCTTCAAAAATCTAATAAGTCTTGCACACTAATCAGGACTTAAAAGAGGAACTATACAGGCAAAGAAGTAAGATAAACACAGACTCTTTTCTGTATGAGCAAAGACATTTTGTGTTTAACTGAATGGCATGTGCATAGTTGAATGTCACACGTGATGAATGTCACAGATTCTTTGTCCCTTTCAAATCACTGGTAGACAGGGTGAAGGGCTTACAAGTTATGAACAGCTCTGGTGGAACTCTCCTGACTTCTTCCTGATTTATTTGGCCCTTTTAATCCTACTTCCAAGTTCATACAGGATATTTTTAAAAATCACATGAATCTCCTTGGTTAATATGGTTAGTTATTTCTTAAGAACAGGGGAAAATTACTGTTAACAACAAACCTCTGAAAGAGAGAATATTGCACAGTGAAGGGGAAATGAAATCTACCTTAGGAAATAATGGAGTTATAATGGAGAATAATGGAGGATGGGGCTGGTGGTAGGGAAGGTTTGATTTTAGGTTTTTACCTTTTATCTGACTATCTCATATGTCCTTGTACAGGAAAGCAGGCAGCAATTGATGCTATGTTAAGGCTGCAACACAAAACTGTATGAAATCAGTAGAGGTAAAACTACAGATGCATAGGCCACCTGAGTCTCTGGATTACGTAGTTAAGTATTAACTCAGCCATCTGCAAGATCACTTATTTCACTGAGGAATAATCAACCTGTGCTTGGTTTATGTGAACTTAGAGTAGCAATGTTGCCACCTTTTGGGGTGTGCAGGTGCCATGCTCTGTATTGCCTGCAGTAAGGCAGCTGCCTGGAGGTAAACCAGAGGGATTAGAAAATGGCATGTCTAGTTTTCTCCCCATATGCAGTGGTCAATTCTAGTTTCCCAGTTGTGGATGTTGTGGTAGACCATAGATAGTGCATGTCTCCCTCTGACTGTGAAAGTGCACTGAGTAGGAAAGAAAGTGCATAACTGCTAAAACAACAAGTCGGTAAGTTACAGAACTTTAAGTCTAAATCTATGCTTGGCTACTCCCGTTCTCTTAGTGAGGTAAATGTATACATAGTTGAATAAGTCAGGACAGCGTATGCCAAGAAATAGTGTCCTGATTTCTTAATAGTAATATGCTATGATATGCTAAGGAAGGTAAAACATAAGAAGAATCTGCTTCATATTGACCTGTCTGAATTGGGGTGTCTTGTTCCTGGTCACCTTAGACAATTAAGATGTATTAATAGAATCAAAAAATCATTAAGATCGCAAAAGACCTCCAAGATCATCTGGTCCAGCCATCCCCCTTCCACCAATATTGCCCACTAAACCATGTCCCTTAGCACCGCATCCAAACTTTCCTTAAACACCCTCAGAGACGGTGACTCCAGCACCTCCCTGAGCAACCCGTCCCAATGCCTAACTACTCTTTCCTAATTTCCAACCTGAAAATATTTTGCTGCAGGATGAGAGACAAGAACTCTGGAAAATGTTGCCATGCATATATCTTTATTTGCACTTTCTCTTTCAAAATGAGAAGAACAGTAATGATTAAGTGAAGAAACAAACAACATTTTCATTAATAACTTTTCATAATATTTCTCATCTATTCTGTCTTAACTGTATATGTGTGTATATGTAAGTATGTATGTGTAACTATATGTAAGACAGTCCATGTAATGCTCTAATAAAGAACAAGATAGCATTTTAATCTTATTATACCACAGCTTCTGTGTGGTATAAAACTGAGCTAACACTATGTGCACTTCTTCTAATGTATATAGAACCAATTAATGAAGTGCAGATTTAGCTGCAATTCTTAAATGAGAGTTTAGGTGACGTTTCGTAAGTGGAAAAAAAATATCTGGCCTTACGTTTCATTTAACTATGTCCACCAAGTAATGTTCACATTTAGATATGCTTGCAATATATACAGGTCAAACTTAGAACAGCAGAAATTACTGACAATGAAAAAACTTTCCCCTTATTAAAAAGGGGAAAACAATAAACAGAGGTAAAAAATCAGCAGCACTGTTTGGATAATAGTCAGTCCTTTAGTAGTTCTCTTAATTAGTAGTTATGTTACTCTAGCCAAATTTGCTTTCATTTCACCATGTCTATGTGTTCTTTTTGTTACTGTTTTTTCTTTTTCCAAGCTGCCCAGAACCAGTTCAACATATCAAACAAATAAAGTAAAGAAAATACTTTAGGAGTCTCTGGAGTTGTCTTTCATAGAACTTGATTACAGATACAATAGACTCTCCTTCTCTGAAGACAAAAAGCAACTGTTCTGCTTTTGTGGAAACAAATATTGTCTTTAGAAAACTCTTCTTAAATGTACATGTGCCCTGCTCTCTGTGCCCAGGTTGTACAATGGCTGCATTTTTCAAAAAAAAAGAGAATTTCTTTCTGAACTCTGATCTGAGATAGCATCACCCACCAGACCACAAGCATCTAGATACACTGCAATCCTGTGTATGGTCTGGAGAGCAGGGAAGCACACGATTCTCCCCCTCAGCACCCAGAATCTGGCTTCCCTGCCCCAGCTGGCATGAGTCAGAGTAGCTGAGTTAGTAGAGACTTTTAGGCACTTTTAAAGTGCATGAGAAATATTTGCACATGAGGTAGGAAGGCTCCAGAAGTCAGGCAGTAGTCTGGGAGAGTATTTTAATTTCATCTTTCTCAGACACCTGCATTAGGTGTCTCCTTCCCTGAGGTATAGGCTGGGGACAATTTTGGGGAAGGAGCCATCTGGCTGAGCTCTTTTTCAAGAAGTTGCTACCTGAAAAGTGATTATAATAATCACCTGGGACTTAGCTCTCCTTTGAGGTATGTTGAAATGTGGATTCACCTCTCTCACTTTTCAGAATCATCCTCACTACCAGGCAGCAAAGCAGTCAAAGTGAAGTACTCTCAACCTCTGCTGCTGAAACTGGTCTCTGCTCATCCCAGAACGTGTCTGCAGGCAGACAAGCAGAGAGACATCTTGCCTGTGGCCTTATGACTGGGGCACTGAGCGGGGAGAGGAGTTCTGAGCTGGCCTTTTTGGACTGCTGGTGTAATTTACATTTGGAAAATAGGCAGTGCATTAAAAGAAATAACTTATCTGTTTTAATCATTTACTTATTTAGAGCAGAAGTTATTTAATCCAGGAGTCATCCATCACCACTAGCCATGATAGCAGTGTGTGTCTCAGGTAGGATAATTTTGAAACTTGGGGTGTTTCTGCACCTTTATGATATTCTAAGTATGTATATGACTTTACACTACAAAACCTAGGAGACAGGTGATTTTAAGTTCAGTCTGGGTTATGCAGCTGCTTAAGTCTGGGCATCCTTGAGTTGTTTTCCTGATTTTAATGAGTCCACATTCTGTCTGGTGCCAGAACTGATGATTTCAATGTACATTCAGGATGAAATTCAGGTGAGTGGCTGGGACCACCTACCATTCAGTCTGCTGGGCCATGAGCTCCACTTCCAACCAGTGGAGGTAATTAGTCATTAAGTCTGCTATAGGAAAACAAAAGTTCTGATAATTATAGCTCTTCCAACTATTGTATTATATATCCTGTGGTTCTTTGGGGGTTTTCTTGTTGCAGGAAGCTAATGTAGTAAAGTTGTTAGAGCTGATGCAGTTCTTGTATACAGCCCAGACTGCTGAGCTCCTGGCTAGTTCCTTAGAAGCTGAAATGGATTAGGGATCCATTGGATCTAATGGATCAGGTTGCTAAATGTGGTGTCCTAATGTGACATGATGGTAGAGTTGCTCTCAAGTCACTTCAGTCCTCATGCTGCAGACTGTGACACTGGATCTGTCATGAGGCAAATCCCTCAGACTTTTTCTAATTTAGCCTTCTCAGGTGCTATAATATGATATGTTGTAATATATAGATATATTTTTCTTACAGGATACACGCACTGAAATTCTCATGTAGTCTAGCATATGCTATGCACAGGAAAATATAGATCCCTTTAATTGTTTTTGATGTTCTTGGTACCTGTGTACAAACATGCATGTTCATCTGTGTACAAAGAGGCTTTCATAAAAGCCAAAAAGAGCAAATGCAGAAAATAGGATACAGAGATAGCAGTCATATTGGTTTTTGTGTGATGACATGCATTTCCTCTTTTACAGTCCCAATGTAGCTCATGCTGCTCTGACTATATTTGGAAATATTGATGGTTTGAAAAAAGGGTCAACAACCAGTAATGTAAGCAAGAGGGAAGAGAAGTTGCTGGAGTGAAATTTCATATGAAAAGTCAGTTTTTATCATAAGGAAACATATGAAACTTATTTTCATGATCATAACTTGTGAAGACAGTAACTTAACTGCATATGTAGCATATATGTGTGTACAGCTTGTTAGCCACGTGTACTTTTAATCTCTGTGTGGTATTATTGAGAACAAATTGTGGGACTCTAAGAGCTAAGATGAAATAATCCTGTGTTGTACCGAGATCAAGGAAGAAAAGAAAAAACCTGCAAGTCAGTTTGTAAAGATACAATTCCTGACAGCTTTCTGTAAAAGAAAGTTATTCCCACTGGATTTAAATATGGAAACATGCCAGAATAATAAGTCTGAGTAGGTCCAAATACTTGCTGTCTTTATTAAAAACTTATAGGAAGTTGTCAGTCCAGCAGGAGCTTCTCTTGAATGTGACTTCGGAATCAGTCCTTGTATATACAGTGTGTTGTTGAGATTTCTCAGCTCCAGATGAAAAGCAGCATATTTATCTGCTTTGGGAATGGAGAAGACAGCAACATGGAGGCAAAAAAGGGATCTATCAAGGTAGAGTCTTCAACAGGAACTAATGCAGTGGTGGCTAAATTTATATAGATCTTGTACTATGTAGGAGTGCCAAAGCAGTAAAACAGGTAGTGACTAGCAGTATTGTCCCAGGCTCTTCTACTTTTAATTTACAATTTGTATCTTGTTTGCTTTCAAAGTAAGCAAACTGCATTGGTAAGTCTTCAATGCAGTTTCTGATAAAGAGCTGTAATTCAAAGGCAGTGGCTCAGACTCACACACTCTGAAGCTTTCAGACTCAGAGCTCGCCTACTTCCATAAAGACACAGTTGGCCAAAAAGACTTTTTAGAGGGAGGGAGAGAAAGAAAAGGGAGGATGATTTATTACTAAATGAGGCATTGGGCATTGCTTTTTTTTTTTTTTTTTTCTTTTTTTTTTTTTTTTTTTTTTTGCTTCTAATTTATTTCTACACTAACCTGTATAATCTCAGTTAATTATTAAATAGTTTGATGTATTGTAGCTGATGGAAAGAAAACTTCAGTCTCAAGATAAAAGAAAATAAAACAAATAGATGAATGAATGAATACCTTTTTAAGACTTTTGTAAACATGATGACATATAACAAAGTAATAAAAGTGATGATTATTAGATATTCTGACTTCTAGTACAAAAGATCCAGTGTTGTTCCATTCACATACTTTTCTTCTGATTTCCTCTTAAAGGTATACATTCTGTTTTTTGTTGTTTATTTATTTATTATTATTATTTATTTATTTTTCTTTAGAAGGTTTTTCTCAATAAGAAATATGTTCATTTCAAAATAAAACAGGTTAACTGTGATGATAAAAGCAGTGTTTCAGTACATGAGCTGAAAATTTCTGTGTTGTGAGTATATACTGATAAGGTTGTGCATATTAGAGAAAAAATACAAGTAATAGAGACATATACAGCAAAAAAATTAAGAAATTATTTTTTTACTTATCCTGACTTTTGCAGGTGAAGGTTAGTAAGCCTTTCCAGCTTAAAATATAAGTTGTCCTCTATTTTCTCTGCTATATGTAGTTGGATTCTAATGTGTGAGTACACTCACAATACACAAAATTGTGTTTCATATTTATATTAATGTACAGAAAATCCCCAAACGGCACAACCAATATAGAATTATTTATTTTATGTTGAAAATAATTTGGTTTGATGTCATTACCTGTGCACGTACACAGTGCACATAGCAGTAGAGTAAAGCAGATGACACTGAAGACTAACATGTCGGGAAAAGAAAAAAAGTGTTTTTTGGCCAGATGTGCATCTCAAACAAGCTCATAGCAGTGATAATCAATAGGTGGCTTCCAGAAGGCACAGTGAAGAATTATTGAGAATTATTGTTCTGATAACATAGGTTTTGAATAGTAAGGGAATAGCTTTACTCTTATACTAAAAAGCTTTTTTTTCCTTTTTTTTTTTTTTTTTTTTAAAAAAAAGAGAGAAAATAACCCTGAATATATTTAATACAAATCAAATACTACTTGACTGTCCTCTTTCATAACTTTATTACTCTTTCTTCCTGCCTTCATTCCACCTTTCTGGCCAGTATTTAAAGGACAGTAGGTGATTCACAATGTGAGTCCTTGTAGATGCCTGTATTCTCCTGCTAACTCTAGAACCTGTTAGCCAAATTCAGCTAATTTTTGCAGAGGAATTAAAACAATAAGCATTGGGGTGAGCATTGGGGTGAGACAAAACTGCCTTTACAAGTACCCTAACAAATAAGGAGATCTAATGTGAGCTTGCACAATTGGGAAAAATAAAAATAAAATGAAAAAATACCCCGAAGAGAGCCCCTAGAATTGCTTCAGAGGTAGAGAAAGCTTGAACTAGGTTAACATGAAATGCAACTTAAAGTATCTACTATTTCCAGAAGACATCTTTAAAAAAAATGCTAGAGCAAACTGTTAAGGAGATATAGGCTATACACATCTCACTGGCTGCTAATTTACTAAACTGCTTCAGGAAGCAAACAATAATCCATTTTTTTTTTTGATCCAAAGCAATTCCTAGGCTAAAAAACTATACAAGGATGTTTGTTATGTTATCGTGCTAGGTCATGGCCTTTGTCTTCTTCAGTGACTACAGGCTTAATACTTCCCAATCCTTTATTGTCTTTATTATTATATTATTATTATTCCTCTGTATTTGGATGTTTTCCTAAATGAGTTATCACTATTTTGTAAACCTTATGTAACATAAAGAGAGTTAATTCTTGTGTCTTTATTTATTTATTTATTTATTTATTTTAACTTGGCAGTCCATTCTGTTCAGTTACAAACCTGGCAGAGGTGTGCTGTTGATGTTGGGTGTGTGTTTACTGGGTTCTGCTGCCCTGTTTTGGGAGAGTTTCTGAAGCTGTGGTGCTGCACAGTGGGCAGCAATTGTGGTTGTGGCCGTGTTCAAGGGCAGAGTGGAGCTTTGCAGAGGGGCTGTTCCTGTTTCCTCTCTTGACACATTAGTGGAGTGAAGGCTCATTCACAAAGGCAAATGGTAGCTTTAGTTGGATTATGTAATGAACTTTTTCTCTTTTATAGCTAATAGTTTTTTGAAGAAGAAAATGCCGTATTGAGGAAAAAAAAAAAATGAAGGTTGCTTCATTGTAGTATTTTCTCCTTGAAAAGTTAAAGCTAGATAAATTTATAACTAATGCTTAAGATGAAGTGGATCTTCATAGACTCACAAATTCCAGTGAGTCTTCCTTTTCTTTGTATGGCAGTTGCTAGACCTATTTAATTCAAACTATGACAACAGTAAATGCCTCTATTTGACTATATATCTTAATCACAGCTGAAATTTGGCATAACTGGGTCTATATAATTATGAAATTCTGTCATATATTGCTAGCATTGCTACCAGTGTGGCATTACCTTTTCAGTGTAGGATCAGGTGACTGAAAATTCAGTTTTAGTATTTAGACTTAAAAGAAAATGAAGCATTTATTGGAACACTTACTATGACACAAAATGCAGACCACTAATATTCTTAGTATATTTTATTAATAGTTTATAAACTTTTTGGCAAACCAAATTATCCAACACAGAGAATAATGTTTCTTTTTTTTTCTCATCCAATTAATTAAACAAATTTATGTTTCATACACTGCTTAATCTGACTAAGAGATTGCAGTCACTCTATTGTTATAATCACAGCATTAAATGATTGATTACTCAATAGATATTTTCTGCTCACTCATTTTAAGATCTGAATTTTGCTTACAAAATCAAAACAATTACAAACTGGGTGTACTTTATATAAGCCATTACTTCAAAAAACTTGCTCCAACTTGTACTTCAACAGCAGCAAAGAGAAGACATCATTAGACTCCATTTATAGTTACAGAAGAATTCCCACATGTTCAGACTTAAAGGTGCAGAGTCAGGACATGTATTATTTTTCATACTACCAAGAAAACAGTGGTGCAGAAGTATAGATGCAGCTGCACTTCTGTGGTGCAGCTCTTACAGCACATAATGGAATGCTGTTGTTGAAATGTGGGAATTCCCAGGGGAAAAAAAAAAAATACAAAGCAAAGTGATACAGCAGTTTTATTGGAAATGTTATAGTTCCTTTTATACCATTCAGGTATTTTTTATAACTTCTGGGGTTTTTTTTGTTTGTTTGTTTGTTTTTTCTGAAGCTTTAGGTTGGGATCCACCCTGCTTGATGAAGTAATCCTCTTTAAACCAAAGTGAACAAATCTCCTGCCCAGCCAGTGGGGAGAAACAGATACTTTTGAAGTTTTCAGGGGGGCCTTCAGAAGCTTTAGGCTTGTATCTGGCTTCCTTTGTTCTATGCAGTCTGTTTATTTGGCTGTAAATAAAGTGCCATTTGCAGACTGAAGTTAGGAGGTGGATTTTTACTTGCCTGACTAATCTCTCATCATGATCATTAAGTTACAAAACAGAATTCTGTCATGAAAAGCTATTAAAATCCAGATAGTGGATTAGTTTTCTTTATTTTGAGATTCTCAAATTATCAAAGTTCATTGCCTGAAGGCAGCAGCAGATACTGAATCTTTCCAGCCTAAAATGTACAGTACTTTGAATCTAGATTCTTCAATGATTTATTTAATGCATAAGAGACCCTCTTATTCTGGCACAGGCTTAAAATAAGTTTGCAGCAATTTTAGCATTTTTTTCTTGTTTTTGGCTACAAATACTTGATTTTCTTGTTCTGAATACCATATTTGGATAGATGTACAAAATGGATAAGATATCCTTATAGTGTAAGCACTATATAAGGTGGAGGAAAATGGCAGGAATTACTGCACTATGCAGGAATTACTACTGCATTATGTAGTATTCTTAGGCCATCACCAAGGCCATAGTGAAGGAAGATTAGTGTGGAACAGAAAATAAATAAATAAATTAAAATCCTGATAATGATTATCAAATTTAATATGGAATTTAAAATGACTCTCAATAAAGTATGTTTACACTATGGTTCACTTGGTAATGTCCCTGGTGAGTCAGAACGTCTTTGCCAGCTTTTCTACTTTGATTTTGCAACGTAGTCATGAGTGAAAGGCAAATGTGATCCACAAAAAAATTGTAGATGATAGTACAATAGTACATCTCCAGAGCCAACGTTTTCAGGTTTTTGTTGTTGTTGTTGTGTTTGTTTGTTTGTTCTTTGTGCTCTTTTTTGGTTGGTTGGTTGGTTGTTTTGTTGTTGTTATTTTGTTTTTTGACCATGGGTGGTCTGGGGAGGGATGCTGAAGTGCCCACAAGAGAGCAAGGGGAGAGGTGGACAGGGAATGCATAACCCAGCATTCACTTTCACAACCCTTATCTGACTTGACACCATGCCCTAGGTGAATTTGAACCAGCTTGAGGGTTTCTCTTCAGGCTGTTAATTGTGACATCTATTCTTTGTAATTTTATCCAGGTCTGGCATTATTTGCCATTACTCTTGCATTTAATAACACTGTAGCCTTGGACACATGAGGAGAGATCTTCACCCTCTTGCACCTAAGTTGGCCAGTGCACTTAGAATGCACTTAGCTAAGTTACAATTTGGCTAGTGGACTGGATTTAACACATACCTTTGAAACACAGGAGCATTAAAGCATGACAGTACCCCTTTCTACCCAGTAACAACTGGGCACAGCAGCAGTGTAAAGACATGTTCGCCTAAGTTATACAAATGGAAGTTTACCTTGGGGTCCCTTCTTCCAGGGCTGCAGGTACCATTTGGGATGGCTGCAGTGTCAATAGATGGCATTAGGAAGATAAAATTATTTTAGATAAAATCATTTTAAATTCTGTTAGACAAGTAGGACTGCTCTCCCTGCCCTCTGCACTCAAATCCATCCAGCTAAGGCATAACCACATTACACTGCTTCCAAATATCACACATGGCGATCTTGTCTAGTTGAAGCTATTGGAGGGTAGCAAGAATGTGGCCAGTGAATCTCATGAATGCATAAATCTGTTTCTTGTATCTTTTCTCTGCACATACAACAGCCTGTAGTTAGAACAGTGCAGTGTCTTTGCCTTTGGCTGACTGTAAATACGCTCTGCAATGTGGCATCTTGTGAGCAAATCAAAAGGAAACATTTCCTTACCTTTATTCTCTTTACCTCTAGTATTACAACTTGTTAGGACAGGCTTACTAGTATGTTAAAATATATTTCACTCTTTAACAATGTAGCAACCAATGTTAGCAGTAACCTAATGCAGGCACACACGGAAGTGAGTGTACAGTCTTGGAGAGTAATGCAGCTTGCTTATAAGTGATGTGAGGCTAGAGAGCAGTACAGCATATTGGGAACATGTTTAAAATCGGTATATGATTTGCTAATAACTATGTAACAGAGTCCAGGCAGTCAAGTAGATTCTTTGCCTATGCCATTTGTGTCAAACTTTAAATGTTTATCATTGTAGGATCTTTTTGGCTTCTCACTCCAAAGTCAGGGTTTATTTGCATGTACGCTTCCTGACTTGGAGAGTTATTCTTCTCTTGAATTTGCATGTGGGAAGTTAGAGCATACAATGTTGCTGTGGTGGAGCCTCCTGTGGCCTTTGAGAATAATGGCACTACAAAATGGTACTTGATTTGGTCCAGAAGACCTCCACTGGTCCTTTCCAACCTCAACCATTCTGTGGTTCTGTGATTTCTCACTGAGGATAACATAACTTAAAAACAATTGGGCCCCAAAAATAAGCCTAGGATATAATGTACAAAAAATATTTTGATAAAATATCAATACATTAGGTCAAAAAAAAAAAATAGTGGCAAAATCTTTACAGTAATCTTAACTTTTACGTAATCAGGATCTATCTAACCTACTCTTTTCTCCCATCCCCAGAACCTAGACTTGAGCTATGACTGTAAGTGGTAGTAATTACTTTCAAAAGTGTTGTGAAAAACAGAGTGATATGTCTGTACACATTCTCTTTTCCAGTCTGAAATAACATGACTGAGAAAATATTTTCTTCTCTAATGCTGTTTCTCAAGGAATTATACTTTCAGCAAATGGTGATTGTTTGCTTTCCAGAGGCCAGCTGTAGATAGTGGTTGTTTGAAATGATGAATGTATGATTTCCTGTTTTGAATTTGTGGTCAAAAAGTAGTAATTGTGTGAGCTGCATTTTGTATTTTGCTAGTAACATTTGTCTTTTCTAATATATGGCTAATATAAGAAATTATATATATATATATATATATATATATATATTTACATATAGTGAACTTTGCTTTCATACCTGTGGTTGTGATTTTAATGTTATCAGTGTGATGTTGTTGTTATTACTATTACAGCTAAGCTACTGTGATGAGCTGTTTCATGCTTATTTAATCCCTGTTGACCAGCCGGTTTGGGAACCTGGAAGAGAGTAATACCGATAGTTCTCCCTCTGCCCATCAAAACTAGAGAGAATTTAAGCTCAGACTTTTAAGAGGTCAAAGACCAGCATGTATCTCCTTAAAGGATTTTGTTAGAAAGAATTGTCATAAACACCTCCATTTTATACAGAATGACTCGTACTAAATAACTGTGATGAGACATATTTTGTGTGTAAAACAGATAAACTCATTCTGTCTGGGCAGACAGGAAGGGAGGGAAAAACTTGACAGAATTGTTTAAGCAGTGAGTAACTCTGTGAACTTTGCTCACCTGGGAACCTCAGCAGTGTAACCACAGGTCACCATTTCTTCCTTTGCTGTCATTTTTAGAAGATTGTCAGGAACCCAAATATGTCCCTGAGCTGGGTTGTGCCTTATTTCTGGGATTTTTCTGAACTTTCCCACCACTGTCTTAGTCTTTCTACCTCCAACTAGGGTGAGAATTATCTGCTCATGGTTATTAGTGGTCTCAAAAAGCATACAATAATAAACTGAGGTCCTGCAGCTTCTGTAGAAGACATTTTCCCTGATGACCACTTACAGCCCTTGATTAGAAAGAATTCAGGTCCTTTATGAATGAGGAGTGAACCCCTGCATCCTGCAAACTTATGACATGTACCAGCCCATGCTGCTGGTTAGCAGATGGGATGGAAAGGACCAAGACAAAGTTATTAATGCCATAATCACAGCAAAGTGAAGTTTTCAATATAAAGTGTCATAGTTTATTAATGCAATGATATCTTCCATGTTTGTATTTCTAAGTTTTCCTGTTTGGACAACTGTTCTAGCTGTTTGGACAGAAAACAAACATGTTGTGATAATAAAGTGATTCAAAAATGTAGGTTTTCTGATTCAGTAGATAATCTGATTTTGTTCCACTGTTTCAGACATTAAATAGCAGATAAACAGTAGAATACAAACAGCATTAACAGTTATTGTCCCATGGATTTTCATTTTAACATAACTCAGCAGGCCATTGATGTATTTGGGTGTGCCATAAGCTTAACACGTCTTAAGGTAAGGGAGGATACCAGACCTCTGAGTCATATTTCTTGCTTCCTTTCAGCTAAAACACTGTTGTTAGCAATGCTGTGACATTTGTTAAGCCAAACAGTGAACAAGTCATTAATATCTGCTTGTAAACACCTGTAAAGAATGCTATATAATCATTATGCATGGGCATATGGGTACTGTAGGGAAAAGGCTTTTTTTTTTTTAAAAAAAAAAAAAAAAAAAAAAACTACACATGTAAAAGGCTACATCTTCTGTTGTGGGAGTTGGCACAGATTAAGAGCCTTTTTCACTGGGATCAAAATTCTTCTTTAATTGCTTCTGTGGTTATATTAATCTTTCTGTTAACAGGCATTCTTCATAACTGCTGTGAAGCCTACAATGTTGGGCTCCTAGAAGCAAAAATGTTTTCTGGTCCATCAACAGAACAGTTTGGATATGCAGTTCAACAGTTTGTAAATGATCAAGGCAAATGGTAAGCAGTTTGAATACCTTGTTACGTGTCCAATTAAACAGTTATAAAATACATTACACCTTGGTTTTACTTTTTAATTTCAAATTTAAATTACTTCAAATTAGTTCACTTTTATATTATCTTTTTACTAGTAAATACTGACTTTCATAGAATCATAGAATTAAAACAAAAAATGAAAATATTTTAAAGACTCATTCATATGAATATTCAAGTCTTTTTTTCCTTTACACAACGCATTCTGAAGTCTTTCTCTCTTAAGTTCTTACTTTCACCTCCAATACACTAGTTTCCTCAAACTCACTATTTTTTTCAGTATTTTAAGTCTGATCTGTTATTTGTTTAGCAATAGCATCTCTTTTACACGGTCCATATATTTGCAATGTTTTTCCATTTTAACATTGGTGAGGTTAAAACAAATCAGTCGTGCTAAGTTCTATTTATTAAAATTAACTGAACTTAAACTTACATAATTTTGTTTCTGATATAACATTAAGTGCTTACTTCTCAAGGGACAACATATTTGGATGTATATCATAACACAATCCCAGCAAAGGCCTTGTGTCCACTGCATTTTCTCAGGCATAAAATTTGATGTGAAATCCACTGTTGCCACAACATTGGGCTTAATGAGTAATTAGTAAAACATTTCTTCTAATAACATTGGTTTCAAAAATAACTTTAAAATATTAACCCAGAGTCAACCCATTTAGTGGAAAACACAATGTTCTCTTCTCTTCTGCAATCTCAGCAACCACAAAGCTTAAGGTGTCTCTCATGGAAAGGAGTAATGAAATATCATAAAAGCTATACATATTATAATAAACTGCGACACTTTAGATGCATCATTCTCTCTAGATTGAAAGTCTCAGGGGAAAAAAAAAAAAAAAAAAGGCAGCAAACTAGCATGTTTGTTTAATTGATGATGGACAGATAGGAAGTAGCTGAACTTTTTTTCAGTAAAAAAAAATATTTTATAAATACGTAATGATGTATTTTATAATTAAAGTTTGGAAAAGCATGAACAAAACTACAGAGCTAGCTGAGACATTTTATGCATAGCCCTGTACAGCTGCACTGTGCAGTTGCAATTTTTTTTTTGTATGGAAAAATGTAAGACTCGACAGATCCCACTGCTTCTCTAGAATTCCCTCATGTACCATCAGTGACCAGGAGGGAAATAAGAAGCTGTATCCTCTGAAATGAAAGCTCGATGTTTCCTCTCCCTCCTTTAAGTAGGTACTTCCCCATCTCCTTGCCTGATTCAGTGGCAGCTTCTTGCCATGTTTCCACCTGCTTTAATTATATGTATAGTCACCCATAGTTCAGAGCATTTAAAAAAAATATTTATTTTTTAACTTCTGTGTAAAGAGAGAACAAGAATGTTTTCCTGAAGTGAATAAAATGCTTTGGTATTTTCTGGAGAAATTTTCATGCATTCTATCCTTGTAAATTTTTCTGTAAGCTTACAACAGGAGCACTAGGTTCAGGACTCAAGCAACCTATTTTTGCTTAATATTTCCCTTTTTATTACTACTTCTGATTTAATAATTCCTCCAGATCTCTTGGCTAACACTCTGGAGTTTGAGAAAGAAAGTAACTTTGAATTAACTTTCTTTTCTCCCAGGTGTATGAATATTATGAATCTGGGACTGTTTTCTGCAGATAGGCACTTCATCATTTATTCATTCATTGTACAATGTCTGACCATAAGCTCTGAAGAATGTTATTAGCACTTGTTCTGGTAACCATGACTTGTTAGAGACTCTTGGTGAGGAAAAGCTCTTTTCAGTCTTCCTCTCAAGAAATCACTAGATATGCTTAAAAAACAAACAAACAAACAAACAAAAAAATACATTCACAGTTTACTTTCTTGTTTTCTTCGTTTGTGGGCTCTTTTCTTCTTCTTGGGGACAATAGTGTGGTTTTTTATTTTATTTTATTTTTTTATTTTTTGCGTGTGTGTATGTTATTTAAAAACACTCAAAGTGTTCATTAGAATTAATTTCTCCAGTAAGTGTTGACATGGTTGAGCTAGGAAGGAAATAGATTGAGGCTTTGCATAAGGATGGGGTGCTGCTTTGTGTCGGAAGGGAGTGTTTATCACCACATGCTTTTATAAGGAGTACTTCATTGTGCAGCAAGAGTGTAAAGCACTTGAAAACTCTGTTAAGGAACAGTGGAGCTGCTCTCTAGTCCAACGCAGCTGGGGTGGCAATTCTCTCCAAGGGAAAGACTATCCAGAATGTGAGATCTACAGGAAATTTCTTCACTTCCTAGACCTTGCTTCTGATAATAAAATCAGATATAGCCATATCACATATAGCTTTAAAATTCGTCTATTCTCTCAGAGCAGAAAGGAGAGATACAGAGGAAAATAAAATTAAAACAAACAAAAAACCAGCAGATTCTGATTATATTATTCAGATGCATTTCTGGGAGGTACAAGGCAATAAGAACTATAGGAAATGATCATTTTTGCAGATCTGGGACTCTGTGTGAAGCAGTATGTTACCACTTTGCTTGGAGATGAGTTCAGAAAGAAGACAATCCAACCAGGAGTATAGGGCTATAGAGGTTGCTGGTTCACTTTGGGAAGCTGTGACACAAATCAGCAAAGGTAATCCTTTTTGTATAGAGTCAGATGATCCAGGATAATTGGACACTACTCTGCTGTGCATTGATGGCATGTGAAGCTCATAAGTAAGGACAAACTTACAAGCCAAGCAAAGCTCAAGCATTTCAGTGTCTGGTGGGAATTTCCAGATAGGAACTCTTTAATGAGGTCAAGGAAAATAATGAACACTAAAGATACGCAACAAATAGAAAAATATAAGCAGACCACTGTTCAAGTAATTACCCACAATAGAAATGTCATTCAGTTTATAATCTGGTTCTCCCTGTCATGATATTGTCTACATTTGAACCTTAAATTGAGGCCAAATTCCCTGTTATTTTATTAACATATTGTGGGATAGATTCCACAATAGAGCTAAAATCTCAGTATGCTGTTTGTTATGAAGTTGCAGCCATTCTTCTCAGTTGTATCTGCATGCTTAGGATGTAGAATTTTTCAATTTTGTTCTGCAGTTTATGTTATGGATTTTGTCTTTTTTATAATATTTGTTACATTTGATATCACGTCAGTAATGACACCTTAATATATACTGTCATTAGTGGGTATCACATAATCATAGCTACTGAACATGTTTAAAAAATTATTGAAAACTGCATATTACCAATCAAAGCACAGCACCTTTCTCCTGAAGTGGTCTTTTGCCTCGTTAGACCAATAAGGCATTTTGTCAAGAAGACATATATCTAAAGAAACTTTGGTTGAAATTGATGCATTTACAAAACCTCTGCTTTTAATGAAGAGGATAGATTTTGGCCATTTTTTTACCTTTTTTTTTAAAAAAAAAAAAAAAACACTCAAAAAAACAAACAACAACAACAACAACAAAAAACCACTATATATTAGGTTTCTTGCCCAGCATTTGCTTCCTCAGATACATGACCTACAGTTGGCCTTTTCCCAGCCTGGAGAAGTAGCACTGTCTTCTGTCTTCAAGGACTTTTAAATTAGTTGGTCAAAATTCTTGCCACAACTCACTGTAGCTTTTGAGGTTTTGAGCCTCTTTTCCAAAGGACTGAAAATTTTAGGTAGTAATAAGGATTTTAGGGTGTGCAGAAAAGCAGCTATGAGAGTGAAGAGTTTTCTGTTCTTCACATCTATTCATCATTTCCTGTAACTGTAGAGAAAAGAACCACATGATGAATGTCCTTTCTACTTTTATATTCCTATTTCCTATTAGCCATCTTTGTTTAAAAAAAATACATTAAAGAGCAAGTGAATTAAAAAAAAAAAAAACAACACAACAACATCACAAAATACAAAACATGATTTGACAACAGCTGAGAATTTAGCCCTTCACCATGAATTCTGATTTTGTTTTTTTGCTACATCACACTTTGCCGTTTATTCATTTTGTCATGGTGTAATTTCCCAGAAATAATTCCCGTTACACTTTGATCTGCCATTGCTGCAGCCTGTGTGGTATGGCATTGCTGCTGAACTTTATTTGACTTCATGTAGTTCACTTGCTTTGTATACAGTATTAGAGACTGATTAAGGAGCTGACTAATAAAATCCGTGGCAATATTACTCAGTGATCACTATAGTATCATGTAAAGATGGTCTGCAAGGATACATAATGAAGTTTTGCAAAAATAAATATTTAACTCATGCCTGAAAAAAGGACCTTAATTAACATACTATATATGATATAGTTTATTTTAAAACAAGTATTTTCAAGTATTTTAGTAATCGTTTCTTGCATTCTTTCCAAAACATTCTGTTTCATTCTGCTTCATCTACATCCTGTTTAATCAAAGTAAAGAAATATTTTTGTCACTAGCAGGATACTAGCCAGATGCTGTCTTGCTTAATTTTTGATGTTTTAGAAAGATACACATGTATTTTCCCAGAGCAGTATTCTGTAACTATGTACTATAATGGTTTATTTTACTTTTCAAAGGCAAGGAGGACTTAATGATTTATAATATAGATTAAAGATTGTATTAAACTTTAGTAAGTCTCAAGATACTAGAGAAAAAAAAAAAAAAAAAAAAAAAAAAAAAAATTTTTTTCCTAGGACCCTTAAGATTGGCAAAAAAAAAAAAAATAATAATAATAATAATAAAAACAGTAGAGGCCTAGGCTTGGCAGAAATTGATTAATAACTTTTTCTCAGGCAAAGATGGATTAGTTAAGTCAAGTAAGGATATAGGTTTAGTAACTATTCATTTTTGAAAATCACAGTGTTAGTTCTGTGTTGAATTCAGTGTATAGAGTGCCCTGTTTTTTTGGCTTATGGTTGTGCATTGCTGTTGTGCTAAATAAGAGTAAAAATTAAATTTACTTTAGGCACAGTTGGCATAGATTTGGGTTTGGGTTTAGAATTAGAGGAGTTTACTTGTTTAGCATGTTTTTTGTTTATTTGTTTTGTTTTCCACAAAACTGCAGAATCTCTATTGTTCCACAAGGTAACTGAGAAGGGTGTAGGTATTTTAAAAATATTCATACACAAAGGAAATAGAATCTGAAGTTATGCTCAGCTGAGCTGGTAAAACAGAATGCCCGTTTCTGCTCTTTCACATCAGTGTTTAACTGATGTGAAATAAACTTTTTATTAAAAAAGCAGATACCACTATTTTCATTGACAAATCTGAAAACTACTCAAACTCTTTTTTTCTACATTTAAAATATGTATTCTTATCAAAGCCATTGTACTCAAATGAACAACAAAATTGGAGAGATAAAATCAGACAATCCCTGGAAAGTTAATGTTGTATTAGCATTCGAGGCAACTCATTTGAAACATAATTTTTTCATAAAATGCTTTGTTTTGCAGTGCAAAGTATTTATATTACCTACCTGTATAATTTTAGGGGATGACAGAACCTTTAGGAATCTATTGGCAAATGGAAAAAAACAGATGGTTTCATGTAAAACTCTGTATTCTGTACTGGGCTCCCCTTGTTTGTTCTCTTTATTGTACCATAAAGTAATAATTACTCTTAATAGATTATGCTCAGTATCATATGGCTGCTGGGAAGTCCCTGCTTTCTAATCATCCATTTAATTTTTTTTTTTCATTTATTTTTTTTATATCCATCAAGATCATGTTTCACCTTACCCTCATTTCACTGCATATTAAACAGTATAAAGAATGTCCTCACCCAGAGCTCCATTGCCCTATGCTGTTTGGTTTAGTTCTTTCAATTGGCTGAATCTGCTTGTTTTGTGAAGGCTTTCAGATTAAATGTGAAAGGCATTTTGAAGAACAGATACTGGAGGGCGAATGGTACAGCAGATGAAGGAATGAGTTGGAGAAAGTGATTTGTTTCATATTATAGGCATAAATTATCAAAGTCTTAACTTTCGTGTTCAGGATTAAGTACTTCATGCAGCAGTCTGTTATCCTCCAAGGTATTTTCTTTCTTACTCAGTGTTATCAAAGTGTGGTAGCTTTCAATCTCAAACATAAGAACCTTACTGTTTGTGGTGGTTTTACCATGTAGGCAACTGAACACCACAACCGCTCTCTCACTCCCCCTCCTCAGATGAGGAGGGGAAGAAGTAAAGGAAAGAACAACTCATGGGCTGAGATAAGGATAATTTCAATAAAGAGAAATATATATATATAATTAAGGAAATATTATTATTAATTAAACAATTCAACTAAAGGGAAAAAAAAGGGAAAAAGGGAAAGGGGAAAAGGGAGGGGGAAAGGGAATAACAAAACAAAGCATGTGAAGGCTATGTGGAAGTGCAGAGAGAAAAAAAAATATTCTCTACTTCCCACAAATAAGCGATGCTTGACCATGTCCTTGAAGCAGGGCCTCAACGCACGTATCCGGTGTTCGGGAGGAGGACAGACGTTTTCCCAACGAGAGCCCACCCCTCCCCTCTTCTTCTTTTTTCCACCTTTTATTGCTGAGTATGACATCATATGGTATGGAATATCCCTTTGGTTGGTTTGGGTCAGCTGCCCTGATGATGTTTCTCACTTTTTCACCCACCCCCTAGGAGGGTTAGAGAAAGTCCTGATGCTGTGCCAGCACTTCTCAGCAGCAGACACAACACCAGTGTGATACCACTGCTGTTTTAGCTACAAGTGCAGAGCATAGCACTGTATGGGCTGCTGCAGGAAAAGTTAACATCCCAGCCAGACCCAATACACTGTTGCTGAGCAGAACCAGTAGGAAAAGTTCTCAATTAAAATAATAACTTAAAAGAAAGAAGTCAACTGTTACCTGACAGGAGAACATTTTTTGTCTCTCAGTCCACAACCCATATATTTCTAAATTTGTGTGATCAATATATGTTAATATTTGTGCTGTATTTCTTCTGACACCATGACACAATCTCACAATAACAACAGTATATATGTTTGAGGTCTACTCCCCAGAGGCTTCTCTAGCAAAGCTACATGTTTTGAATCCAGTATTAACACGTAAGTAAAGATCAGCTTCTGAACAGCTCTGAAGAAAACTCTTGAAAACCTTACATTCTATATCTGGTAAAAGCCCCTTTATCTGCTGCCTTCAGTTTGTTTTGCATATATGCTGTTGGGCTTTTCCCGTACCATTAAAGATGTAATGACACTCCTGTTATTTTAGGTTATTGGTTGGTTCACCCTGGAGTGGCTATCCAGCTAACAGAACTGGAGACATCTATGCATGTCCCGTTGGTACCCCCAAAACCACATGTACCAAATTGAATTTAGAAGGTAAGCCATATACTGTATGTATACTGTATGTATATATAATGTATCCCCTGAGATTGTTCAGATTTTCCTCATTATTATACTAGGCCAATCTATCTAATAAAATAACAGTTGGAAACTAGCAAGACCAATAGCAAAAATAGGTGTCAGCAAGGTATGCACAAATGTTGCTTCAAAAGAATTTCATTTTCACTGACAAGGTCAGCATTCCTTGATCTTAGGATCCTTGAAGAATAAAAAAGACCTTCTTTCTCTGTTGTCTTTTTCACTTAGCTGTATTTGAGTTCTAAAATTAACCGTGGGTAAGCACTTACACATATTTTTACGGCTGCCCTTATGATATTGACATCAGTTTTTTGTTTTATTTTTTTTCTTTTTCTTTCTGTAATTTATGGCACATATTCAGAAGGTGGATTTGATTTCTGACATCAGCTTATTTTACAACTGTGTTATTGCTGTTGTTGTTATTATTACCCACTATATCTTTTCTAGAACTCTTTTTGTTCTGCCTTTATAAACTCTCTTATATTCTTAGTCATTTGTAGCAGTCCTATTATTAATGTTAATAGTAGTAACATTTGTAAGATACTTACTTAATACTTGAGGATCCTTTATTACATTACCATTTTGAATTGTACTTTGTCAATATATATATGAAGCATTTTCTGCTTGTGTGTGTTTACAGACTAAGTATAAAATGGGATTCCCTTCTGGATACAGTAAAAATACAGTAAAAAAAAACATGATGTTTAGATGTGTACTTCATGTTTATTTGTGACGCAGAGCATTTCTGTCCTCCACTGTTCCTTTCATATTCTGAAGTGTGGTACTGGATCAGAGAAGCCTGGTGTCCTGAGGAGTAACAGTAGCTGCTCATCTACAGCTACTGACCGAGCCAAACATAACTTAATTGGAAGGAAATTTCTTCCCCTCTTTTTCGTTCAAATCTCGTAAGGGCAGGTACTCTAAATGACCCTGCTTAATTAGTGTCTATAATGAATGGTTAGCAAATTTTTGATGGAGATTTGATTTTATTTCTTTTGTCTCAAAATTTTATACAGGTGTTCAGAAGAGGCATCTTAGATTCTGAGAAATCAAGCTTTAGAAAAGGAATTATAATTTACTAAATTGCTTCTTTATCTATTATTTTTGCTATTATGTTTCTTCTTTTTATTTCAGCTTTAATAAATATTCCAAATGTGACTGAGATAAAGGAAGACATGAACCTTGGCTTGACTCTGATCCAGAACTCAAAAACAGGAGGATTTTTGGTGTGTATTAAGAACATATTCAGGAGATGCATAAATTCATGAGAACAGTGAAGAAACTAGAATTCTCCACACTTCTTAATTAAGTCCAAACTAAATGTATTTTATTATTCATCATACCCACTATCACTCTCTAGGATCTGAAATCAGGAAAGTTATAAATCACCTCATTATGCATTTATCCAAATACCCTGTGGAAGAAAGACACCGAACATATAATTAATGATTCTGTAATTTAGGTCTGACAATATAGGCAGGAATATTTCCACCCTGGACATCTGTAAGGAAGTCTTTTGTATCTCTGGATATGCTTTCAGAAGACAGTATGAGATCTCTCCTCCAAGCCCCTTGCCCTTGCACAGTGACGGTTCTCCTGAGGTGTCAGGATTTTCATTTCCATGGATCTGCCTTTTGCTTTAGCAATATGTTTTATTTGGTTAGTGAGCTGGAGGAGGATGCATTTTCTGTGTGTATATCCTGCAAGCAACTCCTTGGAGCCTGTAAAACAAATTTAATAACTGAAAGGCAGTTAAAGCCAATTCAATATTCTATCTTACGCTTTTAACCATAAACATGGAGTGTAGATGTTTATGATGTACACACTGTAGTTGTGAATTTTTTCAACAGTTTATCTTCATTACCACATAGCCAGCTTCACTGAAGTACTTAAAAATAGACCTAACTCCAGCAGTTTTCTTAGGGTTAGTAAGGTTAATCCTAAATTCAAAATACAGCAACAGTTCTCTTCCTGATTTCTGGCCTGAGAAGATATTAAAAATTTTATTCTGTATCTTAAATAATACCTTTAATTACTATTAACACCATCCCATGCATAACCACTTTAATCAGTGTCAGTGATTGAAGCAGTTTAAAACATCTAATGCAGAAAAATTTGCATTTAAAATAATACTTGAACTTCTTTCACTTAAAAAGAATTTCCTGATCCATATTGTATTGAATGACTGCCTAAATTGTATGAAGTAAGTAACAAAACAAACAACATCAACAACAAAAGTTGAAGTCTGAAATGTGAACAATTTTTGGTGAAGGGAGTTCTTTTTGACAGAAGGAGAAATGAGTATTGGAGGCAGGTGCTTATCTGTGACTCAGCCTCCATGAATTTCAAAAGCCCTCTGACTTAGATGTGACTGGAATTGGACAGCAAGCGGAGACTGACTGTGCTTGCAATTGCAAGTTGATGCCAGTGACTGAGATGCTGTCTGTGGCATCTGGGCTCTGTGATGGGACCTCGGAAGCTCAGGGCTTCCCCATCCCATCTCCCTGTGCTCCTTCTTGCTGGGGCTGCTTCTCTTTCAGACTCCAGCCTGTGGTGTCAGTTTGTGCTCCTTCCAAGGAGTTATCCAGGGCTGCTTGGCTGGTGTACAGCCAGCCTGGTGTATATTTAACATGACATTCTCTTATATCTTTCACTTTGCTGGACAATATGTATATATAAAAATTTTTTTCTAAAATTAGCTTTTTAAAACATACCTGTCTTAAATACAACCAACCAGATTTAAACTGTATTCCATATGAATCTTTCCTGAATACTGTGTTATAGGTGTATTTAGTACTTCTTTGTCTCAGCTACAAGTACTTCTTGTTGTGTACCTTCAGGCCATATTTGCCTTACATGATGGTCATCCTGTAATCAGCCAGTGCCTGATTCATCTGCTCCTTGGTCTCTTCTATCTGATAAGCTCCTGGTTTATGTTCATATTTCTTAAGATCAGACCTTAACTCTATGCCTCTTTCAAATATTCCACTTTTCAAGTTCATCAGTTCTTAATATCAGAACTGACACTTTTCTCCTGTATTAATGATGTCTTACATCTCTGACTGTAAACATGTATTTCTGACCATAATTATGCTAGATCATTAGAACATTTCCCCATAGATATATGTCCTTTCTTTTGTCTAGAAAAAAATGCCATCTTGTGAATTGTATTAGGACAGTTTGATGTCAACTGCTGCTGGTAAACCTGTGTGTCATTTAGGTCATTTTCCATTTACTTCTGCCATTAATTTCTTTTAGATATTTTTTTTCCAGTATTCTTGACAAAAGGGTCTTGAGGCTATCACTCTCTCTTCTCTTCCTAAATAGACATGGTGCATTTTCTGTTTTATTGACTCTTCTGACTTTGATTGACTTGATAGGTCAGCCAGAAAGTATTTATATTGAAGCTATTATTTCTTTTGGAATTATTGAGCACAAGTTAAGTGTCTTCTCCTTGACTTTCTAACACAACTTCTTAATAATAATAATAATAACAATAATTTAAAAATTCCCTCAAATATCCTGCTGACAAAATACTGTCTTGATATTTGGCTTTTTATCTAGGTACTTTGTAAAAATCCTTCCAAAATTAGAGTTCTTGCTGTTACCCAACCAGCTGAAGACTTTTCTTTATACAGAGACCATTTTCTTTGAAGAACAAAGATTATTTTCCTAGAAGACAAGGGTCAAATATATCTTTTTAGCTACAGTCAGCATCTAAGTAGGATTGTGTATATTATGCATCCTCACCGGAGTTGACAAAGAACTTGCAAATATTTTGGCAAAGTGCATTTCCCGTGAGAGCAAGTCTTCCCAAATTAATGTGTGCGTTGATCACAAGGCTTTTCAGTCCTGTCACACTGTTCATGGTACTAGAATATTCTGCAATAAAAGCACATCTCTGCGTGTGTGGAGCTACATAGATGCTCGTGGGTATGATGCCACCTCCTGGTTTAGTGGAAGTACTTCTCCGCAATGTGCAAATATCGAACCTAATTTTAAACCAACAGTTTGTAAAGCTTGTAGATTAAAGCAGCACAGATTCCTTGCACACTGAGTCATATTCCTAGAAGTTATAGCTGTGCATAGTCTGTAGGAAGATGTTTGCAGAAGGAGGCATTAGGATGACCACAAAGAGAATCCTTTTTATGAAAAAGTATAAGAAGGGTTAACTGATGCTGCCATGGAGGTAGCAAGGGACTTTGCCTGATAACCCAACAGGGCTCATCTTGTCCTATATTCCTGTTGTCCCACTTATTGTGTTTATGTATATGGATACAGTCAGACAAATATGTGTTGTTCTTATAGTTTCTTTTTGTTGTTATTTTTAAAGACTTGTGGTCCCTTGTGGGCACAGCAGTGTGGAAGGCAATACTATGCTACAGGAGTGTGTTCTGAAATCAGTCCAAGTTTCCAGATCCTAAGAAGCTTTTCTCCTGCTGTTCAAAGTAAGGCAACATATGCAAAACAGATTCAATTTATATATATATATATGTGTGTGTGTGTGTGTGTGTGTATGTGTATATATGTATATATATATATATAATCAAAATCAAGATACATTGTGTTGGGGACAATTTAATTTGAGATTTTTTAAAATGTATACATGGAAAAAGAAAAGCCCTGTGATTCACCCATAAGGATTGATGGATTGTGATCTAATGCTGATAAGAATCTGGACTCACTCCTCTGAATTTGGACACATTGCACCAGAGCAATGAAAGACTCAAAGTCTGTATATGGTTTTATTGAATCTTCATTTTGGCAAAACTTTCTTGATCCTTCAAACCTTCTGTGTGGCTTGTGTGAGATCTAAATATGACTTGTAAGTATATTGAGAGTGAAAGTCTCAGTAAGTGCATTTAATGTCCACTTTTTGTTTATTTTTATTTTTTAGAGTGTTCTTCTGTCATAGATATTGTGGTGGTTTGTGATGAGTCAAACAGTATTTATCCCTGGGATGCTGTGCGGGCATTTTTGAAGAAATTTGTACAAGGCTTAGATATAGGCCTTAACAAAACCCAGGTAAGTAAAAGACAGCTTTGGGGAGGGAACGATGGATTTTATTAGCAAAGTCTGACAATTTTAAAGGAAACTAAATTCAGTTTAGCGTAATTACAGTAACTGCCCCAAGGCCATAGATTATGCAGTTGTCCTTTGTGTTTCAGTAATGGGAGTTTTTTTCAATCTCACAGCTAATCTGTTCCAAAAGGGACTAGTAATTTGATTTAAAATGTAGGCCAACTACAATAGAAGTCTAGTGATTCTAAAGTGTCAGATCTCTTTCATGTATTATATGTCAGAATCATTAAAATGCAGTCTGTGGGAATGTGGCTAAAAGTAGAACAGTTTATTTTATGGGGTTTGCATATCAACTTTACTTTCCAACTTCTATATCTTTAAAATAGAGTTTTTCCTGCTCGGTTACTGTCTGTTATTTGAATATTTTTTTTTTTTTTTTTTTTCCTTTTAATTTGATGAAGGTAAGGATATTTTGTTTCCTGTTTTTAAATGTATTCTGTCTTTGCAGTTGTCCATTTTTCATAAACAGTTCTGGGAACAAAGACTGAGGCACTGGAAATCTCTCTCCCAAAGGCTGCCTTCTTCATTGGGCGACTTTGGAAGTGAGGTGCTTAAAAGCTAGCCTTCCTGCTCAGTGTCATGAGTCCTTTCTGAACCTTACCTTTAGCATCTTCCCTCTTTTGTTTCTTTCTTCTTTTTTTTTTTTTTCATCATGATACATGTACACTTCAGCATATTTCATTCACCTGTTTTAAAAATAAATAGGGTTAGCAGTACTGTCAAGTAACTAACCTTTAAGGCTTTCTTAGAAGAGATCAGAATGAGGTGCCATCATCTTTTAGAATTTTTGCTATTTTCTTATTTATCCCACAGCTCACTATATTACTGCTGTCCATAAGCTCTTCCAGAAGTAACCAAGCAAACATTTAATGCCTATTATTTCAGATTCTTTTCATTAACATATTGTAGTCCATAATACTATGTACTATGCAAGACTATTTATTTTTTTAGCTTTCCAAATGTGTAAATATTAATTGGTTTTATGTGTTGAAAGAAAAAATGGTACATATCTGCAGATAAAGAAAAATGGTACGTATCTGCAGATCCTTTATTCCATTTTGACAAATAATTAAGCATCACGTTTCCATTTAAGTGATTATAATGCATGATAATCTAAACTAATTTCTTCATTTTATAGGTGGGTTTAATTCAGTACGCTAATGATCCCCGGGTGGTGTTCAACTTGAATACATATCAAACAAAGGATGAGGTTGTTAAAGCAATGGAGGGAACATATCAGAAGGGAGGAGATCTGACTAATACTTTCAAAGCCATTGACAATGCGAGGTAAAACATATTGATGATTACTGGTGCTATCATAACTTATCTCTCAAGGTGAAGAGTGCATCATGAATTTCACTCCCCCTTGGGAGCACAAGCTCCCAAGCACTTGCTTGGAGCCTCTGAGGAGGTACATTTGTAAATAAGTACGTGTAAATAAATGTACATCAGCTACATATACAGTACTCTGAGCAGAAAAGGACTGTGATATGTATAATCAACTTACTGAAATGCAAGTCCTTACTGACATATTTCTGCTACCCAACAGACTTGTTTGGTCTGCCTCAGATATCTAAATATGAGAGTGCATCAAACATCATGGACAAAGTTTTAGGAAAGGTACCATATCATTGGAAGTAGTAAAAGTTATCCAGAGATTTAGTGGATTTGATAACATTTGTGCTTGAAAGTCAGATTAGCTGCAAGGAAAAATAATTCCTTGTCTGGTGTCAGTTTGTTACTATTGTACTAGCAGCATGAATAATAGGAAAAACTTCAAATTATATGCTATGACTCTGAATACATATACAAATCAGGGCCTCAATAGGAAGATACTGCTTTGCAGTTGGATTGAGAACAAGACTCTAGGCTTAAGCAACTGTGGAAAGAAATAGCCTTGGAAATGTTATTTAGAGGAAATATCAATTTGCCACAAATTTGGACTCCACCAGTATTGAGGGACCTATTCTTAATATTCTGTACCTTTTGTTTGAAATTAGTGTAGCCAGTTTCTGAGTACTCTGACGTTACAAAACACTGATAGTTCTGACAAAAATAAAACCACCTTTTTATTTAGAAAACTTTGGGTTTTTGTGTGTGCATAAAAGATAGAAGGTACATTTCTATCATAAATAACATCTAGTTGTACTTGTTCTGTTTGTTTGTTTTCTACTTCCTAGATTACATTTTTGATGGTTCTTTGAGAAAAAGCTGTCAGGAACATATTAAAACTTCTAATTGCATTACAGATGCACCTCGTTCTAAGTTAGCGGTAGATGTGTTCATTAAAGTATGTATACAGAATTCCATACATTATAAATTATATCTGCTAAATCCAATATTTTATAACAGACAGTATGCCTTCTCACCTGAATCAGGAGGACGCCCTACAGCTACCAAAGTAATGGTTGTTGTGACAGATGGTGAATCACATGACGGCTCCAATTTGAAAACTGTGATAGGTAAATGTAATGAAGACAATATAACCAGATTTGGCATTGCTGTAAGTAATCCTATAATTATATATACTATGGCAGTTTTAGAAAGATCATTTCATTGTTTATATATGAAGGTGCATATTCTATATGTAAACTGTATATAATTCATGTAAACTGTATATAATGCATGCACTGCTGAGACTGAAACAAGGTGAAATTCGTCTTTATGAACTAGTCAGACATAGGTCCTCTTTAATTGGCAGAAAAAGAAAAGCCGATATTATCTGAGAAACTTTAGTTGTTTTCTCTTTTGCTTTGGTTTATATATTTTTCCTGTTTGAATGGTCCACTGGATGGGAATATAGTCTGATTAACAATTCATTAATATGAATGAAATTAATTTTATTTTTGTCGTCATATGTGAAATACTTAAGTAATACAGAAGGAAATGGAGGAACTCTATGGTTTCCTTTTCTTATTTTGTCCATTTTATTCCCCACAAGGTTTTGGGATACTTAATCAGACATGAACTTGATACTAAAAACTTAATTAAAGAAATCAAAGGAATTGCTAGCCATCCAACAGACAAGTATTTCTTTAATGTATCGTCTGAGGCTGCACTACTAGAAGAAGCAGGAACACTTGGAGAGCGCATTTTTAGCATAGAAGGTAAAATAATCAATGTCTCTGGGAAAAAAAAAAAAAAAAAAAAAAAAAAAAAAAATCAGATTCTCCCAGCGGAGAAGTGAGAATTTTATTTGGCTTAGTGCAATACTGTGCAAATGAGGGGCAGCTGGAGCTGCAGGCTGCATGCTGCTCCCCTGGAGGGTTCTGTTTTGCACAAGCTTTCCCCTAGCTCTAATGAGCTTGAAATTCAAGTTTCTGAGGATTAGTGGGAACAGTTTGACAGTTGCTGAGTTTCAGTCTAGTCCTGGGTTTCAGGAAACAACTGAGGGTTTATCCATTCAGATCCAAATGTGTTTGCAGCTATTACCAATGGACAAATAAAGGTATCTTTTTATTTGTCAGTCAACTGCATTTCTCTGTTAACACTAAGCAAGTGTAAAGATAAAAAGCAAATCAAAATTTTGGGTTATTGCATTGCTGTATCTTCTCCGTTTTGTAAACAATCTGCATGGTATCTGCCAGGCTCTGTTCCTAGGATCATCCATGTCCTTGTACAGTTTAGTTGAAAATGCTCTAGAGGTCACTCAGTGGCACTTCATCCTCCTGAAAGCCATTTTTTAAAAGTCAAATTTAAAATTTATGACTTGACCTCAGCATAGGGAGCATTTTATGGCTGCAGCCTTACATTATTCAGGATAAAATCTTCCCTCTCTCTATCACCTTCTTCTATTCTTTACCAGGTCCATGCTGCCAATCAAATGGGTCAGTTGAGCTTCTCCTTGGGCTTTGCTGAGCACTCTTGTTGATTTCCTGTTCCTTAAGTATCATCCATCTACCTTAGGAAATATTCCACCATGTCACTGTAGTTTCAAGACAATTGCAAGAGATGATAAACACTTATTTGGAAGGCATGAATATACAGTTACTAAAATTGTTAATTTTCTGTACTATTAGTGGTTCCTAGAGAACATAAAAGCAGATTAGTGACATTGACAGCACTGTGCAGACTGATTCAAGCCATATTTATCATCTGCCTCTTTTGGAGTAGGCTTGTAATGTGGCTCCATGCAGCCATGTTAACAGCTTGCCATTAAATCCTTGAAATATCTGACTAGTTATTAGCTCTTAGATTTCCACTGTTTGTAAATGTTGGAAATGTTTTTAGCAGAATTTAGTGAAAATGTCAAATTTATAGAGTCTTTGTTTAGCCACACTCATGGGCTGTGGAATCCCTGTGTGTTTCTGTAGGGTTAACCACATGAGTATATTTATTTTACCAGGTACAGATCAAGGTGATACATTCCAAATGGAAATGTCACAAGTGGGCTTCAGTGCATATTACTCAAAAAAAAAGGTACGTTAATTTAATTATATAGTCAGATATAATTGCATAGACAGTAAAGCATAGACATGCAGCAATGTAGGACAGGAAAAATTAAAAAATAAAAAAATAAAAGATTTTTATAAGCAGAAGAATGTCAAATGATCCTCATTGTTTTCACCAGAATAACACAAAAATGACTTCTAACAGTTGGTGTATTTTCATAAACAGAGAAAATATAAGTTCATATGTGAAGCTGTGTAATAGATACATTCATATGTACCATTTCATTATAATGATTTTGAAATGAGTTAATCCAGTGTTTTTAGAAAGTTCTGAGTTCACCTAGCATGAAAAAATTGTTCTTTCCAAATTATGATTTTTCAGTTGAGTAACTTGGAAGAATTGAAACAATACTGTAGTGCTGGTATATTTCTGGACAAGATTTATATAAATCAAGTCTGAAAATAATTGATCTAATATTTATAAAGTTAATGAGATTTGCTTAAATTATATCTCCCTTAGAAATTAGAAATGATAATAAATCAGGTATATATTTCATGATAATCAATTTTAATATTATCTTGACCAAATCTCACTGTAAAATCAAAGTGCGGTTCATTTTTCAACTGAAAATATAGGAAGTTTTTCTCTTTCTTTTAACCCTTAAAGATAATACAGTGCTTTTTTAAAGTCCCACATGTTTGCACAAATTGATATTTTAACTTACTAGGCATCTGATGCTAGGAAAAAACATCGCCACCACCACCACCCCCCAAAAAAATTAAAAAATAATTTTAAAAAAGTCAAGTGTTTCCAAGTGTTTCTTCAGGAAAATTATGCATACTACTTTTGTTGCAATTTTCTACATCCTTATCTGGGTTCAGTAGTGAACTTTAATAATGTAACTTTAATCTAAATGACATGTTTTCTTTGTACAGGTTTAAGTATTTATATATAGGCATATTAATCTGGATTTTAAATTTAACTGTGATCTCCGGGATGTCTCCTTATAATACATCTACAGGATGAAATTTCTGACTTTTTTCAATAGCTTTTGTATGCCATCATTTGCACTTGTCATGGCAAAAAAAAAAAAAAAAAAAAAAAAAAAAAAAGTGGATTTTAGCTTTTTCTTACAATTTTGTTTGAAGGATTACCATTTTGTCTTTGGGGGATCATGAATGCATAAAAGCATAGATTCAAATCCTAACACTAGGGAAGACAGGCTTAGGAAATTATCAGGCTTTAAACAAGCACATTCTTACCTTGAGTTTTAGTGCCGTGGAAGCTAAAGCTGACAGTTATTCTCTTGCTATAGAATAGTGGTAATCCCTCTTAATAAGGTAGTAAAGTCCAGCAAGTAAAAAATGTAAGCAACTCCCACCAACTGCTTGCAGTCATTAGACTGTACACCACTACCTTACATACAGTGATGTTTTATGTAATTACATACGGTAACTTCAACATCACTTATACTTCTGCGAAATAGGGAGTTCTAAAATGTTGATTTTTATTTTTGAAAGGATGTTCTGCTGCTGGGTGCTGTTGGGGCTTATGACTGGAGTGGAACAGTGGTTCAGGAGTCTTCAAACAGAATCACCACCTTTCCAAGCAATGTCTTTGAGAAAATCCTGCAGGACAGAAATCATAGTTCATATCTAGGTAAGAGACTGAAATGCAGAGCTGTAAATGTGTCAAACCTTTGCTAAGATATTAAATAAATTGGAAAATTCTCCTCTAGTTTCTGTTAAGAACTGATTTGAGATGAAGAGAATTTTGCATCCAAAAATATTTCATATACTGGACAAGAGACCATTGAGTGAAGTCTTTATTGTGCTTTTAAAATTCTATTCATATCCATGCAGTAAGCTGAAAAAAATCAGGTTCTCTCACAAAAACAGTAAGTAAAAAACATGGGACTTGAAAAAGACACTTAGTGTATAATACTGTATGATTATATTGGACACCTTCTAGTTTAGTATTTGTTTGTAATTCCTGAGTTGCATGTGGATGAGACATTGATCGACTCACTATAGTTTCATCTCTGCTCACTCTTTTCTTGGCCTTTTCCAGTACAGTTTATAGGTTTTGGCACATTGCTGCACTTTAGCAGAGGTTTTATATCTAATCCACATCTATTTTCTGATGCATGGTTTTATAACCCAGTAAAGCCAGGAAGTTTGTCTTCTCAATTCATTGAAATATTTTCTGCAAACCTACAATATGCATGCTCTGCCTTTTTATTCCTGAGCAATGCAACTGCATTTATCAACTATGGTTTTCTAATGGATGAAGTTACTAAAAGAGATGCTATTCTTAACATTGATATGTACTCTTTTCCCTATAGGTTAGAAGTACGTTTATCCAACACAATGAATCACTAAACCTACCTTAAAGAGAAGTAGCTCTTTTGCATACCTGATCTCTTCAGATTTTCTGTTTTTCCTTTTTCTAGAGTAATTCTTAAAAGGTCAGGTCATTTCTGTTCAACACTTCCCCACTAGGCAGTTTTTAGAGTATTGTCCTTAATATTTTTGGAGCCAACAATGTCAGTGCCTTTTCTTAATGCACTATTGCTGTCTCCTCATTTATCTTATCCTCTTTCTGTTCCCCAGTAAGAGCCCTCTATAGCAGTGGAGACTTTAGCTCCAGATAAAGGGTTGCTAGCACAGCACAGCTTGCTAGTTTGGACCCCATTCTGCACTGTACCCTCTCACTTTCAATGGCTATTTGCTGTGTTAATTAATAGTGTGGCCTTAACCTACAGAATAATATCTTGTTTTGAAATTTTAGTCTCTACTGATGTTCTATCCCTGGAAATATATAAAGACCACACACAAATCCAAGTTACATCAATATGTGTTAAGATCAAGACATAATCCTTTTGGACTGCACTCCTTGCTCTGGACTGCAGCTTGCTAAAGACCTGCATGTTCTGCCCAATCACAGGGATTTTGTTACTCAGTTTAAGTAGAGACTTTAGAAAGGATGATTTTGTTTTCTTGTCTTGAAATAAATACAAGATGTAATTAAATCACAGATACATAAAATATGTAGTAATAGTAGCTTTACAATGCAAATATATGTATAATGTATTAGCAGGTATTAAAAGATGTTTCCTGAAAGAAAATAATGTTAGAATAATGGGAACAAGGATTAAAATGTTAAAAGAAGATCAATCAACCTAAGCCCTTCAGCTGACAAGCTGCTACTATAGTTTGTTGTGTTCAGCCAAAGCACAGGGCTGTGGTTTTGTGAGGTGTGAGAAAATGCATTGACAATTCTGCAGAAGCTAGGTGTTTGAAGCTGTGGTTTGAAGGCTGGCTCAAAAGTTGTTCTCATGTTTCTCTTTATTTCTTCATTCCTGGAATCCTCTTTACACTCTATGTCCTGCATATTCTTTGGTCTGTGTTTTACTGAATAGGCCAGGCTCTGCAAAAATGCTTCAACTTGATCTGTGTGTCATTGCTCTCTCTACTACTGCAAGTTTGATGCATATGTGACAGCTTAGCTTCCCATCTGGAAGTACCATTCTCTGTCACTAATGCACCAGGTTGATTCATCCTCTATGCCTTTATGAGCCGACAAATTGTAGTTAATGGTCTCTCACACAAACTAAATGTTGGCTTTTTCTCCCAGGTTATTCTGTTGCTGTTCTCTCAACTCAGAGCTCTGTCTATTTTGTTGCTGGTGCACCCAGATCCAACTACACTGGCAGAGTAGTGGTTTATGATGTTGACAGACATGGTAATATTGCAATTGTGCAGTCCCAGAGAGGCGAACAGGCAAGTATATTTTGGTCATGAATGCAGATTTTGAAGGCATCTGTTTTTATCAACACAGCAGTAGATTGCAATGTGTTTGTTTTGAAAATTCCTCTTTCTTTCAATGCATTTAGAATCCTGCTTGCATTTGTCTCTGCCATTAGACTGTTTCAATGTGATTAATTCTTCAACAGCATTTCGGGAAGTCATTCAACTAGTGGTAAAAGATAATATACAAAACCTGTTAACATATCATTCTGTCAATGCTTCTAAGTGGGAGAGACTCGATGAGCTCCACTCTTCCTGAGAAGTTGTGAAGTAGATGACATCAAAAGAGAGATTTGGAAGTTCATTCTCTTTTTCACTATTTGGGAAAGGACGGAAAGCCTTTTGCTTTGCTTTGCTTTGTATTGTAAGAAAGGGATTGGGTAGTTTTACCTGTGAATTTTAACATGAAAAGTATACCTTCTTATACCTTAGCTTGTTCTCTGGTTTTGTTCATATTGTTGAGTGGTAAAGCCATAGCAGCAGCTACTGGGCAGAAACAGTGGACACATAGTAAGGATATGATTCTTCAGACACTAGAGTATGTTATACAGCAATTTCATCCCAATGGGCAGTTTCATTAGTGCTGGATTATTTCAAGTATAAGAGTTTTCTGGTTCAGATGCTAAAATCTTAAGCCTTGTAAAATGCACGTACAAACACAATTTTCTTATTACTGATTTTAGATTGGTTCCTACTTTGGCAGTGTGGTGTGTTCAGTGGACGTTGACAAGGATTCTGTGACAGATGTACTACTTGTAGGTGCACCAATGTTTATGAATGACCTTAAGAAAGAGGAAGGGAGAGTATACATGTTTTCCATCAGAAAGGTAAGAACAGCACTGTAGCAAATTGGCTTCCTGCATACCCATCCATAAGTGCTGGCACTTTCATTTTCATCTGAAGGATTTACCATTGTTCCCTGAATTAACAATTCCCTGAATTAGTTTTACCAAGGCAGAGGTACTTATGACAATGTCTGTTCTGTTTCAGTATAGTGATCCCTGTACCCAAATGCAACTGGTCCAGGCTCACACAATCTGGCATTGCTTAGCACTATCTTGCAAAATAGGCTGGACACAGCTACACTAAAATCCCTTGTCACCATATTTTGGGCCCTTAAGTCACAATTCTGTGTATCTTTTTCAAAGTGTTTGAAATACTGACAGCAGTGTTTTTATAATGAGAAATTGTGTATGCTTTGTCTGGGGTATAATGTAAGGACAGGGTTAGGTGATGCAGACTGCCTGTTCTGTGGACTGCAGAATGAGTCCTTCCCAGTGCAGTCTTGCCTGTCCTGATTTTTTAGAAGCAGCTGCAATCTTTCACTAGAACCACTTGTGGATGTAAACTGGTAATAAGCCAGTAGGACCAGCCTGAAATAGAGCCACAAGACAAGCCAATTGCTAAGCAGTATTAGTGATTAGGGGCTGACTGTTATAGGTTGCTCCCTGGCCCTGGTTTTAGACATTGTGCTAGGCATATGAATCACAGAATGGTTTGGGTTGGAAGGGACCTTAATGACCATCTACTTCCCACCCAATGCCATGGACAGGGATGCCAGCCACTGGACTAGGTTGCCCAAGGCCCCATCCAGCCTGGCTTTGAACACTTCCAGGAATGAATATAATACAAGGCTATCCATTTCTCTTGAATGTGTAGCTCAAGGCTTTTGCTAACCAATTTTTTTGCCATTTGATTTTAGGAAGTCAGTTAATGCCTAATAGTACTCTCAAAACCATTTTATAAATGCTTTTATGCCAATGTGTTTTTTCATGAACATTCACACTGAGTGGTCACTATTCCTCATGTTGTCTCCTTTGTCAGCAAAGACATGTTATTTACTTGATGCCTGCCCGACTGTTTTTTATTCAGACCTGTGGTAGTTTTTTTCAGAATGTTCAAAAGTACCAGAGTCTTCAGGACGGTTAATATAGGCAGTCTTGCAAACAATTGTGGATGTCTGATTATGCAAAGAAAATTTTTCTGTTTGATGCTACATATTAGAGAAAATTGCATTTTCCTAGGTAAATTGCAGTCAAATAAACAGAGATGTACAGAGCAACTCACAGTCAGATAGATCATCCTGGAGCAACATGAAAGTGTACCCTAGGGCAATTGCACAATAGACAAACTGCTGGAAGTAGCACTGTTGGCAGCTGACATTATTCACTGTGATTGTGGAACTGTGCTACTGTGACTGTAGACATAAAATACAGAAGAAAAGGATTTTTTTTACGTGTTTCGAAAATGAATACCTTGAATAACAACTCTTTGATAATAATTTGTCTTTGACAAATTTTGGATTTAAAATTATATAAAAGCTCAGTATAATGAGAGAATGATTTAAAATAATAAAGAAAGAACCTGGACTTGTGTAACTATGTATCTATGTTGTGTAAATTATACTTTTCAATAAATTAAAAAAAATAACTTGGCTGGTATTTTTTAAATTTTAAGTACAGTGTGATAACTGAGGTTAAAGATGAGAGTCAAACTTGCCAAGGAATTGAATTTAACTTAATGTGATTATTTAAGTAAATGTGATTATTGGTGATCTAAAGATCTCCAAGCTTTCTTTCCTCATTGGCACTGGAGAGGTCAGGAGTTTGCCATTTGAACACATGTTTTTTGCATTAGTTTAGTTAGGAAATTCCATTTCTGTTTCAAAGAATTATGTCCAGTTACATAATTTCCATTCCCTCTGCATAAAAACCGGTAATCCAAAACTGGAAACTGTATTTTTCAATGTATTGTGAAACTTTAGAACAGTCAGATGAGGACAGTGAGAGCATTTAAACTTCATACATATGGTTATATTTGCTGTTAGTGCTCTGCATATCATGCTTTAATTTTGCTGTGTAATGCTTGCCAAGACTCTGAGACATAATGCAAACTGAATGGGCAATACAATGGGGAAGGAATTCAGGGTTGAGCAGTCCAAGGGGAATGTACTGGGAGAGAGAAAAAAAAAAAAAAACAAACAAAAAAAACCAACAAACAAAACAACAAAAGAAACAATGCACATAGATACTGCTCCTATGTCTAATCTGGTGCAATGATAGTTATGTTTTTGCTTTTTCTTCTTCTTCCCTTTTTAAAGGGAATTTTGGATCAACAGGAACGCTTACAAGGTCCACAAGGGTCAGAAAATGCTCGCTTTGGATCAGCAATCACAGCACTTGCAGACATTGATTTGGATGGCTTTAATGATGTTGTAATAGGTGCACCACTGGAAAACCAAAACTCTGGAGCAATTTATATTTACAATGGGTTTCAAAAGAGTATACATACCAAATATTCTCAGGTAAATTAGTGTTGTATAATGCTGTACTTAGTGCCTTCAGATCTGTTAGAGGAAAACTGAAGGATTTTCTATCCTTTTGTTGGCTACTACTTCATCATCTTAAAGTAGTGTTGTTATTTTTGTGGTTTATTCCAAGTTTTGTGCCCTCTCCACTCTCACTGCCCCCCCCCAAGCCCCCCCTTAACTGAGTTGTCGTCACGTGCTGGATGATGTTGTGGTGCTTTCAGCTGAAGTGTGCAGAGAAAAAGGCCTTGCAAGGTGCTCTGTCTGAGCCTCTCATAATTTTGGTATCTGTGTGTGAAGTTGGC
This sequence comes from Heteronetta atricapilla, assembly GCA_011075105.1. Lineage (NCBI taxonomy): Eukaryota > Metazoa > Chordata > Aves > Anseriformes > Anatidae > Heteronetta > Heteronetta atricapilla. Next base: position 18,300,095 of record CM021763.1, read on the forward strand.
TAATTTCCTATATCTTTTATGACACACCATTATTCAAAGCTGAAGTACTACAATGAAGATTTGATAAATTCCAGCTCTGTAAATTAAAAAAAAAAAAAAAAAAAAAAAAAAAAAGAAAGAAAGAAAGTGATATTTGCGGAAAAGTATTTCAAGGGTCTTTGCATATTTCATATATTAATATAATGGTAATAATTTTAATGTCACTGTCCATGCTGACTTTCTGGTCACAGAAAGTATTTGTCAGAAGTCCTGTTAGGATTCCTATTCTTTGAGTTGCTCAATGTAAGATGGAAAAATTTTCCAGTAAGAATTGGCTGGCATAAAACAGTCAGTTAGTTGATTTACTACCAAGACAGAAAAATCTAGTCCATTGCCTGCTCCAACAGGGGAGGAAAAAGTGCTTAAAAGCATTTGAGAAAACATCCACACAAGTTTTTTGTTTAAACAATACATTACGTATTCAGAGAATATCTGCAAAAATCTATTGCTTGGGCTGGTACCTACAGACTTAAATGCTCTTGTGGCAATTTAGTAACCAAACTCTCCTTCCCAGAAAATTTTAGGATCGGATCCTGCTTTTGGAAAACGGCTCCAATTCTTTGGAAGATCAGTAGATGGCCATAGAGACTTAAATGACGATGACATTACTGATGTATCAGTTGGTGCTGATGGAAAAGTGATTCTGCTTTGGTTAGTAAACTCTTTTAGAAAAACTGCACTTAATGTTTCAGATGCCAGTCAAGCATTTAGTTAATTAAACAGCAAAACAAACAGAACAAAAAGCTCTTTTATTCCACGTGTTCTGCACTAACATGCTTAATGCCTCGTCACTGCTATTACAGAGCTGAAAAATGGCATTGAGCTTGTCTAACAGACATGACAAGCCAATCTAGGGGGCAGAGCAAGGCTGCATGGGGGAAGTGAGGTGGCAGGGGCTGCTGAGAGGGATGCAGGAAGGGCCGGGAAATATGTGAGGGCATGTGGTCCAGAGGAAAAGGCTGGTAAATGGGAGTGGGGCTTACTGGGCAGTATTTGAAACAGCAGGTCATACTTCAATAGCTGCAGTGTAATTTTGATAGCTGAGTCTACTGAGATAGACAAAATCTCTTCCCACACAACCTGCATGACCTTTACTAGCTGGCAGACTGATATGCAGGAAACAGTAGTCCTGCAGGATGAGGACACAGAGCAGTGAAACAGAGTTGGCATCTACTTCTGGCAAGAAAACAATCTTTTCTGGCATGTGGACTTTACCAGTGCAATCAGAATGCTTTTACAAAATAAAGAAAGGCTTCACAGAACCCAAATCTTGTGGATCCCTAGGAACCACTGTTTCCATGAGGAGCTAAGTTAAAATGTAGCTTGCTCTCCAGTCTGTCACACATCTTCTAGCCTGAGGCTCCCCATTGTAACAAGAAAAAATCACCGTATGGCTACTTATTTCATAATAAAACAAGATTATACAAAATGAACGGTCAGTTTGGACCCTTGACCCATGACAGAACTCCTGCTGGTGCTGATAAAGATTGCATTAAAGAAAATTATGCTCCTTGGATTATCAGCATTTATTTCAATTCGATTAATGAAGATGCTCATTTTTCCTTCACTCCACCATTTGGTCTGATTAATGAGTTTCACTTTTGATTAAAGTGTTTATTTTTACACGTGGGGTTCCTTTGAAAATATTCTTCAAAATCTTGATTAATTTCATGAAAGTTGTTTTTCTGACAAATAAAGATACAATTAAAATGAAGAATTACCCTTTGCCTTCCTAGAGGAGCTGAATTGCTTCTCTAAAGGAGCAGAAGAAGGCTACTTGTTGGGAAAAAAGGGCATGGTTTTCATTCTGTTATCTTAAGGGAATACTTAGGGCATTAAGGTAAATACATTGATTATTCATTAATTTTATGTGATAAATTCCTTATTTTAATTACTGAAAGCTACCGTATCAATAAACTCAGTCACATACAAAGAAAAATAATTTTACCTGTGCCATAAAATGTGTTTACATTCAGAACCCAAAAGATCAATGTTACGTTTACATGCAGAAAACAGCTTCTAAGCTACCCACTGCTCTTGAAAATCACATGTAACCTTTTAAAAATATTTTTCAGGTCACAAAGCATTGCAAATGTGTCTATAATTGCCTCATTTAAACCTGAGAAAATAAGTCTGCTGAACAAGAACACAGAAATAACTGTCAAAATATGTTTTCAGGCTACTTTTAGACCTGCTAACAGAAATAACCAAGTGGGTAAGAGTGTTTCAATGGCTTGTTTTATATTAATTTCTTCAGAAGTCCATTATTCAAATGAGTAGTGGAAATATTACATTAAATGTCAAGGAAGGTGAAATCACTGTAAAATTTAAGCGCTTAAGAAAGTGTTTTTCAGACCTACTGTCATCACTGCCTCCATAACCTTTGATAAATGAAGATTTAACAATATAAGGAAGAGCTGTCCATCAAAATCCAGGAAATGTCATTACTGAGAAGCTTTTATTTATATTATATATATATATGTATATATGTATATCTTTTGCTCACTAATTCTATCATTTTTCTTCAGCTGGTATCACTCAGATATGGCAAGACACTTTAGGAAGGGTAACTAGGTATCTCTGGAGAATGTTCCTTATGGGGACAGAGTCTTTGTGAGATGATGGTTTCAACAGCAGACTGCAGACTTTGCTTCTCTCTGGCAAGCACAAAAATAATCCAGCACAAAACTTCTTCAGTGCAAAGTTAATTTCCATAAGTTCGATGCAGATAGTTATCCATGGGGAGAACCTCCTTTCAGAGAACAGTAGAGCACCAGATATTTCTGAGACCAACACTGGCGCCTCATGAAGCTATTTAGTTAAACATTTGTGTTGTGGATAACATCAGCTGAACTGCTTCAGTGCTACATACAGTGCCTTTAGGAACTTCTGATTTTTAGTAATAAAATAAAGGTGAACTTCCACAGTATATTAGTCATATGAAGAGAAGACAAATTATGATGTGGTTGAAGAGAAGATGCAGGTTTTCTTTATAGCCTCCTCAGAACTGAGGGATATGGTTACAAGGCTTCTTTACCTGCTGTAATCCTGGCACTGCTGGCTGGCTCCTTGCCTGAACTGTGGGCTCAGACATCTGAGACACCTCAGACATCAATCAGGGGAGACCAGATTGATTGCCATTTAATGTGCTCTCTGTGGATGAAAACTTCCTTCAGAATTTAAACCTATTAGACTGACTTGGGAAAACAAGGGAACACAAGGGAAACTTTATCATTTTGTGAATGCTCTGTGTTTAGCAAACCATGAAAAAAGTAAAATATTTATATTGGTTTGGAAGCTCTGATCATACTGTAATGCTGGACATAGTAGTGAGATCATAAGCAGTAAGGCTGAGGAAAAAAAAAAAAAAAAAAAAAAAAAAAGTATTATTATTCTTGTATTATTATTCTTTTTGTAGCTATAAAGTATAATGCAATACTGGATGCAGATCTCCAGTCCTCTAGAGTGACTTCCAGAGGATTGTTCAAAGAAAATAATGAAAGGTACATGCAGAGGGATCTTGTGGTACGTCATGAAGAGAATTGTGTTAATGACATCTTCAATGTACAGGTAAGCGCAACTGCAAGGAGCCTCATGACAAAAATGATCAGAAGAAGATGTTGATGAATTTTATGTCTGTAAGATGAATTTAATTCATTATTTAAGTTTCTCAAATTCCCCACTACTGAAAAATACAGAATAAGAAGCTAATTTCAAAGAAACTAATAACAACTGACTTATTTAGCACAGCTGTTGAGGACAGTAGAGGCCATTGCTAATTATGTACTTCAGCTCTGATGTAATACAGAGCTCATAGTCCATAGTTTCAATAGATTTTAATATCCTTTTCAGTAGATTCTTCCATAAAGAATCTTCCATCAAATATTTTATCTCAGATTAACATTTCAGGTGGGCTTCTCATCTATGCTAGCCCTAAGTATATACAACCTGTATTTGGGAAAAATAAAGATAAAAAAACATCCACCATATCCTAGTACCAAAGACCAAATGACACTGAGACTTGCAGTAAGCCCTCTGCATTGTGCTACGTCAGGTAGTTAAAAAGCGAAAGGACTGATACATGCTTTGCTTTGCAATACTTGCAAACCGCCAAGGTCAGAGCAGATTAATAAATAGGAACATTTTCACATCCCTCTTTCTGATACTTCCTTCTTTTATTCATTGCATACCCAAATACTGTGAGGACAAAAAATTTTTGATTTGTTGGTCACATCTAGTGTCATTGTAGAGCCATGAGCTAGAAGAGTATTTACCCAGAACCAAGAAGCAGAAGAGACACAAGGGGTATTGTGTTTTAGTACTGCTCAGGCCCAGTTGCTCTCTGTGATGGCAAACAGAGAGGAATAGGAATTTGATTTCTGCAGCCACATGAGAAGAAAAATCACCTGCTGGCGACTTTTGAGAGCCAGCTTCCACAGATACACAGTCTGTGTGTTTCTTAGCTCTAGAAGTGACTGTGATGAATAGAGTCTCCAGGAATGTTTAAAAAACTATGTTGTTACTTCCTTTCTAGATCAAGTATTACTACATGTTATCAATTTACAGCAGAGTTACGGTTTGCTGTGCTGACAGCTATCATATAAACGTGTTTTACAGGAACCTTCTGATGCAGTGAATTCCCTTAGTTTGCGTGTTGACATTGGCCTTACAAATCCTGGCTCCAGCCCTGTCCTCGATATATATTCTCCAACATCTGTGGTCTACAGTGTAAGTATACAGCCTTACTATTGGGAAAGACATGGCTCTACTTCTGTGCATAATGTGTGCCCCCTCAAACATGCACATACCAAAACGCCGCATACAAATAAAACTGGTGTTCTAGTCACTGGACTGAAAGCAGGCACCAGTACTTTTATACCTTGGAATTGCATGGGCTCTTAAAGCTATTTGAAGGGACTTTCTCATCAGCAAAATAACAATGTGCTTCCCCTCAAAGATGTTTAAGACTGCTGTGACTAGATAATTTTAAAGTAGAGCACTGTCATTCAGGATTATTTTTATTATTATTATTTGTTTTGTAGATTCCTTTTATTAAAGACTGTGGTGAAGATGAACTTTGTATCTGTGATCTTGTTCTGAAAGTCCAGGAGAAGGGAGATCACAGGTAAGAGTTGAAAAAGTGAAATTGGTGGCATCAGGTGTTTTCTTAGTTTTCATAGGTTGGTTTTTCTATAGGCCCTGGATGAATTTCTTCAGAATATGTTTCTAGTTCAACATCTACTTAGAATCATAGAATTGTTATAGAGTCACAGAATGGTTTGGGTTGGGAGGGACCTTAAAGATCAACTAGCTCCTTCACCTCAGGGCTGCTTTCAGTCCATTCTCCACCCAGCCTGTATTTGTGCTTGGGTTTGCTCCAACCTAGAGGCAGGAGGTTGCACTTGGCCTCATTAAACTCCATGAGGTTTGCACAGGCCCACCTCTCAAGCCTACCCAGGTCCCTCTGGATGGCATCCCTTCCCTCCTGCATGTTGACTGCACTACACAGCTTGGTGTCATCGGCAAACTTGCTGAAGGTGCACTCGGTCGCACTGTCCATGTCACCAACAAAGATGGTAAACAGCTCTGGTCCCAGTACTGACCCCTGAGGAACACTACTCATCACTGATATCCACTTGGACATTGAGCCATTGACCACAACACTTTGAGTGTGACCATCCAGCTGATTCCTTACCCAACAAGTGGTCAATCCATCAAATCCATGTCTCTCCAATTTAGAGACAAGGATATCATGGGGGACAGTGTCAAATGCTTTGCACAAGTCCAGGTAGACAATGTCAGTTGCCCTTCCTCTATCTATGCTACTTAGAAACAGCAGAGGGGGAGAAAAAAATAGCATTTCTGTCTAAATAACTAGTCAAGGAAAAAGAGGAGCAATATGATAACAGATACAGAAATAGGATTCTTGTCAGTGTACACAAACCTGTTTTTTGGTAGGCATAAGTAGATGGCGAGGATTCAGTAGAGTCTGCTGTCAGAAAAGGAAGCGTGCTGGGGGAGCAGCTGTGGCTGTTTCAGTCCCTCCTGCAAGGCGCAGTGGGGATCCTGCATCAGGCTGTGCTACTGGATAGCAGGGATCAACTCTTTGGGCAGCACATAATCTAGAACCGTATATTTACACACATATATTTACAGTATGCAGAAAGACTGTCTTCTCCTGGAGCTGCCATATGACTCAGCCACGTATTCTCTGCCCACCTTCTCACCAGGGTGGAAACCTTGAAAATTCAGCAAAGTGACTATGACTGTACAGAATCAAGGTCCCAAAACTTAAGAAGACATTAATTCTATTTGGTTTTAAAAAACAGTATCACAGAGTCAAAAGGTTTAGAAAGCACAAGGTTTATGCATATAGAACATAGGAAATGTCTTGCTGTGCTTGTTATTCTTTGTTGACTAGAGGCAACACAGTATGATACATTTTCATGATCCACAGCTGTTCTGGTACCTCCGTTTACAATATTGAACTTTACTTTCCAACAGCAAACAGCAGTTCATTGTCAGCAGCAAAAACAAAAGACTAACTTTCAATGTGAACTTGAGAAATAAAAGAGAAAATGCATATAATACCAGAATCCAGGCTACATTTTCAGACAACTTGTTTTTTGCTTCTTCATCTTTACCGGTATGTGGTACTCATCTTCACTGTTTCTGTTATTGCCACTGATTTTTCCAACTACCCAGGAAAACATTTTAATTTTTTTTCTATTAGTGTCTGTCCCATGAAAGGAGAATGTGTGTGCAAACCTCTCTCCCAATTCATTTTCTTGGCTACTAGAATTATTCCCTTCAGCATATCAATTTATATAGGTCAAGGAGAGACACTGCCAACTCAGCATAAAAGTTGGCAACCTGTTGATTTTGACCTCACCTCAGTATTTCAGTCATCTTTTCCTCACTTTAGGCCTTGGCACCCATATCTGCTGATTGACTCCCAACAACATACCTGAATACAGTTGCCACAGGGAATTCATATCTGATAAATCAAGCATGCAGCATGGATGCACCTTTAAAGCATAGGTTTTAGATCTAGAAATAGTATTACTGGCAAAGCTATGTATTTCAGCTAGACAGTTAATCAGATTGAAATGATTACCATACCAGAAACTCTTCTTATAATTGTGTCTTAGAAAAGGAAAATAAAGGATTTTCACAGGCTATTTTAGAGAGTGCAGTAAATCTTTAATCTGAATTGTTACTTCTAAACAATTCATGCAGGATGAAATCCAGACTTCAGTGAGTTTCTGCTGTCAGGCTACTACTGGAGAGGTGTCTGACAATACTAGGGGTGAAATCTAGAGTCATACTGAAGGGAGAGGAGGGATAGGAGTGACCAAGAGCTGCATTTTCCTGAAGAGTGGACTGGCAGAAGTACTCCATGAAGTGCTGAGGTTGCTCCTCTACCTCCCTATCCAGTTGTCTAACAAAATTACTCGTGTCATTCATGTCAAAAGACCACACCAGAGCTATGATTTTCTTCTGCTTTAAAAGTCCATTTGATTAGAATTCTTTCTGCCTGCAAGTGAAGATTTTTCCTCCCATAACGTGCCTGTTTCAAAGCAGAGAATTTTTATTTTATTTTTTGTCAGAGTGTAAGTCATGAATGTGTGTCTAGTAGGGATGTGTTTAACAAAAAATAGTGCATTTTAATTATTTTCAATGTTATGATAACTGGCTATGGTCTAAGAGTTTGTCTTTCCTATGATGTGAGATGATAACATGCAAAATTTTCTGCAAAGTAATAAATAAACTTTTATACATTGTAGACTTTCCTACAAAATTTGGATGGAGTTCTCCTCTGCACACTAAATTCTACAGTGAGAATAGTTAACTGTCTCTCAGGTCATGCAAATACGACTAAATTTATGTAGTAATACTGTAAAAAGCATTATAAGAGAATGCAGTAGGTGGCCTGTACTCTGGTCCATATTCCTTCTTCCAAGTGCAGCAAATTCTCACAAGATCATTATAATCCACAGAAAGGACACAAGACCAGTCCTTACCCCACCTTCCTCCTGCCTCTCTTCCCCAGCCATCTCATCTTTAGGAATTATTGCTGTAACACTGAGTTGTGCTACCCCTTAGTCTAACACAGGTCCTGTTGAAGATGCAAGTTGTGAATTTCCTGTCTTTTATCAAAAACTGGTATGAAGATTACTTTTCTGTTTCCTTTGCAGAGCGATGGGACTGAAGTCTCATGTCAGACAGGAACAACACAAACTACAGTCATTTGCCAAATATGCTATCCAGTTTTCCGAACAGGACAACAGGTACAAATTTAAATAACCCTGAGTGATACTCCAAAGCCTTGTTGTTGTTTTCCCTTATATCTGCATGTACTGGTGGCAAGCATTTTTAGATATGGCAGTTGTTAACTTCCCTTGGACTTCAGAGGCAGTAAAAGTAGCAAACTAAGGGCTAAACTCTTGTGACCAGCCTACAAGATTAAATGAGAAAAAAAAAAAAAAAAAAAAAGTTCTAAAGCACACTCTGTAGCTTTGTAACTCTTGGAGAGTGAAGGCTGGGAACTGAGAGCAGTCAGGCATTGTGCATAGTCTCTCAGGAGCTCAGCCCTATTCCATCAGATTGAGATGAGAGGGGAGGCCCACAGCCTGAGGATAATCGTATAAACTTTTTCTAATATATCCCATAAAATTTGGGGATATCCCTGTATTTATGGATCTCAATCTCTTATTCTCCTGGGGCAAAAGATAAATAAGCTTCCAGCCTCTAACACAGTCAGCTAGAGCAATAAGAAACTTACCAGAGGTAATATAAATATGACATTCTGCAAAACCAAAAAAATGAAATAATAAAATAAAAATAAAAAGCTTGTTTATTCTGAGCTTTTAATGGCATTCATCAAAGTGAACCTGTTGCAATGAATCAAATAAATTGTAAGTAAAAATCTTGTGTAAGTGCTGGTGTTTAAAAATGTGACTGAAGTAATGCAAACACCTTTTGTTGCAGCTTGTAATGTATTATTTGAAAATACACATAGCTAATGTTTACAAAATGATGTCAATTTGTACATGAGAGAGAAAAAACATTCTGTAGTATTAGAGATTACTGAAATAGTACACTAAAATAGGAAAATTCAGTTACAGAGGATAATTCTAGATATTTGCACATAGGAATAATTGTGTTGCTATTGTTAAGTGTTCTTGGTGTTCCTTGTCTCTTCCACAGGTATCTTTTGATATTAGTTTTGATTTTAACCTGAAAAATCTTCAGAATATGGCAGTTCTAAGTTTTCATGCCTTGAGGTAAAGTATATAATTTTATGAAAGCAAATTTTGTATTAATATCATGTTTGTTCAAAATAATATTGTAACACCTGACTTAAATGTGTTTTGATAAACAGTGAAAGCAATGAAGAGCAAGAACAGGACAACCAGATCAGCTTATCAATTCCTTTGCGGTATGATGCAGAAATTCACTTCACGAGGTATGTTGAATAATGGAAAAAGTCACTGTCATTTCCTTCAAAGGCATTAGAATATAGTAACAGTCATGAAAGACCACTGATAATATGCTGAAACTTATTTTCATTTTGGAATTCATAAGAAATTTTTATATTGTCAACAATACCAGAACTTCATGTTCTTTCAATAATCTTACACTTAAAAACTTATAGAATATGTAGTAAGAAATCAGGGATCCACATTTACCGTTGTACAATTGTTACAGGTGGTCAGATGGTCACATGGATGGAATATGTATAAAACTCAAACACTGCCCATGGTTCTGATAATAAAATTAGTATATGCTATAACAGGATCAGCCTCTGATTCTCAGATGTTACTGAAATTGGATCAAATCTGAAGTTAAACAGATAAACTGAACAAATAACAACAAAAACAACAAACAAAACAAAATGTTCCAGTTCAAATTCATACCTCTCTCAGCAAAGAAAATTAAGGAGCATGAGAGTTTCATGCCCTTGAAACTTGTCATCTTCAGCCCTTGAAATGTCCTGTGTTTTTGGATGTACTGAAATTAGTAATTAGTCTGTTACAGTTCTAGACAAGAATAATTCCAGTTACAGTTTATCCAAAATTACAAATGAAACAAAAATATACTGATTTGACTCTTAGTTTAAAATAGGATACTTCACTTTCCATCAAAGAAAAAATGTGTTCATCTTTCCTAATTGCTGGGTTTGTAGGATAAGATATTTAGTTATGTCTGATGCACTTAGCCACCAACTGTTGGTGGAAACAAAGGCCTTTATCTCCAAAAGCATTCCAAAATTAACAAATGCAAAATGGTAGAAAACAAACAGCAATTGCTCAAACAATGACTGAAGTGTGAAAAAGAGGAAACTGCACAGCAACAATGAATTTAGGAAATGAACATTCAAAGGCCACTGTAACCACAAGAACTTCTAGTTCAGGTCTTTGCATGAGTATGGACCACAGTACAGAAGCTGATTTTAATTTGTAGCAGCAGTTTCAAAATGTTATAAGGCACAGGATTCACCACAGTTGGGTGCACCAATTATAGTCTTGCAGAATTTTTTGGATTTTTTTTAGTTGCTTAAAAGCATGTATTTAGATTAGTGATGCAAGTTCTTTCAACTCCCTGGAAAAGTCACATGAGACATCAGCAGAAGAGCTTTTGTTATTCAAGTTAACAGCAGCACAGAGACTACAGAAGCATCTGAGTAGTTGTCTATCACACCAACTTAAGTAGTAGTTTCCGAGGAATTTGAAAAAGTGAAAACTTGAATCAGCAAATTTAATTTAACTGAGCACTAAAAACGGAAGCTCGGTGCTTCAGAAAAGACCAGGCAGAGAGCCTGTAAAAGAGTTACTCAAGATAAAATAGTGTTTCAAATTCAGGTGCATCTCCTGAAGTATGAGAAAATGCAATTCCATATGCAAGTCAGCGCATGAAGGAATCTCTAGAGTGGGAAAAAGATTTTAGTTATTTTTGGTAATGAGCCAGCTTAAAGGAACTGAAGGAAGTACACATTAAGCTAACACAATTTTTAATGCTTCCCTTGGAGATAGCTCATTTATACACCCTCTAACACTTAGGAAATATCTATCTGGAAATAGCTCCTTCCTGAGGCAGGTAATTTAGCAAATAACTAACTTTTTAAATTACAAGGGTTGAGAAAAAAAAAAAAAAAAAAAAGTGTCAACTCATTGAAGATAGGCTTTTCTAGTGAAAAACCTCCTGATCTGTTTTCAGAGGTGGGAATCAGTCTTATCAGTGATAACGAAGCTGATACCATGTAAACTAGAAAGGCCAGATATTTGAGCAATAAGGAAGCAGAAAATACTCCATGTGGGTTTTCCTAGCTGATCTTGTCAGGAGGGTCTTTGAGGAAAGGGCTTTTGGGAGGAAGCATGAAGAAATGAGAAGGATTCCTGTCACAGTATGGAAGAGCACAACTGATCAGAAAGCATCTCTTCGAGACTATACATGTTAGTTTGGGATTGTGTGCACAGATGTTACCTAGATTAACTGGATAGAGCTGCATTGCCAAACAGAAGGGATCTGCACTTTGTGCTGCATGAAGAGCTGATGTAGGGAGTCATGATAGCTCCTTGTTAACTCACTCCCTAGGTTTTCATGTTCAAAACCACTCAGCTAAGCCTCCTGTAGAATGAAGACCAGAAAGATTATGGGATGGTTCAGCAGTAGTAGTTGGTCACAGGGAGCACATGGATGTAACTAACTACACAGGGTTGTTTTTGTTGTCTTTGAGCACAGACTCACGTGGTTGAGCCTCTCGAGCATCCACAGGCCCTCACAACCTGTTTTCATCTCGCACCTGTAATTTCATGATATAGTGGGCTGCAACCACCTTCACATTACTTTAGAAATTTTGAATGATAAAAACAATTGTAATAAAGAAAGTGGTTGAGAGCAGACTGAGGGCTGTAAGATATGTGGCATGCATCCAAACAGCGTGCTGTGTGTTTCCATATCCAGGCAGTGAGGAAACAAACCCATTTGTAGCACAGGGCATTAGGGCCAAAAGTTGTAATTTGTGCCTGGGACAGGAGCTTGCAGTAGCATTCTAGATGCACTGTGGCAAGCACAAGTTTGAACAGAACCTAGATCTCATGCTGCCCTGTTGTCTTCATGTGCTCAGTTGGCTTTGGGCTTCAGTATAGCATTTATTCTCTTAACTATATTTTTAAAGTTCAAACATCAGGAGAAGTGACTGAGTTTCCTGCGATTATAATTCTGACCTGATTCACAAACTTAGAACAAACCAAAGCACATCCAGTTGCATATGTTTTCAAAGTAGCTGCCAAACTGAAATGTATTATTTTATGGTTGTTAACTAGGCTTGCCAACATCAATTTCTATGAAGTATACTCTGGTCGTGACATTCTTTTCCCTGTGAATAATTTTGAAGATATTGGCCCCGCATTCAACTTCTCAGTTAAGGTTAGTAAGTGTTTCTGGTTCTCTTTTGGTTCTGTTTTGAGAAGCTGCCTTACCTCTGCCTGCAGCTGGGTTCCAAAATACAGCTGAAAAAAAATGCTTCTGATTTCATTATCTGATTTTGATGCTTTTGAATCAGTCAAATAGGGGAAGAAAATTGCAAATAGCAGGAGGGATAAATCCTTACAATCCTGATGAGGTCAAAAATGAAATTTGAACTTAATACTTAAGGAGAATGGTGGAGGGATTGGTCCTGCACTGTTTACGTACTTGGAAGAGGTTTAATGGTTAACTTCAGGCCAGCTTACACTATTTGTTCACAGAGCTAATTTGTCTTCTGCTGACTTGATAATGGGAAACAACTCTTTGCAGGCTTGGACTTTGAAATTGGAGGTTTGGCAAAAGTTAAGTGTTCAAACAAGGTGCAGGAACTAGCCAGATCACAGCATTTATTGCACAGCTCAAAAAAAAAAAAAAAAAATCCAAATATGCAACATGGAAGAAACTTTAATTTTATTCCATTTGTAATCTTGTAGTTTCTTTTGCAAAAGCCTATTGGCTGTTGTAGAATATTTGCTTTTCAAATGTAGACAATAAGAGCTTTGCTAGGGAAACATGCAGGGGCCTGAAGCTATAAGGTATACTTTCCACTAGGGCATAATTTCATTATTTACACCAGTAAGTGTAACAATACAAAAAACATTGGTGCAAAAGGAATCCAGTTCTTCCGTAACCATCTGTGATTTCTGATTTTCTTGTTATAACAAATACTTTATGTGTATGTAAGTATTGTTACCTAAATTAATTGTGAGCTATTTGTTCTGCAGATAACAACAGGAGGAATTCCAGTGAAGATGGCAACTGTGAAAATTTTTCTTCCAGAGCTGACCAACAAAGACAACCCACTGATGTACCTAACTACAGTTGACACAGATCAGGTGAAAGACTGCACTATATAAGCTGATACGTTTGGGGGTTTTAACCAGCACCATTTACATCAGTTATTTCCTCCACAGTGTATCTGAGATTCAGATAATACCTGCCCTTTCAGTATGCCCCTTCCTACAGAGGGATGGGGGAGGACCATGACATCAACTGTACACCAGTCTATTCCTTGGCAGATGCCAATTATCTGTACAGTCCACAGCTGACTTTTCATATGACCCTGGAATTAGGTGGTTCTCCAAGGTCCTGGGAAGACCATAGTAAAAATGGAATTTTTAGATCAGGACAAAACTTGCAGTTTAGTCTAGGGGGGGAAATTTATAAGAGCAATTTAATTCTGATTAAAATACACAGTCTATTAGATTCCAAAATCATCCAGTGTTAGATAATTCACAACCTATAATTTCACAGCCACCATGTCATCAGAAGTATATATTGTTATAATGACTATACATTTTGGAGTATGATGTCAACAAGTTTAATTCCTGCCATCCCTTTCCTAGACCAGAGGTGTTACTTGTCAAGCTCAGATAAATACACTGCAAATAGGAAAAAGACCTTACTCTGCATCCTTCAAGAACGAGAACTTCAGAGCTTTGAAAGAAATGGTGAGTACACATCAGGTCTGCAGTACAGCAGGACAGGAGTGCAGAGCTGATCCTTGCTGCTAGGATGACTGTGGTGGCCATGGCATTATTCACTCACAGTGCAGGAGTGCCTCCTATGGATATTCTCACACATACTGCATCTACCTTAGAGAGAAGCAGCACTACATATTCTTCACTGTGTGCAAGCACTCAATTTGCAGGCACAGAATAGTAAAATTTTAAACTGGATGTCAAAGGACCTATTGTTAAAATGTAATTTTTAATGCATGCTGTTGTGTCTCCTTGCTGTTTTCCCTGGAAGAACTGTAAAAATGCAAAGTGCAGTACCATCACATGCAAACTGGAAGACCTCGTGCTGAAAGGAGAGTATTTTGTGAATGTCTCCACCCGGATCTGGAATGGTACTTTTGCTGCTGTGAGTATCACCTGCATCTTCTTTAAGGAACCCAAATATTTCCTAGTTCCTGGTATTTTTTAAAGTTCATTAAAGAGAACTTTCCAATCTAGAAAGATATTCTTCTATGTTATTGTGTTTTTCCAGATTGAAAACTTGAATCAAAAAGTGAAGCAGCATAACAGAACTGCAAATTTCAGTCCAGGACAAACTCTAAGAAAATGCAGTGATAACACAGATCTTCACAGCTATAAAAACATTTTCTGCATCTGTTAAATTCATTTAAGGTGAACTAGAGTTTCCACAAAATTCAATGTAGGACAGCAGAGCAGAGTACAGTCAGCCTGGAAAATAATGTTGCTTTTAACTTTTGAATGTCATAGGCTACATAGTGATCATTTTAAGTCACATCAAAATACAGAAAGCCTATTAGTGCTGCCAGTTATATTTGTTAGAGGTGTGGATTTTTATTTTAAATTGACTTTTTGTTTTTATCAGAGTTGGTGTCAAGGAAACAGTCCTTGCTTAAAGAGCTACAGGATGCTTAAAAATATGCATCAATACCTTGACTTTCCCATTTTAAATCATCATGTGTCCTCCAGAATATAAATCATCTTGAATTACCAGACTTCTGAAATGAGACTATGTTGGCTCCTCAGCTAGGCAACCAACCAAATTGTCTTAGAGTCCTAGGCTTGCACAGAGCATCAGGAGTATGATGCAGTCTCATTAGTCTGTCTGGCATGTCTGGTGGCAGGTATTGACATTGAACAGCAGGATTGTTGTCAGCTTCATCATTCAGCGCTTAAAAGGAAAAGGTCAGATTGATAATGTAATGTAATTATGCAAGTGAGTGAAGAAAAGCATCTGTCTGTCTTTAAAGATGGTGTTTTTCTAATCAGCTGGGTCAAGAACATTTGTTAGTGCTGATAGACATGCAGAAGGTGGAGGCCTGAGTAAAAGGCCTCACAAGATAGTGCATGGAAACAATTTGTTTTCCACTCGGAGATGGGAAGGGAAGACTGAAGGTTATAGTTTTCCTCTCATCTTCCATTTTGTTGTTTTCTATTTGATTGTCAGTGCAAATACCCTTGCAAGCCTCCAATGGTGCACGTCATAGCCTTGTTATTTAGTGGCAATCAATCATTACCTAAGGAGAAGGCAGCAGACTTGCTAATACCTGCTAATCAAAGCAAAGAAATACGTGTTTAGGAATCGCAAGGTGCTTTGAATTGTGCATAGGCAGGTTTCTACATATCTAGGAATGCAGGACAGACCACTTGCACAGATAGCCATGGTGCAGATATGCTGTAACCTGCACAGTCAATTTAAAGCCTTGGTAGCTCATGCTCCCTGTGTCAAGTCCACCATACCTGGCCCTGCCAGTGGCTGTAGGCTTTTTAGAACCAACTACAGAGATATGGCTGCAGGGGCAAAAAGACAAAGCACTCACTGCTTCTAGAATGGCTGGCTAGTGCTCCCATGACCTGAATCTGCTGTCATTGGTCCTGTGGGAATTAGGAATCTCTGTGCCTAAGGCATGGAGATAAGAGCAACACTGAGAAGGCATAGTAAACACAGCCATGCTCCTCTGCATCTGGATACGTTTGCCAAGGAAGTGGTATCTGGCATGCGGTCTCTTTTCATTTGGGAATTGGCCTAGATTTTCGTTGTCTTTGTTTAAGCTGAGAGCATGATGTCAGAGTTTGACCAGTGGAGAGGAACAGATCGTGGTTGGAAAAAATAAACGAGGAAAAACAGAGAAGCACTGGATAGAGGTGAGGGGGAAAAGAAGAGAAAGAACATCCAATTTCCATTTCTTTCTAAGGCCAGAGAGATTTCTCCCTTTCTCACTATTATATTTTTCCCTATCTCTTCTCACCTAGCAGAAGCAACAGATTTGAAGTGACTATAAAAATGGATATATAATCAAATTCTTCTATTTTGTTTGAACTATTTGTTAAAGAGGAAAAGTTAATAAAAACAGCAAAGTTAAGTCTGGATTACTGATAGATAATAGACACTTTATCTTGGAACTAATAAAAAGAAAGATCATTTTAATTTTCTTAATACTTTGAATTGTTCTGGTTCTGATGAGTTCATTTCAAAACAAGATAATTACTTTAGGATGTCTATATTCTAATGAGTTGTCCTGTAACAGAGCTTTACAGTTGTGGTTTTTTGTTTGTTTGTTTGTTTTTTAATCTTCTCTTTCAGTCAACTTTCCAGACATTGCAACTCTCTGCAGAAGCAGAAATCAATACACACAACACTGATTTATTTATAATTGGAGAGAATACCCTAACTGTAAGTGAAGTATAAGTAGACTTTTTCAATTTCTCTTTTCTTGAATTAAGCTGATAACATGTAATTTTCAGTGTCATTTAGCAGTACATAGTGAATTACAAACTCTGATGATATTTGAGAATGTTGAACTAACGTATCCTTTTGGTTATATACAAACTCAAGTTACTAAAATGTTTTAATTTCAGCTGACTGTTATATAAACTATACGGTTAAAATCTTCAGATTTTAAACAGATAATAGAACTATCAGCAAAACTCAGTTGAAAAGTTCTGAAACTCACTTAGTTTCCTGTGCATGAAAATATCAAAATTTGGACTTCATTCTCCAACAGAATTAGTTATTGTAGATGTATGAGCTCTGGGAAACATTCTAGCAAATCTGATTTATAGTCTTCTGTTAAGTGTATTCATGTTTGTAGACAGATGTTTTGCACAGATCTCCAGCAAATGCTTAATCTCATTTATGAAAGACTGAGGAGCGTTTTTTGCATATGGAATGATTGTAATATGGACAATATGGACACAGCTAATCTCAGGAAAAGTAACCAAACTACCACTTTGCTAGTTTAGAATCCTTTTGCCAAGGTTTCCCTCCACTAAATAAAAACATAAGCAGCACTTAATATATTTTTGCTGGGCTATTTTAATAATAATAATAAATACCTTGTTCTCCTGGCTTATCTAGAAAGTGACACTCTTCCATTTGCAAAACTAAGTTTAGATTTATTTTTACATGAGTTACCAGTGTCTTTTATCCATAAAAAATAATCAAGTCCTTTGAAGACCAAAATACAAATTAGTAAGGGAGTCAACTATCTGGTAGAGTATGTAGTATAGTCCATTCACAGGCAGTGGAAAATTCAGTTAAGTGTGTACCAAGACAGTTACTGACCAGCCTATCTGAATGTGGAAATAAGACCATATTTCAGTACTATTTTTTCATTATTTTCTCATGGAGAATTTTATTTTATTTTATTTATTTATTTATTATGAGGAACCTCTGAACAGACCCTTTTCTATCCTGGGAAGCCTACAAATCCTGAAGAAGGAAAGGAAATAGATGCGTAGGCCTGGATGGAACTAATGCCATGATTTTGTAGAAAAATTACATACCTGTATTTGAAGTGTGCTGAGTGTCTTTGTTTTGTGACATGATACTGCTTCTGCTAGGATATGATACTCATTAACATACAATACAAATATGCCACTTATGGTACAGATTTTTTAGGTAGCTCACTGTGTATTTTTCCAAGGTTGGATCATGATACTACCAAGTTTACATTTCCAGCATTCCTCTTGGTGATTTCAGGAGCATCAGAATTCAACTTTTTTTAAAAATTATTTTTTTAACTTTAATTACACTTCCTTAAGTTAAATAGGTAGTTTCAATAGGTAGTTCCTCAGCCAGCCATTAAAACATGATGATCTGAGAGGTCTTTTCCAACCTAAAGGATTCTGTGATCTGCAACTGGGACTTCTGCAGCTCTGAGGCAGTGGCTGAACAGACCCTGAAAGTTATCCACAGGGTTCCTAAGAAACACAGTATGTTTTAGTGAAGTTTACAGTCTCATCCTAACTCGACAGCCTCTTGCCCTGTGAAAACTCTCAGCAAATGTGCCAGCTGACCAAGGGCAGACTACCATACACTCTCCCTAGGGCAGTTTCCTTTGCCACTTCAGAGATGGAGCAAGTATCCAGCAGAGCACACAGTGCTTGGAAGGGCAGAGTGGTACCCACTTTTTGCCCTTTCACACTTACTTGGAATGGGACACTACAGTAGCAATCTGAATTTATTACCTACTTACCTTGATATTTTAGACAAACAACTGAGGTGTTAAGATTAATCCATTTTAGTAACTACACTAGATATCTACACAAGAGTAAGTACTCCTATAAACCCTAATCAATAGAAAGAATAGGTATTTTTGAGATGCCATTCATCTCAAAGGTGATGCTAAAAATCAGAAGATGAATTGTGCCCTCCTTCTCCATCCTTCTCCATTGGAAGCCAAAGGCTAACTTGTAGATAGATAGTGTTAGATAAGGTGAATTACAGCCACAGTGTCTTACTGACTGCAAATGTCTTCAATGAAGACATTTGGTCTTAGGCATAGATTTACCATTCCAGTAGTGCCACTTCCCTGTTGTTGTGGTTTAACCCGGCCGGCAGCTAAACACCACACAGCTGTTCGCTCACCCTCCCCCCTCCCTCTCTGGGATGGGGGAGAGAAACAGGAAAGTGAAGCCTGTGGGTTGAGATAAAGACAGTTTATTAAGTTAGAAAATAATAATAATAATACTATGTACAAACAAGTGATGCACAATGCAATTGCTCACCACCCGCTGATGGATGCCCAGCCCAACCCCGAGCAGTCAGCCCCCCACCCCGGCTAGCCACCCCTATACATTGTTCAGCATGACCCCAGATGGTATGGAATACCCCTCTGGCCAGTTTGGGTCAGCTGTCCTGGGTCTGTCCCCTCCCAGCTCTTTCTGCACCCCCAGTCTGCTCGCTGGCAGGACAGAGCAAGGAGCTGAAAAGTCCTTGGCTTGGTGTAAGCATTGCTCTGCAACAATTAAAACATCAGCATGTTATCAGCACTCTTCTCAACCTAATCCAAAACATAGGACCCTACCAGCTACTAGGAGGAAAAGTAACTCTGTCCTAACTGAAACCAGGACACCTGTTAATCTAATAGAGAAAGCATTACTAGCGAAGCTGCATATAGAAATTACACTTTTTTTTTTTTTTTTTTTTTTTTTTTTTTTTTTTTTTAATTTGGATGAGCTGGATTGCCATGTAGTCAAATAAATTGATGTGATGTTAGGTGGGGAAGCTGGTTGATATTTGTGCGTAAAAGCTTTCAGTTTTTTTCCAAGTTGGGAAAGACTGCCAGCTGGAGGACATAGCATCAACCTGCTACAACCATTACAGCTATTCTGTTAGAAAATACCTAAAGCCAGTCTGTCTCAGTGAAATGAATACATATAGCCACACCTAACACAACATTAGAGCCTTCCAGCAGAAATGACAAATCACTGAGATGTCAGTTCAGTGCAAGTTTCCCAGAAATTTAGGATTAGACTACACTAGACAAGTGCACAGAGCAAGCAACCCAGAGAAAGTAAACCAACATGTCTCCTTTTATCATGTTTCAGGAAAAAAAAAAATAAAAAAAAATCTTCATGCTAAATGCACATCATTCCAAGCTTAAATCTAAAGATTTGACAGTTCATAAATATTAGAGCAATATCTCCCTGAGCAATTGTGTTAGATGTAACTATACAGTTGGTTATCTTCAATGCAACTAGATACAGTATCACCTGAAAATGTATTTACAGACACTATGCTGTTCTGTGAGCTCTCTGGTATGGCTCAGGAAGCACAGGTGTGCTAGAAGCACTCCTGTTTGACCCATACATCTTACTGCAAATCCATAAAGTTAACTCAGGAGAACACAAATTAACACGAGAAGACTAGCAAGCTGTTTTGTGTTTTCCAGGAAGGCAGGGACAGCAGACAAAGGAGACTGAGGTGGTACTGCCAGGTAGGAGGGAGGAAATTTGAGCAGCCACAGTGACTGCATGGTGGTGTCTGGCCTCTGTATTGCCTCCTATGGCTGCCCACCACAAATAATGGACTCTGGAAACACTCTTCTAGAGTGTTAGAAGAGAAGTAGCTCTTCTCTAGCTGATGCAGCAGAACTGTCTGTTCTGAGCAGATGGGGCAAGGCTATTCCCAGCCTGCATTTAAGCATTTGTGGTTTACCTAGTGGTAGGGTGTCCGTGCACTGTGGGGACAACTCCGAAAGAACCTGTATTCCTGAAAAGGCAGAAAGCTGAAAGGAAGAGATTGCTTCTCTGCCTGTTATGTATAGTCGAGAGTGGTGAGGGTCCCTAATGGTTAAATGGCACTGCCCTGTGCTACTGTGGTGAAAGCACATGTGTATGAACACTAGTGAAAGGTTTGCAATTGCCTGGCATGTTCCGGTCCTGGAATGATCCTGGAATGCATGCAGCACAGCTATTCTTGATGAGTACTTGGTTTACAAATCTTACTTAAAGTGCAGTTAACATTAACCCTTCATGCACAATCTCTCTGCTTTCAGATCCCAGTTACAATAATGAAGCCAGATGAGAAAGCTGAGATACCCATTGGTGTTGTGATTGGCAGTATATTGGCTGGACTTCTCTTGCTGTTAATACTGGTTGCTGTTTTATGGAAAGTAGGTGTTTATATTCTTAAAAAGAAAAGCAGAAAGGGATAAATACATTTGGACTATTTTCTTTGGAATCTTGCTTCATAAGTGCTGAACAAAACTGCACACACAGTTTGGTAGTAAGAATCACATTACATTGGCATTGCACCCTAGATGGGAGCTTTTAGAAATGCTTTTAAAATCAAAATTCTGAAGTGAGTCACTATAGAAATTAGCAATGTGAAATGACAAATGGGCTGCCAATGGCGCAAAATGAGGGCAGCAGCATTTTTGTCTTTTGACACTGCCTGTTTCCCTCCATAATTCACCAACTGGACTCTGAACTCTAATAGTTTGAGTGGGCAAGGATGGGAAACAGAAGCAAGGAGAGGACATATGCTGGACAGACAAAAACAGAGAAGGGCGAGGGCAAAAAATGATTTACAAAGGGTATCTAGAGGGAGGGAAAAGTTTTTGTGTGTGCCGGAGCATTGGCTCTTGAAGCCCCGGCACACCAAGGAAGCTGAGAGATCCCTGTACCTTGGCAGGGAGACAACAGGCTACTCAGCACTGCTGTTTTGGCATTTGTGGTACCTGGCAGGAGTTTAATGCCCAGCTCCTTTCACTTTACAGTTAGGAATCATTTACAAATTAAAACTGCATCTGTGCATGTGCATACATCATGCACTTCTACCATTATACTGTTTAGATTAACCAAGAAATATAACTATTGATGACTGATTGTGACCGTGTTATTTTAATACTTCTCACAGCTTGGCTTTTTCAAGAGACAGTATGAAAAAATGACACAGGATATAGAAGATATTGATGAAATTACAGAACTCACAAAGGACAAAGACTGAAGATGACGAGTTACCTGTATAAAGAGAGGAGATCTGAGCCACCAACCGAAGTTGTGATACAATCAGTTCTTCAGCTAGAGTGCCTTAAAGCTTAATAACATTTAAACATTTTTAATTAAAGTGTCTTTTTTATAGATGAAAATATTTTACAGATTCTACTCTATTATGAGAGTAACTGCAGGACAGTTTGTTTGTTTTTTCAAAAAAAAATGGTTTATAGTGCCTTTTCTTGTGTATTTTTGCTTTTCATACAAACTTAGCCTTTAGAACTGGCAGGTCCGGAGTTTACAGTAACATTTTGTGCCAGCAACACTTCTGATCCACTGCAGAGCGAAACAGAGCAATTTATTTCAGATTATTGTGGAACAGCATCGGTTCATAATTCAGTTGACAAATACCATATGTGTAAAGGACACTTTCTATTAAGTTGATGATGAATGTGTGGTGAATACCACTTCCAGATTGGGAGAAGAAAACTCATTTTTTCATTGACTAGCTCCATCCTTATTGTTTTAGAGAAACGATTTGCACCAGCAAACCTTTGTCTTAACTATTCTATGAAGTGGGAACTGTGTATGAAGATGTCTGTGTGTGCTATAGGACAAATGAAGAGGCATACTGTTCCAAAATACCACCAAATTCCTTGCACTATGGTCACAAAATACTGAAGTATACTGTGGTTTGTGGTGTTTTTTTATTTTATTTTATTTTATTTTTTTTAAAATATTGCCAAATGATACATATAACTGCATTCTGCATACTGTCTCTGAGAAGAAAATATGAATTTCATAACCACTTACACCGTGTTCTCTGCCATATTATGACTTTTTTTCAAATTTCAACTAGAGGAGCACTACCAATACTGTTACCCTGGGCTTTACACGCGCAGTCACTCTGACATCAGTTTGGCTTTTGACATAAATAGGGAGGAGACTCAAGATCTTGCCTTTATTTCTGTACTAGAAGATTTTGCAAGACCAAGAACACAAAGTGAATTAAAGGGGATAATGACTGAGGAACTATGCACATGTTAGGACAGAAGACAGAGAAGACCTAAGCTCTATAAACTGTGTACTGCACTCTTTTTTTAGCATCTCAGTGCCCTCCAAGAGACCAAAGTTCATTATGACCTTCTTACCTGTCATGTTTTATTTGGTCCTATGTCTTCGTGTCTTGAAGAAGCTAATTTATACTTTATACAGTAAAGTACTGTAGTGCTCTGGATGAGCTCTGAGCACACTTGGTTGACTTTGTGTACACACCTCAAATTTATCACATGCTGCCCAGTTTTAATGAAAGCTTGGTCTCACAAAATCCTACGCTGTAAGACTGGTTAATAGTCAGGGGATTTGGCCTTTTGCCTGCCTTTCACTCTTGTGGCTGACAATTAATTATACATATGTTCAGTTGTGAGACAAGATGCATATGTTGTCTTTTTATGGATGCTGCCATGCAAGTAAGATTGTTTCTGACTCAAGCTGATTTACTTGAAGAGTAAAACATTTAAATGTGTCTAACTGACTCAGAACCTAAAGTCACGTTTTAATTCCCCCAAACCTATTTTGTCAGTATGACTAGGCATCTTTCGAATTATTTTCTGAGGGACTTTTCAAAAATTAGATGTGAGCATATTTGAAAGTTTCATTAGGTCTTTTTTAATCAGTCATGGACCAACCCATCTCTGGCAAGTAACAGCTTCATTTGCAGTGACCTCTGCACTGTGCTCAGTATAATTTTGTGTTTTGGGTTTATTTTGTAGCTATGAAAGGTTACACATTTTGAGTTTTTTTTTTTTTTTGTATGTTTGTTTTGTTTTGTTTTGACATTCTGAAAAATAATCTGGATTCTGATCTTAACTGTCAAATAAGATTGTTGCCATCTGCTGATTTTGTGAAAAAAACAATTGTTTAACAAGTTAAAAAAAATTGTAGCCATTATTTTATAGATCTAAAGAATAAGGTCCTGACCTATTGTCATGAACCCTGCAGGCAAATGCCCTAAAAATAAAGGTAAAAATTTGTCTGCCTCAATTCTTGTATAAACTTGTGAGAAATAAAAAAAATCCCACACCTATATGTGTGAGAAACTCCTACATAACTAGGGTCATTGCAGTCCAGGACAAAGGGGGAATTTCACAATGGAGCATACTGTAGCATCTTTCATTTCTGTTACTGCTTGGACCACAAATGATGTAGGCAGTCACTAGACTTCCTTCTTCCACCTTAGGTGGAAAGTACAGGTGAGCAGCAGACACCTAACTTCTTGGGTATTTAACAGTTTATCAGCTGGGCAGCAATGATTCAATTAACTAGTCTACACTGGGTTTTATTTTGTCCCAGACGACAGGATTCCGCGCCCCCCTCCCCCCCCCCCCGGTCCTGGAAGTAAGACTTTTCCCAAAATAAAGGGAAGGCTTAGCAATGTATAAGGTTTTGTATCCTAACCACTTCAAATTACTAGTTTTATTTTTCTTTTATGATTAATACTTACATGGCTAGATCACAGTTTTTGTAATGGGTGAGTTTACTGCACTTTTAAGTTGGCACAGCCACAAATAATGCTGGAAATATTATGTATATTTTGTACTGTTTTGTGTTTTCTTTTTTTTTTTTGTTAGTTTTACTTTTTTTAAACAGCATGTTACAGGTGAAGTAATATTCTGAAATGCTGGGCTTCAGCAAACACTTCTGTTTGTGCTTGCAGGAAAAGAAGTCAGGAATACCTTCAACAATTTCAAGTTGTATCTGATTCTGGTCCTGAATCTAGCTGCTGACTTCTTGAAGTACTAGATTCAAGTCTAAACTTAAAAGTTATGATTTGTGATGAACATGAGAGTTTATAAGCAAACTGACTTCTGAAAGCTAGCATGTAAGCTCTATGGGAGCAGGGACTGTATCTCTGTGGTGCCTACCTAGGGGCCTAACAGCGTTACTACAATAAAAACAAGAATACTGCTGAACACAGACTCATTTATTTTTAAACAGCACCCTAAAGAAAATAAATGCTATTGAAAAAGCAGTGTATAAAATGGGGCCAAATATGTCATTGTTCCAGTAGCACACAGAAAAAACCCTAAGGGGATGACTCTGTTACAAAGAAGCTGCATTTAAAATCTTTCAGCTTATAGTCATGAGTATTACACTACCAGTAATCTAAATAGTACTACAAGTCAGCTCACATTAGTGCAAAATAACTGCATTTGGATAGCTCTGATAGCATACCTGATTGATAAACCTTACCAGGGCCAGACCTTCCTATGCACATCTGGTTATCTTCAATGCAATCTAAAATTACATTGTTTTCTGCCAGTCCAGTCTCTTGCATTCATATACTTTATGGCTACATGCTAAGAATTCCATAGTATTGAATCAATGGCTAGCAAATGTGACATCCATGTACAAGGGCCAGAAGGAGAATCTGGGAAACTACAGGCCTGCCAGTCTGACCTTGGGGACAGGGAAGCTCATGGAGCAGATTATCTTGAGTGCCATCATGCAGCACATACAGGACAACCAATAGTGGTTGAGTCACCATCCCTGGAGTCTTCAAGAAATATGTAGATGTAGAACACAGAAGCATAATTTAATGGTAGACCTGTCAGCACTAGGTTAAAAGTTGGACTAGATGATAGAGGTCTTTCCCAACCTCAATGATTCTATGATCAAATGCCCCTAATCTTAAGGCACAAAACTCCATCTTTCACAAAGTCTTAGTGTTTTGCAGAACTGAAAACCAGATTCCTTATATACTGACTTGTGTGTACTACTTCTTATATGCAAAACTGGGGCACAACAAAAGCTTACGTATTAAAGAAAAGGTACAAAAGTGCATTTTGAAACCTATAGTTAAATGTTTCAACTTTTTATTAACTTTAAAGGTAATACAGCATACATAATGCACATAGACTCAGAAAAGCTGACTCCTATCCTTTAAGTCAACCTTTCTGCTCTCGTTTACAATTCATTTTTCACAGGCAGTCTTTGGTGTGCCAACAGTTTTAGAAATGTAATTACCTCTTTCCCTCAAAGCAGTAGAAGTGAAACTTTTAAAACCGAATTCTAACAAAATATATCAGGATACTAACTTTTGTAACACTTTGTAAGATCAAACTGTGTGGTTGGTTGGTTTTGTCTGTTTATTTATTTATTATTTATTTTAAGAAAAACAGTCACAAGGTATTCAAGAAACAATAATTTATTGTCATTCACTTATTCTTAACTCATTCTCCAAATACCTCCACAGGATAACATTTAATGGAAGAGCCCAAAATTGAGCTTTCAAAGCTTGGTGAAGAATAATAATTAGTTTTAGTAGTTTTCCTCTTTCCTGTGGTTTCCTCTTTCCTGGGGTTTTGATGGAACAAAGGAGCGTTATATATAGTCTATAAAACTACAAATTCTTTGAACAGCTACAGGAAAAGTGACCTTAAAGAAAAAACAGGATTTTAGTTTAAAGTTTAATAACTTAAAAGCCTCACTACTGAGTCCTACAGTTGCAGTTTCATGGGTTACAGCAGAAGTGAGTACCTGTATTTTGCAGTAGATGAAGCACAGTGCAGCACGGCTGTGCTTCCCAGCGGCTGCCCACCCTCACAACTGTCCCTCTGCTGCCATCTCCTGGGTAGGTGTTCCTTCCATCAGTTATGTTTTCATATTACATTTTCATAATATTTATCAGTCTGAACTTCTCTTGAGAACAGGACAACATGAAATTTCGTTTTGAGGCAGGAAACTTTAAAATTATGCAATGCTGATATACAGACATCCTGCCAAATCAAGGGAACAGAGCATTTGTATGCTCTCAGCCAAGAACAACGTCATTTCAGGACAAATTTGCACTCTTAAGATGCATGCTTTGCACCCAGCACACACCTTGTCTTGCAGATCACTACACAAGTTACAGATTTACACTCCAGTCTACAGTGTCTGCTCCCAGGAACATCCGTCTCCACGTGGAGCCAGCATCTCTACAGCATGCTGTGACACAGGTGGAAGAGCTCCAGTAGGGTGGGATTTCCTTCCATTATAGTCAAGGCAGAGAAACAGCTGGACTCATCCCAAAAAGCTAGGACTGCATTTTATATTGGTCTGCAGTCGCCTACCATTCAGCTTACAGACCTCATCAGAACACAAGGTAGTTTCCATCCATCAGCCTAGTTCTGTGAAAACAGGACATGTGCAGCCACATCTTTCCCTAACACGGAGTCAGAAGCAGCTGGGGTTCATCCCCCGGCCTGGAAATTTGGAAGCACTTTCTGGGTTGCTCCCAACATAGCCTTACGCAGTTATCTTAGAGGAAAGTAATTTGCCTTCTTAAGATAGTATCTCCCTAGCAGAGAAGAAAGCCCTTCAGATGGAGCCTGAACAAGGATCTCAGAGTATGTACTTAAATTTCAGTGAGATACATTTTACCTCCAATTATGCACATCATCCCTCCGAGGGGCTTTTCCATTTCGCTTTTAGATGCCAGCTGAAGAACCCGAAGTTACAAAATACTGATGCATCATTGTTCCAGAACAAAGCAGTACTTGCCTCATGCACAGCTAGGGACACAAAATGACATTTCATTGTTTTGACCATGGCAGTGTACACACATTGTAACACTCAGTTGTGACTCAGTATAACATCTCTTCCATTCATTGTTCCTGGTCACTGCA
Organism: Heteronetta atricapilla; assembly: GCA_011075105.1. Lineage (NCBI taxonomy): Eukaryota > Metazoa > Chordata > Aves > Anseriformes > Anatidae > Heteronetta > Heteronetta atricapilla. The sequence goes on from CM021763.1 coordinate 18,327,534, forward strand.
GGGAAGTACAGCATTATTCTTTCTCTTCTTTTCTGCACCCTCCTTCCCAGCTGCCTTGCTGATGGGGAAGGTGCACTTAAGGTCACTCTGGACAAATCTTCAAAGAGAATACAGCAGTAGAAAAGTACTAGTGCAAGACAGTGATTACGTAAGAATTGCCCCCATCATAGGAGCCCAAGTACAATTTAACTCCTTAATACCAATTTTCCTGCATCAAAGAATAGCTATAGTAAGCCAGTACTGCTCAGGTTTTACTTCATTCATAAACCACAAGGCAAGTTAAGCCATTTGTATGAAATTAATAAACTATTTAGTTGCAAATGTTAAACAAATTAACATGAAATAAATTAATAGCAAAAATAGGAAACAATTTGTGTATTAGTTTTTATTTCTTTTTTTCTTTAAGAACAGAAATAATTGCTAGTCTGAGGAAGTGATCTGTAGTTAGGATTCTTTAAAATTCTCAGCAAAATGACACTCAAATAACAGAGGCCTTCTCTTCAATATACAAAGCAAAGAAAAAGCAACCTTGAACTTGCTCAGCTCTGCCTAGATAATGGGGACCACATGGTTTGGAAGCTGCATATGTGCATGCACACAAGAAGCAGCTGCTGGCCTGCAGAGGAACTCATTCACTCCCATTGAGGGAAAATGCAGCAGTAAGCTAATAGGCAGTTTAACCATGCCTCTACCTGAAGTTGTGCGTTTCATTGCATTTTACTTAACCTAGACACAGTAACCATCACTAAGTATTAAAACTGATTGAGATCACAGACGAAAAATGATCATTGTCTATTTTTCTAGTTTTATTTTGTTCTGCTAGCAGCTTTTTGAAGACTTTTACTGCAGACACAATGAAAAGGATTTATACAGCTGATGCTTAAGAGTGTGTATGGTTTAGGAAATCATTTCACTTCTATTTACCCCACTCCCCTTCCCTTATATCTATCTTATCTACATTGATAATGATGACAAGATAAAACTGTCTTAGTGTTGGTAAAAATGCCATACACGATGACACCTTGAACTCTTAGCATCTAAACTCTATCTTGGTTCAGAACAATAAGAAAAATAAAATAATCTTACTCCTATGAGCAGCCCATTGTTTACAGAGGAAGCACAGACGTACTATAATTCTTACTATATCACTCTTTTTTTTCTTTAAGTAGGTTTCAAAACAATAATGAAATAAAAACTATTAAAATCATAAATGTGAATTTAAGGTATGCATGTATAAACTGCAAAAAAATCAAAAGATTTCAATTTTCTTTGAACAACTAATCCATTTTGATGACTTTGAATCCTAGCCTCTCTAAGGTTAAACTACTAAAATTAATTAAACCTATTCTTATGTCCTTTTTTTTCCTGCATCACCACAAAATTACACAGCCAAAAAACCTCCTTCAATATAAATCATGTCTAGACATCATTAAGTAGTTACAGGTTTACATGTTATAGCTAATGCAAGTTTGTTGCTAGTAGAGTATTAAAATTAACTTTGAATCAAGGTCTGTAGATATTTTTTTAATGTAATGCACTATCAGCTGCATGTTTCTGTGAGACACAGCTACTGGAAAGTAACTGCTACTAAAAACTTAATAACTCTGGGGTAAAGTTTATATTTTTTCCCTGTCTGTACCAACATTTTAAATTTACTTCAAGTAGCTTTCATATTACAAGAACGTCAAAACAGCATAAAGCTTGCAAACTGACTCTGCAATCACAAAATTAAACTGTATTTTTTTAAGATAAAAATAACACAATTGTCCTGTTGTGACCTCTCATGCATACAATGAACAAAGACTAAGAACATAAAGGCATTAAAGCAGTATATACCACAGAGGACTAAATGACTTGCAACCCAGAATTTCAGGAGAGTTTTAAAAATTAACTCCATGCGAAAAAGCACAAAGAGATGATTTCAAAGGAGAGTCAAGAACATTTAAAAATCCTGATTATTACTCATTCATTTTATACAGTCTTAATTAAACTATTCAGATTGCAATGTCTATGACAACTGTTTAAAATCATATAGATTCAATAGTAAGAACAATTCAAAGCTACACCAGTATGTTCATCAGGAGCAGTAACACTTTATTTATAAAAGAGTACAGTTATTTTTCTGAATTTGCCCAGAAGCATTCCTTGTTTTCTTTCCAAGAATATTCGTCCTCATAAATCTCCTGCAAATACAAAGAATGGGAAATATTGTGGGAGTCTGCTACATACAGCCGCAAGCCAGGCCAAACAACTCAACAGCCATCCTGCTATTATTTACTGATCACATCAGGACTACACAGTACTTAGCTGGCAAACAGAAAGGGGGGCAACATCCTTAGAAAACACTGACTTATATGTGGGCAGATGCTGAACCTTAGGCTGAACCTATTAAATTTAGAAGGACCCATCTAAGATGAGGTTACTTAAAGAGATCTAGAAGAAAAGGATGTAAAAGCTATAGAGTACAGAGTGTTCATGTCTGAAATACTGCCCCTTTTAAATGATGCCATGTTAACCTGCTAAAACATTATTTTTAGGAACGAGAGTATGTAAATGTATATAAAATGATGAAGTTAAAAAAAAACAAACACTAATACCCAAAATAAAGCTACATTTTCAGGACAGACAGGACTACCCAGCAGCAGTCCAGTCCCAAGCAGCAAACAAAGCAGTGTTCTGAGTCTGATTATTCTTTCTGAGACCACAAAACTCCAGCCTCCTGAAAGAGGTGTCAGAAAAGTGGAGATACTGAAGACAGTGTTTTACAATGTGCAGTTAACTCAGAAAAGCAGTTACCACATGCCAAGTTTTGACTAGGATAGAAGGCAAAGGTAATGTTTGTTACTTCCATGGAACATTGTGGTTATACAACATGGTTCTTTCTAGACCTGGGCTGGTCTCTTCACACATTGTTGTGTCCCCATATGAGCTTTGGGACCTCTGCACATCCTTCCATTGTGTGCTGTTGCTGTGCTTATGTGCACTGTTGCTTAATGCTTCGTGCTTACTCAAGGCCATGGGGAAAAAAAGAAAAATGCCACTTTTACTTGCAAACTGCAATGCTGTCCAATGCAGAGCTGACTTAAGGCTCTTCCACAAGCCTACACAGAAGTGAACTTTGCCACTCAAAAGTGAGCTCGACTCTTTCAGTCTGGCCCCAGGAAGGACTAAAGACAAAGAGTAGCTGGGAGATACATGCAAGAAAGGACCTTTCAGGTGCCTGATGTACCACAAATAGCCTGATTACATTAAAGAATCTTACCACTGCTAAAAAAAGCACCCCATCAGGAGCAAATGCTGCACAGAATGTTTCAGCTCATCCCCACAGCGCCACCAGCAGCCTCCAGCCCAGCTGTCTAAGACTCTGGCACAGGCTGGAATCAAATATGTCCCAAACATACCTTTTTCCATATCGGGACGAATGCTTTTAAGGTGTTGATGCAGTACGTTACAGCCTCAAGGGATTCTGCTCTGTGTGGAGACGACACTGCAATAACTACACTTGCTTCAGTTACTGGAACCACTCTAGGGAGACGAGGAACAGCAGCTTTAGCTAATGCTAAATGCATCAAGAGCACCCAAAAGTTGTAGCCATGTCACGTCAGTATTCTGGCCACATGCTCTCCTGACTCATTCATACTGAGCAAGTGTCAAGCCATGTCCAAAAGATTATGCACTTTTAAAGAGAAAGAAAACCGCAACCAAAATCAGTAGCAGATGTGAGAATTCCATACTTTAGAATAAATAAAACCAGCCATAGCCATTTTTCTTCCATTCTTTTTATTTTAAAAAAGTCTATGGAATTAAGAGGGGAAAATTGCTACCTCTTGCAACAATGCATAGCAAACTCAATGGAAGCTGGCTTAAAAATGAACAATAACAGGTCAGGAACAGCAAGGTATTACCTGAAACCTGAGAAATCATCTCAGTCTGCATAAGAATATGTGAAATAGGAAATTATGCACCTTAAACTACACAGATTTTGCAACAAAACTTTAATTTGAAATTAGAATTTGGAGGAAGTATGTGTTTCCATTTAGTGTGTGTTATTTTTTTCTAAACTAAGCTAACAGAAGTAGCACAAGGTTTTGTCTTCCTCCTCACAAAGGTAGTATTCCCAAAAGCTGCCTTCCAATCCTCCCTCTATAGCAAGGCTCCATTGAAAAATAGCTCAGAGGAAAAATCTAAGCTTACGTGCTTTGGGCTGCCCTTGAGAGAATCACTTTTCCTCTTGACTATAGAGGAAATCCAAAGAAACTGCCCCTCAAGGCTAATATTAACCTCTGTGATCACACAAAGTTCCTTCTGCTGAGACAAAATGAAACAAACATTTGTAAATCAAATTTACATACAATGCAAATCCTGATATTTTAGTCAGAAACGTGTTGAATAGTGAAGGCTCAGGAGTACATCAGACACTAGTATTCCATGTTCTATACCCAACAAAACATGCTTATCCAAGACTCAAGGAACAACTGGAGGTTCTCCTACAAGCATTGCTGCCAGTTATCATGCCTTTCCCTTTCTTCATATTCTAAGCTTTTTATGGCCAAACTTAAATATGACAAGAAACTGACAATCTGCAGCACTGCAATAGAAGTGCCAACTCAACTTTGTATCTTCTAAAAATAAAAAATAAAAAGGGGGGAAGAGGGGAGGTAAATGCAAAAAAAAAGCAGCATCTGTCTGCATTCCTGCAAGTAAATCTCAATTCCTTCTCTGCACTCTCAAACCATCACACCAGGATCGAGGTTCTACAGGTTCAACAGGTTCCAGCAAGCAGTACCAGTAAACACATTTTCAAAAACAAAACTTAATTTCTGAAACTTATTTCTGCAGCAAGAGCTTGATCCTGCAGCAAGTTTTTCTGTCTTGTATCTCACAGACTCCTGCACATCCTCTAAGTGTGTAAGCACACCCAAAAACCAGACAAGGATTAGTACACCATTTACAGAAGGATGGGGCCTGGACATACATACCCAAGTCTATGGTGCATTGCAATATGTTTGACTGATGGCCATCTCTGTCTAACATCTCTGCAGATTTTCTTTATTTCCATCTCTGCCATTGATGTATATGCTTCATACTCTAAGTGAATCACTTTTTTCCCTTCAAAATTATTCCTTGTAGTACCTAAACACAAATAGTTATCAAACAAAAGCAACAATAAATACTGAGTAAAACTCAGGATTCTTCCGCTGTGGCCAAGGTCAGCACTGTGCAAACACAAATGCTTCCTCTAATCATGTCTGCATAGAGATTATTCAAACAATAGAAATCCTTAACAAAAAAGGATGAATTTAGTCTGCAGACTATACAAGTCTGCAGTCTGTAAAGCCCAAGGCTGGGACATATTTTGTGTTAACTATTTAAGTGTTCAGTATTTAGAAGCCCAATGGGACTTAGGTTTGAGCAAAAAAAGGTTTGAAGATCTGGACATTAAGCAACAGGATAGAGCTATCAGCCTTGACCTTCAACACTGGTAGAACAACACTTCACCTTCCATCAATCACAGAATCATAGAATCATGAAGGTTGGAAAAAACCTCCAAGATCAAGATAATCTGGTCCAACCATCCCCCTACCACAAATGTCACCCACTAAACCATGTCCCTAAGTGCCAGATCGAAGCTTTCCTTAACACCCCTAGGGACAGTGATTCCATCACCACCCTGGGCAGCAACCAACATCTGAGTTGCAGCAGCTCTCACACAGGTGAGGGCCTATGGTTTCCAGAGCCACAACTTCCCACTTCCCACCACAAATAAACTGTGTCTAAGGGGATAGCAGAATAACTCCCAAGCAGTCCTGCCCTCCAGCACTGCTGTTCTGTTCAGCCCTAGGAGACCCACACCAGCAGGAAAGCTTCTCACCACTGAGTCCCAGTGCAACTGTTCAAGAGTTGCCATGGTCTTGTTCTTAATAACTCAGAATGAGTTTTCTAAATGTCTTGGGTTCAGTCCAGGAATTTATTTATTTGAGAAGCCCAAGTCTGGTGTGTGGGACAATCTGGGCTCCATTTATTAGACTATTAACACACCAGAGATCCAGCTATTAAATATTAAACTCACCAATGAACAAAGACACTGCCCCACAGTTTGGTGAAATGACCAGCTCTGACACTTCATCTACAGACAGTTTTTCAGGCTTGAGCTTGATAAAATCTTTTGGCACATCTTCGCTTTCATCCATGGCTCACTAGAAGAGCTGAAACCAAATAGACTCTGATGTTGTTTTTGGCAATTGCCAACTGCCTTTTATCCAGTACTGATGCCCCAATTTATTCAGAAAACATGCACCATCTAGCTACTCACCCCAAGAGACCAGTCTCTATGCCAAATTCACTTCTCAGCAGACTTGTTGAGAAAATATCAAATGCAAACACCATGGAATGACCTCTTTCTAATGCATATAGGCTCCTTTCCTGTAGGAAAGTCTGGTTCTTTAGAATGAAACAAGAACTAGTTCAAGGCCTTGGCTTAACAGTACAGTCTACCAGCATGGACCACTGTGCTAGCAAATCTGTGGTAAGACTGTCAGCCCCTTCTCCCTGTCATATCCTGAAATCAAACAGTTTAAACCGGAGATTTTGATAAACACAGAGATTGTTGGATTCCAATCCAAAGTTTAATTTACTCTCCAGGACATTAATCAAGTGTTCATCCTATTGACCTGTTTCAGTGACACTGGTGCCACTTCTAGCTGCTCTGTGTAGAAACCAGTTATCAGTTTGTCTAAGAATAAGGAGATGAAGCAGGCTGAGCAGCAGCAATGGAACAAGCTGCAGTAAATACAGAGACTGGCACTTGAAAGCATGCAAAGAAATGAGATATTCTAAGGATACTCGATCCTTTGACAACCACAAAAAAGGTGTCTTTAATCAGCATTTTTTTATATCACCTTTACTGTTAAAAAGTGGTAGGACATCTTTCATTATTATCCCAAACAGACAAGCTGGGTACCTACTGACAGCCAGAAACAACTACTAAAGCGTAACAAGACCTAAAAAACAAAAGCAGAACAATGCCTGACCTCAGTGGCAATTTTCTTCCATTTACTGCATACATGTTAATTATTTATTTATGCAACACCTTATAGTTTCTGGTCAGCACAATGGTTTTCTCCAGCAGGAAATAGAAGTTACACTTTTTCCAAAGAATATCAGAGGCAGATGGGGAGAACTGCACATCACATCTCTGGACCTAAATAAATAATATACGAAGATTATATGGAGTCCTTGAGATATTCTAGCTCACGATGATCCTCCACAGGACATTCTCCTAAGTCAGAAGTGATACCTACCTAACAGAAATTGCATAAATTCAGCCTCCACTAATTGGTGGGATGATGGCAACCTCGTCTCCTGTCTGCAGGACCAGGAGCTGATCTCCAAGAAGCACGTACTCCTGCTGAACAGCAAAAATCACTTGATCCCGGATGGCAGCAAGCCTGAAGGGGAATGGCAGAACAAATAGCTTTTTAAATAGAGTCCTTGCATTTAACAGTAAGATTTCATTAAACAACAAATTGGTGCACAGTCTAGGGCAGCTGAAGTAAATACTGCTGAGACTTAAGCAACTCTGCTTCCAGTATACTTTTAAAAATACCATACATCATGAACACCCACCTCCTACTCTTGGATTTTTCTTGTTGCAGCTAGGAAGAAACTATTAAGTACCATTTTCAGAAGTCAGATATTGTGGTTTGTCATTAGCTTGTATAAACTACATCAAAATTGGCCACTTTAGAAGCTTCGAACAAATAAATAGGTAACTCAAATGCATACAAACTATCTGAACTACCTGATTTGGGATTAGAAGGTAACATTCCCTCAGTTCAGTCTGGCTGGACTGCACAGCAGAAAGAAGTGTTGAGAGATTCTGTTCTTGAAATTTCATGAAGCTTCAGTGATGAAAGTATTCCTCTTGTGTAACCTCACTGATTATAAGGCTTTTGGTCTTTTGCAGTTGCAGGCCTGAAATTTGCTATTGATAAGGGGGTGGCAACACTGCTAAGAGGGCAGACAGGGTGTGTTTTCTGGCATATCTTCTGGGGTTTTTTTGGCCTTCACATCTGTGAGATGTTGGTGTGAGAGTCCACAGCTCTGGATACCATGAGGCATGGACCTGCTTTCACAACCAAAAGCAATTACACAGTGAGTATGAGGACACCAGTACACCAGACAAGTATGCCAACATTTTACTTTAGCAGATGTACACATAATAACGGTATTGTTTGAGACTACAGAATCTGGCACAGACAGTAGAGAGCTGTACTGCCTAGAAACTAGTATGCAAGCCAAAAGGGTACATGTAAAAATCAACTTATTTCCTACCAACCAGATAGACAAAAGTGGGCAAGGCACTGGCTGCGCAAAACACAGTAGCAGTGACTCAGAAGACAGACTGAAGGGAAGAACTATACAAGGGTAAAACAAGTCACCAAAGAACTGAGTGCAACTACGGAACTGAAGTGCCCATTAAAAGGATGGTTTCTAATTAATGTCAGTTGCAAGTGAATTCATTGGGGAAAATGGGTAGAACAGAAGAGTACTGTCAAGTGTGCTCAAGCTGCAGTTTGAATATCCATTAGCAATGTGAATAGAAGTCTGTGGTCAGTGCCCTACAATTATGTTGAGCTTTTCCAGAAAAGCTAAGAACAGAAGCATTTTCCAAGAAGGCCGCTGTGAAGTAACTGCACATGCAAAATGTATGGCTCCAAGTCATCTTTCACAACAGGGTGAAGCTGACAAACTTTTGCAAACTGACCAAAGGTACTGCTGCTTCTGACACCAAGTAATAGACTACAAAGTAAAATATACCCATTCCTTACTGCCTCCTCCACCAAAATGCACTTGGTCACATTCTGTGTGACCCTGTTCTAAACTCTTGTTAGAGCTTCTACTCTGGAAACAGCTGCCATTGCTAAGACGTTTTTTTTGTTGTTGTTGTTTTTCATATCCTTTGAGATCTAATAAAGAAGCACTGTGCCTAAAGGAAGCACTGTGCCCAAAGCCTAAACTTTGGATCTTAAGTCCAAAGTTATGGAAATCCTACTGCATTCAACAGTAAATCCGTACCGTCTTAACCTCTGTTTTTTTTTTTTTTCTAAATGACATTGCACCTTTGTGCATCAGATGTAGTTCTGGCAGGACTGAGCTCATTCCCTCAGCCTTAACCTGAGATGGCAATTCTGCTGCCACTCCCAGGAAGTACAGGATCACACTCCCTGTGAAATACAAACAACAGCGCTTTTTCTTTTCCCAAAACAGAGGAGGCAAAAAGCATGAGAGAGACTGTATTTCTTCTGTAAGGGGTGAATGGCTGGATGCCTAAGCCTGGTCTTAAGTTCCCTTCTTCAGCTGCCTGCCAGAGAGTGCTGTAAACTCAGATTAACAGCTAGGAGTACAGTTAAAGATAAGTGATAAAAAACACTTGCTCGTTACCATAAACTTCTTATGTATTGCCCTGGCTGGGCTGGACCCCTTCCTGTGAGACTCGATTTTCTCCACAGACGCTACCAGAACCTAGGCATTCTGTCTTTATTCACAACAGTTACTTCACACTCGTTCAACTGGAGAACAGGACCGATGCCTAGCTTTTAGGTACATTTATCAGATCTAGCCTTTCTTAGTGTTTATGCAAAGCCATACTCTTTGTAACTCTCCAACTTAAAAGATACTCACTAGAGATTACAAGAAAAGTTCACTTCTGTTATGATACCAAAATACTGACACTTGTTATAGCTCAACCCTAAATGCTTAATTTTTTTCAAAAAACGAAACAAAAACGAACACCCCACAAACGCTACACGATGTGCACCTCAGCAGCGCCTTCCCCAAATACCTTGGATGAATCTTAACAATTTCTTCCCAGAGCTGCAGGGAGGTGATCCGCTGCGGCACGGAAACGCTCTCGGAGCGCAGCCCCGCCAGCTCAGCGCTCCTGGCAAAATACAGCACCGTGACCTGGGGGGAGGAACACCGGGGGTGGGGGGAAAGAAGTGTTTTTGTGACCGAGCGCGGCTCCCTTGCCTCCTGCAGCCGCCCGGCCCGTGGGAGCCCCGACCAGACGGGAGGCCGGGGCCCGCTCCCCAGAGCCGAGCCAGGGCCAGCAGCACTCACCTGACAGCGCATGGAGCCGCCGTGCCCGGCCGGCACAGCCTCGGCCTCACGCTGGCGCCTGCGCCCGGAAGAGAGGCGCCGGGCCCGGCCCGCCCCTTGTGACCTGCGCCTGGAGCGCGGCGGGGCCCAGCTGCGGGCTGCTAGGCCGGGCCGTGCTGGACAGGGCAGCACTGCTCCGGGGCCTTTACACGGTGATGAAACCTCCCGGGGAGACGGCCCCGAGGGGCTTCTGAGGGCGGTGGGGATGCGCGGGGCAAGAGGCCGAGGTGGCGGGTGTGTACCCCACGCACGGACCGTAGCTCTGGAGGCCTACTCCCAAAAGGCAGATTGGGGGCAGGTTCGGTCCCTGCAGTGCGTGGGGGTGTCCGCAAGTGTTGCAGGAGTCATGCATCTACTGCATGGCACGCATTGTATGTAAGCTGCATGTATGTGTCATAGGTACATGTAACATATGATAGCCAAAAATCTGTTAAAAAGTTGATAAAACCTCTCTTAAGAGTGCAGAGACTGCCTTGGCACAGCATCACCTACCTCCCTGTGGACAATAAAATAGAATCATTAAAGTTGGAAAGACCTCCAAGATCATCCGGTCCAACCATCCCCCTACCACCAAAGTCACCCACTAAACCCTGTCCCTAAGCACCACATCCAACCTTTCCTTAAACACCCCCAGGGATGGTGACTCCACCACCTCCCTGGGCAACCTGTTCCAATGCCTGAGGGCTCTTTCTGAGAAGAAATGTCTCCTAATTTCCAAACTAAACTTCCCCTGGCATAACTTGAGGCCATTCCCTCTAGTCCTATCACTACTTGGCTGCAAGAAGAGGCCAACCCCCAGCTCCCCACACCTTCCCTTCAGGTAGTTGTAGAGAGCAGTAAGGTCTCCCCTGAGCCTCCTCTTCTCCAGACTGAACAACCCCAGTTCCCTGTAGGCCTCCAATGATTGGTCATGTGGGAAGAGGGTAGGTGGAGGAATCCAAGCCGGTGGTGTGTGCAGTGAGGGGACGGAGTGACACTGCAGGGTGTGTGTGTGCCGGACGGGCCTTGGCAGTGGTTTGGCAAGCACAGTTGTACCTCCAGTCCTGGCCATCACCTGTGGCCAGGGTTATTTCTGTGCTGTTTACTGGGTAACACATAAAACATCACAGCAGTCAAATAGCAACTCCTCCCATCATGCCAAGTAGGGGGAAATCCTTAATTGTTAGCAGTGATGTTGATCTAGCAGTGTGCAAACAGGTGTTTGTAGTGGGGGTTGGTAGTAGTATCGTAGCTGGATGCAATGCTGGCAGAAAAATAAAATAAAAACTGCCCTCAAAATAAGAACTGCTACTCCATCATTTCAAAAAGTCACTGAGAATAGAAATAGACCTTTCCACATAAAATTCTTGCTTCTGAGGTACAATGATACAGAAAGTAGCAGTTTTCTACTGTGCAAAGTTAAAGTGATAAAGTTCTTACCCCACATCTCTCCCCTCTCTCCCCTCCCCCCCCCCAAAAAAGTGCAACAGAAATACAATTATTTTAATGGAGTTTACAGTTTGTACACCATGTCTTAATCCTCTGCTGTTATGAACAAATTAGTTATTTTTTAAACTCTGTTATTTTGTTTGTGAATGATTAACTACTGTTACAAGTTGAACTCTCCTCAAGATGGCATGTGTCAGGTGAATAAAATATTTGCTTTTTTTTTTTTTTTTTTTTTTTTTTTTTTTTTTTTTCGGTGGGCTTCGTAATTTTGGATCTATACATCTTAAATGAAATAGATCACTTTGACAAAGTGCATATGACCCAGCTACTAGCTGGAGAGTTGCTGGCACACTTTGACAAAGTGCATATGACCCAGCTACTAGCTGGAGAGTTGCTGGCACATTCTTCCAGTGCAAAAGATGTGCCACTGGTGTCATATCCCGAGAGTCAAGCAAGTGAGTAGCTGGGCTCAGTTGCAGCAAATTAGCCTCTCAGCTCACAAAACTGTAAGCTCTGAAAGATTTATCCCTAGATTTGGAGTTGGATTTAGAGTGAGGTCCACTACGGAATAAGGAGGGAGCAGTTACAGGCAGCAAGTTTCTGGATTTTCTTTATTTAAGCTCTAGCTAATGACTCACCTAAACCACTTTTTGTACATATTTGAAAGGATGGGTCAGTTTTCAGCCCTATGTTATGTAACTCAGTTTAAGACAGAATTTGGGCCAACACAGCACATGAATAGAGCAGGATATGTGACTCTTAGAATCTATTAACTATGTTCTAGAACCAATTAATGAGGCTAACAGTTCTTAAGAAAAAAAAAAAAAAAAAAAAAAAAAAAAAAAAAAAAAAACGAACAGAGATTAAGCTGAGGTATTATTAATACCCAACAAAAACTGTCCCTACATACCTGTTAATTGTGGAGATCTAATATTCCAAGAATATTAGACTCAGAAACAGTTTCTTGGTTTGCAAGAGTGAATTTTATTGAAATTGCTATTCTTTAGCTTGGCTTGTTTTGTGTTTTGTTTATGGTCAGTACAAGTATCTATGAGAAATGAAATGAAAAATATTTCCACTGGTCTGGAGGAGGCACATTAGCACTGTAGAGACTGGGATTTTAAAATAGTCTCTGTTTTAAACAGTTCTCTGTGATTCCTATAGACTATATCCACATGATTGTTCTCTTAACATCTTGCCTGTTTTGGATTCCTCTTTCAGGAACCATTTTCTTCTTGCAGGGTATGGTCTTGACTGTTGCTAACAAATGTGCATGCATCCTCCTATGTCCACGTGTACATTAGCATCTTAGATGATAATTCTTTTGGATGTCTTTAAGTTTAGAAAATGTTGCAAGGCCCTCCAAACCAGGCATTTCATATTCCATTTTCCAACCTTTCTTTATTTTAATAGTTTAATACTGAAAAATTGCAAATCTTCCTATACAGAATTCTGTTACACCACTGCAATAGAGAGTGGCTTAAGAGAAATTTCATTCTAATGCTACTAAGGAGAGGTAAATGTTGAGGAGCTACTATTCCTGTTAATTTGTTTCTTACCTGCCAGCAGCATACTTGGAACGTGAAGATCTAGCTTAACCATGCCCAGCACTAGAATTGCAATTAAGGCCCTGACTGAATTTTGCTATTGAATGGATAGAAACACAGCAGAGTTAATGAAACTTAAGTAGGTACAGCAGTCTGCTAGTCCTAAACTATTTTTGTAGTAACTTACTACAAGAATTGTTATAAAACATGACTGGATGCACTGGGAAAACCAAAGAGGAATGAACAGTTGATGTATTATTAATCTTATTAATTTATTTATTTTTTTAACTAATTATTTACTTAGTTTCACCGCAGAAATAAAAATGATACTTTAGGACTGCACAAGACTGTGATTGTCTAACCTCTACTAGACTTTCTGTTTCATTGTGTTTTCATTTTAGACCTTCTCGCAGGTCTATTTGTATAAATCATGAGTTGTTGTTCTGAAGTTCAGATTTATACTTTGGAGGTCTTGAGATAACTTCTCTTATTCCTATTTTGCAGTTGTGATGAATTTACCTCTACACCTGAGTGCTACACCTGAGTGGATTTGTGCAGAAATATAGATATTGATCCATGACACTGTATTTAGAAGAATGGATATGATAACTTTTCTTCATGCTTCTTGAATTAACCAGGGAAAATAAAAATTATCATGATCTGGAATAACCCTTCATTACCTCTTACACCCTCCATTTGTCTTGGGCCCCCAGCCAGATTTGAAGTCAGTTGATCATTAACCTCCTGCTACTGAGTTCATTTAAAACAAAACAAAGCTGTTTGGGATAACCTACTAGGATCCCAAAGAGGGGCACGTATAAGAGAGAGATCACCACGAATTCCAGTCATTCCGATGAATTTGGCCTCAAATATGTCAACACAGGTAATAATCTGGAAAACATTTCCTTCCTGCTTGGGGAGGAAAGGGAACTGTTCCTTGAGTTTCCATGGTGGAAGAATGGAGGGGAAAAAAGTGAAAATATGAATCTGTCTGTGGCACTATGACCTCTAAAATTCCTGTGTGTGAGGTATATGTGGCCATTTGACCAATGTCTTTAACATCCCCCTTGGCACTCTTTGACATTGTCTATTACAAAACAGATGGTGCAGTAGTTACTTTTTGAAGGGCTACAAGAGCATGACCACATCTGGAATTAATCTTTAGCTCCCTAAACCAATAGATCACCCAGTTTTAAGAGGGCCTTCCAATATAAATGCATTGCACAAGTACAGAGGAAGAATACACAGCTTTAAGGCAGAGTATAAGCAGTCTGGAACTATAATTCATAGGCACACAAGTATTTCTGCTCAACTGTTTCATTTACAGGCAAGTCTTTTCTACAAGTTTTTATTTATTTATTTATTTATTTAATTTTCATTGAGTAACAGCAGTAAGTGAATTATATAACTTCTTAAATGAGATTTTAAAAATCCATAAATTTTCAGGTTTTGTACAAAATATTTTCCTTTTCTGTTGATGGCTACAGTATTCCTAAAGAGATGAGCTTTTTCATCTTCATACTGTCCTTTGCCCCAAAGGATAGCTGAAGGTTGTATTAAACCAGCATGGTTTAATAATAAACATGGCATTATTTGAATAAAGCTAGCTATGGAGTTTTGGATGACCATTAAGCAGTATAACGTGCTATAAAGAATGATGGGAAATGGCACTAGGTTACTCAGTGATGATGCCAAGTTAAAAACTGTTTCCACAATCTTTGATGCCAAGGCAAAAGGACAAATTTTATCCCAAAGAACCTTGTATTTCAAATTGCCTGGCACTGAACTGCATCTACCTGGCTAATATTTGATCTGGAGGATTTAAATATTTTAAATATCAACCATGTTACCTGTCATTATGGAAAATAAATAAATAAATAATTTATAATGTCAAAAATGATTTGCTTACTGCAAAGGCCCCAAATTTTTGTAACAAAGCAGTGGTAAGAGCAAAAATTTCAGAATATTTTCAAATCTACAAATCATGCCTCTAATACTGTGTTTAAAAACAAAATATTTCTCTCATACCTAGTATTCACTTGGCTTATATGTTCTCCTGTGCTTCCTTTGTATAGCACTTTGCACAGAGAGATGTGGACACTCGCAGATTATTTGTCATGTTAGTTTATATTCCCAGAATAAATTGTTGTCCTTCCAGTTTTTTTTAATGCATAAGAATCTGAAATATTGCACAAGGTAAAAAATGTTACACAATGTGGAATTGCTGCAGGCAGTGGAATTCCATTGGAGTTGTTCTGATCCATTGGTGGCTGATGGAAATAAAGTCAACCTCTTTACCTACTGGAAACAAATGTTTTGAGGTTGATGCTTGTCACATCAAAATATAGTTTGCAGTTATCAGTTCTTTGTGATCATTGTAGCTACTTTGCTCTGCTTGAAAATTGTTTTTTATTGAACTTGTCCAGTATTTAACATCAGTGTCTTTACCTACCTCTAAAAGCACACACAGCATAGTCATGATAGGATAATCTGCAAATGCCAGTCTATCTTGGTTTAGACTCTGATTGTATCCCACGATCAATTCCTTCAATAACATTTAAAGTATTCCAGTTGTTTTGCCTTCAAGCTTTTATTTTTACTCTTACAAGGAGTAGATTTAGAATTTAGTAATATGCCTTAGTGGTGGACTTGGCAGTGCTAGCTTAAAGGTTGGACTATATGATCTTAGAGATCTTTTCAAACCTGAATGATTCTATAGCTGATGCTGTAGAGTGCTGGGTTCATGTCCTCATTAATTCAACACCTAAAGCTTAGTGTTTTTGTGTAATAGCATCAAAAGTGAAAAAGCTCTGTAAAGATGCAGAAGTTTTTCAGAGATTAATCCTACTGTAGGTGGTTTGACACAAGGGGTAGATCTGCCTTGACCCTAGCAGGTTGGCTGCAGCATGGAATGTTCCATGTTCCCATACTTACCTCTTTGCCATCTACATGGGAGGATTGCTGAAAGTCTGGAGATCTTTGTCATCATACAGCCAATATATAAACCTGAATCAATATTCTTATTGAAGTGTTGGATGTTTTTCACTTAACTGTTTTGCACATTTGAAGAAAACCTTGACTAGATCTTTACTGATCTCTGTTGAGGCTGAGCAAACTGGAATGATTTCCACCAGCCTATATGCACTATGCATATTCAATTCTTCTCTGTGCTGGATGACATCTGGAATGTTTTTTTTGTTGTTGGTTTTTTTTTGTTTTGTTTTGTTTTTTGTTTTTGTAAATAAGAAATGCATTTTTTTTCAGAAAATATTATATTCTGGTGAAAAATTTCCAAACCCCTAGAAAAATGTGTGACTAATTCTGAAAGCCAGTCACTTGATAACATTTACTTTTTAACATGAATCAATAGTTTATGAGGGAGAGAGAAAGGTTGTGGCTGTGTGGTTAAGAATGAGTTGAATTTTTTATTTCCAATTTAGATTAAGAGCCATGCTATATCCTGGCATCCAACTCAGAAATTTTGCTTACAACTACATAGGATTGCCCACACCTCAACCAAATAATAAAAGCCTATCTTAAAGATTTTCCAAATTCTGCATGCAAAAATTCTGCCCTAAAGATTGTACAAATTCTATGTGCAAAACCAAGATACTAAAGTTCCTATTGCTTTGTTTTGTCTTATATATAAAAGCACACACGTCCACTTGAGGGCACCAGCTGACATCTTATTCTCAGATCAATCTGTAATCTGGTTCTGAAACAAACATGTCAATCGTCACTCCATCTTTTTGCTTAACAGAGCTGGAGAAAAGATTGTAATCTTAAACATTATGGTTCCCAAAATTTGTTTTATTCTTTTTCAGTTCTTAAGGCAATTTTTTTTTTGGTTTTCCCCACATTCTACATTCAACAGAAATCTTAATTTTATTTTAATATTTTTTTTTAAAAAAAAAACACTTTTATTTACATAGAGATGGGGGATGTTAAGATCCTTAATGAAATAAAATTAAAATCCTTTTTTTAACCTGGCTGCATGATGACATGCTAGTGAACTTGTTAAAATTTATAACATTTATTATTTCTTAACCTTGAAAAGAGAAGAAAAATCCAAAGTTTTTAGCCACATTTTTATTAAATCCACAGAAATGTGCGGACAACACCCATTCCATTTGTAGAAATTATACAATCTTTTTTTTTTTTTTTTAAAAAAAAAAAAAAAAAAAAATTGGCAAAAAAAATGGCAAAGAGTAATTACTCTGGATTAGACTGAGGATTCAGGACCAAGACTGCCTACTTCCTTTCCCTGCTGAACTCCAAGAACATTCACCAACATAAACGCAGAATGTGAACCATCAGGTTTCCTCTCTGGCTCCCAAAGTGCCAGGCAATCAGAACTGTAAAGGCATGATACATTCTTCAGCAGGCCAGCAGACTGCACGCTTTGAGGAAGATGTAATGATGTATTCATTAAATAGGGAAGGTTACACCAAGCAGACTGCAGGGTTGTTTGATAGAGATGACTGCACACAATATGAGGTAATGCAGCGGATGTTTTTCTTTGAAATCAACTGCATAGCATTTTAAAGGACAGAAAAGCTTGACAGGAATTTCCAAAACGCTTTGGAAGGTATTCAGAAAAGCTGTCTTAACCTAGTAGGACTGATCTCTCTAGACTCTATGCAGTGAAAACCCATGCACTTTTCTAAACATTCGTTCAAAAGAGCTGAAGTAACTTCTCTCGCTTGATCCTGGCTACAGTCTGTTTCACTGACTCTTGGGGTGGTCTGGGGAAATTAGGCTCAATGGGCTAATCTTAGTCTTGTGAGTACTTTTCTGGTAACAGGGGAACAAAATGCTGTTATTTGAAGATCAGCAATATCATGGTATAGACCTCTGGAATGGGGAGAATATAGGAAAATACTTGCATCCTCAACAGGAAGTCGAAGAGTTGGAGAATTCAGAAAAGGTGTTGTGCTGAGTACTATCATAGAATCATAGAATCATAGAATATCCTGAGTTGGAAGGGACCCTTAAGGATCATCAAGTCCAACTCTTGACACCGCACAGGTCTACCCAGAAGTTCAGACCATGTGACTAAGTGCACAGTCCAATCGCTTCTTAAACTCAGTCAGGCTCGGTGCAGTGACCACTTCCCTGGGGAGTCTGTTCCAGTGTGCAACCACTCTCTCTGTGAAGAACCCCCTCCTGATGTCAAGCCTAAACTTCCCCTGCCTCAGCTTAACCCCGTTCCCGCGGGTCCTGTCGCTGGTGTTAATGGAGAAAAGGTCTCCTGCCTCTCGACACCCTCTTACGAGGAAGTTGTAGACTGCGATGAGGTCTCCCCTCAGCCTCCTCTTCTCCAGGCTGAACAGGCCCAGTGCCCTCAGCCGTTCCTCGTACGTCTTCCCCTCCAGGCCTTTCACCATCTTCGTAGCCCTCCTCTGGACACTCTCCAACAGTTTCACGTCCTTTTTATACTGTGGTGCCCAGAACTGCACACAGTACTCAAGGTGAGGTCGCACCAGCGCAGAGTAGAGCGGGACAATCACCTCCCTCGACCTACTAGCGATGCCGTGCTTGATGCACCCCAGGACACGGTTGGCCCTCCTGGCTGCCAGGGCACACTGCTGGCTCATATTCAACTTGCTGTCTACCAGGACCCCCAGATCCCTCTCTTCTAGGCTGCTCTCCAGCGTCTCATCGCCCAGTCTGTACGTCTGTACTATCCTCAGTCCTTGCCTCAAAGCAGATACTTAGACAGAAGCATGTTTCACAGCATGAGAAAAAACTTGCATGTTGGAGTGGAGATAAAACAGTTGCAAAAATGTTAATCTACTGGATATGCTGAAGTAGACCAGGCATCAATTTAGCTCAACACAGCTGATAATATAGGAGGAAAGAAACGTGTCATATCCTGAGAGAAGATGAGAAAGCTAATCATGCATAACAGGCAACCTAAGATTTCAGCATACACATTGAGACAACAGAAATAATGCAGGAAACATGGCTTTCTCACCCAGTAAAACCCTGAGACTGTTGGTGTCCTAAGCAATGCAGGAGTATTGACATCTGAGAGGAATTATGTTTGTGCATATGTGACTCATATGCACCAAACAGTGTGCCAGACACTGTTTGGTGCATATGAGTCACAAAGCTTCATGAGTCAAAGTGGCATTGACTTCTCAGAGGAGATTTTGTGGGCATTGCAGGAACTAGAAGAACTAAGATAAGGGTTAAAAAGGCTGAATGTTTCACAAAAAGCTGAAGTGGCAGCATGGAGTGTTGGCAAAACCTGCTATAGGACCTGCAATTTCTTTGACTAGCTTCTGAGTTAAGGTCTGTCACCAAAAAATGGGAGACCTTTTGCCTAAATTTACCAGTCCAAGTGTTATTTAGCTAGGCTAACTTGTGGCCTAGGCATCTTCCATAGCTAATGAAGATACAGAGGCAGTTCAGGTCTTTCCCACCAGTTAATTCTGATACCTACTAAGATACCTGCTGTCTAGAGACAGTTGTGGAGGAAGCTTCACTCTGTGACTAGATTAGATATCTAACTTTTTCTGTCTCGTTGCAGCTTGTTATGCTCTGGAGTGCATGGCCAACTGGAAATATGCTTACTCAACTTTCTGGGAGCTCCTGAACCTGGTCAGCACTTTATCAATAATATTTTAAGAAAAATAATGAGAAAACAATGAAGTAGATGAGTGATCCAGATGCTTTGTTATACATATGTGAATACATAATGCAGTCTTTGAACATACAACATGAGTTCTTATATGGAGAAATGATGACTCTTTAAAATGGTTACAACAATAACTAGAGAGGTCTTCTGTGGTGTTTCCCTCTGCAACACTCTCTTTCTTTAGATACACGGTAAGAACATGGATTTTTCTGCATCCCTGGAGTTTCTCTTCCTTTGCACTTTAAATCACAAATGGAATAAATTGTTTCAAATGTTTCACAAACTGAATCCAAATGTGTTAACACAAAATTTGTGTGATACAAGCCATAGAGTTTTCTGAAAGGTTTCTGGTGTATTTGGAATAATACTATTCAATAATTAAAATTATAAAAATAATAAAAGCAAAACAAAAACAGACATACACACAGAAACAAACAAACAACCCCCTGCATATTAAAAGAATAATCCTTCCATGGGCAGAAGCACTAAAATATTGTCATTGGATTAACACAGATGATTTAACAGATATCTCTACCATGGAGATAGTGATATATTTGGTAAAGACATTAGGATATACTGCAGTTATGGCAATTTTTTTTCCAGCTCTCATGTAAACCTTGTCAGTCTAAATTATACTTGAGCAGAATTATGGTGTGGGTTTTTTGTTTGTTTGGTTGGTTGTTTTGTTGTTGTTGTTTTAATCTGGGCAGATCTCCCAATTATTTTTCCCCTGGCACATTCCAGCCTCAGCATATTTCTGGTCTTCCCTTTCTTAATCTGGACTGCTACTGGACTCTTCAATTTTTATTTTTCAGCTTTCACTACATAGCCAAAACTAGGGAACTGTTACCTGCTTTCCTAGGCATTCGTGTTCCCAACTGTAGTTTGCTCAGAAGGTAAGACAGAAGTGACTCCTTCTTCACCAGACTTTCATTGAGTGGAGAGAACCATATGATTCTGTACTGTTGCACGGTACACTTTATAGGGATCTGGGAACCGCAAATCTTTTTTAGAGAGCAAATGTCCCTCCATTATATTATGTGGTACTGATACAAATGGAAAGTGCTCATGAAAGTGATTAAGTATTGAATAAAATACAGAAATGTATCTTTGCTTAAACATGACACTCAGCGTAATACCAGTACTGAAGTTCAGGTTTTCCTGACTGGTCAGAATTTATCGCTAATACAATGAGTAGTCATGTCCCTTCCTCTTAAGCCTATGTACCTAAACAGTGAGAAATAAAAATAGCTGGAAAGTTTGAAGCACACCATATCTGCTCAATACATGAAGTTTGGTATCTGTAGGCTTGAATTCCACACAGTTTTATGTGTTTTCTGTCGTAAGGACATTTACAGTCTTGTTGGAAGAATTTGTGCTTACAGATCTTGTCAAAACTCACCATGCTCTTGAAGTATTGCAGCTAGGTAGGTAATGATAAGCACTTTTTGATAATGGGGAGATACAGTCCAATTAACCTGATGCTAATAATTTCTAACCTTGTATTAAAAGGCAAATGAAAACATTTGCTACTGCAGTTTGTGCACGCATAGCATTTCTCATCCTGTAAGCACTTTCAGCTAGAGCTGCCAGTGTCACCATCAAATGCAGTAACTGCTGAAATCCCTCTAGCCCCAGCCAAGAAATACTTTGCAAAGAAAGCATATCTGTTCACCATGAAGCTGTGTGGACATTGATGCCAACTCAAGAGAGAAGGCATGGGTAGAAACAAGTAGTGGGAAGGTGGGATCATTTGTTTCAGCAGCAGTGTGGGGTTTATGCCAAAATAAACTGTTCGTGGGACTACTGACTAAAGGTTGCCAATATAACAATGATATGTAAGTAGAAGCTCACACTGATAAAGTATTTTGTTAGTCATTCATAAATTTAAGAACAGAAATGCGAACCTAGATTTCAGATTTTTTTTTTTCCAGTACCAGAATGAAATTGTTCTCTCAATGCTAAATCAAAAAAAAATAAAAATAAAAAAATAAAAGTTTGAAATTTGTGCATAAAGACCATGCTGATGTCAAACAAAGGTATGAGTTACTGAAATTGAGTGCATTTTATCTTCTGTTTATGCACATCATCAGCTGAGCTACACTGTTAGAGTCAGGCTACTGGTACCCTCAGACACAGGCTGTGATTGTGAACTCATCTAAGGGTGGTGCCTTTGAAGTAAAGTTGTCCTATATTTTGAGAATAAACAAGTGTAAATTCTTTTTTTTTTAATTATTATTTTTTAAAAATTAAAAACTCAAATGACTCAATTTTCCAATTAAAAATCAAGTGACTTGTGTAGCTAAAGAAATTATATTTGAAGTTATGAGGAGAAATCTCTAGAATATCAAGTAACCTCCTACCATTAACTGAAGGCCTATGGATTACTCAACTAATCTGGCATAAAGCTCCCACTGTAAAAGTAAACTCTCCAAAGTAGAAATTGATATGGAATTTCCTTTGGGCTCACAACTCAGATCTCTGACCTGGGAAATGAATGTGATCTGTAACAAATCTAATATGGGCTCAAAAGCTACATGGCCTCCTTCAGTGACCCCAAGGTAATCATTCTTTTCTTCTGTGCTTCTGTTGCTACTATTCCTTTGGTAAAAACATCTTGGGAAGTCTTTGCGGGACTGAGGGAAAATGCCTATTTTTCAGTCCTCTCATCCTGAACTCCTGTCTCAGTTACATTTAGCTCCAGCATCAGTCCAATTTAAAACTGGCTATGTCCAGTTTTATCCTCTTTAAAATCAAACAATGCACACATTCATCCACATGTAAATTATCATGGTTAGTGGCAGCCTGTAGTTGACAAGTCTATAGTAGATTTGAAATTTTGATTGGGCTTGGATTTCCCTTGGATTTGAACAGAGAGAGGATGAAGCTGTTTGTGATTTATTTTTTGGAAAATAGTACTACTACTACTACTAATAAATTGTTGCTTAATATCATGCTTTTTCTTTCCAGCAAGAATAGGACTTCACATATTCAAAAATCTTCAATGCAGCAACATTGTTAGTTTTACAATGCAGCTTATGTGGAAGAGGGGATAGAGTGCAAGTGAGGAATTGTGGTTTAGGATTCATTTCTACTGTCTTGTCCATTTTTGTCTCTCTGGATACATGGCAATCCTGGTGTTGTAAACTCCCTTGGGATCTCAGAGTCTGTGAAATCCCAGGTGACAGGGTCAGAATTAACTTCAAGTAATTGTTTAGATGTAAACAAAAAAAGAAGTTTAGATGTAGAGCTTAGCGATATGGTTTAGTGGGGACTGTTAGTATTAGGTTAGAGGTTGGACTCGATGATCTTGAGGTCTCTTCCAACCTAGAAATTCTGTGTGATTCTGTGTGAATTGCTGACCAGGCACAATATTGTATTTGCCTCCTCTGTACCTGTTTTAGCTTTTTACTTCTGTAGAATCCACTCTGTAGAATCATCTCTGTGATGCAGTGGAGACAGAGAAAATGTAAAGCTTAATTCAATTTGTATTTGATGAAAATTACAGCATCACTTCATCTATACAAGCAAACTATCAAGACTTTTCACCTTGACATTGTATGTTACTGAATAGAGGTCTTCCTTTATGCCTCTTCCAACTGTAGATCCTTCGTCTCTTTGGCCACTTCAGGAGGCTAGAGTAAATTAGGGCATAAGGCAACACTTAAATTAACATTCACAAATTCAAAGATCAACATTTGAAAAGAATGTATGCAGTTCAGCCACACAGTGCCAGCACATAAGTGAGATACATCAACACTTTCAAAAAGTATGACCTGGGATGGAAAAGCAAACCATGTTTCTCATAGACTACATTCACCCCAGTTTCTACATCTTGGAACTTCTTCAGTGCTATTTTGACCACTGTCAAAGATGTTTTATTGTTAAAATCAGACTACTGGGGCTTCAGAGCCATTGCTACAGTTTACTAAATGTGGAGAAAAAGGATCTCACCTTTAATTTACAGAATTTATGTAGAGGAAAAAAATAATGAAAATTGTCAAGAAGAGGTTTTACTTCATTCTGTAGGAAGCATATTCTGTTCAAATGTAGTACATTTGAAGTACATCAAAAAGAGAAACAATCTCATATTTCCAAGCATGTGAGACTTTTCATAATATTGCTGCCCTAAGAGGGTACTTCATATTTGCTACTTCAAATATGATAAAAATACATGAAATTATGCTCATAAGTATTCCATTCAAAAACAGTTTGGATTTTGTACATTGTACACTGTACAATGGCACTGTACATTGCCATGCAAACTAAACCACACTAGATCACCATATGTTTAAAGCATAAAAATATGTGTCAAGGTAGGAAGTGGGCATGGCCTTCTTTCAGGGGGTCACAAGCAACACAGGCTTCTGCTAGCATCCATAGAGGGTATAATAGGAAGATGTGTTGTAAGGGAAAACAAAAACAAAAACAAACAAACAAAAACAAACAGCAATCAGAGAGACACATTTGGCCACAGAATTAAATAAAATATATATATTTCTGCAGAGAAAACATAAGCATGACATCATTCTATTAATTTGGACAGAGAGTTGCAGAGATCTACCCATCACTGACATCTGCTGCAAAACTTTCCCAGTACTCGCACACGTCATCCATGGATACCCTTAGAAATTCACTTGCCTTCCCTGGAGGTGAGGATGACCATGGAACATTCCAGCATCATTTCACTGAGGAGTCCTGGGTGACCAGAATCCCTCTGATGGGACAGAGAAATTTGCTAAGCATATGACAGGAAAATACACAGATACACACAGAACTGTAGGGGTTGGAAGGGACCTCGAAAGATCATCGGGTCCAACCCCCCTGCAAAGCAGGATCCTCAGAGCAGGCTACCCAGGTAGACGTCCAGACAGACGTCCAGAGAAGGAGACTCCACAACTCTCTAACCAGCCTGTTCCCGTGCTCTGTCACCCTCACCGTGAAGTTCTTTCACGTGTCAGTGTGGAATTTCCCGTGTTCTTTCTTGCGGCCATTTCCCCTTGTCCTATCCCCCCAAGCCACTGAGAAGAGGTTAGCTATATCCTTCTGTCTACCACCCCTCAGATATTTATAGACATTAATAAGATCCCCTCTCAAAAATTTTGCTGGGCAAATTTTGCAGCTGAGTAATTCTCATACCACTTCACTTTAACTATTGGCACGTATTAACTGCATTGGCCATTCCGTCTCTATTACATTTAATCATGGGGAAAGAACAGAATAATTGCTGTAAACACTCTCAGGAAGCAGGGATCTATGGAAGAATTGATTTAAACTGACCCTGACAATGAAGTGATCTAATCACAAGTTGGAGGGGCAGATGCTAAGCTCTCCTCTCTGGGGACAGCGACAGGACCCGAGGGAACGGCATGGAGCTGGGACAGGGGAGGGTCAGGCTGGGGGTTAGGGAAAGGCTCTGTACCCAGAGTGTGGTCGGGCACTGGGCAGGCTCCCCAGGGTAGTAGTCACAGCACCGAGCTGCCAGAGCTCAAGAAGCATTTGGACAACACTCTCAGATACATGGTCTGATTTTTGGGTGGTCCCATGCAGAGCCAGGATTTGGACTCGAAGATCCTTGTGGGTGCCTTCCAACTCGAGATACTCTGTGATTCTGTGATTCTGAGTCTCTGCAGCCAGGACCTGTTAAAATAATCATTTATTTTCCTTGTTGTTTTTGAGACACGGAAATTTTTCAACCTTGAAACAGAATGAACTGCCAGCAGTGTAGTTGTTTTGAGTAAATATTCCCAGAATTTCAACACATCATGGATGGCAGTGACGTCTCTTTTAATGTTTGTTGTCCTAATTCCAATACACAACGTTGAGTGTAAAACACAAAACTGCAGGTTACTCTGCAACAGATTTTTGCAAATAAAAAAAAAATCTTAGCAGCTCTGTTATATTCCCCTTGTATTTTAATCTTGCTGTGGCATATCCAGAATTTCTAGCTCTACCAGTTTCTGTAGAGGCTACTTTTCCAGGAACAACTTTCTCAAGGGGTAAATTGGAGAAGAATAATTCCATTATATATTTTTTTTTTTTTAAGTTTCCATTAAAAATAGTTACTTAGTTAGATAGATAGATAGATAGATAGATAGATAGATAGATAGATAAGAAGTTCTTACTTTTCCATCTCTTCCGGGAAAGGCTTAGTTAGGCAAGACTTTTTTATTATTATTATTATTATTTATTTTTTATTTTTTTAGGGAGGGGAACAGGGAGAAGAGTGTGGAAGCACTCAACCTCCGCAGCAAAAAGTGCTGTCTTCTTCAAGTCATTTCAAGATAAGTGGACAGTTAGAGCCCTATTCATTACATTCCCCAATAAACACTCTGGGAATTACCCATTGAAAATAGTAAAGAAAGACTAATTTTCACAACAGCATTAGTCAAGCACTAGAACAGGTTGCCCAGAATGGAGATAGAGTCTACACACTAGGAGGGATTCAAAATTTGATTGAGCAAGACACTGAGCAGACTGACCTGACACTGAAGGTTGTTCTGGTCTAAACAGGTACTCAGACTGGATGATGAGATGTGATGTAATGACATTAAGCTGCTTCAGAAGGAATTAGATTGGGCATCAGGACAAATTTCTTTATGGAAAGACTGGTTATGCACTGGAACAGGCTGCCAAGGGAGGTGGTAAAGTCACCATCCTTGGAGGCATTCAAGAAATGTGGGTGTGGCACTTAGGTAGTTTTTAGCAGTGAATTTGGTGGTGTTAAGTTGTTGGCTGGACTTGATTATCTCAAAGGTCTCTTCCAACCTAAATGATTCTAAGGTGCTATGTCAGGAGTTGTTCTTCAATGTAGATTCTTATATTCATCTATCATTTTGAGGACTAACACTGAAAGTGCTCATTTCTTCAATTCATACACTTAAGTTCTTCACTCAGAGGGTGGTGAGGCACTGGCACAGGCTGCCCAGAGAAGCTGTGGATGCCCCATCCCTGGAGGTGCTCAAGGCCAGGCTCGATGGGGCTTTGGGCAACCTAGTCTGGTGAGAGGTGGCAGGGGGGATTGGAACTGGTTGATCTTCAAGGTCTCTTCCAATCCAGATCATTCTGTGATTCTGTGATTCAGTTATTCAGTGCTTGGGACCACATATTTATTATTTCCTCAGACTTGCAGCCCGTTGCTGGTCCCTTGTCAATCAGTAAAGTAATATAGCTGGCTGTAGAGAAGAAAAAGACAGAGGTAGAGAATTTTTACAAAATAAATGTGTATTTAAAAATTGGGACACCTTTCTTATGAAATAGGTAAGAAATGAATAATTTTGGTCACCAATAATAGAAGGTAGATTTCTTTTCACAAAAACTGCCTTTATAGCTGCCAAACATCATTGTCTATAAGGGGTTAATACTGATCTATGTATTCTTGAGATCAGAACCAGGTCATAGTTTCTTAATAGCCTGGATGCCAAAATACTTCTGTGTGCTGGCTGATTTTACTGCAGTTTCATGTGGTAATCAGTATTAAATATTTGCCATCAGCCCTGAGACAGGGAAAACAGCAAGTTCATGTTTTTCTTCTGCTGAGACACGGTCTAGATTTTTGCTTTTTGTCCAGGTATTGGGCTTGGACCACAAAATGCTGATCCACAGCTGGAACTATCCCAACATTCAGGGCTCTTCCTACACAGATTTTTTCTCAAGCCCATTAGATTGCAAACAGTTCAGAGGCAGAAAAAATGTCCTTATTTTTTATCTTCCTCAGAGAATAGAGTAGGAGACCTGGTTCCGCTATTTGACCCATTTTTGTGGGTTTCTCTCAGGCCTCTCAGGATTTATTTCTTGCTGGCTGAGTCTCTGGGGATGTAAGAAACAAAGACCAGCACGTTTTTTTGCCTGTAGCGCTGAGCAGCACTGTGGTGTCTCTGGTTACCATATGTCCCAACATGCAAAAGCATGGTGCCAGCTCATGCAACTACATGCACAATGCTACTGGCTGAACAAAAGTGTCACACAGGACTCAGCTACATCACTTTCTTGCCTGCAGGTCTCAACTTTTTCCTTTCATTCTTCCTCAGTTTCATGCATGTTGTGTTAAGGTTTGTGGGACATAAACTGAAGGCAAAGGCCTGATCCACATAGTTTAACTGAGGGACTTAACTGAGGAGCATATTTCCCCTAGGCTACCTTAATAGTCTGTTCAGAAAGAGAGACATTTTCAGCAGGGGATTTAGGGGTGAGCTGAATAACAGTCTGGAAAGATTTTCCCTTTTCTCTTTCAAGAGAATTCAACTAACAATGAATACTTTCCTAATTAAGGTACCTGGCCAGCTGCCTAGAGTTAGGTGAGATGAAACCTGCCAAAGCATAAAAGCTAAAAAGACCAACCCTAGTCACAAACTAGTCCATGCAACAACCTTATTTTCCTTGTTTGGATTTTCCCCACCACCTCCCAAGAGTGCAAGAGAAACTGGCTTGGAAGTACAGAAAAGGTGAAGCATGAAGAAGCTATAAAGAAGTGTTGTGGTTTAACCCGGCCGGCAGCCAAACACCACACAGCCGTTCGCTCACCCTCCCCCCTCCCTCTCTGGGATGGGGGAGAGAAACGGGAAAGTGAAGCTTGTGGGTTGAGATAAAGACAGTTTATTTAAGAGAGAAAATAATAATAATAACAATAATAATAATAATAACAACAACAATATGTACAAACAAGTGATGCACAATGCAACTGCTCACCACCCGCCGACCGATGCCCAGCCCAACCCCGAGCAGCCAGCCCCCCACCCTGGCTAGCCACCCCTATATATTGTTCAGCATGACGTCAGATGGTATGGAATACCCCTTTGGCCAGTTGGGGTCAGCTGTCCTGGGTCTGTCCCCTCCCAGCTCTTGCTGCCCCCCCAGCCTGCCCGCTGGCAGGACAGAGCGAGGAGCTGAACAGTCCTTGGCCTAGTGTAAGCACTGCTCTGCAGCAATTAAAACACCAGCATGTTATCAGCACTCTTCTCATCCCAATCCAAAACATAGTACCTCACCAGCCATTAGGAGGAAAAACAACTCTGTCCCAACTGACCAGGACATATATCCACCCCTTATTCCATACCATTTATGTCATGCTCAGGTTACACTCTTTCCAATACATTCTAGTTAATCACTATTTTCATCTATGGTAGTAATGACACACAGTATTATATAATAATTAACATAATACAACTCAACTCATGGGCTATTCTCACCCAGTATTAAATCCCCTTGAGGTACACACTGGACCTCCCCATTCTTTTGCATTACCCACCAAGTGCATCCAGGTCCTTGAGCAAAAACAATCCCACAAATGGGTTTGCCTTTTCCTGGGGCAGGAGTAGCCCAGACTGTTTTACCCAACATGTTTCTTACATGCACTACAGGGACTTTATCCCCTTCTACTGTGCGTAGCAGGTTTGATTGGGCTGGTCCAGCTCGGTTGGTAGATCCCCTAGTATAGACTAACCAGGTGGCCTTTGCCAAATGTGTATCCCAATTTCTGAATGTCCCAGCACGCATTGCTTTCAGTGTAGTCTTTAACAGTCCATTGTATCGCTCAACTTTACCGGAGGCTGGTGCATGATAGGGGATGTGATACACCCACTCAATACCATGTTCTTTGGCCCAAGTGTCTATAAGGTTGTTTCGGAAATGAGTCCCGTTGTCTGACTCAATTCTTTCTGGGGTGCCATGACGCCATAGAACTTGTTTTTCAAGGCCCAGGATAGTGTTTCGGGCGGTGGCATGGGGCACAGGATATGTTTCCAGCCATCCGGTCGTTGCTTCCACCATTGTAAGTACATGGCGCTTGCCGTTGCGGGTTTGAGGGAGTGTGATGTAATCAATCTGCCAGGCCTCTCCATATTTATATTTCAGCCATCGTCCTCCATACCAAAGAGGCTTTGACCGTTTGGCTTGCTTGATTGCAGCACATGTTTCACAATCATGAATAACCTGTGCTGTAGTGTCCATGGTCAGGTCCACCCCTCGATCACGAGCCCATCTGTATGTTGCATCTCTTCCTTGATGGCCTGAGGTGTCATGGGCCCATCGGGCTATGAATAATTCACCCTTATGTTGCCAGTCCAGGTCCACCTGAGCCACTTCAATCTTAGCAGCCTGATCCACCTGCTGGTTGTTTTGATGTTCTTCAGTAGCCCGATTCTTGGGCACATGAGCATCTACGTGGCGTACCTTTACGACCAGGTTCTCTACCCGGGCAGCAATATCTTGCCACAATGCAGCAGCCCAGATGGGTTTGCCCCTGCGCTGCCAGTTGTTCTGTTTCCATTGCTGTAACCACCCCCACAGGGCATTTGCTACCATCCACGAATCAGTGTACAGGTAGAGAACTGGCCACTTTTCTCGTTCAGCAATATCTAAAGCCAGCTGGATGGCTTTCACTTCTGCAAATTGACTCGATTCACCTTCTCCCTCAGCAGCTTCTGCAACTTGTCTTGTAGGACTCCATACAGCAGCTTTCCATCTCCGATGCTTTCCCACAATGCGACAGGACCCATCGGTGAACAGGGCGTATCTCCTCTCATTTTCTGGTAGCTCGTTGTACAGTGGGGCTTCTTCAGCACGGATCACCTCCTCCTCTGATGACATCCCAAAGTATTTGCCTTCTGGCCAGTCCATAATCACTTCCAAGATTCCTGGACGACTGGGGTTTCCTATTCGAGCCCGCTGGGTAATCAGTGCAACCCACTTGCTCCATGTAGCATCAGTTGCATGATGTGTAGAGGGGACCCTTCCTTTGAACATCCAGCCCAATACTGGCAGTCGGGGTGCCGGGAGGAGCTGTGCTTCAGTACCAACCACTTCTGAAGCAGATCGAACTCCTTCATATGCTGCCAATATCTCCTTTTCGGTTGGAGTGTAGCGGGCCTCAGATCCTCTGTATCCCCGACTCCAAAACCCTAGGGGTCGACCTCGAGTTTCCCCAGGTTCTTTCTGCCAGAGGCTCCAGGTGGGACCATTCTCGCCGGCTGAGGTGTAGAGCACATTCTTTACATCTGGTCCTGTTCGGACTGGCCCCAGGGCTACTGCATGAACTATTTCCTGCTTAATTTGTTCAAAGGCTTGTCGTTGCTCAGGACCCCATTCAAAATCGTTCTTCTTACGGGTTACTTGGTAGAGTGGGTTTACAATCACACTGTAATTTGGAATGTGCATTCTCCAAAACCCCACGACACCTAAGAAAGTTTGTGTTTCCTTTTTACTAGTTGGTGGAGACATAGCTGTTATTTTGTTGATCACATCCATTGGGATTTGACGATGTCCATCTTGCCATTTTATTCCTAAAAACTGGATCTCTCGTGCAGGTCCTTTAACTTTATTTTGTTTTATGGCAAAACCAGCCTTCAGAAGGATTTGGATTATTTTCTTCCCTTTCTCAAAAACTTCCTCTGCTGTGCCACCCCACACAATGATGTCATCAATGTACTGAAGGTGTTCAGGAGCTTCCCCCTGCTCCAGCGCAGACTGGATCAATCCATGGCAAATGGTAGGGCTATGTTTCCACCCCTGGGGCAGCCGATTCCACGTATATTGGACTCCCCTCCAAGTAAAGGCAAACTGTGGTCTGCACTCTGCTGCTAGAGGGATGGAGAAAAATGCATTAGCGATATCAATTGTGGCATACCACTTGGCTGCCTTTGATTCCAGTTCGTACTGGAGTTCTAGCATGTCCGGCACCGCAGCGCTCAGTGGTGGTGTGACTTCATTCAGGCCACGATAGTCCACCGTTAGTCTCCACTCACCATTAGATTTTCGCACTGGCCATATGGGACTATTAAAAGGTGAATGAGTCTTCCTGATCACTCCTTGGCTCTCCAGTTGACGAATTAGCTCATGGATGGGAATCAGGGAGTCTCGGTTGGTGCGATATTGCCGCCGGTGCACAGTTGTAGTAGCGATTGGCACTTGTTGTTCTTCGACCCTCAGCAACCCCACAACAAAAGGGTCCTCCGAGAGACCAGGCAAGGTAGACAACTGTTTAATGCCCTCTGTCTCTAAGGCAGCTATGCCAAAAGCCCAGCGGAACCCTTTGGGGTCCTTAAAATATCCTCTTCTAAGATAGTCTATGCCAAGGATGCACGGAGCATCCGGGCCAGTCACAATAGGGTGTTTTTGCCACTCATTCCCAGTTAGACTCACTTCGGCCTCCAATACAGTCAACTGCTGGGATCCCCCCGTCACTCCATGAATACTGATGGGCTCTGGCCCTTCATAGTTTGATGGCATTAGAGTACATTGTGCACCTGTATCTACTAAAGCTCTATACTTCTGTGCATCTGACGTGCCAGGCCATCGAATCCACACAGTCCAATAAACTCGATTGTCCCTTTCCTCCCCCTGGCTGGAGGCAGGGCCCCTCTAATCTTGGTCAGAATCTTCATTCCTGTGTTTAAGGGACTGCCTGTTGGAAGTTGGAGCAGCAAATTTTTCAGAGAACCCCTTTTTCCTGCTTGTTTTCTTTTGCAACTCACGTACCCGTGCCTCTAGGGTCGTGGTGGATTTTCCATCCCATTTTCTCATGTCCTCTCCATGGTCACGTAGGTAAAACCACAGGATAGCACGAGGTGTGTATCCACCAGATCGTCTTCCTTGCATGGATGAGCGCTTACCCCTAATAGCAGAGACATTGGTTTGTACAGGGGGGGAGGAAAATAATCTCTCTTCAAGTTGGTGGACCTTTTCAGAAAGTTTCTCCAAAGTATTCTCTTTTAGTTGCTGGAAGTTTTCAGAAAGTTTATCCACAGCCGAGACGCAGGCCTGTAGGGAAGAGGACAGACTTTCTTCGTACTGCCGGAGTTGTTTAACCACATCACCCACTGAAGGTTCATCATCCTCTTTCCAGGCCATTATTGCCAATGAGCTGGCATATGATGATGGTGCACTCCGTACAAACTTCCGCCACATGGGTCGTGTACACTTGACTTCATCTGGATCTACGGGTATTTGTCCATTATCTGGGTCGGCATAAATCACCTCCCGTACGGCTAATTCCCTCAGGTACTGGATTCCCTTCTCCATAGCGGTCCACTTGCCTGGCAGACATACGAGTTCTTCCTTGTAGGGATACCTTTCCCTTACACCGTACAGGATACGCCTCCAGAGGCTGTAGGATCGTACTCCTTCTCCAATTGCTTTGTCAATGCCTGCGTCTCTAGCAAGGGATCCCAGCCGACTGGCTTCCCTGCCGTCTATATCCATATAATTGGCTCCGGTATCCCAGCACCGGAGCAGCCAGGTGACAAGGTGCTCACCTATGCAGCGACCAAAATCTTTTCGCATATCTCGTAGCTCACGCTGGTATAGGCTTCGGGAAACTAGTGTTGTTTTTTCAACATCCCCATCTTCATCGTCCTGCACCCCTGATGGCACAGCCTCGTCTTCTCTGCGTTCTAAACGACCTGAGTCTCTATAACATTTTTTCACCTTGTCTACAGGGGCAGCTTGTACTGCTACAGGTCGTTTCTCTGACTCAGTCACAGAGTCTGCCACAGAGGTTGGAATACACTCTGCAGGGCCCACTTGCACTGCGACAGATCGTTTCTTTGGCCCAGTCGCAGGGTCTGCCACAGGGGTTGGAATACAGTCTGCAGGGCCAACTTGCACTGCTACAGATCGTTTCTCTGGCCCAGCCACAGGAGCTGGAGCAGCTGCAGGAGCTGGGGCTGGAGCGGCTGCAGGGGCTGGAGCAACTGCAGGAGCAGGGCTGGAGCGGCTGCAGGAGCAGGATGCTGGAGGAGCTGCAGGAGCAGGGACTGGAGTGGCTGCAGGGGCTGGAGCGGCTGCAGGAGCATGGGCTGGAGCGGCTGCAGGAGCAGGGGCTGGAGCGGCTGCAGGAGCAGGGGCTGGAGCGGCTGCAGGAGCAGGGGCTGGAGTGGCTGCAGGAGCAGGGGCTGGAGCGGCTGCAGGAGCAGGGGCTGGAGCGACTACAGGAGGAGAAGCTGGAGTGGCTGCAGGAGCAGGAGCTGGAGTGGCTGCAGGAGCAGGAGCGACTACAGGAGGAGAAGCTGGAGTGGCTGCAGGAGCTGGAGCGGCTGCAGGAGCTGGGGCTGGAGTGGCTGCAGGAGCTGGAGCAACTGCAGGAGCAGGGCTGCAGTGGCTGCAGGAACAGGATGCTGGAGGAGCTGCAGGAGCAGGGGCTGGAGCGGCTGCAGGAGCAGGAGCTGGAGTGGCTGCAGGGGCTGGAGCTGCTACAGGGGCTCTAGCGGAGTTCCGCCTCAGGGCAGACCTCCGGATGAGATGCCTAAGTAGTTGTTTAACTTTAAGCAAAATCTGAATCACATTCAAGAGACATAACAACAACACCATGCTGGTCTGCGTATCCCAAGGATATTCAACATCTTGGAGAGTTATCGTAACTAGCTCAGGGGATAAGAGGGTGCTAAAAGAGTGAGGGAGAGTGAACAAGTAAGGAAAAATATATTCCCCTGTCCCCTCCACAGACTGGCTCCCTGATGAAAAAAAGGCAGCAAGTGTAATTGCTAATGGTTTCCGAGATATAGTTTCCAAAGTACAGAGTCGACGACAGTGTTGAGTACAAATACCAAGTTAAAGTCGTGGCCAGATATTTCATCGTCTCGTAAGCTATTATTACACCGCACAGTACCATAATGATCTTAAACCAGGGCCCAGAAAAGTAAAACAGCACAATAGGGATCACATACAGAAAGTAACGTGCTATAAAATTCAGTGTGGAATACAGCCACAGCAGACCCGAGATTAAAGCAATCAACATTCTGATTAGCAACGATTAAGCAGCTCTAATACTTATACCAATTTTAGTTTAACATACTCTGGTCAGATCTGTCATTATCTCAACCCTTCGAGCCCCATGTTGGGCGCCAAAAAGGACTGTTGTGGTTTAACCCGGCCGGCAGCCAAACACCACACAGCCGTTCGCTTACCCTCCCCCC
>CM021763.1:18374027-18393680 GCA_011075105.1 Heteronetta atricapilla
TTCCCTTCCCTTCCCTTCCCTTCCCTTCCCTTCCTTTCATCAGGAAACGACTCGAGTCTCGTTCATGTTCATGATCACTTTCTTAACAAAACTGCTATTTGACCTTACCAACACATTAATTGTCATTAACCTATTAATTCATACATCAAGCTTCAAGATCATTATCTTCTTACTGAGCAGCTAAGATGTGGATGCAAAGACAGACAGAATATGTGACGCTCCTCCAGGGCACAAAGAAATCATCATCTGAAGACAAATTAACATACTGTTTCCTTGTCTGGTATTTAGATACTTTTCCTCTGATAACTTATTGTCCCATTGCTCATTGTGCTAATAAAAGACAACACGTCTTACAGCACTTGAGTTTTGAACCACTGTTTTTAGAGGGACTTAACAACAACAGCAACAGTGCCCAAACCCTTCTGGGTTTTGTGAAGAGCTGAAAGAGAGATAAAACACATGCAAGAGAAAGGGGACATGGTTTTGATCCTCTGTAAGGTGATGTTGCCCAAACAGATCACTAGTAGGTAGCTAACAAAGCTTTTCCAGCTAACTGGAAAAAGAATAGCATAGAACAGTTCAGTTGGAAGGGACCTACAAAGATCCCACAAAGGATTCCACCTGTCTGACTTCTTCAGGGATAACCAAAACGTAAAGCATGTTGGTGAGGGCATTGTACAAATGCCTCCTGAACACAGATAGTCATGGGACATCAACCACCTCTCTAGGAAGCCCAGTGGTTGACCACCCTTATGGAAACTGTCACTGCTACTTCAAAACACTGTAAGTTTGCCTTGTTTTACAGAAATAATCCCGACCTACATCTAATCTAATCTGAATGCTGTTGTTTTCTAGGAGAGATGGAGACATCATCTGCAGTTATCTACAAAATTCTACAATGTCTTAACATTGGCTTTTCAGGTTTAACAACTAACAAACAAAAACCAAACACCACCACCACCACCAACAACAACAACAACAAAACAGATCTTGCACATTAGCAAAATTTTTAGGTCTTGGCTACTTTTTCCTGTTAAATATGTCTTGGCACTTGCCTAGATTATGGAGTAATCGCTTGCACAACATCATTCTTTAAATAGGTCAGCCAAAACTCTATATCCAAATAGACTCTAAGCTTTGCTCAGATCTCACTTAGAATTTTACAGTTGGGTTCTGTCTCTCTAATGGTCTGAATCAAAACTGTGGTTACATCCAAATACCCTGAAGCAAGGGTATTGCAAATGCAGATCCAGTCTGGCACAAGTCTTTCATTTTCAACTGAGGCTTCTTCTTTTTTCTTTTTCTTTTCCTTTTCCTTTTTTTCTTCTTTTCCTTTTTTTTTTCTCCTTCAATTAAAGCAAAATCACTTTGTGATTCCACAAAACCTAGAAGTGATTATTTTCCAGGAGGTGTGATATCCATATGTGAAAAAATGAGAAAGTATTAACTTGTAATGCATCTCGAGTGAAACTGATGGAGAAGAGTAAAAACATGGAAATTCAGCACATATGTTTTGTAAAGAAAACCTATTGTCCTCTCTGGGAGGCTTTATTTCCTCAGCTTTTTAGGCAATGCTTCTTTGGCCCATAAATCAATATGGAGGAGGTCCTGGTGCTCAAGCCTATGTTATTAGATACAGTTGCAGAAGCGCTATGTGCATAACAGGATGGGCACCAAAGGTCTATAGCAGACCTCTCATGAGATAACAGTAGTTATGACTACTTGAGGTAATGACATTATATACAATGCTTATTGTTTTATTTTGACTGATATTTGGCTTTGTACCTTAAGAGCAGAGTCAGAACTGTAATTAATCCTAAAAATCACAGTGATAAATTTTCCAGAGGATACGTGAACTGAGACTAGTTTTTCCATGGTTTCATAAAGTCTCACATTTACTTGATTTTTTTAAAAAAAACTTCTGTATTGTTGCCATAGACGAGTATAGGATAAGATCTCAGCATTAGTTATGTCTTGTCCTCCAGGATATAATTTTTCTTAACTGTCTTTGACTGAAAGGAATTGGCTTTCCTTTGTCAGTCTTGTGAGGTGTGCTCAGATGCCTAAGTGCATGCATTAACATTTATGTTAACCAAGGTCTAGTTTTGTGACTGAACTGTCTAGAACAGCATACCAGAGCTTGGTTTTGGCATACTGAACCCTGTCTTCTGGCCACAGGTATTTATATTCCAGCATTTCCTATCATTAAGAAAAAAAAAAAAAAAAAAAAAAAAAAAAAAGTTCATATTTACAAATTATTCTGTGCATAATAAGGACAAAAGGAATTTGTAGATACTTTCTTCTTCTGTTGTTGTTGTCTATTCATGTTCTGAGCAGCTAGATATGTTATGACTGCATTGATACCTCACTCCGTACTTTATAGTGATACAGTTTTGGTGCCCCATTCATCTCACAAGTACAGCTCTTCACATTGCCTCACCCACACATTTTTCCCTACTGTGCTTCAACCCTTCCTTACCATTGTCACCTGCAGGCTGGAATACATATATGAACTATTATGGCTGCTTTATTCTGTGAAGAGTAGTGCCAGGAAATAGAGAAAACCTTATACAAAGTAGTTCTTACATCTCTGCATAACTCTCAGCAATCTTCAGTGCTTTATCTTGCCCTTCGTCATCTCTCCCTTTACCACTTGTGTGTCCACAAGAAGAAGAGTGTCTTGTACTAGGCTTGACCTCATTGCATGGGTGTCAGAGCCAGTGGTAGCATATCTGTGCTGGGGCAATACCTGAAAGTCCCTTAGAGTTCCTGTGTACTAAGTACTGTACACAAATACTGCACAAGAGATGCCCTTGCCCCAAGTTAGTTAGTCTTTGTTAGCATGTGTTTTTTCATTTTGCCCAAGTACCAGAATTAGGACAGTCTGTACAAGAGACCATGAGAAAGGAGATGGACTTCCTAAATTCCCATGCTGCAAACGCCAAAATCTGTCCATAAGTTTTGCTTTTGCCTTTTTTTTTTTTTTTTAGTCCTACTTATTGTTGGCATGTTTCATTATTTGTTTTATAATAGTACCCAGATGTCCAAATCAGTGTCCTGCTGTGCTTAGCACCACAGATACATATAAGATGATAGTGGCTTTTCTCTGAAGAACTTAAAATATAGTTTAGAAGACAGCATAACAAGGAAACATAGCAAGCAAACATAGGGACATAAACAAGGTGACATGGGTTGCTGTAGGTTGGCACTACTCACCCACAAACAGTGCTAAATAATACACAGGGACTTTTGATATAGGGAAGCCTCAATCAGTGGCCCACTGTGGTCCTGTCATCAACCAGTGCCTATCTCTTGCTGGTTTTGAGTGTAAAGTGAGGCCTGAAGCAGTACTTGGAGTTGCTAAGACAAATTTAGTAAGCAAAGCCTTGCAGAGTGAAGGGGAGACATGTAGATTGGATAGTTTTGGGTTTGGTTTGGTTTTGTTTTACTTTTTTGCCCTGATGAAGGGACTGGAAAACCCTGGCAAGCTAATGTTGGTAGGCTTGGGGAACAGAAGCTGTGGAAAGTATTGGAAGGGAAAGGAAGGCTCCTTGGTGCAGCAATGAAGGGGGAAGTCCCAGTTCAGACAGAAGATGTTCAGCTGTCAATGAGGGCACAGTGCAGAGAACATTGGAACTGAAAGAATGAAGGTGAGGAAAGGGGATTCAAAGGGTTAGATTTTTTAATGTAATCCAAAAGATTAGATACTTCTATGTTATCCAGTAATAATTCCCTTTTGGATCTGAAACACCTAATATCCTATTTTCTACTCATGAAATACTAAATAAAATGCCAAAATCATTATTTTATGAACAAAAACATGTTTGTCAAACAGGCCACGTAAGTAATTTCTGGGAATACTAGTAATATTGTCTAGTCTATAGGGGAAGATGGTGCTTTTCATTTAATTTACCATGTGGTGGCAGTACATGTTAGCAGCAATGCCTTAGTTTTGTAATAATATACTGTTATTTGCAATGATATAATGTAATATTTATATCTCAATTTTGTTCCTCTCAAGTGTATCAAATGCAGGACCCAAATCTTGGTACAGCCTTCACTGCTAAAGGATGAACGCATACTCTTAAAGCACAGTATAATACAAACAAGTAAGTGGGACCTTCATATGACAGAAACAATTGGGATATGTTTGCTTACATTTCATAGAACCTTACCTAATATTTTCATAGTACTATAAAGAAAACAGTTCACATTTTCTTCCAACTATTGTTTCTTCTAACGGGCTGTGACATTTTCATAGGAATTCTGCACATCATGAAGTATCATCAACATCCTTGTAGTCCTTTGTTTACATGAAAAAATAAACTGAAGGCAAATTAAACAAAGTTAAATTTAATGGAGTACATACAAGGAAGGGATCCCACCTATATGGAAAAATCATAGAGAGGATTTCTCAAGGGATGCTCAGCTATCTGTGGTGACAGGCATGTGTTACCACCCTCCTGCAAAACAAAGTACACTGGACTCAAAGGGAATAGTTTTATCTGGTACAGTTTAGAAAGACGCACAATATCCTGTTTTTAATGCAGCACAGGTGTTGGCAGATCGAGTTACCAAGTCTCACTAAATCATATATATATATAGTCATGAAATCAATTTTCTATTTCTTACATTTGTGTACTAGATTAAATTGTTAAAACTAAGCCATGGAAATGAAGAGGGGCCAGTTATGGTACTCATACGGGTTGATAGTTGCTAATCTCTGTTTCAATCCAAGCAATATTTC
This sequence comes from Heteronetta atricapilla, assembly GCA_011075105.1. NCBI lineage: Eukaryota > Metazoa > Chordata > Aves > Anseriformes > Anatidae > Heteronetta > Heteronetta atricapilla. Next base: position 18,378,775 of record CM021763.1, read on the forward strand.
ATCTTACTGTTTATTTTCATTAAGATTCTTTTTGAACTTATTTATTGAGCTATGGTACTTCTTGGGTAGTGTTTCTGGCTGTGGACAAATACCATCTGCACTAAAGTAAACTTGTGTATAAAAAAGCTCATTAGTACAAACTAAAACCAGAAAAGGATCCTAGAAAGGGCCCAGGAAGGGAACCTACAACAGTAATGGCAGGATGGAAGGGCAGAAGGACATGGAGCTTCAGGACTTATAGTATGGCTTCCAGTTAAGCAATATGTACTCAGCTTGTATTAATGTTACCGTATGCTCTGAAGCATGCTTCAGCCACCCACAAATCATTTCTGGAAGCAAGATACTGCCTATCATGCAGATATGGGGGAACAGAACCATGTATCACATATATATACTACTTGTATATACACAGAAATTGTCATATTTATCACACACATATATATGAATATGTTTGAACAGAAATATATATTTATATATATATATAAATAAATTTTAAAAATGAAGTAGAAGCTCTGCATTTTCAAGTCACTTTGTCTGAATTTTTAAAAATGTAATCAGATATAGGAGCACCTGAGTTAACAGCCTCAACCTCATAGGTCCCTCTGTTTTCACCATGCACTACAGGTGTGTGCTTGTTTCCAGTAGCAGCTGGTGTAGCTAAATGCTTGAATGGAGAACAAGCTGTTTAGCTTGATCTTCCCTGGTTTGACAGTATGGCTTCCTATATTTTATAGTGTTTGCATTTCCTCAGTGCAGAACATCCAATAAAAGCTAAGAACCCCTCTCAGCAGTAGACAAGAATTGCTACTCCTCAATTTTGACTTCTAGAAGTGAAACAACAAAGCCATTAAAAATATTGCAATGCCATGCAATGGCCAGAAATACAGAAATAGATGTGCTCTTGAGGTGGAAGTCTACAGTCTCTGAGTTATGTCATGAATACCCTTCTTGCTTTTGCAGCCTGTTCAAGTACTATACTGGGAACACCACTGATACAGTTCAGATTTCAGAAATCCATTTAATGCATACCTTTTGCAGTAACAACATGGTTCTAAATAAAAGGTACTGTGTGTTCTTGAAAGTTGGTCAGTGTTTTCTTAGAGACTTGGACATAGTTACCTTTATTAGCAGTACTTGCAGAGATTCAGTCCTACCTGCAAATGCTTATTTCTATCATTGGGAATACCCAAGACACTGTAATGAAGAGAAGGCTGGAAATTTTCAGTGAAAATCTCAACAGCAGAAGAGGAGGAGTTGCCACCCTCTTCTCAGCCTCCAGCTGTTGCATTATCTCCTGAAATGAGAGGATTTCACTAGCTAAGGAAAGTTTCTTAAAGATTACATTTTTGAAAGTTAAAAGGAAGATAAAAAAAAAAATGTAGCAGGCACTGATTTAATGAGCTATTGTTTGTAATAGATAGTGTCTGATTTCTTAATGAGTGGGTAGTTCAGACAAAACAGTGATTTGTGGTGTATACAGGGAGATCACCTTGGAAGATGAAAAGTTATTAAACATTGACTTTATTGTTTCATCCTCATTAGGAAAGAGGTGAGTTCCCTAAGTTCCCCTATGCCAAGACTTTGTCACATGAACTTGGTGACATAAAGTCATGTGTCACTTTGACCACTCCATGGAGTTGTTCCTCGACCACCACACTCTCTAGTAAGTACAAACTAGCTTACTCTTAATGCCATTTAGGAGTGAATTTCCTGAAGAGCAGACACAAGGACAGTTATCACAAGTAGCTAACCCATGTGGTAACCACAGCATGTTTGCAGTAAAAAAAATCATATTCCAAGAACCAGAGACTGAAGAACAAATACAAGGTAAAAACTACCTGAAAACAACCCAGCTTCAGATAAGCCACCTCATGTTAGAAACAAGAAGATATATTTTCCTGCTCTCTATACAACCTACCAAAATTTGTGAAAATTCTGTGCTCAAGTACTGTGAAAATTATATATAAAAAAATAACAACAACAACAACAACAACAAATAGAGCATCCAAAGGAGGGCTACAAATCTGGTGAAAGGTCTGGAGGGCAAGATGTCTGAGGAGCAGCTGAGGTCCCTTGTTTTGCTCAACCCAGAGCAGAGCAGGCTGAGGGGAGGCCTCATGGTGGCCTGCAGCTCCCTCACGAGGGGAGCAGAGGGGCAGATGCTGGAACCGAGGGAACAGCATGGAGCTGGGACAGGGAAGGGTCCGACTGGTTGTTAGGGAAAGCTTCTGTACCCAGAGGGTGGTTGGGCATTGGGACTGGCTCGCCAGGGATGTGGTCACAGCACCAAGCCTGACAGAGTTCAAGAAGAATTTGGACAATGCTCTCAGACAGAAGATCTGATTTTTGGGTGGTCCTGTGCAGAGCCAGGATTTGGACTCAATGATCCTTGTGGGTCCCTTTGAGCTCAGAACATTCAGTTGATTCCATGAAAACTATAAGCTGCCTTGTCTTTGCTAAGATTTTGTACCGTGGTAGTCATAATGTTTGACAAATCGATTTTCCTAATCAAGAAGCACCCTATATCTGTTTTCTACCTTTGCAGTGGTTTAAACCAAAGACTCTAAATACATTTTTTTAACCTTTTCATTCAGCTGAAATAATGTAAGTGAACATAGTTTTTTGTGTGGTTGTTTTTGTTGTTGTTGTTGTTTTTAAAAAGGCAGGGCCAAGCCCTCATTTTCAAAATTGTGAGTCTGTCCATGAAAACTGGAATAACAGCATGTATCTACTATTTGCTGAAAGAGGCACAAGTATCTTTAGGTAACATAATACTTGGTGAAAGTATATGGTATATGGTATAGAGAAACCACAAACTTTTAACTTGTCGAAATGCTGGTAAGCAAAAACATTTTTATTTTTTTTTTTCAGGAAAACCATGTCTTCTCACCTGTGATGGAACCATCTGGATTCACATTGCTTTTGCTTTTCCCTTGCTCACTGTTACAAGATTCTTTGGGATCAACACTATAAAGATTGATTCCTACCATTGTCCCAGCAGTGAAACCACACTTTGGCTACTGCTGTTTCTGCTTTAAACAACTCCCATCACATTGCTTTGATACGTGGCTACATTGCTGTGATGAAATAAGTGTTCTGATCAAATATCTGTGTTTTCTACCCCTACTCACCACCTACTGCTTCCTCACAATATGGTGTCAGCAGCATATTTCATGAGCACAGTGTATCCCACATGGTTCCAACGAACAGGCAATACAAATCAGTATACACTAGAAGTGTAATATTAGACAGAATCCAAAGATCTCCAGATGCAAAATCCAGCACTGTGGGACAGTGTATGGTTTTGTGACTCCAATTCTCTTTGTGTCCAAAAAATCAACAAATTAATTATATTCATCCCTCTGTCTTATTTTCACCCTTGAAAGATACGGCATGGCTGTGACATAGTATGCTCTGTGATGATAGACAACCTCTGTGTGCATAAGATCATTCCATGTGAAAAAAATGAACCTTTTGTATCTGCTACTGTCCTCATTTTTGACTATAGAGCTCTCTGTCTCTTCTTAGTTTCTAACATTAATGACTGAAAATAATTATGGCGGAAATCAATGACGGAATCAAAGCATATCAGACAGGTCTACTAGACAGATCTATCACAGATAGAAGCATGGGCTTGTAAGCTGTCTGTAAAAGTACCTGCCAGATCTTCTGTAGGGGCAGGAAATATGTAGAGCAAATATCTCCAGTCATGGTATTAGATTTGGGTGTTTCATTCAAGGAAAACCACAGCTATGAAGAAAATTTATCCTAAGTTTAAGTATTGAAGACCTGGTTGCATCTCACTGAATCAAAAAAGACCCTAAAGTAATCACTCTAGGTTGGACAACATGACCTCCAGAGGTCTTTTCCAACCTCAGAACTTCTGTGATAACTCCAATGGATAAGAGCAGCATTCAGGCAGAAGTGTGGGATTAAGCTCTGATATTCTCTCCTTGGAGAAGGACCCACGGTTCTTGCATGCAGAAGGATGGAAAAAGATGGTTTAGTGCCCCATTTTCAACCCAGGCAAGCAGTTATGTCCAGTCATCACTGGGAATATCACAATGCCACCTCCTTTATTTCTAGACGTAAAAGAAATCCAGACACTAGGGTCTTCTTTTTTTCTGTAAAGTAGGATATTAGGCCTCAGTTCAGGAATGATACCATGGAGCAGAGCCAGAAAGTGCTCGGTATGACCCCATTTTATAATTAATAATTAGTCATGATGCTCTTACTGGACCTTTGGCTTGACACCAAACAGAAAAGAGGATTGTAATCTGATCTCTCCTTGTACATATTTTAACCAGTTTTATTTCCATACAGGACACTGAGTCCATCTATCTTTTTACACCTTTATTTTGTAAGTACAAACAAATTGATGTTCCCAAGCTGCCCCTTATTCAGTCACTCATAAACCAGTTGATTTCTGATCCTACAACAGCACAAGCAATATGAAGAGAGGATTTGAAATAGAAGATACTTCTTTCCAGCCAAGAGCCGTGTACTTCTGTAATAGGGAAAAAAAATCACAAAATCTTTCATAGTTTAGAAGATTTTGTCACCTCCACTGTACAAGAAGTGGTCACATAGACATGGCTATTCGTTCTGTAAAGGAGGTGACAAATTCATCTTTTCATGTATTTGTAACGTCACAAAGAATTTGGTTCTGTACCAGCCAATGGGATCACCCAGAGAGGCCTGTGCATGCCTCCCCTTGGTGACATCAATGTAGAGACATTGTGTTTTAAACAATGGAGAGGGTAAATGCAAATGAGGAGAGGAGGCAGGAGGACTGGCCTCTGAGGACAGAACCTCTGCTACTCTCCCTGAGAAGAAGGGAGGAAAGGGCTAAATAGGAAAATGAAGGGAAAAAGAAATAGGGAAGAGACCAAGGGACTCATCCTGGAGACATGGCCTTGCCTACATTCTCCATCTTCCCGGCACATGGCAGGACAAGAAAAACTCGAGAAACTGAGAAAAGAGAGAAACTTTAGCGTGCCCATTCTCTAGGCTTGATCCATTTTAAATAACCAACCTCGGTTTTCGAAACCTTTCAGACTTCAGAATTCCAAGTTAGTTGCCAATAAATTGTCCATGCAAATTTAGGTATCTTAGAGAAACAGCAAAAACCTAAGAGCAAGCTAAGCCAGGAGCTACCTTATGTCAAGTCAGCATACAGCTGCCAGAAACCAGCCAAAAAAGAGACCCCAAGGATATCATGTGTCTTAGATCTTGCCCTTTACTCAGGGCTGCAAGAAATTGCTTTTATGTACTTGGTATATACAGCCAGGACCCTCACTGGAAGGTGTATGTCTCTAAAGAGCTAGGCAGGACTCATTTGTTTCTTTTAAAACATAGCCAGAACCTGTGCTGTGCCCTTCAAAAGTAGAGTGTTCAGGGGAAATAGACTCAATTCTTTCCTCATCTCAGTATGCCTTAATCCTTCTTTTCCCACTTTCCAGAAAATGGAGATCACCAAGAGGTTATCTAGTCCTAATAGACTGATGTGGGAGGTAGAAAAGGACTCCTCTCGGCCCCATGGGAAAACTGTGCTTCTGTGCAGAAAATGCTAAAGACTTACTGAGAGAGGCAGAGCACGACTGTATAGTCTAGTGGTTAGACTGACAGTGAGGAAGCGCAGTTCTGATGGCTGTTTCCATAACCGCTCCTGTATTTTATCTGTTTTATCTAAAATGCAGACTCTGTCTTGGGAGCAAAAAGCAGAACTCAGATATTTTCCTGTAGAGCATAGCCACTTAACCACTAAAATCCTGAATCATGTCCATAAACCTTGAAGGCTTTTCAGTGAAGTGTTGTAGCTGCAAACAGTACTTCTGTCCAGTGTGGTGTGTAGCCTGGTGTCAGAACATTTCCCTCTAACGGAGGATGTATAGCTCTGACTCATCTTGTAAAGAAGAGGGAACTCAGCTGCCCATGTCAAAGTGGGGTAATAGAGATATACAAACTGAGCAGCTTTGGATGAAAATGTAAAATGAAAAAAGTCAAACACCTATTAACCCTACATGCCTCCAGGCTTGGGCATGTATTACCATTGTCAGGTTTTGAACTTAAGTGCCTGAATTCCACCTAGATCCCATATAAAGTGCTTAAGTCTTCTTTTGGAGCTGGCCCAAAGTCATGGTTAGATCTGAACACAATATTTACATTTAAACTCAGTGCTTTCTCACCTGAGTTTTGGGTGCAAAGTTCACTGAGTTCATGAACATAAGCCAACAATCAAGAAAGTTTGGCGAACACAAGCTGAGGTGGTTCAGAGAGCTGGGAATCTGGCAGACCTACAATGCTAGATTTCTACTGTTCGTATATCCTCAAAGCAAGAGCAATTATATTTATCACCCCAAACAGCAACCTGAGCAGGGTTCAGTGTAGACAGCTGGAACGGAAGTGAAGGAGGGGACAAAGAATCTGAACAGGTCAAGGTGTGCCCATAAATGCTGTGATATTCAAGATGCTGCCCAAACTGCTGTGTGCACAGAGAGCTGCACTTCAGCAAACCTGCAAGCTGTTTGTGAGCACCATGTGCAATATCATGGTACTTAGGCTGATTGCTTATAGGTGGTGAAGGAGACCCCAACACCCACTTTGAGAGTACCTTTGTTGAGGCTTGCGTGATATTACCACTAAGGCACACAGTGCAGACAGTTGACAAATTGCACCTGCAACTCTTACTTACATGTGTCTGTACATTTACAAGGAAGCTGCATGGGAGAATGATAGGAAAGGCAGCTGGAAGGACTCTCTAGAGATCACCCAATCTTGCCTCCCAACTGGAGCTTGAAATTGAGGGGTTCTTTTCAGTGCCTTGCTCTGAATGTCCTTCCAGGCCCCTTGCATGCTGATAGACTCAAAGATGTGGAGTATTGTTTGGGTTTTGTGGTGTGAAAGCTAAATAAATGATTAAATGAAAAAAATAGGAAAGAAGAAGAGAGAAGTCAGGATAGAGCCTCCAGTTTCCAAAGGCATGTTGAGATTCCCAGGCAATCACATGAAGATTGAACTATGTGGAACTTTTTTGCCCTTAACCTCAAGATGAATGACTTGTTTTAAAGACAGTAAAAATGCCATGTTGTACAGGTGTCTGTATGTGTGGGTAGATTTCTCAGGAGGACTTCAGGGACTACTGCCACACCAGTTGTGCTCCCGGGAAGCAGCTGCACTCCTGCACAGCGCTTTCCCGAGGTCCGCCTCTCTATCACTGACCTGTTCACCTCCAGACTTGTACACATGAAACTGTAGGTCATTAAATAAAATGCAATCTGAGTAGAGCAGAGACTAATAAATGAGCAATAGACATATTTGAACACCAGAGGGCAATGAGAAGAGGAGCTGAAATGGGAATAATTAGATAATGTACTTCTAAATGAATGGCAAATCATAGTTAATCCTGTTGACTGTTTATGATAAATAGAACAAATGGCTTGTCAAAGTACTGTTAGTTTTTCTATGGCTTGATAGATCAAGGTTAGTTACTGTTAGAACCACAACATTATGCTTTGTTTCCAACTGATGAAGGAATAAGACTGATTTGAAACATATGGTGAAAAATACTGCAGTTCTTTGTTTGCATCTGTTATACTTTTTCTTGTTAGTAATTGGTTCACAAGTTGCTTTTCTATTTTTGCTGTATTTTTTTAATAAATTAAGTGAAAACAAAGACTTTTTAGCAGATGTACAAATGAGAGGATAAATATCTCAAAAAGCTTTGAAGCTGTTTTTTGTTGTTGTTGTTGTTGTTTTTGTTGTTTTTTTTTCCTCCAGTTTGTTTTGTATCTCTTGGACTACACACAGGATTTTCTGCTCGTGAGCATGGGAGTTATGCCCTTTTATTGGGTCACCTGGAACTGGTGAGAAAAGGGTCTGTATCTGACATCTTGTGATAGCATTGTTCAGAGGAATGAGATTTGCAGAGAAACAATGGTATTTGAAACTTTTTCTATGGTACATTTAAATTTTTAAAGGGATTAACTCTTAATGTATAAGAAAGGTTCTGAAAGGAGTCCCTGAATGTTTAGCTTCCTAAAGCCAAGGCATTCTCAAATGATTAATTCTTTTAAAATGCCTTCAAACAGCAACATAGCATTTAAAATTAATTCTCAAGGATACAATGCAGTGTATTCACATTTTCACATCTTTATTCCCTTGTTAGACCATGAAGAACAGCTAATCATAACCCTATGATCTGTGAGTGTACACCACAGCAACCCTAAAAGCCAGTGGAAATTACAATGTGTGTGCTTCAGTACAATCAATTTTGTTTGTTATTTTAGTGGCATGATTCCTGTTTACAGCAATCAAGCCATCATGTCTCACAAAGTAAATCAATAGGGTGATAATGTAGCTGTTTACTATACTTACAGACTTGTCTGTGACCATGTCTAGGACATCCCATATCCTACAGTGCAATGTTCTTCAATTTTATTTCCCTTTGGATCAAGGTTGACATAACTCACAGGTACTAGGAAATCCCACCATGCTACAGAATTTAACTTTTATAAGAGATACATCTGGTACATATTTATAGTGAGCAGAATAAGGACTTGTTTCAATTATGCATGTGGATTAGCATTTTGAAGAAAAAAAGTAGGTGTTACCTCATGCCCATATAAATCCAGTGGTAAAATGTGCCTAAAACTAACCCCCCTCTTTACGTGCCTTTACTTGTAGATGCACATTAACATGTTTCAGGCACAGCTCTGAACAAGATACACAGACATATGTTGCTATGAATCTTGGAGAACGCACTGTGCTTTCATTTTTCAAGCTATGCAACAATTCCTGCCATAGATTTATGTTGTGCCAGAAAGGGACAATATATGGATATCCTGTGGGCATAGAACAACATATTTTCAATATATATCAAACACATATAGGCAGAGGAGCAAGTTACTATTGGGTAAATTAGGAAGTGAACTTGCAGTGTTTCAGCTGTTTGTGGCAGCATCCCATGCCCACGTTATTACCTACTGCATCTTATAGTGCACCCAGGGCATCCTGTCAATCTTTCATTGAGATATGAAAGCACTGAAAGTGTATCACTGAGCATCATCTCTGGTATAGATCTGAAGGGCAATACTGTCACACAGTCCACTGACACAGTGTGAATGCTTTGCTGCAAACTTACTCCAGCCTACTCTGCAGCATCCAGCTCATTATAGAAAAATTAGGAGTCAAAATGGGTTAGCTAATTGGTTTTAAGAGTTTATGTATGTCCATTCCACAAGATGGAAATTGTAGACTAGGGATATGCATCCCTTTTCTGAGAAGCATGGGAGGAGAAGGGAGGAGCTGGAGTAAGAGGAGAAGGACCTGCTGCAGAAGAACTTCCATGGAGAATATTCCTTCCTGATTCAGCAAGGCATCTAATCAGTAATGGCACAGGTATAGACCCAGATTTTCCTAATTTTCAGGAGGGCTATATGCTGTCACTTCATAAACCATGTTTTGCCTGAAAGAAAGAAAAATGAACAAGTAGAAATAAAAATTATGATGCCAAACTTTCTGCTTCCTTGTCTATCACTAAGTTACATTTTACTTGGTCTATTCTCTTGAAATGCATTCATAAGTGGTGAGATCTTGAGGCTTCCTCAAGTGTTACTTGCAGTATGGTCTTTTTTGAAAGTCAGCAACACTGATTCTCTCTTCCTGAGTCTCTCCTATTTAAATGATTTCTAGAGCACAGAGCTGCTGCCTCTCTAATGTGCCCATGGAAAGAAACCACAACATGTCATGGTCTGAAAATTTTACATTCCTCAGAGCCTGCTAAGTTCGGTGCTTCTCTCCCCATATTCCACAGACTTCCAAATTTTCCCTTAAGGGGAGCATTCTTTGGAAGTTCCCAAAGTAAACCTTCCTTTGTTTCCTGGGATTTCTGTATCTCTTCCTTTGGTTTTGATCTATGTGAGTAACTTGCAGTCCTGAGACTTCTGGCAGATGGAGGTCCATTGCTGCACACTCCTGCAGGGTCTCTTTCAGGGTCTAGATCATATCAGGTAGCAAGGTTTTCTGTTGGTTCTGTGATAGCTTTTCTATAATATCTTTGCCTAATAAGCATTTGTGATTTTAATAAAAAGAATGCAACTTGTAAAGAAGATTTGACATTTTATATAATTCCATTTATTTGTGTCTCAGCTAGCGTTGCTAACGATGGCAAAGTTAGTAATGATGTTTGGCAATTAAACACGTTATGAAGTATTCAAACAATACAAGGTTAGTTAAGTTAAAGGAGATGTTGTGCAGAGCATTTCAAATTGAATTTGGATAGTGGCAAGCATCTGTGTGTTTGGAAATCTCTAAATTTCTGCCTGAAGGGTAAATTGAAGCTTATATAAACAAGAACTTGTGATCTAATGTTTGGGCTTTTACTGACACAGACACAAAGACACACACAGATGCGCACACATAAACTTCTATGGGAGGTTACAAAAGATATAAAAAGAGAGAGAGGACGCAGAGGAAGAGATGAGACATGTTAGCTGTCTATTTAATGTTTTTCACTCATGTAATACAGTCTGGCAAGGCTTTTTCCAAAGTTCCACCAAGCCAGACCTGTAAAAGCAATTATCTGTCATCATAACGTGAATCAAACTTGCAACTGCTGTGGTTCTGAGAAGCGTGACAAAGTTAATTGAAATTTAGGCATTGAATAGTTTTGACTTCCTGAGATAAGGTGTGTTTTCAGGGGAAGTTTGTTGCTATGTTGGCTTTGGTTAACTATTCTTAAGACTCTTGTTAAAGGATTTGCGTTATTTCTGTGGGTGGATCGTAGTCTCATCCAATTATGACTTCAGTAGAGCCAAACTTTGTGTCATATGCTTTACTAGCCCATACTGGTTTGTACATTCCTCTCACTTCACAAGAAGAAAGGAAAAAAAAGAAAAAAAAAAGAAAAAAAAAAAAAAAAAAGAAAAAAAAATCTCTCTCAAGCGATTACAAAAAGTACTTTGGAAATATCAAATTTTACTGAAAGTTCAGTTCCCTGCAAAAATATCATTTTGGTGGCTTATTGATGTATTGTTTTAGTAGCTACAATAAAATTATTTAAAATGTCACAAAAAATATTAACTCTCAGCTCAGAAGCCAAATATGAAATATTCTTAGGTTTTCTTGGCTAGATATCTTCTAATCTGATTGTAGAGCAGCATGCATTTGCTTTCACCTGGTTTTACACTCTTTTTAAAATGATACCTGTAATAAAATGGCTTGCTGTTAACAACTGAAATCCTAAAGGTATGCATGGCATTGGTACTAGTGCAAGTAATATAAGAATATGGAAAGGAAACTGGAACTTTCTGAGTCCCTGGGGTATATTACTTGCCTGATTCTCTGGTTCTCTTTTTAGCCCTATTTTGCTCTAATACTGTTCCACTGACTTGCAGTGGAATGGTTCCAGAGCATGATCTTGGTATCCTCAACCCTGACTGAAAGAGTACACAAGGAAATGAAGTCTTCTCTCCATTAGGAGGGAAAAAAATAAAAGAAAGCAAAAAAAAAAAAAAAAAAAAAAAGATTTTTGGACTGTCTTGATGCCAAATCAGAAGAAATATGAAAAGTAAACAAACAAAAAAATGATTTTAGGAGTTTTTTTTGTTTGTTTTGTTTTTTAATAGACCTTATTGTTTTGATCATCGAATGATTCATAGAATGGTTTGGGTTGGAAGGAGTGTTAAAGACCATCTAATTCCAACCCCCAGCCATGGGCAAGGACACCTCCTGAGACCAGGTTGCTCAAAGCCCCAGCTGTTCAACCTGGCAACACCTTCAGGGATAGGGCATCCACAGCATCTCTGGGCAACCTGTGCCAGTGCCTCATCACCCTCTGAGTGAAGGTTTTCCACTTAACCTCTAATTTAAATCTCCCTTCTTTTAGTTTAAAGCCATTCCCCCTTGTCCTATCACTGCACACCCTGACAGAGTCCCTCCCCAGCTTTACTGTAGGCCCCCTTTATGTACTGGAAGGCCGCTGTAAGGTCTCCCCAGAGCCTTCTCTTTTCCAGGCTGAATAAACCCAACTCCCTCAGCCTGTCTTCACAGGAGAGGTGCTCCAGCCCTCTGACAATCCTCATGGCCATCCTCTAAACATGCTCCAACAGCTCCATGTCCTTCTTATGCTGGGGGCCTCAGAGCTGAACACAGATTTTGTTTTGATGTTGACCCTTAAGTCTTGCTTTTGGGGTCTTTTAATTTCTTTCTTAAAGCAATTTATTAGTCACTTTGAAGGGAGAAAAAAAAAAGTTCTTAAGTACTGATAAGAGGTAACTAAAAATATTTTGTGAAAGTATAATTATTATGTTTCCAGGGAAAGATATCCCAATAATAGAGCTAAGAGCTGTGTCTACTAAAGAAATTTTGCAGATTTAAGCCTTAAAAAAGAAGAGAATGAAGCCTTTGTATTCTACTCAATCTCCATGTAACATAAAAGTTCAAAATAGCATTAAATAATGTCCCTGAACCCTTGGGCCCCTGAACCTGTAGGCAGGGGCTGGAGGAGTGAAATTCCTCCAATTTTAAGTAAAAAGTAGGTTTGAGAGCACCTGATGAAACTGAAGAGGTACAAGTCTATAGGTCCTGATGCCTTGTATCCCAGTGTCCTAAAGGGACTGGCTGATGGAGTTGCCAAGCCTCTCTCCATCGTATTTGAAAAGTCCTGGCAGTCAGGTGAATTCTTCATTGACTGGCAAAGGGTAAACATTGCTCCCATTTTTGAAAAGGGTAAAAACAAAGACCCAAGTAACTACAGACTGGTGAGGCTCACCTCTGTGCCTGGGAAGATTATGGAAAATATCCTCTTGGAAGCAATGGAAGATGAGGTGATCAGAGACAGCCTTCATGGCTTCACCAAGGGTCTGACCAGTCCCTTGTCAGACCCAGTCAACCAGTCTGTTGCCCTTCTATGATGGACTGACTGAATCAGTCAACAATGGAACACTGACTGATGTCATTTACCTGGACTTCTGCAAGACCTTTGACATGGTCCCACAACATCCTTATCTCTAAATCAGAGAGATATGGATTTGTAGAGTGGGCTGTTCAGTGGATTAGGAATTGGGTGGAAGGCTGCAGTCAGACAGTTGTGGTCAACAGCTCTAGGTCCAGGTGGAGGCCAGTGCCAAGTGGTGTTCCTCAGGGGTCTGTCTTGGGACCAGTGCAGTTTAATATCCTTATCAGTGACAGAGACACTGAGATAAAGTGCACCCTCAGCAAGTCTGCAGGTGACACCAAGCTGAGTAGTGCAGTCAATACAACAGAAGGAAGGGATGACATGCAAAGGGACCTGGACAAGCTGGAGAAGTGGGCCCAGATGAAGTTTTGAGGTTCAACACATCCAAGTGCAAGGTGCTGCACCTGGGCTGTGACAATCCCAGACACCAGCACAGACTGTGAGAAGAATTCACTGAGAGGAGCCCTGCAGAGAAGGACCTGGGGGTTCTGGTGGACAAAAACCTCAACATGAGCCAGCAGTGTTTGCTTGCAGCCCAGAAGGCCAACTGCATCCTGGGCTGCACCAACAGAGGGGTGGGCAGCAGGAGAGGGAGGGGATTGCGCCCCTCTGCTCTGCCCTTGTGAGTCCCCACCTGGAGTGCCGTCTCCAGGGCTGGGGCCCACAGTACAAGAAGGACATGGAAGTATTAGCAGAAGTCCAGGGGAAGACCACAAAGATGATCAGAGGGCCGGAGCACCTTTCCTATGAAGACAGGCTGAGAGAGCTGGGGATGTTCACCCTGGAAAAAAAAAGAAGGCTCTGGAGAGACCTTATTGTGGCCTTTTATTACTTATATGAGGCTTAAAAAGCAGATGGAGAGCAACTTTTTGCTCAATCTGATAATGACAGGATGAGGGGGAATGGCTTTAAACTAAAGGAGGGGAGACTGAGTGTAAGTATTAGGAGGAAATTCTTTACTGAGAGGCTGGTGAGGCACTGGAACAAGTTGTGCAGAGAAGCTGTGGATGTCCCATCCCTGAAGGTGTTCAAGGCCAGGCTGGATGGGGCTTTGGGCAACCTGGTCTTGTGGGAGGGGTCCCTGGCCATGGCAGGGGGTTGGAACTGGGTGAACTTTAAGGTCCCTTCTGACTTAAGCTGTTCTATGAGTCTCTGAAGTCAGAGTTGCAAGATTATTTCATCTCAAAAAGACTAAGCTGCCTTATGGCAGCCTCCTGCAGCTCCCATTTCATTTTCTGCCTAACCTCAGCATTCGCCAAATATCTCTGAGGCAAGAGACAAACCAAGAGTGAGGATGAAAGTGAGGGTCACACCAGACACTAGTCTAGAAATTGTGAGCACTTATGAGGCTCTCCAGGACTACTTCAAAACCTAATACCTCTTTGTGAGACTTAACTCTGATGTGACTCCAATCAGAGTCCAGACTGATGCCAAAGAAGTCAATACAGCTTTTATGAACAGAAAAAGGGTTTAGACTGTACAGAACAGGCTTCCATGGCCTAATAATTTAACAAGAATATTTCCATACTTTTTTACTTTTTTTTTTTTTTTTTTTTTTTCAAATCTAGAGGAACTACATGCCCTAGATCTGCTCAGACTTGCTGGGTATCTGGGGCTAATGCACAGGCCTGATCTACTCAAAACTGAGGCTTAGCCTGGGAAACCTGTGGAATTGCACTTGAGGAAAAGTAAAGCCCAGCATCTGAGAAAGCATCTTGGGACTGAATCAGGAAAGGAGGAGCATGCAGCTAAATGGTTGCATTCCCCTTCCCCACTACTATGCTAAATGCAGGTATTTGATTATAATGATTATAATCCAGTCCACCATAATGAAATGGAAATTTCCCAGAACAGCCTTTCCTTTCCTTTCCTTTCCTTTCCTTTCCTTTCCTTTCCTTTCCTTTCCTTTCCTTTCCTTTCCTTTCCTTTCCTTTCCTTTCCTTTCCTT
>CM021763.1:18399661-18432580 GCA_011075105.1 Heteronetta atricapilla
TTCTCTTCTCTTCTCTTCTCTTCTCTTCTCTTCTCTTCTCTTCTCTTCTCTTCTCTTCTCTTCTCTTCTCTTCTCTTCTCTTCTCTCCTCTTCTCTCCTCTTCTCTCCTCTGCTCTTCTCTCCTCTCCTCTTCTCTCCTCTTCTCTACTCTTCTCTTCTCTTCTCTTCTCTTCTCTTCTCTTCTCTTCTCTTCTCTTCTCTTCTCTTCTCTCTCTTCTTTTTTTCTCTTTTCTTTTTTTCATATTTTCCTAGTTTCTTCTTTAAATGAAGAATGTCTGGGTGAACCTTTCTAAATAATTATTTTAAATAATTTAAGTAAATTTATGTGTCATCCTACTTGGACATTTTTTTGTTTTGAAATTATTGCTATTGAAACATAGCAGCCTAACAATCAAATTAGTGATGTTAGAACCTCTCAGATATATCATGAATTATCAGCATGTTGAACAATGAAAAACATATTGTTGATAAACACACAGTTGTTACTGACAATGAAATAAAATGCTTGAAAAATACAACTGAGGAAAAAAAAAATCATCTATACAAGTAAAGTTTTTATAGATTAAAATCAACTATAAAGACTATACAAAACACTTGAAAGCTGTATACAATGAAACACCAAACCTGTCACATGTAAAAATGCTATTGGAGTAAGTTATATTAATTAATATGTTATTAACCTTCAGAGGTAAGAAATGTAACTGAATTCATGATGTGAAGCTCTTGTATCAAATAATGTGACTTTATGTACTTTTAATGTTCGTAGCAGAGTGAAAAGAAGTAACTGTTTTCATTTCAGGTGGGAACTGAAAGGCATGAAACAGTAAAAAACAAAACAAACAAACAAACAAACAAACAAGTAAATCAAAAATTAAATGCTTCCACTGCAGCTAAGGAAACAATTCTTTCAAACGTATTGCACTCAATCTCATTAACACTGAACTTGGTCTGTAAGCATCGGTATAATTGATGTGGCACAAATGCTGTGATGGTTACTTTGTATTGCAATCATATATAGCTTTTTTTTTTTTTTTCTTTTGGGCAAAGCCTAGGAAATGCTAATCTCAGTTTAAAGTAGACAGACCGCAAGTCCATACTAGAGGAAAGTAACAGACTGCAACTGGTTCCACAGGGGTCTGTCCTGGGACTGATGCTGTTTAATATCTTTATCAATGACACAGACGGTGAAATTGAGTGCACCATCAGCAAGTCTGCAGATGAAACCAAGCTGAGTAGTGCAGTCAATACAACAGAAGGAAGGGATGCCATCCAGAGGGACCTGAACAAACTTGAGAGGTGGGCCCATGTGAACGACATGAGGTTCAACACATCCAAGTGCAAGGTGCTGCACCTGGGTTGGGGCAATCCCAGACACAAGCATGGACTGTGAGAAGAACTCATTGAGAGCAACCCTGCAGAGAATGACTTGGGAGTTCCGGTGGACAAAAACCTCAGCATGAACCAGCAGTGTGTGCTTGCAGCCCAGAAGGCCAACTGCGTCCTGGGCTGCACCAACAGAGGGGTGGGCAGCATGGGAGGGAGGAGATTGTGCCCCTCTGCTCTGCCCCTGTGAGGCCCCACCTGGAGTACTGCATGCAGGGCTGGGGCCCCCAGCACAAGAAGGATGTGGGGCTGTTACAGCAGGTCCAGAGTAGGGCCAAAGAGATGGTCAGAGGGCTGGAGCACCTATCCTGTGCAGACAGAGAGAGCTGGGGATGTTCACACTGGAGAAGAGAAGGCTCTGGGAAGGCCTTATGGCAGCCTTCCAATACTTAAAGAGGGCTTGTAAAATAGACAGAGAGCAACTTTTTACATGAGCAAATAGGATAAAGGGGAATGGCTTTAAACTGAAAGAGAGGAGATTTAGATTAGATATAAGGAGGAAATTATTTACTGTGAGGGTGGCAAGGCACTGGCACAGGCTGCCCAGAGAAGCTGTAGATGGCCCATCCCTGGAGGCATTCAAGGCCAGGCTGGATGGGGCTTTGGGCAACCTGGTCTTGTGGGAGGTGTCCCTGCCCATGGCAGGGGCATTCCAAACTAAACCATTCTGTGATTCTAACATAGAAATGACAGGTATTACAAAGTGTTTTAGACTTTTCTCTACAGGTCACACTAAATTATCTAATGCTGAATGTATATGTAACTGGGTTTTGGCCAAATCCGTCCACTTAAAAGCTTTCTCTTTTTCTTACCTTTGGCTAAGTTGTATATTGGGTTATCACTCTTAGGGTAATGGGGTTACTGTCACAACATCAACTTACATTTTAAATCAAGAAAAAAAATAGTTTTTGAATCTCCTGTGTTTGGGGGGAGGTGGGGAGAGGGGAGACACAACACAGTTCATGACTTATCTGTTCAGTTAGAGATAGCAGCCCCTTTGTCTGGTATGCAGGCAGGACATCACCTGAATTAATATCACATTTTACAACTGAGTTTTATGGAGCCACTCAATTTGAGCTACAATGACACAGCAAATGAAGAATATGCATTGCCTTCTAGACAGTAACCCCTCTTGCACAAAAGCAATTTGTTGGACACAATTATTGCAGTGCTATTCTTATCTTACAGATAGTACATACTCATTCCTACTACATGTAAACAAAACAAAAAGGCAGAAAAATAACTACATTTTCCTTAATAGAATTCTGTGTGAGACATGAAACCAAGTAAATAATAATTATGAAGTGACAAGAAAAATAACAATGTTCTGCTTATATTTATAGAAGATGAATATCCTAAAATACCATCTGCAAATTGTGTATCATATGGTATCTGATACTTGTTCAGTGTTTTTTGTTTGTTTTGTTTTGTTTCGTTTTCCTGAGAATGAGGAAAGTATAATTACATCACCTGAAAGCTTTGGTCTTATGTATGCAGTTTAAGAGAAATCAACCTTAGTTTCATTCTGTAGGTATCATCTATAGCCTAATCCATCTCTTCACCAAAATATTGTTGGCTAATAGTCACTATTTCCAAAGAGCAATTAAGATGGGATTTGATGGTATACATAAGTCAGAAAATTACAGGGACCTGACTTAAATTTTTGTAAAGAAACAGAAGCCATCCTAATGGTAAGAATAAATACTGAAAGGAACATCTATCAAGACAAATTAGAAAGATGTTACTGATGTAAACTTTAGGAAACAAAATACACCTGGAGATGGCATGGGTGACCACTCACAGCAAAAGCAGATGCTGAATTTAAACCTAGGTTTGAGTTGTTAGAAATTCATTAAAAATAAAAAATAAAGAAAGCAAAGAATTGGATAATATGAAAAAAAAAGTAAAATCTATCCACACATTTCTGTCAGAGATACTAAATCTAAAAATAAGTAAATCATGGCTACCACCTAAGAAAACATTAGCGAGCCTCATAGTTTGCTAAATTAGTTTCTATTCCAGAACATTATATGACAATTTTACTTCCAGTACAAAGAACTATGAAATGAAACTTTGTGTATCAGTGATCCCATTAGCTTCCAGCACTCTTGACAATAGTCCTTTGTTATACAGAAAAAGATAGTTTATTGCTATTTTCAATTAAGCCTTGAACCGTATTTTTTGTTCCCAGAGTTGACATTTGTTCTTGACAATGCTCTTTAATTTTCTACTCCACCATAAGTCCTCCCCCCCTTTTTTTTTCTTATTTGTGTGCTGGACAGCTAATGATTTTCTTCCTTCCAACAATCTGATTAATACTATGTGTAGTTTGTGTCCAGCTACCTACAAAGACATAGGATTGCATGTGAGGTGTCTTAAGGCTGAAGGTCTTGAATGGCTGGAGTAACTTCTTGGTGGGCTTGCAGTGCTAGACTTTCCACCTTCATAGTCCAGAACTGATTTTTTGTGAGCATTTGCCTGCCCTTTGAGGAGGTCTCTTCCCAAACAAGTTTACATCCTGCTCAATTTAACACACCAATACAAGATCAGTAAGAGTTGCCTGATGTTTAGTGGTTTCTAGACTTAATTTAGTTACTTTAATTTAGTTTAGTCTTAATTGAGAACATTACTAACCAGTTGTACTTAAACCACTGGCAAAACCTTGACAGGAATGAACTGGCATCATCCAAATCCAGCCTCATCTTCTGGGTAGCCAGGAGCAAGCTGAAAATAGATAAATTTTATTGAAAATAACAACTTAGGAGTGGAAAAGACTCCATAAAGACCCGAGAGGAGATTCTGAACTTGTTGAGTTCCATATAAGAGAGCAAGCAAATATATAATTCAATATTCAACATAGCCACTTCTGGTTGTTGGCTCACAGGGACATATAACTGATTTTTCTATCACATAGTTTTGTTTTCCAGCACATAACATCCATGCAAAATGACCTGTTATAAGACTGTGTAGCTTAAATACCCATTTTCACATTCATTAATTAATGTGATAGTGCAGTCCTTTGCCCAGCTCTTTTTTTACGATTTCTGCAAATGTGCAGCAAAATACTGTATTAGTTTGGATTAGTTTCTTTCCTCCTCATACTTGAAGAAAAATGTAATAAGAACTATATATAGGAATACTTTACTGTATGTAACTAGCTTAAAGTAGTAGAATTCCTGTCCTAGCCAGAGCAAGCCAATAACTGCAGTGTTAACTTTGGCACAATAAAGAAGACATAGAAGAGCTTTTTCTAAAAAATCATTCCCTGACAAGCATTTCTCATGGTAACTTTGAGAATTATTTCCATTGTGCTTCTGTATAACAGAAAAAAAAATGGCAGTTAGTTGTACCTTGGACCTTGTTCATAGACCCAGACCTTTTAACCTTTGCATTAAGGAATGCGGAAATTTTTCTTATTTTTCAAGTCACTAAGTATCTTATGTCACAATTACAGAGGTGCAGGTTGACATACATATGTCAGCTCACTGCCCATAGGGTATTGTTGATGTCATGAGGAAAAGGCAGGTGTTTTGCACTCTTTCACTGAAACTGCTCTCAGTAGGTTGGTCCAGTTACACATGTTCTTCAGTGCCTATTTTGTTAATACTGTGGACTCAGTACCAAGCATGGTTTGAAGGTTTGCATTTTCTGCACACATAAGTGAAATCCTGGGTGACATAATTGGGTCCTCAAGTTTTCTGTGATAAATTTCTTGGCTTATTACCTCTTTACAAAAGTAAGTAAACAAAGATCAGTTTACCCTCCAGCCCTTTCTAGGTCTTTGTTTGGCCCACATGTTCATCTTTCTAATTGCTACCTCAGGCTGAAACCTGCATTCTTATCACGGAGGGGCAGAAAAATGTGTGTGCATAATGATCTCCACCCCCTTTGTATGTGAACTGGAATGAAATACAAGATGTTTGTATCATACAGATCTGATCATATTTGATTTGAGAACTTATGTCAGTGATTCAGTACTGAACTGATGTCTTGTAACACTCACAGTATTTATACAATTGCATGCTGGAGACACCATATCTCATCTGGACAAGAAGCACCGCAAAGGTCTGGTCTACTTTGAAGTCACTAGAGATCTGTCTTTGAAAGAGAATCAAATGATGGGCATTAAGTCTAATGTCTTGGTTAACTTGCAAGTCTGGTACTTCCAGAGACACACACACATGTGAGCACACAAACACATATACACATAAACACTTTAAGAGTTTACATTTAAATGCTGCTTTAAAAACACACTCCAGGACACCATAAGTACTAAATATTACGGTTACTATTAATACAAAAAAAAAAAAAAAAAATTGATATTCTTCCAGATAAAAACATTTATCCAGAAATGTAAAATTTTCCACTTTTTTTTTCTTTCATAGTGCTTTGGGACTAATGGGGACCATTAGATCATCTAGATTCATCTCCTGTATGTCACAGACCATTAAATTTCACTCAGTTACCCTTGTATTAAGTCCAATAACTTGCGTCTGAGTAAATCACAACTTGTACGTGGTTCCAGCCAGGCATTTCCATCTGGCTGGTCTGACGGGCCCCTTCCTCAGTCCCTCATGATCCCACATTTCCTACAGAAGTATTCTGCTGCCTACAGGTTTCTCTCCACAGTTATTATTCTGTTAAAAATAATAATAAATAAATAAATAAATAAAGCATTGGCTCTCAGACCAAATTCAGAATTCCTGCTCGTTGCCCAGTCCAGTATTTTTTGTATGAGTTTGTCTCTTTTACACATTCTGGTCATACGTCCAGGTCTTTAACCTCTACTGACAACAAACATACACGTGTGCCATAAGCTTTGGATCACAGTGTGCTTCAAGGTGATTTTACACTGACCTCCTTTCCTCTGACCTCTTTGCTGGCCTATTCATCAAATATTTGTCTTTGTGGCTTTCAGATATGTGGGGCAGAATAGGCAGTAGAAACCTTCAAGTTTTATGTATGTGAAAACAAACCCTTGGTAATTAGTGGTTAGGTATTGAACTGGTAATCCAACAAAATCTGTATTGCAGGCATTTAAAGACTCTGCAATAGTGTTGGGGTTGCTGAACCAATGGACTTACTGCCCACTACAAAATATAGAGAGAGAGGATGGATGACCCCGACTTGTATTGTGCTTGCTTCCACTTTCTATTCTCTGCTGAATGATTTCCTCCTTGCAATGTATGCCCAATATTTTGTTATCTTAGCAGGAACAGCAAAATTAAAAGCTTCCTCTCCTGAAATTATTTAGAAATACCCCCCACAGACAAGCTGAAGATTGATGACCTGACTTTCCTCTCCTTGTAGATGGCTGCAGCAGGTTGTGCATGTATCTGTCAAAGAGCTACCACAAAAAAATAAAGTGTTTCCCCTCTCTTTCCATATCAGTAAACTAGTTAATGAGATCTACATTTGTAAAGAACCCTGAAGCCACACTGCAAAATCAATATAAAGCAAATACAATTTAGAAAGCTAAATGAAATAGCTGGGGTCTGATTTTAGCATTTAGGGGAACAGTAGGTCAAATTCTATTATCTGCTTTCCAGATGATATCCACTTTACCAAATATCACAATGTCACAGAATGGTTGAGGGTAAAAGGGACTCTAGAGATCATCTAGTACAACCTGCCTGCTCAAGCAGGTTCCACAGAGCATATTAGCTAGGATTGGGTCCAGACAGCTTTTGAGTATCTCCAGCAAAGGAGACTCTGCAACCTCTCTGGGAAACCTGTGTCAGCACACAGTCAGCCCTCACAGTAATGTTCTTCATTATGTTCAGATGGAACTTGCTGTTCTTCTGATTGTGCCTGTTTGCTTCGCCTCCTACCCCTGGACCACCAAAAAGAGTTTGACCCCATTGTCATAAAACCCTCCCTTAAGATATTTATATACGTTGACAAGATCCTCTCTCAGACTTCTCTTCCCTAGGCTAAACAGGCCCTCTTATCTCTCAGCCTGTCCTCATGTGACAGATGGTCCAGTCCCTTCAACATCCTAGTAAACCTCCACTGGACTCACTCCAGTAATTCCATGTCCCGCTTGTACTGGGAGCCCAGAACTGGTCTCCAGGTGAGGCCTCACTATGGCTGAGCAGAGGAGGAGGATCACCTCTCTCAACCTCCTGGCAACATTCATCCTAATATACCCCAGTCCAATATAGGCCTTGTCCACAGGGGCTTACTGCTGGCTCATGATTAACTTGCTGTCCACCAGGACCCCCAGCTCCTCTGCAGTTGCCTTCCAGCATGTCAGTCCCCAGCCTGTACTAGTGTAGAGATGTTTTCCTCCCCATACGCAGAACTCTGCACTTGCCTTTGTTGAATTTCAATACGTTTCTCTCTTCCCATCTCTCCAGCCTGTCCAGGTCTCTCTGAATGCCACAGCACTTCAGCCTACTAGCCACTCCTCCCAGGTTTGTATCATCAGCAAACTTGCTAAGGAGGTACTCATCCTTCATCCGAATCACTTCATCCTTCATCCGAATAACTGACGAGTAAGTTAAACAATACTGTACCCAGTATTGACCTCTGGAGTCAATACACCTCTGTCAAGGCTAGCAAAAAAACCTCCATTAGCGGGTGAGGGAATGAAGAAAGGAAAATGAGTAGCAGAGAGGTGTGACCTTATTTTACCTTTTCTAACAAAAGCAGATAACACTGCTAAATTGGAGGCAGCATCCCACAGGCCACCAAAGGCTGTTTCCTGAGATGAGATGCCGTTATTCTCTTCCAGAACATCTCTCACTTCTAATTTTATTATCTTGACAAAGCCCTCAGTACTCATTGTTACTGCAGAGACAGAAAAACTTCACATTCACTGTGGTACAGAGTTAGCACAAGGTCACTTGATTCCAAATAAGGAGCTGTGCTGAAAAGCAGCTGACAAGACATGCTCCATATTGCCGGTGCTACATCCATGTAAGGAAGGGAGGTAATCACAGCAGCACAGCATAGCCTAGCAAAGTCACATCTTGCCTGCATAATATGAGGCTGGGAAAACCTGATCATCATAATATGACTGTGCTAAAATCAAGTCGGATACCCCTCAGTCCTTGGTTGTAACTTAGGTTAAATTGCTGTCCCTCCCTTTTGCATACTTCACTAGCACATCACCAGCTGGTATATTGCTCAGCAGTAACAGCATCAGAAGCTGTTGAACCATAGGGTTCAAGTAATTAGTATTGTTTGCTGTTTGCTGTTTGTGGAAAGACAAAAATTCTGGGAAAAGATGGGAATATTAGGTATTCAATTGTCTCCAAAGCGTTGGAGATGGCTATCTGTGTTTGGTATCTACTGCAGATGAGACAACTGATATTATGATGCTGAGACAACTGATATTTTGATGCCAGTGATGCCTTATGTCCTTTTCTCCTTCTTTTGAAGACATAGGTGATTTTTAGTTGTTCACTGCTCATCAACTTTACATGGTAATAAGAAGATAGAGGGATCCAATATCAGGCATAATATGTCAATACGTTAGCTTGATGCCTATGCTAAAATAGCCATCTTTGAAATCTTAACCATCCAATCCCTTAATTTGCTGTAGATGCTAGCAGACTTATGTGCTTGATGGTTATTTCTGAAAAATTTGCCCTTCCTACAGGGAGACAAAAGTTTTAAATGAATCCACAGATGATAGTTCATAGAGCTGTGACAATTTAAATAAACTATAATTACATTACAATTTATATAGCCATGGAATTACTGGAAACATATTTTTACCACGTGTTTCAATGTAGAAAACCAAAATTTTTTATTCCCAACAGTACTGTTAGTTCCATTCATCATATTATCTGGTCAAAATATTCACGGCATCATTGCTGAACAAAGCAGTAGATACGGTTGATCATTCCAATTTAAGAGGCAATTTATTGTGTTGTTTTTCTCCAATTACTGCCAAGATTTCTTTACATTAAAAAAAAATAAAATAAAATAAAAAAATTTGCTCAGTTCATTTTGGCATTTTTATCTCTGAGTGCCAGCCAGCATCAGTATCTGGCAGGGTGCTCTTGAACCACTCTCCAAAATAAACATAGCAGATGTCAGTCAGGTGTTTTTCTACCCATGTCCAACCACTAGCCAAGAAATACATTTTTATTTTAGACCCATATCCTAATAATCTAATGAATTTGTCATCTAAATTAGATGTCCTATCTAAATAGGGGAATCATGAAATATATGCCTTCAACATCTAATCTGGTAAGTCTGACTCTGTATCTGAACTACCTGTATTCTAGAAAGCCTATCCAGTCCTTTTCATGTTGAAGTGCTGAGCTATCTAAACCCCATATCTGATATCTGGCCCCTTATCTCCAAAAGCACTTGTAGACTCTCCACTCCTCCTCCCTCCCCCCTTCCCATACATACAACATTGCTGGCCTTACCCTTGCAGAGCTGAGATGCTGTCTGCACATGGGCTCACTTGGGACAGCTGAAGCAGAGCAGCCTTCTCCCCCTCGGCTACAGGAAAGGTGAGCAGAGTGTTTTCTCACAAAGGTCTCTTCGGCTACTAGTCAAAACAATGTGTTCATCTGCTCATGTTGCAGCTTGCTTAAAGTAGTGAGGAAAATAAGAGATTCTAATGAACTATACTTACAGCTCACCCTATGTGATTCATATGTTCACAAAAAATATATATATATATATTTTTACTTGATAGTGCTGAGCTATTGTTGCATGCTTTCTACACCAAGTAGGCTTGATAACTGCAAGTTCATCTCACTATCACAAGTTCCTCAGTGTGCAGATGTAGCTGATTCAGCAATATACAGCAGAACCTACCCCACAATTTTTGAACAGATGTATGATGATCAGGTTTTCCCAGCCTTTGCATGCTTTGCATAATTTCTTATCTTTATAAGCTGCATTGTGTACCAACAAACTATTATATGCTAATTTTCCACATTCTATATGCATCAGTCCTTGTTATTCAAGTTGGTTACACAACATTTCAGCATGATGTTCAGCAGTTTCTTAATATGTTTTTTTTTTTAATGCATCTTCTGCACTGATTGGGATAATAGTTCCATGGCAAGTTTTGTTCCATTTATTAGCCAGGATTGTTGAGAAACTAGTCTTAAGACCCAGAGACACATAGTTCTCATCAGCATTTGGGCCAGGTCATTCTCATTGTACCCTGTGAAAAAGTCACTTCTTGATCCATAGCAACTACATCTACACTCATGCCTGGGAACCTTCCAGCCACTAAAGCCAACTGGCACCAAATGGCTTGAGTCTATGACAGTAATATGCTTTTTCCTCCAAAACATATTGGCTGCATGCAGACTGTCGGTTGGAAACAGTCTCTGGATCATCCATATCTAAAACCATGCCTACAGGTTTTTGGAAGGAGCATGAGGTTTGGGCCAAGTTCATGCCAGGAACTGCTGCAGGAGTTTGCTGGCCTAGATGACCCGGTCCTGATGTCTCAGTATGTTTTGAAGCATGCACAGATGTTCCACCCTAGGCACACCAACCAAGTCTGTCTGCAACACTGCTCATGAAGTGACTTGCTCTCACCATCTAAGTCAGCTATGGTCTGATATGATGTCTGTAAAAATCAATGACCTGATGGTCATTGACTCCAATGGACTTTGGCCACAATGCATGGTTTGCTGGGATTTCAGATATCTCTGGTCTGGAGGCACACCTAGACTGATGAAAGGCAAAAAGTGACATTTCCTACTGACAGAAATAATTTAAAGAAAAATCCCTGCAATGTATGCTATTTACACATATAAGTATTTGATATGCCAGAACAGTGTAGTAGTTAAACATTTAAAGGAAACATATTTGTAACATTTAGCACAATCTTTTTTTACCTCAGAGATTTGGTTCTTTGGTTTACAGGTACTCATCAACAAGCTGAGTTTTCAAAATGTGTCTCTGGAGTTTTATATTTGATTTTTACTGTATTTTAAATGCCAAATCAAAATTATCATGTTTAATTTACTTTATTCTCAGTGGTTTTCCTTAGATTTATGAATTACCTTGGATTAATTGCTATATAGCATTCTGGTTTTATAGTGTAATAGGGTGTGTCTAAGTGCATTCCATTTTATGACTTGCTTTAGGGTATATTTTGGATGAACTGTATAAAATAAAATACATTTGGTGTTATGTTTTATATAATGCCAGAGAAAGCACAAAAAGTGCATTCAAGTTTCTAGGTTTATGGGTTCCATGTCTGGAAAACTTTGGAGGACAAATCTGCTTACTTTCAGTTTTTCTCAAATTGTTCTGAGTCTTTTCCATTTCAGCTTTTCACAATAACTTTTGAATTGTTGAACCTTTTGGTCAATAATCATTTTCTGTAAGAACAAAGTAAATAGTCCACAGTAAATGATAGTAAGAATATTGTAAACATTGGTATCACACTTCCTAACACTCTCACTGAAAAATTCAGATCAGAGCAAGATCTAACCAAAACAAAACAATATCCTCAAGTATAATCCACAGGTGACTGACACCTGTGTTAGACCTTTCTCTTTGCAGGTCTTTGGAGGGATCCAAGTGAAATGCTTTGTGTTAGATGTGACGCTGCAGTTTTTAACATCTAAAATTTCTAATTAGTAGTGTCCATGTAATAAGACTTCTGTATGGGTTGCTTATCCTAAAACTACAATTCCTTGTCAACCTTACAGAGTGTTCCTTGTCACTTTCAGAGCCTTTTAAATACATGAAATACCTCACCTCTTCTACTGCATTTGTATTAATATGTCTCTCCCTTCCTTTGTTCTGCAATGACAGAGGAAGAATCATGTTTGTATTGTCAGAATGAAGAAGACTGAAGAAAACAGACCTGCAAAGGTTAGACACTTGCATCTTCATCTTCTTTGTGGCACCCTGGCTTGCCTTTATTGCTATTACATCCCAGATTAATTTTGTTGTTACTTAATAGATCTGTGTACTTGTAGCCAAAATGCTACCCAAATGAAGCTCTTCACAAGCATCTAAACTGAAAGCTACTTCCTTAAAGCTGCTGACCTCAGCTGCCCTAATTTCAAACAGGCCCTTAAGTGGTGAGTTTCCTTCCAAGATAAGATGGACATTCATGCTGGAATCTAATAACCGCTGTAAGGGAAAACAGAAAGCAATTTAGAGAAACCAAATTACTAAGTAAGAATACCATTTAAGAATCCCTGAAAAATAGGCTTAAAACTAAAAAGGCACATGAGTCACTAATGCTGTTAAATGAAAACTAGAGTGTGCTGACCTGTTTGAGCTGCTGTACCAACAAAGAACAGGAATTTTCTATATAAATGTCACGAGATTGGCTTCAGCATCAGAAGTCTGACTAATGAATCACTAATATGACGTAACAGTGGTTGATACCTTGTCTCATAACAAAGTACTAGAGAAGTATTCATTTCTCAGAACTGATTCAAAATACTAAGAATGAATCATTCTAAAAATTAGATAAGATCCAAAATTTTATTCATTAAAGAATACATAAACAGCTCAAGTTATATTTTGTAGGCCAAAGGTAAAGCTAGCTAATGAAATTCCTCATTTGTGACACTGGAAGCATTATAACTCTACAATTTGATGTTGATACCATTGTCCCTTAATTATACACTTCAGATTAACAGGAGTCTATGCTAAGCATTAAGCAAACATAG
Source organism: Heteronetta atricapilla (assembly GCA_011075105.1). NCBI lineage: Eukaryota > Metazoa > Chordata > Aves > Anseriformes > Anatidae > Heteronetta > Heteronetta atricapilla. The sequence goes on from CM021763.1 coordinate 18,412,669, forward strand.
TAGTTACATATTGTGTCTTCTTTGCTACACCCTTCCCTTTTCTTTGGGTATCTAAAAAGTTTTACTGTCAATAATGAACTGAATCTCTCAATGTATGCAAGTGCATGATGAAGCTGGTTGTGCTGCTAATGTCTCTGCATGCTGGATAACCCTGCTGTCCCCATAAGCACAGGCAGGCTGAGTTGGGTAGTCAAAGGAATGGCAAATACCCAGAAATGTGTGTGAAGCCCAGTGAGTTTCAGTATTTAACAGGAGTTAGACTCTAAACTGCTTTTGGAGCTCCTGAAAATCTCCTTAGATGCTGCTTTGCACTACAAGAAACTAAAGTCTCTGAAAGTTCAATTTCAAGCAATTTTTCCACACAAATCAATTTTTTATAGGGTCTGGATAAGTATGAAGCAGTAGGAATAGCATCTCAAAGGCATGTGGAGACCCACAATAGTCAAATAGTCAACATGAAGAGAAAAACAGCACAACGACAAAACAAATCAAACAAACAAATTTAAAAAAGAAAAAACAACAAGGAAGCAAAGCAAAACAGAACAACAACAAAAAAATGACATTTTAAAAAATAAAGTATATCTGAATTTCCAGAATACTGCAATATAAAAAACAAAAGCATCTTCCTGCTATTCACTGTATCCTCCCAGTGATATTTGCAAGTCTGAGACAGTTCCATTTAATGTTTGTAAGGTGTCAATTGCTTTCAGAATATAATGTTGATCACCCTGCAATCTTTACATAGACATTTGGTCTTAAATACAGCATGTACACTGATATACATGCAATATGTAAGAATGAACATCTGTATAAAGGCTGTGAGGCAATGAAGATTAAATGCTAACTTTATCTGTGAGCTTTTCGTAACTCCTACCAAATCAGCTGCCCACAAACCACAGGAGTTCACCACATAAGCAGATAGAAATGTTGTTTGGAAAGGACAGGATGATGATTTCCAGTTCATAAGATATTTATCCCAAGACACATTCATTCATCTGTTGCACATTTAAATGTCTGCTTTTAGCCACTTGCTGGAGCAATACTGAATTGAAAGAACATCTCTTTCTAATAACAGCTTCATTCTGCACTGACTTACAAGCAGTCACAGTGTAATCTAAAGCAGTAGACACAAAGTGTGAGTTCAGGAAGTCCAAGCCACAAGGATTCTGCAGCAAAGATGCAGATACCTGGGTGTGATTAATGGGAGTGCAGAGCCCAAATCCCATAGGAGTTAAGGAGTAGAGAAAGACAAGAATGGTACTCTTCTTTGCAAGAAGTGTCTGTCTGCAAACCTGCCTTGTAGCTATGAAGGGCTGAGTTTCATGTATTTCTTTAGCACATCACCAGACAACTTTCACTCAAGGTTTATCACATAATCCAGGACTTACCCAAAGGTATTAATGAACGTTGATTGTTTTTTAAGAAGGAAAATAAGCATCTCTGTAAGTTTTGGGGACTGATTCAGCTAATACAGTATGAGAAACCTTTAATTATAACAATTACAAAATGAATTATGTTTAATTACAATTGAAAAAAAAAAAAAAAAAAGTGTGGGCATTTAAATCAAAGAATGCTTGGAAGTAATTTATCCCAGTTTGAATGCTTTCAAACTGTTTTCAGGCATATATTAGGTACTCATAACCTTCATTCTCAGCATTATGTATAGTCATGCATGAACAATTACATCCTACAGTCTTTAATTTGATGGACTTTATTCACAGATATCCTTCCTAGGACAGAACATGTTCCTGGAACAGGTTATAGTTTGATCTCAACACTGTCATTTTGGGTTCAGATTGATAACTTCCAGTAAGGAGCTCAGTAACAAGTTCCTGAAATGAGAATTCTTCATCTTCAGAGATCACTATTCCAAATCGGTGCTTTGTGCTGCAGCCCCCATGAAGGATGTAATGGATGCTGAAGGTCCTGAGACTGCAGGACTGATTAATTACGAGCTTTACAGACTAGTCCATAACTGTGTGTTTTGTTTTGAAGTGAACATTCATGTTCTTAAACAATTGTTGTATTCACTGTAGCATTTACTCTTACATGATACACTTGATGTCAGTATTTCTGCTCAGCACTGTTTTTAAGCCCTAAATGGCCTCTGTCCAAGATGCAAATAAGAAAAAGAGAGCCTTTACCTAGAAATAGCACATCAATAAAGTTTTAATGTTTTACATATCCCTAAGGAACTTATTTTCTGACTTTCTTAATTAGTTTTTTTTTTTTTTTTTTTTTTTTTTTTTTCTCCCAGATGCACCTGGTCTAATATAAAACTACAGTAGTACTGTCATTTAAAAGAATTAGTCTGACAATGTTTTCTGTCTAGTGATCTGTGATACTTACCTTTTGGTGGTATTTGGTAAATATTTTAATACAAAAGTGGTAAATTTGGCAAGATTTTAATGGCTCTAAATGTATTTCTCTGATAATTATATGAGTTCGGCTAATTAGTGGTATGCAATGGTAAACTTTGGAGAAAATCTTATATCACCCAGAAGGAAAAAAAAAAAAAAAAAAAAAAAAAAAAACTCCCAAATGATTTTCACAGTCCCATGTGACTTCTTTATGCAAAATCACATGCAATATGTATACTTCCTGTTGTCTTAGCTGCCAAAACCATTGTCATACATACCACTTTGGCTGTCTGGAATAAGCATTAACTGTAGCTCATTCACCAATTCCCCCCTGCAAAATCAATGTAAGATCTTTGCCAAGACATAGTATCCCACCAAGTTGGTTTTGAGATATTTTCACCATTACTAGGAAGTTCTTATTGCCTAGTTAGAAAATTCTGTCCACCAGAAAAAAAACTATGTCAAGTGTCTTTATACCTCCTTGGCTTGTTTGAAGGTTGGTGTGTCATCTACCCTTACATCACAACCTACACACTGTTGGTGTGGTGCTCCCTAGCAATGGAAACAGATTGCTCTAATCTTTTTGTGTGGTGAGTTTGCTGTCATCTACTATTTTCCTACATCACTTTTTAACTGCTTTAGAAAAGTGGGTAGAGCTCCCATTAGTGATCAAGGCCCATTAGGTTAGGCAGTGCTTGAAATCTAATCTTCTCACTCCATGAGTGACAAGATTTTGGACACTCACTGAGTAGTGTCCAAAATTCAGTATTTTTCTTCTTTCGTTTCTGTAGTCTGGGCTTGCTTCCTCCACCTGGCATGTGTACCGAGTTACTCTACTTGCCAGACATTTCTTATACACATAACTAAATCCACTAGTTTTTCAAGAATTTACAGTGAAATATATATGTCTGCATGAGGAACTTTGGCTAGAAGGCTTTAAAAGCACGTCACTTCAGTTTTCATATTTCTACCAGCTCATTCTGGAAAGAAAAGTATTAACTTTGCAAATAAATTGTTTTCAGAGTGAGGAATATGAATTTCATTTATCATTCTTTAAGTCACTGTCATAAAAAATATTAGTGAAAACATATTATAAAAGCCTTCCCACACAAGTTTTTTGGAAGACCACTTTTTTTCCAAATTGAAATTTCAAATTGATATATTTTCTTTTTTGGTAATCTTTATAAATAAATAAATAAAACAGATATATAATATAGCCACTGCTTTTTAGGGCCTCTTGCTTACCTACTATCTCTCAGCTACATTTTTCCAAAGAGCCTGGCTAAAATAATCTCATCTTTGTTGCCAAAGGCTTTCGTATTACTTCTCTCAGAATTTTGATCAGGCGTATGTTGTTTAAACTGGCTGAGGCCAAAGCTGCAAAGAAGGAATGTGTTAAACAATTCTCAACAAGGATTTATCATCCAATGTTAACTCTATTGCTCTCATCTGAGTATGTATGATGTTTGGCAAACTGTAATGAAGATCAGAATGATAAATATAAAAATTATTAAGAATTTCTTAGTTTTCCAAATAATATCTTAGATTTCAAAAAAAAAAAACAGAAGTAGGCTTTACATCTTAGTAAGCACAAATTGTTTCTTGGGAATGACTATAGGTTATACAATAGATACTGTCATTGATAGCCCAGAAAATATTCCACCTCTAAGCAGGACTCCAGAGACTGATATGCCACAAAAAGGTATGAATTCTTCTGCCTTCAAAGCATTTGCTGGTACAGCTCTTATCTGTACTTTCTTCCAACTAAAGTTTAAAACTCATCCCACAGTTGGTTCTCACTGCCAAGACACTTTCAACACAATGGACTCAGAAGATGCACTATGTACAATGTTGGAAATCCTTGTTTACCTTCATTAAGTGTACCCCCAGGAGCACATTGGCAACAAGGCGACAGAATTATTTTTCTTTCCTTCCTCTTTTCCAAGTTTTTTTCACTTCTCAGATCTAAGGCCCAATCTGCTTACTTTGTGAAGGTAGTCACAGCGTCTTTCATGTAGATTATTTCTGAAAAACTCATAATCCGCCAAAGTTGGAACAGCCTACTGTCTTTCTTAGAAAAAAAGCAGAAACTGAGATATCACTTCTATGTACCAGGCTAAGCTGTTAATTTAAGCAAATAGAAAATACATATGTTGATAAGCAAAACTATTACTTTCTCTGTCCTTGTGTTACCCCTCTATACCTCATGTGTCCTTGTGTTCTGATATAAGCTTACCAAATTACCACTAAATAATGGCAGGTTCAAGAACCTGTCCTCCCATCCTTTCCTTAATGATACTTAATTTTCCCTTACTCTGTCTCTTCACATCTTGTCTTGATTATATGACTTGGGGCCAGATCTGTATGTGGTTATATATTTAGGAAGGCCCAAGCACCAAGTGCTACCAGAAACCAACTCTTATAGTCTTGTTTATTGTTTGTGAGCAGCTTTGTAGGCTGGTAGCAATCAGACCATTCTGTATTTGACTGGAAGTTCAGGAAGGAATAGGCTGGGAAGCTCTTGAAGGTGACCCACCAGCCTGACCTCCTCTGAGCCTGAGCTTTCAACCTGACATCTGCAGAATCAAAATGGCTCCACTTTCACTGCTCTGCTGTGTTAGAGGCATACAGAAAGCTTCTGCTCTTAGACAAGGTAGGGTTTGGGAATTTTCAAAAAACATCAGGATATTTCACCTTGCAATGGCAGTTATTCAGGAGGACAGACATCTTCACAACAGCTGTCCCTCTCCTTCCCCTTTCCCACCTTTTATTGCTGAGTGTGCCATCAGACAGTGTGGAACATCCCTCGGTCAGTTTAGGTGAGTTGCCCTGGCAATGTCCCCTCCCCACCTCTTGCCCACCCCCAGCCTGCTGGCTCTGTGGGTTTGGAGGGAGTCTTGGTGCTGTGCCAGCACGGCTCAGCAATAGACACAGCACCGGTGTGATACCAGGGCTGTTCTAGCTCAGGTGCAGAGTACACTACTGTATGGGCTGCTGTGGGGAAAGGGAACTCCATCCCAGCCAGACACAGCACACGTGTATAGTGCAAACAATTACTAAAGCTTTATGATATACAGAATGTTAGGTATAAACATGTGCATTATACTGAAAGAAGAATAAGAAACATCCAGACATGTGAGGGCTCTTGGAGGTAGGTCTTTATCTCCAGTTCTCAGTCTGCCTGCCTCTTGCTAGAGCAATACTGAATCATAGACAAAGGAGGAAGGAGGAGAGGTGCACAGGCTTCCCAGCCAATCCAGGAAAACCTCCAGCTGCATTAAAACACTGTCTATTCAGGTGACTCCCTTCTTCAGAAGCTATCTTCAATATGGACTGTGACTTGTGTGGACCCACACCTCATATTTCATATTGATCCCATTCTGATTTATGTTCCCTTTCTCATGCATTTAAACTGCTGATTTAAAAACTTAGCATTTGTTTAGGAACATTTTCTGGGGACAATTAATTTTGAAAAGAAATGCAAGTTTTCACTTTTCTAAAAATGCCACATAAATATCCTGGAACATATTCCAGTTTCTCTCTCACAAACACTTATTTATTTATTTATTTTTTCATAGAGAATCCCTAGAACTTCAGCCTGTAAAATGTAGACCATTTAGGCTAGTTATGCTATAACTAGTTATGCTATAACTAGTGTTACAGTTGACTATATGCAACAACCTGTATTGCTTCTGTATTTATCATTTTTCACTATTACTTAACCAAACATTTATCTATGATTAGTTGTGTGTCTATTCCTGTTTTACAATAGGGAGGAGGAGGGAATCCTTTCAAGTAACAAGGTTTATTTTAGTTTTTTGGTTGGTTGGTTGTTTTTTTTTTTTTGTTTCTTTTTTTGTTTGTTGTTTTTTTTTTAGCAATAGCCTCAGTCTTGAAAAGTGGCATTTTAATGCACCTCTACTGCAAAACAGTAGGAAAAAAAATCAAAAGCATAGAAAATGTGATGAAGATTACATGTAAGAAAAGTTTGCAAATTCCATTGTGCTCTGTGTGCCCAAAGTAAGAAAAGCTCTTGGTGACTGTGTGATGCAGGACTCCAGTAGTGCAGTAAAGACAGAAGGCCAATGAACACTAGCCTGCACAGAACTGTACACAGCACTTAGTCCAGATTTTCTTCCAGCCTGTGACTGAAAAGCTCAGAGCTTTCTCAGTGGTTCAGTTTCACATCAGACAAATCCAGCAGGTTTTGGCTGGTGTGACTCTAAGCAAAGACAAAAAAACAAAATGAAACTCATGAGACTAGAGAGAAAATGTTTATATCAAGCCCCAGCAAACTAAGACATAGCAATCTTGAACAACTGTCTTTGTGATTTTTTTCTGAGAACTCAACATCAATTAAAAACATGATAAATCTTTTACAACCTGTTAATATATGCATGATTCACAGTTGCCTTGTAGATGTATATGGATGCCAAATTCCCTGCAGACCAGTAATGCGTTGGCTATTGTACTTCTGGTTTCTCTCCTTACCCAGCAGAAGGATTAAAACAATCTTTTGCAAGAGGAGCAACTTCCACCAACAACAAGGGGAAGAAAGCTTTTGCCGTGACCTACATTTCTGCAGCTATTTTTTTTTTCTACTCCACAAAGTTTAGTTTAGTGAAACTGACTCTCCAGGAAATATCATGTTTTCTATATCCAAGTGTAACAAGCATTGTGAAATGTCATGTTTACCTTGTTCAAGTGTGCTGGGACTGTCCAGGCTTCAGCAAATATACACTGTGGTTAAAATCAAGAAAATGTATGTGGGCAGAAAAATAACTTGTGAAAGTGTAAGAAAGAAAGAGAAGATGCTAGGGTAGAGAGAACAGGGTGAGTAAGAAGCAAAAAGGAAAGAAAAGTAAAGCTCCTGATAAAAACTGACAACATTCTGATCCTTCTGCATGTAGTCTCCCGGAAATGTGTGGTATGGATGCACAATTCAAAAACCCTCTAAACAAACCCCACATTGCAGTTTTCAATAACTCTGAGCTTTTTAACACTTCACTCTTTTTTAGTTTGCAATGTTGAAAACTCAGAAGAAAAATAATGCATCAGGCTACAGTGACTGTAAAGCACATAATATTCTGCAACTTTTAATTCTTTTTGATATTACATCTTCACAGTGGGCTTGGGTTCCGGTAAACTTGCTTTAACTTTGGACTGTGCCTGAACCAGCTGAGAAAAGAGAGGCAGAAGTAATAAGTCCAAGACACTTTTTTCCTCCCCGGTCTCTTGGACTGTAGGGACAGGTTTATTATATGGTGTAACTTTGGGCTGTTCTGTTGTTTTCCAACCATTTTTTTGTGCTAGATGAGGGTCACTGAGATGCAGTGTTCCCCAGCCACAGCCTGTCATGCTGGCTGACAGACTATGTGTTACTTGAACCAGTAACAGTGAAATCATTAACTTCAGGATGTGTTACCCACTCAAGTAATCACAAAAGGTCCCACACAGGTTTGCATAGCTAAACTCTGCACCAAACTCTGTGTCAGCACATCTTCACAGTTTACCAGATTAATGTGGTTCCGTATGCGTGTTTACAGCCTCCACATCCTGACTGCACTATAGACCTACCCGTAAGTCAAGAAAGATTGATTTTGCCTGCTTGCCATCTCCCATAACTGAGGAGGTCCTCGTGATATCTCTAATCAAACTGGTCTATCTAATCTAAACAAGTTTTTCCCCATGCAACTAAATAATTAAATGAAATAAAGTAATAATATTATTATATGTGTGTAAATATATATAACATTTATTTATTTATTTATTTATTTATATATACTACATATATTTATTTACATATATATGGAGGGAAACATGCCATCATAATTATGATTTAGCCCAGTGTTTATGTTTGCTGACATTCAGGGTAGAGATGTATGAAACTTGGCACTTGTATTTTGAAATCTCCCAAAAGCCTCTCAGATTTTTGTATCAGAGCTATCACAACTCCTATGCTTGGTCTTGCAGCTGCTCAAAATAACAACATGGATCCATCTTTGCTCATCTGTGTTCGGGTCTTACTAATCTCCCCATACTAAAATGGTACCAGCCCTGGTACATACCATAACACTGTGTTCTCATGCAAGCAAAGAGCTAAAAAAAAATTATCACAAAAAGCATGATTTAAGTGCTTCATAAATGTCTCTACTGTTCTTCCACTGTCTGTTTGGTCCATGAGCAACTCTTGGGTTGAGTATTTCTGATTTCAGATAATGCTCAAGTTGAATGCTTCTTTTCAGTAACCTACAGGTTTATTTTATTGCAGGTGCTTTTTTTTATTTTTTTCTTCTTGTTACAACTGCTTCTATCATCACTATTACTATTTTCAGTCCTGCTATTATCACTTTATTGTTATTATTACTTATTATAGTGTTATTCAATAATAATACATCAAGACTGAATCACTATAGAGAGATGCCTGTGGTAGAGATCTCATTTCTAGTGCGATTGGAAGGTCTCTGACAATCAATTCTTTGGAAACCTGGCATTGATTATAAGAAATGCAGCAATAGAAGGCACAACTCTTACTTAGCCTTTGTGGGGAGGCAATTAAAGGAAACATGACAGAAGTCTATACTGAAAGCAAGTATTTGTTGGTCACTATTTACAGTTAGAGTTATAATATTTATCTGTGAAAGTCAATGCCAGGAAAAATCTTTAATAGATTCTTGCATTGGCAAGGCAGCATCATTGTGGATAATCACGTCCTTGAAGCAAGATAAGTTTGGGTTTATTTTTTGTTAAACAGGGCACTTCGGGTGACCATTGGTAATTCTTTGATGGAACACTTCAATCAAAAGTACTCTAGTTCTTGAGATTAAGACCTTGGCCTTTGCATACGTCAATTAGTGGGTAAGTGAGAAGGTCTGCATGAAGATCTAAACTGTCTATGGACCCTACTGGAAAGATTTGCAAGATTACCCCTTTGATATGGGGTTGATGGAGAAAGGGTAATAAAGACACCAACTGTAACCTGACTGACTGTTTATATTGTGCACTGGGCACAACTGACTCCTAAAGATGTTGAATTTAACAAATGCAGTCAAATGTAGCAGTCTTGTAAACCAAATCCACACTTTGAAGCAATCATTGGTGTAGAAAGATGAAAAAAAAAAAGTGCTAGTTCTCCCAGTCATCTTTCAAACCATCATTAACTGATTCAATTCATATTGGTATTATTGCAGAAGTGTTTTTACCAAAAGAAATTAAGAAAAAGAGGTAATAGTGGCTCCATACATTGTCTGATAACACAAATTACAATTCTTCTTGGTCACATGGACCTTCTGTCAAGGTTTAAATGCCTGTATACTTGGTGGTTCCCAAATTGCATTTCATAAACAGTCACAGCCATAATCATATAAAACAGTGAAAACTATCAGATTGTCAATTCTGTCTGGTTATGGCCCGGAAAAGTCAGAATCATTGCGCAAATTTAAGGAGGTCACTTTTCAGTACTTCTAATAAGAAACAGTTGTTCTCTAAGAGAAATGCAGATCATGAAACTTTTGTGGTGGTCTAAAATGTTTGGGAATCTGTCTTCTAATGGAGGAGTAATATTCCTCCTTTTGAAATGCAGCACCAATTTCCTTTTTAATGTTCAAATTCTGCAAATATATTAATGTACATTGATATGTATTAATATATACACCTAAATTTATATATTTAAATTTATATGTGTATATGTGTGCTGTATATACCTTTTTATGTATACATATACATTTATACATATGTATATATATATACAAATATATGGCTGTGAGTAGCTCCTTAGAAGTCAACAGAATTAGATACAAGTTAAAGACAGTCAGGAGCTTAAGTCAGATCCTCAGCCTGCTCCAGATGATGGAAGTATGGGGGACATGATTATTTAATTATTTCAGCTGGAGAAGAAAGTTATTTTTTTCTGTTCATTTATCTTGTATGAGCTTTTATCTGGAATTTGAAACATCTAATTAAAGCATAAAATTAATAGACACAAATACGATAATTTTTAATTTATTTTTCCTAGTAGATCATATATTCCATATATACATTTCTGTTTGTTTAGAAAAATGCACTGCAATCCATGTATGTGGAACAGAAAATGAGATTGCAGTAAAGCTTATGTTTTTTTTGTTTTGTTTGTTTGTTTGTTTGTTTTTATGGCAACTTGGATATTGAGTTCTGTAGACACATTCTGAGGGGGGATTCAACTTATACTATCCTCCATCTTTGTTTATTATACTCTGTGATACCAGAATTATGAATGGAGTTAAATCTGGTTGGTGAAAAGTAACACAAGCAGTGTTCCCCAGGGCCAATATTGGGGACAGTTTTGTTCAGTATCTTTATCAATGATTATGATGAGGGGATTGAGTGTACCCTCAGTAAATTTGCAGACCACACAAAATTGACTGGGAGTATTGGGTAGTAAGTAGTGCAGTGCCTGAGGTAGGATGGTTCTGCAGAGGGACCTGGACAGGCTGGATCAATGAGCTGCATGCAATTGTATGTCATTCTACAAGGATCATAAAAACCCCATCCAGAGGTACAGGCTTGGGGAAAAGTGGCTGGAAAGCTGCCCAGCAGAAAAGGACCTGGAGGTGCTGGTCAACAGCCATGAAACAATTGGCCAAAAAGGGTGATTGTCCCCTTGTATGTGGTAACGGTGAGACCGCACCTCAAGTACTGTGTTCAGTTTTGAGCCCCACGCTAGAAGAAGGATATAGAGTTGCTCAAACTTGTCCACAGAAGAGCAACAAAGATGGTGAAGGAACTAGAAAACAAGACATATAAGGAGCAGGTGAAGGAACTGTGTCTTTTTAGTCTGGACAAAAGGAGGCTGAGGGGAGACCTCGTTGTTCTTTACAACTACCTGGAAGGAGGTTGTAGTGAGGAGGGCATTGGTGTCTGTTGTTGTGTGATTAGTGATAGGACATGAGGCAATGGCCTCAAGTTGTGCCAGGGATATCAGGAAGGGTGAATAGGCACAGAAAGGGTGATTAGGCATTGGAACAGGCTGCCCAGGGACATTGCAGTGATGGCATTGCTGAAGGTATTTAAGAAATGTGTAGATGAGCATATACGGACATTGTAGCTGGATGGTTGGACTTGATAATCTTGAAGGTCTTCCCCAAGCTAAATGATTTTATGATTCTGTGGTCTAATAGCAAACTACCAGATGGTGTTTTATACTGTCCTGATATAATATGAATTTATAAAGGTGTTCTGTAGAAAAGTGCCTATAAGTATTTAACGGTCAGTTCAGATGGTCATTCAGCTTCTCCTCACAGGTTACACTGGAACTATAAACAGAAGATAGTAGCAATAAATACAACTAATAAAGCCAGAATGGCAAGAAGCCATGTGTAGGCCCTGTGTAAACAGAATATTATCAAAGAATCAGAGAATGACTGGATGGAAGGGACCTCTGGAATTAATCTAGTCTACCTGCCTGCTCAAGCTGGATCACCTAGAGCATGTTGCACAGAATCACAACCAGGTGGCTTTTCCAGAGAAGTATTCAGAGAAGGAGACTCCAAACCCTCTTTAGGTAACATGTGTAGTGCTCAGTCACAGTAACAGTGCTCTCTCAGCCCTCACAGTTATGCTCTTCATTATGTTCAGATGGAACTTTTGTTTCTGCTCATGCCTGCTGAATCTCCTCCTATCTCTGGATACCACCAAAGAATTTGACCCCATTGTTATGACAACCTCCCTTAAGATATTTTTATATATTGATAAGATCCCCTCTCAGCCTTCTCTTCCCCAGGCTAAACAGGCCCTGCTTTCTCAGCCTTTCATCATAAGATGCTCCAGTCCCCTAATAATCCTAGTAGCCCTCCACCAAACTCACTCCAATAGCTCCATGTCCCTCTTGTTGGGAGCCCAAAACTGGACACAATACTCCAGGTGAGGCCTCACCAGGGCTAAGAGGGAGAGGATCACCTATCTCAACCTGCTAGCAACACTCTTCCTAATGAACCCCAGGCCTTCTTGGTCACAAGGGGTTTACTGCTGGCTCGTGGTTAACTTGGTGTCTCCCAGGACCCCCAGCTTCTCTGCAGTTACCTTCCAGCAGGTCAGTCCCCAGCCTGTCCTGGTGTATAGATGTGTACAGGTGAGAGAGAGAGATTTTGATACCTTCCCACCAAGATATGAGTATGAATATAATATAAGGGTATCACATGAAGCTTCAAATTCCCTGGGCAGGTGCCTGTTCACATGTTAGCAGGGCTATATCCAGGTGTAAAACTTCTGATATCCCTGAGCTGCTTGAACAGTCTTTTCAACTCAACATTAAAAATGTTCTCCCTTCTTCCCCTTATGCAGGGCCCAGCTGCCAGATACATTCAGAGCAAGCAGATGGGACCAGTCCTCACACAAAAAGCAGCCAGAAGCGAGACCTTCGACCCAGACAGTAATTTTGCAGACTTTAATATAGTTAATTTACTGGTGGGATGTGATTTGAATATGGGAGACTGATCTTTAAATCCCTTCTCTTTCATTTGGGAAACAGGACTTGAATATGACTCCTAAAGAAATATTTATCTGCTGTAAAGTTAGTCTTCATATTGATTTCTGCTCTATTTAAAGCTATGTACAGTACTGTCCTAATCTAACAACCACTTTAACTGTTCGTCTTTACACTTGCTTTCTGTCCTGTGTGGGAATGCAGTCCAGAGGAGGTGTGACTGAAGGGACGAACACAGCACTGACAAGGGAGATCCTACAATCCAGGCAGGAGACACAATGTGTGTATGTGCCCATTCCCAGCACCGATCCCATAAGCACACATTGGACAGACCATATAGACCAAGAGGATGCAAAAGTACCACAAATGGGTTTTACAGAAGACACTCTGCTGGGGTGACGTCTGCCAGTAGGGAACAGTAAATACTTCGCATTGTGACTAGGGCACCTCTAATCACATAGCAACCATCTTCCTCAAAACTCTTTCCCAAAGGCAGGTGCTTTCATCCATTCTCTCAATGCTTTAGTAGCTAGCTTTTAAACTGCAGCTTGCTGTGAAGGAAATAGTTGTCTTTATAAAACTGTTGTCGCTGAGCATTCTTGGAAGGGGTCTAAGACTGAGAGGCAGAGTACAAGAGAAAGCATGTTTATGCAGCCCAGTGCCTGGGAGAAGTCCTAAATTTTGACCTCTGCTCCTTGGGCTGTTTCTTTGCTTGCCATTAAACAACCATTAGGTTTGGTGCCGATGGGGAAAGAGTTAAGTGCTGAGTGAAAGCAGACACAGCTGACAAGGACAGAAACAAGAAGGATGAAACAATGCAGGGTGTGTGTGCATGTGTGTGCCTGTGTGTGTGTGTGTGTGTGTGTGTGTGTATGAGGGGTTACTACCTGTGCTGGAACTTGTGTGGTGCACTGGTGGCAGAATAGAGGGACTTTGTAACTTTGTGCAAGGATCAGGTAGGCAGAAGTGCCTGTGGCTTGCAAATTAAATTAGAACCTTTTTTTTTTTTTTTTTTTTCCTTCTTGGTGAGTTGTTATGTGGCCAGATAATGGGGAAAAGGGGCAAGAGGAGAGGGAAAAAAGGAGACGTAACACATGCACACACAGACCTAGAGAGATGTCCTGTCAAGTGGTGCTTAATATTACCTATGCCTCTCACTCGAAATGTGAACTGCAGACTAGATTATATCAGGGAAAGCTAGCCATGTCCAGTACGAAATATGTTTGGTTTGGTTTGGTTTCTTTTATAACACAGAGAGAGGGAGCATAAGTTCAGGGAGGTAAGTGAAAGTTCAGGGAGATTTCTCCACATTCATGAAACCTGAGTTCACAGTCAAGTTATTGAGTCACATACAGATGAGGATCTTGCCTGGTCAGTTCAAAAAAAAAAAAAACAAAAAAAAACAGTCCAGCCCCATCCCTATCCCCCGTAAGCTTCTTGATGTTCAGTAGGTGTGGTTGGGTGAAGAAAAGCCAGAACAATACCAACAGCTGCATGGAATCTTTCCACGACTGAAAGGTGAATAATTAACTCTCTTATAACTACAGCCCCTCAGGGGGAGGTGAGTCACTAGCCCGATTTAGAGTTATGTTATCTTGTAATGAACAATAAGAGGGAAACCTATACGTGTCTTGACAGTTCCAGTGCGACTTTGATGATCTGTGCCCCAAAAATCTCAAAAAGGGAGTTAATCAAAATGCACTTCTAAGAAAATAACTGATTTTGTGCATACAGTTCATCAGTGGGTAAAGAAGATCATTTTTATAGGGATATGAGATTTCCTGAGCATAATGCTGAGGATTAGAAAAGAAGGAAAAAAAAAGTGGTTTGATTTTAACTGGCAACATTATGCCAGTATCTAAAATCAGATGCAGTCAGGGTGAGAATTAAATTATTTCTGAGTCCAGTCATGCTAATACTGTTGTATGTGGATGCTTGGGAGAGAGGAAGGGGTCTACAAAAGACTAATATTAAAAATAAGCCTGCTGATGGGTGACTTAAAAACCTACTAATACATTTTTTCTCAATAGATCTGGATGTCCACAGGAAAATCTCCAACAGCACACAAATTCAGAATGCTTAAAGGCTGGTCTAAACTTGAAAAATCTTTGCATACATTAACTGTGCTCACATGAAAAAAGCCATATAAATTGATTCTCCTCATATGGAAGGAAAGACTGGAGCCCTTGGGTCCTGCAGTGCCCTTCCTGCTTCTCCTGAGGCTGTGGCCAGTTCATTTAAGACCATTTAAGTTCAGAAAGTGGCTCATGGAAAATAGCCATGGGTCACTTTTTACTAAACCTTGCAAAGGATAAGTGAAGTGGCTCTGTGCTTACTTTTTCCTGCAAGTAAATTGTTAGCAGCTTCATAGACCTGATAAGACTCTACTCCTTTGCTGGATCAGCCCCACATCATGACAACTATAGAGGGTCATCAGTCTCTCATTCATCTTTTCAACATATCATGCCATTCTGATGGAAGGAGCACTTCTTGAGTTTTTTACTTTCCTCCAGCCAACTTAGAAGTGTACTAAGTGACTCAGGAGGGAGTTGTGTTTGTGTCTTCCCAGTGGGGAATGAATCAGATCCATGTGTGAGGGGGAAGCAAGTGACCTGAGTGAGTAAATTAGGGGCTTTTTAGACCTTTAGTAAGGGTTTAAAGAGGAAAAGAAGTTGGAAAGACTGCTTTAAATTATATTGATTTCCAAGAAGCCATGATCCCTCTATTATCTGAGTAAAACTAAGGTGTTTACAAACAGTACACAATGAAACAGGTAATTCCATAGAAAAATGAAAAAGGAAATAAAGAGCATAAAAAACATCAGTCTGCATCAAAGCTACTCATCTGCTCTTAATCCTCATTAGTGGTTATTAATTCTGATGACTGTATTGCTGATAATGAACAACTATGAAAGAGAAAAAATTCCCACATTGTCCACAGAGACACCAATGTCCTATCTAGGGTCAACAGACCGTCACTGGACATGTTTTAATTATTGCTTTTTCATCATTGTACGTTCAGTTCATTACCGCAGACAGTTCAGATCTGCAGCAGAAATCCTGTGATCAATTTAATGTTTTGTTTTGTTTGCTTTACCCATGAAAATGAGGGTTGTCAGTGCTCAGAAATGGAAGCCAGGATGCTAGACAGTGATTCAAGAAAAATGAAAAGTTAAGTGTAAAATAGAGTGCCAAGGACTTTGAGAATAAATATTCATCTTAGCGGGTTTCAGAATTGTAACCTCTAGGAAGCCACATCCTACCATTGCATAAAATGAAGCTCTAAGGCATGGTATATATTTATTTGATCACAAATATTTAGTAAAAAACAACACATTTGAAGGATCTACACTGCAATGAAATATTTTTCCATTAAAAAAAAAAAAAAAAAGCTCATAAACAGGACAGCCAGGCAAGCTCTTTGTTTAGCACTGTCCAACTTAATTGTCCAAGCTGGAGCTCGACCCCTGAGGAAGTTCAGCCATGCTGCTTGCAGCATGCTCTTACTTTAACTGATATTTCAGTGACTTGTTTTCTCTCTGCTGTTCAGACAGTATTTTTTTTAGCCTTGACAGAATGGCTAGACTAGGTAATCCACACAAACAGCTGCTGCATGCAATGTGATCTTTTCCCCAAACCTTTTTAACAAAGACTTCTGAAACATTCTTTAGTTTTGGATATGTTGGAAATATCCAGAAGCTAAAATCTCTCAATATGAAATACAATTGACATATCAACTGTCTGACCATACTGCTTTTAGCTTGAGAAGTGTCCCAAGAAGATCAACAGGAGCAGCATGTTCACAAAACCACTCCTTAATCAGAAAGCATTCATCAGGAAAATACCTCTGTTTCAAACAACTTTCACAGAGGATTTGCTTCTTGAATACCTGTGTTCCTGTCTGTAGTAAGAAGAAAGATGTTACTGATTTTTGTAGTGCGAGATGTGCAAACTTCCAAACTTAGTCAAAGATAAAATATTTGGTATTTTTCACTGTGATTAATTTTATGAATTGAAATTATTGGGTTTTTGTCAATCATAGGCTTTGCTGTCTATCAGAATGCCTATATGAGCCCAAGTAACATTAAAGTAAGTGTTGCAAGATAAAAGAGTAAGTAAAAAAAAGTAAGTGTTGAAGATAAAAAATAGCATTAATGAATCCAGAGAGATTTAAAAAATGAACAGGAGAAAAGAAATAAAGGGTAAGTCTTTAGGCAGGCATATAAGGGAAAATACATTCAGTGGAAAACAGGAATTTGGAAACCAGTCATTTTGGAGGAGTCAATAGATGAGAATGGACAGAAGGTTAGATATGCATTGGAAACAGGATACAACATACATATAGGTAATCCAGCTGTAGATTACACAGGCAAAGGTAGCATCCTCAGTGGGCAGGATGGCAAAAATCTGTTTCTAAACATTGTGGGTATCATGCCATCCACAACATTCTGCTATATTTTAGGAATACATGTTCTGAAAAAAAGAAAAAGGTGCATTGGGGAGCAGTGAGGGAATGACAAAAAGGAGTGGGGGTGTGGAGAATTGATTTTAATAGGTAAGATTAGGTATTAAATTTGTCAAATTTTGTTAAGTGAAAAAAAAAAAAAAAAAGGCCACATGGATAAATGTTTAAAAGGTATCTAATAGGAAAGGATTTATTTTAGGGCAATCAAAATCCTAAGAAAAGGAAAGAAGGATGGATATGAGAATGAGGTGTATCAGACTGTGAAATGGTTCCCTGTGGGATGAGAGAAAAACAATTCTCCTTGTGAGAATGACTTTAAACGATATTGGATATTATCATAGTGACCAAAGGGGCATTTGGGAATATCAGCTATTTTTGATATTTAGTAGGCAACAATCCAAATAAAATAATTTTATGAAGGCCTTATTTGTTGCTGAGCCACACACCCTTCGTTTTTTTCAGTAAGATCCTTCAACTAGTGGAGTCTCTTTCAGTGCTCTCCTATTGCTGGTCACACAGTGAGTTAATTAGGAAGTAGATATTATGAACGCTTTGCCACCTAAATCTCTAAATAAAAGTAATGAGGTCTGCTGTTGCATGGCAATAGTATTACTTTGCACTATATATTTCCATATCCTGTGCTCTCCCAGGCTGTCTGCTTGCTGCAAGTACAACCCCTCAAGGAAACTGAGGAGTCAGAACTACCAAGGTAATGCCAGTAAACTAAACCTTTAGGCATTTTTTTGCTTTGATCCAGAGAAATGTATGTGCTGTGCTGTTTGTACCCTCAGAACAAATGGCAATCTGGGAACTAGCATGGATATTTAGAGCTGGTATTTAAATAACATTACTTGGGAAATTCCCACTGCTTAAGAAAAGACCAACTAAAACAAGAGTTTTCTTTCCCAGAAGGCTGAGACAGGTATAATGAGGATTAGCAGGCATAATTGATATCATTTCTGTATCCTAGAGAATTGTATGAGTCATCTTTCTAGTCACGTCCTCCCTGTTCTTAGGACTGATGAGAGTGAAAACGTTGCTGTGAAGTGTAACGGGGCAATATAAACATACTGTGCAATACAAGCAACCAATTACAAACAAATAACTTCATTATGCCACATCCATAATAATTCCTCCTTTTTATATAGCAGTTTTCATCTGTAGATCTCAAAGTGCCATACAGATGGAAAAACTCAGGATGTAAAGCAACTCATTTGAGGTCACTCAGGTAGACAACAGCAGCTCTGGGAATAAAACACAGTGCCTCACTCTGCATTATGAATGCCCCTCCTGTGCAATCCTGGAAAGGATCAGAGCAGCAAGCACTTGGAGAGGGAGAGCGTGTAGCTGGAGCTGAAATCAGCCTGAGTCTGATCATAAGACCACTGTGAATTAGAAAGGCCAAATTCCACCCTAATGTGCAATCTCTCTTAAAATCAACTGGAGCTTTGTATTTAAGTATTTCCAACATTTTCCTTCCCATGGTGCCTGAGTACCAGTGAAATTACATCACACTGAAACAATCTCTGAGGATGATTCCTTACTACTTCGTATTAGCCCCAAGAGCCACTACAGATTGTTTTATTTTGTTTGTTTGTTTATTTGTTTTTTATCTTTTTATCGCTTTTCTTATTTGCACATAAACACTGGGCCTAATTCACTAATCATGCTAGAAAATGGAGAAAAGGATTATTTACTACCTGAAACTAAAGTAGTGCAGTAATGCCTCTGACATAGCAAGTACTAAAATCAGCATGAAATTATTTCAGTCTTGATTGTGTAAATGATTAAAAAGTGCAGGAAAAATAAATAAATAAATAAATCTGCAGGCATCCAACATCCCCAGTTCACAATAAGAGAAGAAAGGCAGATAGTACCCACAAACCCTTCATGTGATTAAAAAATAAAGGACAGAATGTGAGAAAAATCAAAACACAATATATCATAAATTCCAAAACTATAAATTGCATTATGCCTGAAATTTGGAAGGTAGAACACATCCTACAGATTCCTGGAAAGGAAAGAAAGGTGCTGATCCTGAAGCCACAAGTCTAGAGTTACTTGCTGGCTTGGCTGAGGGCTCCCTCTGTAATCTTGGGCATATTGCTTTACTTCTATTTCCTCTCCCACATTGTGGGTGTGCCTACATCGCAGTCAAAGTGAGATATTAAAGCTTGTCAGCTCAGCTGAACTAGCTTCAATCAAGTTAGCTTATGGACTGTTAGTAATGTAGCTGCAGTGTGGAGCTGGGTACAGACTAAATTCTTCAAAGTGAATAATGAAATTTGGTAAAAATAGGATCTGAACACTATCAGAGCAATCCCACTCATATAGATTTCACATTATTTTTTATTTTATGAACTGAAAACTTTTTTTTAATTAAAAAAAAAAAAATTCTGATTAACAATAGGAGTTGAGAAAGAAAAGAAAAGAAAAGAAAAGAAAAGAAAAGAAAAGAAAAGAAAAGAAAAGAAAAGAAAAGAAAAGAAAAGAAAAGAAAAGAAAAGAAAAGAAAAGAAAGAAAAGAAGAGAAAAGAGAAAAAAAGGAAAAGAAAAGAAAAGAAAAGAAAAGAAAGAAAAGAAAAGAAAAGAGAAAAGAAAAGAAAAGAAAAGAAAAGAAAAGAAAAGA
>CM021763.1:18433451-18451911 GCA_011075105.1 Heteronetta atricapilla
ATTTTTAAAAATTGTAAAAAAAAATTTTTTTTGGTTTAAATAAAATTAAATTTAAAAAAAAAAAAAAATTATGTTGGGGGGAAAAAAAAAAAAAAAAAAAAAAAAAAAATCTTCACATGAAAGCACAGCAACAACATAACTTAAAACACTTACAGATAAGTGTCAAAAGCAATAACATAGCAATGGCACTTAGCCCCCTCCAGCTAAATTGCTCTTATGTACTCTTAAAAACAGCATGATAGTTAAAATACAAATAATGGATATTAGATGAAAATGATAGTTGCAAAGTACAAACACATGTAAGAGAGTTGCTTTAGAAGGTATAGCAGGAGACAGAGTAAGAAGAAAGACTTTATTAATGTCAGAAAGATACAGTGAAATATTTAGTGAACACATGTTTGGGATAAGAGTCGGGATGAGGAGCCAGATGCTCAGTTGGTGAATGTTGATTCAGCTCTGTTTAAATCAGTGGGACTATGCTGATTTACATCATCTACAGATTTTGCAGCTGGCTTCAATACACATACAAACTTTGAAAGTTAGCTGGACTTACCTGTGCTCTACTCTGTGAAAAAGGCTGGAAGTCTGTTGGGATCAGGATTCTCAAGGAGATCTCTTGTGTTTCCGTGGGCTAGAAACATGGTGAAGACAAGTATTATTGTGGTTAGGACAGTATTTCTACATTTTCTTAGCCCCGCGGGAAATCAAAATGCATACTAAAAGTGAATAATTAACCTAACATTTTAAGTCTTCAAGAAGCATTCATTCTTGTATGATTCAAGCTGTATTTTATATGAATCAGTGTTCCCCTCCCTACTTAAATGTAGACACATTATTTCTGTGGTCTGGAAGCTGAGATCAGATTTCACCCATAATGATTTTAGCTGCCACACAGCTCATCAAAACTGCAATTATAAATACCAGTGTTTTTCTTTTTCTGGAATGTAGACTGCATCATACCAGATCCTGCCAAAAGATGCAAAATTAGCACTGTGATGGATATACTTGTGCAACCTCCGGGGAAAGACAATTAGGGAATAAGGAATAAGAGGAAAGAGGGAGTTCTTACTGCCCAAATGACCAAAAGACTAAATCATCTTTATATCTATCTCCTGCCCTGTGAGCTTTTGATTCTGCAAAACCTTTGCACTGAGAAACCACACGTCAGCCTCAAAAGACGTGATGATGGCTTGCACGTAGCAAGTTTTGAGGTTGATTAGCAATTGCCCAGTAACTTTCATGGGTGTGATGAGCACTCAGAAGAAAACCACCAGATTTCTCTCTTTCTTTCTTCTTTAAGCAGCATGTCACTTGTGTGTTCCTATGGACCCACCTGAAAGGCTCAGGCTAAAGTTAGGACAGCTCTCCAAATTCATTTGGAAACCATCTGTTACCAAGAAGCAAGTTTTAATGTTTCTCTCCTGTTTACATTCTACCTGTGCCGGCTTGCATTAGACTTAAATCTCTACTGAATCCTTGACAGGTGTAGCAAACAACTGTAAATAATACCAGACATCTTAGCACTCTCACTACAGATGGAGAGATAGGGGAAGCAAAGGCCGATCAGACAGATATACCTGGAAGTGCAGCACTATCGATCCTGCCTCCAGCTTAGGGCTGGTCCGTGGCTGGCTCAGTTCCTCATTCCAATCCATGTGGAAATCGAATATACATTTCCCATCTGCTCTTTTTGAAGCAGTAGCTTTACTTTGACAGTGCTTTGAACTGTCTCCCAAACTGCATGAAAAATTCCACAGTGCTTTCTGTTTAATCACAGATATTTGGGGAAAATAGTTCTGATTAGTTCCAATACTATTAGAAATGGTAGGTCTATGCTTTTACACATAGGTTATATAAATTTTCCAGATGCATAGCCTTTTACAAAGAGACCAACTTCAACACTGATGAGAAAGGCAAGAGAACAGGGAAGAATGTTTATGAAGATTTTAACCTCTAGAAAAATAAAGACGTCTGTGAGCTGCTCAGTTTCCAGCACAGATGGGAGACAGACTTACAGGACATGGTTCCGGAAAGTTTTAGCACTAGCTGAAAGGCTACGAGGACTTTCACTTACTCACATTGTAGCTAATGGAAATTAGAGGCATGGGACACAGCGTCAGTCGCGTTTTAGGAAGAACAAACCTAAAAGACATTTTTTCTGAAGACTAGATTCTCCTGAAAGTATTTGTGTAATGCCTGGCTAGCCAAGTAGTTTCAGATGTTAATTGAATTCAGCAGCTCTATTAATGCAATCACAAAGTAAAGTAGTACAGATGCAAAGGTTCAAATATGTGTTATGATCTCAGCAACCAGAGGACTCAAGTTATTGAATATGAAATAAATAAAGTTATGTTTGCCTCTATGATTCTACTCTGTACTTCCTCATTATGACTGTACCAGCCAGCCAGTGGAAATCCAAGCAGCAGTTCCATTATCTGGATTTTGTCTACACCACAGAGGATTTTGTTTTGTTTGTTTTGTTTTAAAGAAAGGGATGTTATTAAGTTGGTTGTAAAAAAAAATAAAAAATGGTAATTTGTCTATTAAAAGTCACTGAATAATTTTCCCCTCTGAATCAAAGTAATTACAGGAAAATGTGAATATTTTGTGTGTCTGCCTGCTTTCCTTTCATAAGCAGTTGTTTAAAACATAGAAGCCCTATGTGGTAATTCTGGAAGACAATTTCAGATGCCGCAACATAAACTTGTGATTGAGAAAACAAATCAGTGCAGCCCGCACAGATTAGAATTTTTTGACTGATAGGCATTAAACTACAACTGTAATCCCAGAATCATTGCACATTCTAAAGTCACTCTACATTCTGTTCTTTGTCCCTCTCTCATTAGACATCTTCTATCATTAACCTGAGGTGAAACATAAAGTTTATACTGTTAAAATTTATGGTCCATGCTTACATTGTAGCAATCACAAATAGCAAAAAGAGAGGATGCAAATAAATTCTACATTATTTGGTCTTGCATGGCCTAGCAGACTATGTGTATACACTCAAATAGAAAATCAAGAATAGAGAAGATCGGTCATATTTTTAAAAAGATATGTACTCCAGTTTGGTAAGCAATGACTTAAAAAAGATAATATGTGATCTTAGAAGAAAATGAGCTGTTGGGGTAAACTGAAGCTTCCAAGTTATCTCCCTGGGCAGGCTGCATAAATTATGTGAATGACAGAAAAGAAATGCTACTACAGCAGCCTTACCTGCCAAACATGACCACATGTCTGCAACAAGTAGACTGGTACATATGGAGGAGAGTCAGAGCACAGTGGACAACTGAGCATGCAGCAGAGCAGGGAGGAACTCGCACCCAACAGCTTTAAGCTGCTGATCCACATGCAGAGCTCCATGGCTAATGTCTGTGTGGCTTCAGCGCCACCAGTAGAGGTGGCGCTGGGGAACACTCTGCCATCCTGTCAGTGCAACTTGCAATTGCAAGTTGCCCAGGCCAGCCTGTCATTAGCACTGATGTTGCTCTGTAGAAAGATTTCCACTGGGAGGGCCACAAACTGAAGGTGTATCAGAAGGATGCAAAGATCCCACAGACTGTAGGCTGACATCTCATTTAAGGGAAGACTGTGCTCAGTCAACCTCTTTGCCTTCTATGATGCCATCAGCAGCTGGGTATATGGGGGGAGACTAGTGGACGTCATCTACCTTGACTTTAGCAACGCTTTTGATACTGTCTCCCATGACATCCTGCTAGAAAAACTGAGAAAGTGT
The DNA here is from genome assembly GCA_011075105.1 of Heteronetta atricapilla. NCBI lineage: Eukaryota > Metazoa > Chordata > Aves > Anseriformes > Anatidae > Heteronetta > Heteronetta atricapilla. The sequence goes on from CM021763.1 coordinate 18,437,188, forward strand.
GTGATAGATGAGTGGACAGTAAGCTGGGTTGAGAACTGGCTTACTGGCCAAGCTCAGAGGGTGGTGATCAGTGGCCACAGAGCCACTGCCTGGAGACCTGTGACTAGCAGTGTTCCCCAGGAGTCGGTGCTGGGCCCGGTCTTGTTCAACATCTTCATCGATGAACTTGATGAGGAAAGAGTGTCCACCCTCAGCAAGTACCCCAATGACACAAAGCTAGGAGGAGTGACTGACATGCCAGAAGGCTGTGCTGCCATTCAGCAAGACCTGGACCAGCTGGAGAGATGGGCAGGAAGAAACCAAAGGAGGTTTAATTAGAGCAAGTGTAGAGTCCTGCACCTGGAAAGGAACAACCAAATGTATCAGTACAGGCTGGGGGGTGACCAGATGGAGAGAAACTCTGAGGAGAAGGACCTGGGGGATGACAGGTTGGCCATGAGCCAGCAGTGTGCCCTGATGGCCAAGAGGGCCAATGGAATCCTGGCGTGCATAAAAAGGAGTGTGGCCAGCAGGTCAAGGGAGGTGATCCTCCCCCTCTACTCTGCGCTGGTCAATTCTCACTGGAGTACTGTGTCCAGTTCTGGGCTCCCTGGTACAAACAAAAACAAAAACAAAAACAAACAAAAAAAAAAAGAAAAGAAAGGTTGACAGCAAAACAACAGGGATCTCCTGCCAAGAGTCCAGCAGCAGAGGGCCACAAAGATGATACAGGGCCTGGAGCATCTTCTCTATGAGGAAAGACTGACAGACCTGAGTCTTTTCAGCCTTGAGAAAAGACCGAGAGGGGATCTTATCAATGTCTATAAATACCTGAAGCATGAGAGAGAAAGGGATATGGCCAACCTCTTTTCAGTGGTTTGTGGGGACAGGATAAGGGGTAAAAGGCCACAAAATGGATCACAGGAAGTTCAGCACCAACATGTGAAAGAACTTCTTCACGGTGGTGGAGCACTGGAACAGGCTGCCCAAGGAGGTTTTGGAGTCTCCTTCTCTGGAGTTATTTAAGGCTTGTCTGGATGCCTACCTGGGCAAACTGCTCTAGGGAACCTGCTATGGCAGGGGGATTGGACCCAATGATCTCTTGAGGTCCCTTCCCATCCCTACAATTCTGTGACTCCATGATTCTGTGATTCTGTGATCTCCTGCAAAACAGAAAGTAGTGTTTAACACTTTTGTGTATAATTAAAGGAATCTCCATCTGGAATAAGGAAGTCTTCTGAAATGGCTGCACTTGATTTTTGGAATATTGAGTGAGGAGGACTCATCATGTATCTTAGGTCATCCACACAGACTTATTCATGCTGGGTTTCTTTACAGTAATGAGTGAGGAGTAGTCCCCTTTATGGTGTGATTCATTTAGGGCAGACTTCTGAAACCAATCAGATGAATTCCATTCTGAAAGTGATAGTTTCTCTTCAATGATATAGATACCCATGGGTGAGTAGTTCACATTTGGTCTGTTTGCTTGCACTAACAGCGTGTTCTCCAGTGCACACAATTCTGAAACAGGTGGGTACTTCACAGAATAATCCAGAAAGAACCATGAGAATGAACACATAATTAGGAAGTTATCACGGAGTGCATTTGGAAGAGTGTTGCCAGCAGCTCAAGGGAGGTGATCCCCCTCCTCTACTCAGCCCTGGTGAGGCCACACCTGGAGTATTGTGTCCAGTTCTGGGCTCCCCAGTACAAGAGGGACATGGAGCTACTGGAGCATGTCCAGAGGAGGGCTGCTAAGACAATGAGAGGCCTGAAGCACCTGTTGTACAAGAACAGGATGAAAGAACTTGGCCTGTTTAGCCTGAAAAAGAGAAAACTGAGGAGAGACCTCATCAATATATATAAATTGATGTGGGGAGGGTGTTGGGAGGATGGATTCAGTCTGTTTTCAGTTGTGCTCAGCGACAGGACGAGAGGCAATGGGCACAAATTGAAGCACAGGAGGTTCCAGCTGAATACGAGGGGACACTTCTTTACTGTGAGGTTGACAGAGCACTGGAACAGGCCGCCCAGAGAGGCTGTGGAGTCTCCTTCTCTGGAGATACTCAAAACCCATTTGCATGCTATTCTGTGCAATGTGCTCTAGATGGTCCTGCTTGGCAGGGGGGTTGGACATGATGATCTTCAGAGGTCCCTTCCAACCTCAGCCATTCTGTGATTCTGTGGTTCTGTGAAATCTGTGTTACACTGAGGGAGAGTAGGAGCCTACACTGTTCTGCTTAACCACTGAAAAATTAAGAGTCAATCTTATATTCTGTAAATTAATAACATATCACCAATCTACCACTAGCTCTTCAGTTTAACAGACACCAGCGTAAGAGTTTGTATGAGAAGATAAATTCAGAACAGAAATAAGGAATACACTTTCAGCAGTAATTCTAATTATAATGACAACAGTTTAGCAAAATGAATCAAATATTAACATTCCTTCTGCATCATATAAAACAAGGAAGAACACCAGCAAAAGACACAAATTAAATAAGACCTAAGTGATGGGCAGGGAAAAATGATGTTATTACATATCACCACCTGGGAAATTCCAAGTCAAATCTCAGTGAGCTCAGCTCTCAATTTTGGGAATTTTACTTACTGGACTTCTTTTCTAATACCGAAGAAGCAATTTTACTGTTCTGGAAAGAAAAGCCTTGTCCAGAGGTGTGAGCCCAAGACAATGAGCCAGAAACACTCACCTAATCCAGTTCTGTCTCTAACTCTTTTTGTTGCCTTGGGCAAATCACTTAAACTCTAAGCTAAGATCATTAAACATTTAAGAGGTATATTCATGCAAAGTATTTTCATTTTCAAAACCTAATCTGTCAAAAGCCATGAGTACAAGCAGGAAAGAGAAGAAGTCCAGCCATGCTAGACCTGTAAGGAATTGTAGGGAGTCACAAGCAATGGCAAAGCCAAGGTGTAGGAGTTCCAGAAGGAAATGGGAAAAAGGGGATTTGAATCAATCTAAACAGGTTAGGACTTATACTTTAACTCGTTAAGTTTTACTCACCTGATACAAGATCAGATATTTCTCTGCAGAGCACATATTGAAGGTTTGTGTAATGAGGGGAAAAATCCTACAGCATGTGGTTGTCATTCCAATTGGATGAAACATAAAAATTATAAACCTGCCATGGGTACACCAAAAAAAATGGAACAAAGAATAACTCTTGAAAGCTTTAATATCCTCCCACTGGGAAAGAATTAGAAAGAGTGAGCTAGATTAAACATAATAATCTAAATTCTGCTCCTGAATGCATGCATGTAAATCTAAAATAACATAACTTAAAGACTTATTTGGGACAGAAATTGGTGTCTCTGTGAGCCTGAATTTTGGCCAGCTTTTATTTCAGCTAGGAAGAAGAAAACATGTTTATAAAATCTGAGCAGCCTACAGTTTATCTGCCTTTAAAAAGACACACACTGTGTGCAAGCCAGTAACAGGCTTCCAGTCATGCCGAGATGCTGAATTGTACTGAATAACATACATTGACAACAGCATATATTCCGGTAGCTGGAGCACAGCTTATTATGTTCTCCTCTCTCTGTATCAGTGCCAATTCAAACACAACAGGACAAGCTGATAATATATATGGATTGCACTGATCTTTATGAAAGGATGTATTTCTCTCAGAAAACAGACACTAGAAGCAGGGAGGTTAATGGTATGGGGCTTTGGAGGGTGTACTATTTTCATGGCCTTCTTGTTCAATCTCTGGTACATCCCTGAGGTTCCCATTTATCTCATCCAACTTCAAAGACTGTCCCTCAAGTCCAATTGCCCTGAGACCCTCAGAGTGTGACGTGGGGAGACAGGCTGCCCTGGACAGTGATAAAACACAAGAACATCTCTAGCACTTTCTGAGAATGTCTGACTTCCCTCCTGAGTGCCGGCCATCCTCGCAAGGTCTGTTTCTAAGCCTGAGTCTGATTTAGGTGTTATAAATGGCATAAAAACAGGATAAATCCTTACTGGGGTGCTGGCTGATTTGATTGCTCAGCTGCACGATGGAAATAATAGGATCTGACAAGGGAGATGTGAAGATACAACAGAGACTGTGAAGAACTCAAATGTTATGATAATAGATGTTGCACATGACCTTAAAGCAGATAAATATGAAATAAATTATTAACATATCTTTCATTAGTCCATCACTGAACCATTCTGTTTCCAACACAGCTGCAGTGACCTACATTTTTTTTTTCAGATATTCCCTGCCCTTTTCTTTCATCTTTTATTTTCATTTAATGTGCTTGCAGGGATCATTTGTAGCTAAAGATATATAATGTATAATTTGAGAGTAATAAATAAAAACACTATTTCATTTTTTTCACTGAACCCCGGGAAACACTCAAGTTTCCCCATCTTTATTTTAAAACCTCCACCCTAGGAGTACATGCAGCACATGTGAAGAACGTCTGGATAATGAGTAATTCTGAGTCACAAATAATGCTTCCAGATTTGCACTTTTGGCAGCTGCAATAGGATTCCCTATTTCTACTGTATCCAGTCCTTTCCTTCAGCTCTTCCCCCTCAGAGGCCCTGGTTCTGTAGGCATATCTAGCAAGTGGGTCCTTCTGCGTACGTGAAGCTTTACTGATTTCAGAAGACCCTACCCAGGAAGCCAGGCAACCTGCTCATCACTGCAGTATAACATGTTTTTGCCACCTTCTCCAATATTTCAGCTGCTAAAATATAAATAGGTGGCTAATTGCCTAATTCCTACTGACACCAATGAGACAGAGTTGCTTATCTAACTGCCCAAATTATAATAAAAACAAACCTTTTATCTGCTGAGATGTTCCCCACTGTATCTATCTATTCCCCACCAAGGCTGCCTAGGTGTCTCTCACACCATGGGATGCCATGCTTCCAATCAAGAATCATAAATACTGGTGAGAAAAGCACTGAAAGATCTGCAGTGTAAGCTTATAAGTGTGTAAATGCACAGAAAATGCATTTTCCATCATTCTACAGCAGCAGCCATAAAAAAATTTTTATGTGAGGAAAACCTATATTTAGAGAATGGCAGCTCTGCTGCCCCTCAGGGTCACTGTGCATTTGACTGTTTCTAAAGTAAGGTCCATAATCTTACAGGCGGGAGCAGTTCTTGCTGCAGGAGAAAAGCTACCTGCTACTCACTGATGCTAAGAGCATGTGATTTCCCTTTGTACTGTGTCTGGCTGGGATGGAGTTCCCATTCCCCACAGCAACCCATACAGTACTGTGCTCTGCACCTGTAGCTAGAAGAGCCCTAGTATCACACCGGTGCTGTGTCTATTGCTGAGCCATGCTGGCACAGCACCAAGATTGCCTCCAAACCCACAGAGCCAGCAGGCTGGGGGTGGGCAAGGGAACATAGCCAGGGCAGCTGAACTAAACCAACCGAGGGATGTTCCATAGCGTGTGATGGCACATTCAGCAATAAAAGGTGGGAAAGGGGAAGGAGAGAGACAGCTGTTGTTGTGAAGACATCTGTCCTCCTGAACAACTGCCATGTGTATTGAGGTCCCACTTTCCAGGATGTGGCCAAATATCACTTGCTGATGGGAAGTAGAATGTAATTTCTCTTTTCTCTCTCTGTGCCTCTGCACAGCCTTTGCTTGTTGTTGTGTGTGTTTTTGTTTGTTTGTTTGTTTTGTTTGTTTTACCCTCTTCCTTCTCCCTTTAATTAAATTATTCTTATCTCAACACAGGAGAATTTTTTTTCTCCCCGGCATACTTTCTTCTCCCCCTCTTCTTCCATGGAGGCAGAGTGAGAAAGCGGTTGTGGTGGAGTTCAGCTGCCCAGCAAGGTAAAATCACCACACCCCTATGAAATGACATACAGTTGTCTGACAAGACTAGCTGCCCCCTTTCCCTGTGCTGTCTGATGGTACAGGATGCTCTTGTCCACTACCTCAGCTCCCGCAACAACTGGGCAACACTCAACAGTGCAAACAGGGACCTGAAGTCCTTGGCATCTCCATGTAAAGTTTCTGAAAGAGAAAAATCTACATAACAAACCTGAAGGAAAATTGCAGGCAAGCAGTCACTGTTCTTGTGATCTGCATTTCAGTCAATGCTATGGAAAAAGGACATGGAGATTTTGCAAGGATCACAACGCTACTGATTGTAATACTATAATTGTATCCCTCTGTTGAAGTAAAATACTTGATTGCTCTTAAGTACTGTAAATCTAGGCAAAATAATACAGTAAGCAGACACAATTTTTTGTATTTTATTTGTTACTTAACTATTGTCTTCAGACCAAGAGCCACAAGGTCAGAGCAAGGTCAAGGTACAGCTGAGTCAGCCCATTCCTGTGACACAGCAGCCCATGTCTGCTGCAGGGAGTAGCCAGGGAAAAGGGGCTGGGCCTTCAGTCCTTACTCACTCGCTACATGCATGCAACACATGAGATACCTACCTATGTCAGCGAGAGCTGCATCATTCAGGGTGGACACAGAGGAATATTTTGCCCTAATTAAGAATTTTCCAAATCCAGATCTTGAGGCTAGATGAGCACATCTGGGTGTTCTCCATAAGGGAGTCAGCATTCCAGGGCAGATCAAAGCCAGCAGATAGTATGATGACATGTCACATTGTGCACAGCACAAGGAAGGGCCCCTGACATCAAACAAATGGTGAGTCAGTCATGCTCACTGCTCACTCACCATCCTCATATCCAACAGAGTGGTTGGAAAACCTATCTCATTTGAAGCACATTCACTGTGACTTCAGCTTATCAGCTCACAAAATGGCAGAGCTTAACCCTACCAAAGGATATCCACTTCTGTTTTCTTCATTAAAAAATAAACAATTAATAATTAAATAAATAATTTTCAAAATGATCATAAACCAATGCTAACCTGAGAAGAAGATTTTTGAAAGGATTCATTAAAATCTTTCCATTTGTGACTCAGTGATAATGATGTGGTGTGTCACACTGAAATACCACAAAAGTAGTGTTTGCTTACAGATCTATTACTGTATCACTGGGTGGGATTCAGTGGCGAGTGCCTAGCTTAAGAATTTTAGTCACTCAGTTACAGAAAAGGTAATCCTGTCCTTCTAAAAAAACTGCCCACCTCATCATAAAACCAATGCAGAAAAGATGGGATCTTGAAGACATCTTGTATGAAAGTCAGTCTAGATCTCCACTGATTGCACAGAGAAAGTACACATGGGAGCCATTTCCAGCCAGACGAAGGACCATCAGGAAGACATGGCATTACGGTCAGTCTGAGATGTTTGAGTCAGGCTTCCAAGTCACACAATTCACCTAACCAACAGGCTCAAACATACACTGTCCACCTTTCAAAAAACACAAAAGTAAGCAAGCTAAAAGGACAAATGGCTCTCCCTCAGAGGGACCAGACAGGGAATGTACAGAAATAAGACAGAAGTATCCAGCTAGGAGTGATTATTAAAAGCCTCAATCCCTTCTTAAGTTTAAATTAGAGTTTTAATGCATGCTCTTCTTCTTGTCCCTCACTGGTGCATTTTAAGTATTGGCTAAAGAGTGTTGCATCCAAATTACTGTGTGTTCAAGTAGTTCACATCTTGTCAGGATCAGGACAGCAAAAGAACAAGCTCCAAAGCAATAGGTTACCTCATGAAGACCCTTTTTGAATAAGGACATCACCTACAATGCCATGGCAAATTATCAGGCTTTGTTGTGTGCTTAGGAAAAATCTAGGCAACCTCCACACTTGAGCCTGTATAGCAGTAGAGTGAGAGCCAGACATGGGCACTTACATCCTTACTATGGACAGCTGACGTTGGCACCTAGGAAATTTGCAGGACAGTCGGGGAGAAGTTTATTAAATTTATGAACTTAGACAGCAATGGAAAAACAAACACTGGGACCTTATAATATCTGTAATGTAGGCAATGTTTATCTATGTCCTATTTTGAGTGTGATTTTGGATGCTACTCTGCTGTAAACAGTAAGTTTGCATATATGAAAATAACATGTAAATAATTTATATATTGGTATTAATTGCATAGCCAACTACATCAGAGATGAAGGTACTATCTTAGTAAATACTTCACAAACCTTCTTTAGTATACATTTTTTCTGTTAATTTTAGGATGAATTATTCTTAAATTCTATTCAAATTTTTACATTTTATCATTTTACAAATATGATCTCCAGCATGAGCTATTTAATCAGAACATATTGCAAGTTTAAAGTCTTTCACACTTTTTACTTTCTCTCTTGAATATTTTTTTTCCTTCCCAATGGTATCTACCATAGTGTCTATATATCTCTAAATTTCCATTAATTAGCTCTGTATCGTGTCTCAGCTTTCAATGCTCAGGGCTGATTCTTTTGCCTTTAATCATGTTGGATGTCACCTTTCTTTATGACCTATAGAGATGGTTTAGGAGTGATGCACAACTTAATATGAAAAATATCAAAATTTTACCCTGAAAATTTTAAATGAACTTGGAAACCAGACCGAAAGGCCATACAACAGTTCAATGTAACGATAGATCAGACTATGAATACTGAAAGACCTTAACACATCCTGATTTAGCTTAGAGGTAAACTATGTTCAAATACTGAAAGACCTTAACACATCCTGATTTAGCTTAGAGGTAAACTATGTTTAAAATCACAAACATGTAATTCAGGATAGCTCTACCACAAAAATCACAAAGTCTTTTAGCTTAGTTCTCCTGATTAAGAAATATTAATAAAATTCAGCATTTATTTCACACTAGGGTTGAGCTTTGATTCAAAACTTGTATTAATCTGTAAATCACAAGAAAATAAAAATATTCAGATCAATCCCTCAAGAAACTGAGAAACTGGCAGATTGATCACTGCTTTAACCACAACTCTTGGTGACAGAAGAAAAAACAGTTTATCTGCATCTCATCACTAAAGCCACCATGAATTATCTGCCTTGCATTCAATTTTGTTTGTCATGATGACTGAATGATATTATATCTAGACATCCACACTAAGTGGATAACCAAACCATGGTTTGGTAACATGGATGTCCAATGATACTAGAATTTCTGGTAGTCTGTTTTGTGTGTCTCTCAGTTTTAGACAAAACTATTAGTGTTCAGAACACATAAGGTGAGGTGAAGAAAGCAGGCTGTCAGAAAACTGTCTTAGCAACAAGAGAAATGATTGCAAAACTGAACTGCTGTCCCATGCTTTACACTGTGTTATGCTCTATATAACTGGATTGGTTATGTTGTTTGCAGTTTTCTCAGGTAACACACAAATATTTTCAATTGTGTTCTTTTAGCTCTTTCTCAGCTTTGCACTTAGCAAGAAAGAAGAAATAGGATAAAATCTGGATGAAGGAAGAACAAGTAAAAGAAAAGGTAATTATTGTTACAGACTTCTTAAAGCACTTTGTTTATATTTGTTTTCTTTGCATACAAAGGCTGGCTAGGTATTTTAAAGAGCAATGTTAAATCCTTTAAATCTTGAGATCTTCAGGAACTTTCTGTGCTTTGAGACACCAAGATCCGTCTCCTCCTGTATGGGAGGAATTAGGGTGAAGTTATAATAACAAACAGATTTTTGAAAAGCCTTTTCTGTTTTATTACAGGACCATCAGAAAATGAAACAAAAAAAAAAAGACTTGAATGGGGTTGACTTTGGTTTTGGCCTGAACAAAAGTTCCAGAATTGTTAAGGTAAAAGTAAACAAACTTAATTCAAAAAATTACATAGGCCAGTGTTCCAGTTCAAGGGATAAAGACATTCTCAGAACTATCCCATCTGTAGAGTTCATTTAGGTTCCCATTGAACTTGTGAAATTGAATTCTTCACAGTGACAGCCAAGTTGCACTGGGGACAAAGGTAAGTATCACAAATAATTCAGTTCATTCAGTAAGGAAAGGAAGGAAAACAGCTTCAGTAAAGCTTCAAGAATGGCTTGCATAGATTCCTTGAAAAAGAATGCATGTATTTTTGTTGCTAAAAGTTATGTAACCATTTGGAAATACACTCCAAGTCACAATAATCAATAAAAATACCATCCTTCTGTAAGGCACTTTTGTTTAACATGATTGCTGATCAATATATAAGATTAATTTTATTTTTAATTTCAGACTTGACTTAAAGGATAGGTATTAAATTCAGCCTTTTCTGTGTCATATCTAAACCTTTTTCATCTGATATTCTGACCTTCTTTCTACTGCTTGAAACCACAATGTAAGTTAAACATACATAAATAGATATATAGATCTGTATTTCTACTGTTTGAAAGCTCTGGGATCCTGTCCCCTAGTCAAGACCCTCCTACAGTAACTAAATTTCTGCATGTACAGGAGAGAAAGCATTTTGTGCAGCTACTGAAAAAAAATAATAATAAAAAAATAAATAAAAAAAATCTCTGTCTCATACATACAGACAAAACCATATTTGTCTTTCTCTTTTCTGTCTTTCACCAGTGCAAATTAAAAGGAACTGGAAGAAGTAAACCCTGCAGAGGTCTGACTATGGACCCAGCTGTTCCAGTTCTCCCTTAAGTCTTTGTCTTTTGTTTCCCATTGCATGGCAGTGCACAGCACACCCCTCAGCATCTCAGCTATGATTTATACATGTCTTTCTAGCCAACAGGATGTCTCCAGTACAGGAGTGTAGGTGCAATTTACTTTTATGAATTTAGGTCCAAGAACACAGGTTACCTTCATCTATGTTACCTTCACAGCTGTGGTGAGTCTCACTCCCTCCACATTAACCCAAATGGTACTGAGGGAGGACTGGGGACAGAGTACAACCAGTACATAACAAGTTTCTCTCTCCCATTCATTATCTCTCACACTTTTCTCCTGCTCTGTCATGGGATCTCCCGAGGGCCATAGTCCTTCAGGAAAATGTCTGCTCCAGCCTGGGGTCTCAGCAGGCAACAGTTCCTTCAGTAAATGCCCACCCACACAGAGTCCTCCATGGGCTACAAGGGACATCTGCTCAGCCATGGAGCTCCTCATCTGGCCTTGGTAGTCCCTTTGCTGTTTGTCATTCTTTTTTTTCCCTCCTCCTCTGCCTGTTGGTATTTTCTGCCCTTCTTTATATAGATTTTCATGGAAGCACCATACGCATGACTGCTGGGCCCAGCCACACACTGCAGCTGGGGCTGTTGGAGCTCGCAGGAGTCATCCATTTCCACCTCAGGCAGCCCCAGCCTCTCCTCACAGAGCAGCTCTGCAGGCCCGAAGCTGCCAACACGTGGGCATGAATCCAACACAATGTCCTACCAATACAGGAGGAGACCAAATAAAACAGCATCAGCTTGTGTTTATTGGGTACTGTCAATTCTCATTGACTGATTGGGCTAGTGATTGAACAAGAAATGGTTGTGTCCCTTAACACACGCTTTGCAAAACAAGTAAAAGGTGAACTTTTAACACAGATAGTCCTTCAGTTCCTTTCCAAGGACTACTCCAAGAAAACCACAAGGATGAAAATGAATCACAGCATAAATTAAACTGTGGTGAAGCTTTATGGCAGGCTATGCAGTTGTGATCTGTTGCAGGATAATCCGGACTCCTTAAACACAGATCTAGTGTCATGGCGAAGGTTGAGTGAAACATCATTGATGCTGCTACCAGGCCTCCTCATAAAGGGCAAACAGAAGAAGCATTTACAGTGCTTTTATGTATAAGGCTCAAGAGAGTGCTGACTACCTCAAACTCTGGCCAGGTCTAACCAGAAGCTGAGCTACACGGTGAAGGACTTTTGCTGGGAGATGTCTATAAATTCATCTAAACTGCATATTGTTAGGTAAAAGTGTCCGTGTGTTTATGGGCAGGAGCAGCCAGATGCAAGTAAAGAAGCCAAAAAGCCAGCAAGAAAAGTACTTAGGGGTTTGAAAGAAAGCCAACTCATAGAATTTGGGGGGCAGAGCATTGGCTGAAAAAAAAATGATTTTATCTGTGAGCTGAGAAATGCCCTCTCTTGTTTGACCTTTATTCAGTTCTGGGAATGTGAATGTTACCTGTAATCCTTGTAAAAAAGAAGATCACATCAAAAAGTATATGGCTATATTACTTATCTTCTGTCATAATAGAAACAGTCTGCAAAAGCATGAATGCTGGCTACCTACTCTATAAAAGCAGTAACAACAGTGTTAGTAGTGAGATCTTTTTTGAAGAAGAAATAAAAATTTCCCCATGGGATGAAATTGTGAGCTGAGATTCCAGTTGAGCATGCTAAACTCAAAGATAGCCAAAGATGCTTTCCAGTTAGAGGCTGAAACTTCGCTAAAGGAATTAAAACAGCATCTGGAAACTTCCCAGAAAGAGTTTGGAATAAAATGCTGAAAAGAAAGAGGAAAAATGCCTTAGCTTCTCACTCACAAATTGTCTGGATTCATTAGGAAGGCCAATAACAGCATGCCCACCATTTATTAGTAAAAAGAAATCAAAAAGGTGATTAGCAATCTGGATGTCATGAATCAGATTTCCTCGAAAATAAGGGAGGCTGGGAAAGGTGTAGCCAACTTTGAACTTGCTAAAAAAGTTGAGTTGCCGCAAGGACTCAAGGAGCAGATGGTTCACACTGAGAAGAAAATCAAAAGATCACAGACCTCACTGGCAGTCAGCCACCTTGGATGGAGCTGGGCCAGCCAGAGAACTGTAGTGAGACAGAGCAATCACAGTGTTTTTCTACTACATCTGTAACCCTCAGAGGGGAGAATTTGGATCATCAGAGGCTTCCATTTGCTTTAACTGCCCAGACCTCATCACAAACTGTAGGGGTGATCTTTGTACACTACTACACCACGATGGTCCTGTTTCCTGAATTGATTTGAAAGATTCTCAAGGAGAAATCAAGAAGATATACTATTAGTAGAATATCTAAGTGACCAGATCTGAGTGTTTAAAAGTACTACCCAGAAATCCCAGGAGGTTTATTTTTTTAATTGCAACTAACCAAGTTTATGAAGAGCTAAGGGGTCTATGAAATGCCCCAAGCCCAAATCTGAGTCTGATGGAACAATGGAAAGGCTCAACAGCTGGCTACTCATTTAGAGCATCAGCAGTGGGACAAGTCCCAGCACATACTCTCCCTTGGTGTTTTATTAGCACCACATTCCATCACAGTACAAAACATACCCTAACTCTCCCAGATCTTTGGTATAAGCTAAAAAACAGAGGAAGTGGAAACAGCTGGAGTGGAAAAAAAAAAAGGCATTTGGACCACTTATGTTGTGCCAAAATGTGTAATCTCCAATTTAAGAAAGTTTACAGCATTTTTTTTTTTTTTTTAAAAAAAAAAAAGGTAGGGACAAACAAAGAAAATAACTGAGAAGAAAGAAGATACAATGTTGTATAAAGGAGTTGTAAAACCAGGCTACGTGGCCTGTTTCCCAAGGGAGAAAAATTTTAGAACCCAAAGCTACATAAGTATTAGGTTCATGAGATCCTGCCCAGAAGAGCACTAACGAGCAGATAGCCCAGTCCCTTTGGTCTTTCAGATACTGCATTATGCAGGCACTACAAGTGCTCAGAGGTCCATAGGCAAAGTGGGCACAAAGATCAAAACTAGATAAATGGTGGCTGACCAGGCAGCAGGCACCATTGTAGACCTCAAACCACATCTTAACAAGTCAGTCCAAGTACAGAATTCACCATTACCCATAGAAGAGTCTCAGAAAGGAGCAAGGAGATACTAATTCACCAGGACCACAGTCTAACACCAGAGATGAATACAAGATGCAAAAACCAGCAGACTGTGTTTGCAAAGTCTCAGGACAGGCATCCACCCTTGAAGAGAGAGAGAGAGCACTGAAGAAACCAGTGTTTTGTACAGCTACTGAAAATTACTGAAAACAAACAGCCCTACTCCCTTTGTGCTTATCCCAGTAAAAATCTCAAGCAGTGGTTACACGGAGGCTCATAAATAAAATATGCATGAATGCAAGAGAGGCATTAAGTCCAGAAGGCACAGCATCCACATAACTTTAAGTGGTTAAATAAACGGCATGGTAAATCAAAAATGAACTCTCAATTCCTTTACACCGAAATGCACAATGAAACTAGATTTTGTTTTTCAGGAGATTTTGCTTGGTTGTTTTTGTAGAGCAAAGTCCCTACAAGGTCACAAAATTTCTTATAAAATAGTTATCCCACTTCCTGGATTGCTACAGTGTTGCCCTTTTTTATGTTTCCATTTCAGATCATACCACAGAAACCTCTCTTGAAGGACAATTTGCTGAAAGGGTCATTGTTTGGATGTAGTTTGGGCAACATACTGTTCGAGAAAATTGGGTAGAAGCCCTGGACTACAATTGCCTTGACCTGATCTTGTAACATAGTACTTGAAACCCACACTTAAAAGGGTAAAATATAAGTAATTTATGGATCACCCTAAATATTTACCTGCTTCTTACAAAAGTGTATTAAAAAGTGCAGCACATCCAACAGGAAAGGATGCTTGAAGCAGAAACCACAGAACAATGTACTTCCTATGGCATGTGCTTATTCTGGTTTACCTTTGTTCATGTAAAACACTGAAAATAAAAGGGGAGAAAGGAAAAAATAACTTAAGAAATTAATGAAAACAGATCTGTATGTCAAATTAATTAAGGAGTGATTTTTTGTTGTTGTTAATGTTTTTAGTTTTTAAGCATTTAAAAATGTAAACAAAGGTATAATGGAATTTTGAAGGGCATCAAGGCCCCACTGATATTTAGATTTTTGTTCCACATAAGTGATGAATATTACTGATATAAAAAAAAGGAGAGAAGAGAAGAGAAGAGAAGAGAAGAG
>CM021763.1:18456911-18485733 GCA_011075105.1 Heteronetta atricapilla
AGGAAAGGAAAGGAAAGGAAAGGAAAGGAAAGGAAAAAAGTACTCACCACTCTGTACACCTGCCCAACATTATACCAAAACAACCAAGTGATTCTATTGTTCTAAATATAAAGATTTTAGGTGCAACAAATTACATAACTGTAATGTTGTAAGCAGAAATAATACGTATAGAATGTGGGTGAAGTCCTGGATCAGCATGAGCTTCCACTAACTATTAATCAGGGCTGTGGTCAGGACTGTGGTCTTTATTAATCAGAGGAATTTTTTCCTATCTCATATGATCTACATTTACTGCTTAAAAAATCACTTAATTACCTACGTCTTCCTCCTCATAATGGAAGCTGCATGGCAACACAAAATAAGAATGAAGGCCAGGTTTCTAGATGGGCTGTGTTCACAGTCTTTTCAAGTTAGCCTGCAAAGTCTAGACTTCCTGCACCTTTGAAATCAAGGACTAAAGGCCAAGGTAAACAAATAAGATGTCTTTTTCTCTTCTTCAGTCTTTGATGAGCTGGATACACCCTTCTGAATGCAGCAAACCAGTCATTCCACCCTCTGGTAGTCTCCCCACCCCCTGCCTTCTTCCGCACGTAACCTAAATACGTATCAAAAGGTATCAGATGTTCCCCAGATAGTTTGTAAACAAAGTTTCCAATATTTATTAAATAATTTATTAAAATTCCAACCCACTTGCCTGCAGAAAAGGGAAGCAGAACAACCATGGTAAACGTCTTCAAATATCCAAAGGATGTAAACAGCAAATATGCAGTAATTAGGTTGAATTATGTCCTGACATTGTGATGTGTTAGGTTTTGGAATAGTTCCCCTGGGGAAGTGGTTAGACTCCCTGGAGAGTTTCAAAACTGGAATGGACTAACCCTACTAAAACTACTTACTTTAAAGTAGGAAACAATCTGACAAAGGCAGGAAGTTATGTAGTTAATAGGTAATAGTTAGGTAATCAGCCTTTCTCATACCCAAACTGTACCATTTCATGAAATTATATTTTTAGATGTGTTCTTTCTGTGCCAAAGTGGTGCAGCAAAGTGGGTGAAGAAAAACTGCAGGAGATATGACAATAGTATTTCAATCAGCAAGTGGGTCACTAAAAATTTCAGTTACAGAGTGTGGGTTTTGAAAAGGAAACCTGCCTGGTTTTTGAAAAAAAAAATAATAATAATAAATAAAAAAATCTCCTTTCTACACACTGACTTTAAAAATATGGGCTACATCTGCATTAATGAGTGACAAGGAATTTGAGAAATCTGGTGCACATGTGGCTTGGCAGGTGCTTTATATTGAAAGGCACATGAGGTTTTGTCAAATTGTGTAGAGCTGCTCTAATCATAACCTCTGAGCATCAGTCATTGTTTACCTTAATTCTATCATAAGCACATCTGGGTAACTCCTTAAAATAATGGTAAAGGTAATTAGTAATGAATTGAGTTGAAAATCTGATAAAGTACTTATGACATCCATATTGGTACCAAATGAATTCATCATGCTTAACATTGTTACAAAAACACCAAAGGAATTAATAATATTTTGTGCCAGCATTTTAGTGTGTTACTAGCATGAGATCAAGTATAATGAATGCTTTTGTTGTTGTGTGCTTTTTTTTTTTTTTCCTTTTTAAGAGGTATTTCAAAAGCTCTGAAAAAAAAAAAAAAATGTTATGTCTGCATTTTGTTATCGATAAAGCATATAACCCTTTTTCATGTATTACTATCCTTGGCAAATAGGGAAGGACAGGGAAGTTAATTTTGTGTGTCTTGTCCAGTAAGTTTTCAGGGTAACTTTTTCAGGCTGCAATATGAGAACAGACCACTGTCTCAGCAGATCTACTTCTCACTGTACAAGCTTCTTGTTGGAGGCAGCATATACAGAGTCCCACCACAGAAATACATAAATAATAATTATAGTAGAGAAAATTCTTTCCTGTTATGACTTGGCACAGCTGTGACTGACGTTGGTGAACCAACAGATGGTTCAGAGAATCAAGGTTGGAAAAGACCTTCAAGATGACCAAGTCCCACTACCTACCTGACCTACCAAGTCCCAACACTAAACCATGTCCCTTAGCATCATGCCCACACATCTCTTAAATACCTTCAGGTATGGGGACTCCATATTTCACTGCACAGCCTGTTCCAATTCTTGACCACCATCTGTGGTCAAATTTCTCTGTGAAGAAATTCTTCCTATTATCCAAGCTAAACCTCCCCTTCACAAGCAGCTAAAAAGCTAGCCCCATGGAGCTGTGGCAGTGCCACTGTCACATGAAGCTGGGGAAAGCCTAGCACTGTGAAGTGGGATACCTGTTCTGAAATGAGACAAAGCCTTTAAGCAAGAATAGTCCCATTTATTCATGTTACTTGGCTACAGCTTTCTACATTGACTAAAAAATATTAGCAAATAGTTTCATCATTCTGCACTACATATAAAAGACAACTAGAACCAAGGTGGAAAATTTCTGCCATGGAGAAAGAAGCATAGATACAGATCTAATTATGAACACAAGGGAAGAAAAACCATTTCGTGGCATGCACATGTACATGTGATGTATGTGCACTGCATATGTACAGTAGTGTCCTGCCACTTCTATTTCTTATTGTGTCAACCCTCAGGAGACTTTGAACTCCTTAGCTGGGACCTCTGCTCCCCAAGAGAGCTGCAGGACTTGCCGCAACAGCCAGATCATGGGGCAGTAAATGGCATAGTCATCCCACCATAACTGCAGGAGGGCAGTGAGTCCTGCAGCTCCTTTTCCAGTTACTCGGGCACCTCCTTCCTTACTCTCCCAGCACTTGCACTTCTCTCTGCTTGTATCTTCTTTCCCTTGCTGCTTCCTGGTTATCCTCTCAAATGCAGCTTGCCTTTGTTTTCCTATCCACTGCTTTCACACTTCTTAGTAGTTAATCAGTATCTTAATTTTCCTCTCTCCTTGGGTTCTCAGACAGGATGACAAGCCTTCAGTAAGCTTATGCCATTGTAGCTCTTCTGATATCTGCATGAGAGATTTCATGTTCTCTGTGCCTCTGTCTGACTTCCCTGTGTAGCCAAATTGCTGAAATATTCTGTAGTTTTCCCCTAGTGTTCTTTCAGCACTTTTTTCTAATTTCTGTCACTAAAAGCCTTGCTTGTGACTTAGTCACTCCTCGTACCAACTTCCACAATCATTATCCCTTGCACTCTTTCCCTTTGTTCTCATTTGTCCAGACTCATTTCCTGTTCTCAATATTCAAGAACGCAGTGCTCACCGCTTGTGAATTCCTCACTACCTTCCCCATGCCAGGATGCAGTCAGCCTTTCAAAGTCTGCACAGCAGAGCTGTGGTTCCACCTCTGCCCTAATATTCACTGACTCTCCCTTCATGCATTTGCCCTTCCCAGCCTCCTCTGACTGCTTTGCCACCCTCTTTGTCTCCCTGGAAATGCAATCCATGCTCCAGTTGCTTGCTCATACTGATGGAGCAACCTTGCCTTTGCATATAAAACTCACCCTCTTTTTTTCTTAGCTCTTCTTGCTTCTGAAATGCACAGAGCATCTCTAACCAGTGGTTTTCCAAACTCTCACTTTTTATTATTTCGCTGTCTCCTTCCTGCAATGCAACTGTAACAACAGTCAGTCTCATTACTGCTTCAGGTCTATATTCCTGCCAGGCATACTGCAAGCCACCCCTGTAATGTATCTGTCTACATCAGCTTGTGAGCTCCATGAAGTTAAAAATGTCTCATTCTATGTCTGTATAGTATCAGGCTGGTGCTCAGCACTTAAAAAGACTGATTTATTTCTCCCATTCATATTTTCTTAACTTCAAGATGTCTTTTCTCACTGGGAAAGATTTTATCCTCTGATTGGAAGCTGTCATGTAATCACAACAGGGTGTTTGCAATAGCATAGTAAATTCCATGGCAACAAACTGTGATGTCATAAATGCAGGATTTATATATTTTTCTGCAAAATCAAGTAAAAGAAGCAGATGGACAAGAAAAAAAAGAAAACTCATTAAAATACCAACAGTTTTTAAAAATTGCAGTAAAAATATCAATGGGAACCCAGACAAATATTGTTTAATAGTTTTCTTTTTATACATGTTTCCTGGTTTTTAAAAGCCTGCTTCTCTGAATAAGCCCCTCTTTTGGGGGTGGAAATATGTTTTAAAATAACTGCAAAAAAAAAATAAGTGTTTGGAATCAAAGCTCTAAAATTCAAAACAATTGACTCAGACAAATTAAATAGAATGGAAATAAAAAGTCCACAGTGATGAGAAAAGACATATAAAAAGTTCTGGGCTACATTTCTCACAGCTAAACTGCCAATTATTCATTAGAGTACCTATGACGTATTAAGGATGTACTTGCGTAGATTATTTACAAGAACTAAGAAGTGATTAATAAGAGGATAGATTTGAAAACATCCTCTGTGATGTTCTTGATAACAAGTGGGCCCAGTTTTGTAATCAGACATCGTCAGAGAAAGTAGCACATCCCAAAATGGTACAATTCATTTCTGACTTTCTGCCCTCACTCACTAAAAACATAAGCAAGGAAAAATAAAATCTTCTGAAGATATATAGCTATTAAAGAAAAGTGTTCAACAAAATCACATCCTCTTCATGAAACTGCAAGAAAAAAGGCCTTTCTAAACTTAAGTTCCTAAACACCTGAGATATTTCCAATACAGTAACAATGCAGTATCATGCTTTACACTTTAAATGATTCAGAATAGTGTGGTTTTGGTTTTTTGGTTTTTTGGTTTTCTTTTTCTGCCGATCTCAAAGGATGTTGTAAATGTAAGTTAAATAGTAGAAAATTGTTTCCTGTAAAGGTCTGTGAGTTTTGCCTCCAAACTGGTTTTAACAACATTGATGAGTAAAATGTAAACTATGTCCTTCCAGCTTGCCAGTTCTTTCTACCCACACTGTTCTACTCAGATTTATTACATAAATTAACAAGTTACCCTGTCCCCACATTTAACTACTTACAAGGATGTTTAACATATGCCTTCAGATGCATTTGGGTTTGGGGGCAAGAAAGGTTTGAAGGAAACAGAAGAAAGATGAGAGACAGTAGTAATATCTGTATAGATCTGCAAGATCTGAGACATATTTTGTATCATTAAAAAAGCATTTGTCACAGTTCTTGACCTGGTTTGGATGGCCCTCCCATTCTTCTTGTGTGCAACCTGCACAGACAACAGAGGTCTGCCTGGGCCAAAGTATACTTGTTGGAGAGCCTTTCTGCCAGTGATCACCATCTGAGACTCTGGAGTAGGTCAAGTCTGCAGTCAGAAGGCTCTTTCTGTGGAGTGCTCTTTAAGCATGTCTTTCTTTACAAGTACCTTACCTAGCTACATGGGTTGTGTTTTTGTGTTTAATATGGAGTTCCTCATATGTTGTGATTTTTTGCAGTAGGGAGAATAATTGATTCCTGCAATCTCAGACCAATGCCTCAGGTTTAGATTTTTGTGAAGTTGGTCCTAGTATCCTGTATAGGGATCTAAGCATAATCAAGACAGTTCAAATTCACAAGATTGTTTTCTGCGAGAGCACTGTTGGGCCTTCCATACGCTTAGGAAATGGATGACAAGCAGAACATACTGTATTTCTAAATAAATAAATAAATAAAACTGTTCTAGATATTAATTGAGTGGGTTCACCAGGTATGACCCCTTCCCAGAAAGTCAGATATGTGACTTAACATCAAAAAATACAGTTTGAACTCAGAAGTCCCTTTTCTGAAACATTACTCAAGACTCTCAGCACAGGTTTCAGTGTGAATCCACATGCATGCCAAAGCTTCAGTGTCACCCACAAGAGCTGCAGGAGCCTTACAAAATACTGTATAAGTGGTCACACAGTTCCCACCAACCAGCACATGTATTTGGTCCTATAAATAGTATCACTTCTTTCAGTGGAACTACCTTCAGTATAAGATAATGGTCAGTGTGGGATGAATTAATTTAAATAATAATAATAATAATAATAATAATAAATGATTTTGCCCTGTGACTTAAGAGGTTCCAAGGAAAGACATTTCAGCATTTTACAAAATTTTGCCTAGCACATCCTTAACTTTTTGATGTTCCCCTCAACATGAATCTTTATTTGCTTACCAGTTAGGCACTCTCACAATCTTTCTCTGGATTAACAGTGAATGCATTTTAATCAGCTAAAGGCCAAACCTCAGAAAAGGTTGCCTACACTTGAGACAACACAATAAATGATTGCAGCAAGCTGATGACAAGCAGTCCAGATGTGATCTAACTGGTCGGATGACAAAGTAATCCTTGATGGCTTTCAAAAGATGGCTTTTTGTAACTCTCTGATGATTCTACAAAGAAATCAACACCACAGTCAATCAGATGAGGTATAATGTGCCTAACATACTGCTGGCATACAATGCATTTGGTAATGTAAAAAAAGGCCATACATCTTTATGTTACAAACATTTCCTACCTACATTTATACAGATATAAAACTGTTAGTAAAATGGAAGCTATTTGAGGCTTGTAAAAGAAAGCAGAGCATATTATCTGGATTATTTCCATTTTGGACATATTTTTTTACTTAGCCCAGTATGAATGGTTTATATTAAAACATTTAAATATTGAAAGAGGTTTTGGGTTACAGACTGATAGTAATTCCATAAAAACAAATTATTTTTCCATTTCTACAAAATCTAATTAAACATGTGAAAACAAATGTGTTGTGTAATATTAGAGTTATTCTTCCTTGCCTTCAGTAATAATGCAGGATCCTGGTAATTCACTATGAACAGATTTTTTTGGAGGAGGCTATATGGCTAATGGTTGGTTTCTTACCATTTTGTGAAAGATTTCTCCATATTTTCTTTCCACTTCCCCCTCCCCCCCACTTTTCTGCTGATTTCAATTTAAAATAATTTCCAGCCTTTATGGACTTAGGAAGAGACATAGCACCATTTGATCATCCTTAAGTAATTATAAATACAAAATCTGTGACAATAAAGCTTGTAATTAATTCAATTATTCTAGTGAAAGTATACAGGATACACTTAAGCATACAGATCTCCCTTAAATAAAATATGACAGGCAGATGCACGATCCCAAGACTTGTCCATAAATGGAACCATGCCCTCTCCATGCAGAACTGAGACCTTGGCTCTAATCCATTGCTATTGCCATTAATGGTAATCTCTTGTGTAATTTGACTGAAAAGAGAAGAAACACAAGGTGATGGGATCCCTGACTTAGAAGCCTCAATTTGGCATTGTCACAAATACTTCCTACCCATGTTTAGGCAGAATGAATCTGGGCCTCTGAATGTAATTCAAGACTGAATTGCTTGGGAGCAAGGTAAACATATGCATGGAAGGAAATCTGCAGTCTCACAGATTGTATTTCTCCTCAGGCCCCAATTCACATCATAAACCTTTACTTCAGTTGGTACTATTATAATGACAAACCATCCTACTCATTTCCCTCTTAACCATTATTTTTGAAACATCTCGTTGAGCCATGTTTTTTACCTTCTGGATATTCCTTTACCTTTGCTCTTTGCTGTCTCAATAAAACATTTGTAAAGTATTTCCCTTGCTCTTCCATTACCTACCTTTTTAAACTATAATATCTTCAACTCCTATTTCGCTAGCCCTCTCATTTTTCTTTGATTTTTCTTTGAATGTCTTGATGTTTTGTCAATAATGCACTTGAAAGCAAACAAACAAAAATATTTCTTCACTATAAAATCCCACAGACAGCAGAATCACTTTTGCCTTTCTTCATTCCATCCTGTTTGCTTATACACTGCTGAAGAAACACCTGCCTACACCTCCTACCACTGCTGTAATTGTTAGGACTCCACATATCCAGGGTATATCCCATACATGACTCCTTCTTCACAACTCAATTTGACCATCTCACACACAACATCAGGATTTTTTATCCTCTCCATTCCCAATCGCTATAACTCCTCTCCTCCCTTCTCTGCCACTTCAGTGTCAATGCTGACAGCATTTCTTCCTAATTGTCTTCTCTGGATTCTCTTGTCGGTTTTGCCTGCAGCCTTCCTTCCATGAAACCCTTTATATCTGAACTTTGCCTGCCTCTCTGTCTTTCTATCAAAGCATTCATAGCATGCTTATCATCTCAGAGGTCAGGTTTCTGCTCTGGCTTTACTACCATTCACTTCATTGATTCTTTCAGGATATTCCTTGTGTGTCAGATCACACAAGAGGAGACAGGAAGGTCAGCCACATTTGCATCTCTTTTAAAGGCCCATGGGCAAATATCTTAGTATTATCGTAACTGTTCAGTAGATTGGTATCTTACAACATAGATGTCTGAATTGTCACGAAGCCACTTACAGAGTAGTTAGTTTTGATTTTACTGTCTGATAAGATATTAAGTTCAAGTTCTGAAATATTTTTTCTTTAGCAAGAGATCATTGTAAGCATAGTGATACATAACTGTACTGTAATAAATAAAATGCTAATTTGCCATATTTGTCTGCATCTACAATACACCTGGTAGTTTTATTATGGAGTGCCCTGAAAATATTTGCTTATAAAACTCAATGTCAAATGAATGTAAATAATCCAATAAGTAGAGAAGGTAGATACAAGAGATGAGAAAAACTGAGCGAGGAAAGAAGCAAATGTAGTAAGTTGGTTTTGCAGGACTGATTTGACTTTAACATAATGCCCTGACAGCTGTAGCACAACGGTACAATACAGCTAATTGAACAGATGTGTGCACCAACCACACGTTCATAAAATAAGAGGTAGCCTTTTTATATGAATGTCTGCCAAAGGAATAAAAATAGAAAATAATGTATTTCCAGTCCAGGAAAGGGTAGATTTTTCAACCCATAGAGAATAGCTGGTTTTTAACTCTCCCTCTTTATTAGTGTAGTAGTAGAAATGGAAAAGTTCAATTTATCATCAGCAGTAACATTTCCAGTCTGATGTGTTTTTTACAGGCTTAATATGTGATATGCTATTATTAGTAACTTTTGTTGTTAGTATAACCAAGTTATAATTTAACTTCATTACCCATATAACCCTTTAATACAAACCTCAGGAGATTTGATAGAAGAAATGTCCATTAAATAAACATAATGTCAATTTGTTCTATTTAAATAAATAATAAGACTCACTACCTTTCAGAAAAAGAACAAATATATATCTGTCAACCTGCAACCACACTGAAACAGCAAATACAAATGGTAT
The DNA here is from genome assembly GCA_011075105.1 of Heteronetta atricapilla. Taxonomy (NCBI): domain Eukaryota; kingdom Metazoa; phylum Chordata; class Aves; order Anseriformes; family Anatidae; genus Heteronetta; species Heteronetta atricapilla. The sequence continues at coordinate 18,466,124 of CM021763.1, forward strand.
GAATCATGAAACAAATGGAAGATGGATGTTACCTTCTGTGTGTTGTGGTACTATCACTCTTCTACAAGAAGATTGATGGAGCAGTCTAATGAGAAACATTGTTTAAAGAAGAGACAATACTCTGACAAAAAACAGTTGTTCAAAGTTTCACCACTTCTGAACTGTTCTTTGGGAAAAATAATATGTGGTCATTCATATCCATAATGCGATAGAAGTCTAGAAGTGTTTGGATAGCATGAATATTTTGTAAAGGGTGATAAGTCAATTTACCAGTTAGATACTTGAGAACTGTACATTAGCACCATGAATCTTTTCCTACTGAAATTTACATCAACAATAAGGATTATTCCATCATCAGCAATTTGCAAATCTTTGAAAATGAATTAGTATTAAGTACTAGTCTAGGATGTCTATCAAAATACCTGCAAAGGGTAATTTTTTCCATTTCAAAATCCTCACTAAATTGACTATCTGCTTCCTCTTTTTCTAGCCAACTAACCTATACTAAACATCTATCATTTTAAAAAAAAGAAGTTATGTGTTATTAATTTCACCCATTGTACAAAGTCTGTGAAGTGTCACTCTAAGTATAGTAAACAAGTAGAATGAGTGCTAGAAGCATCAATAAGTTAGAACTCTTCATTTGCTTGGTGTTTGGCATAAATTGGCATCACACCACTAAAGTTCCTGCAAAGGGCTTGGCCTCAGAAATGACAATGAATTTTATGTTAAAACTGTCCAAAAATGTACCCTTCCTGTATGTCTCAATGCTGATAGTAACAGCAGAATCCCTTACCAAGAGACATTCATTCCATTAGGTCTGATTCACTGCTCACTTACACCAGTGTGAATAAGACAATGAATGACAATGAAATCATTATAGACACAACAAGATTAATGAAGAAAGAACCAGAAGAATCAGGGGAATCATATGTAACTCAAGGTATGGACTCTTTTTTTGTTTATGTCACAGAATTTGCCCCATTAGTTTCACCAACTTTGTTCCTTATTCTCTTTTTATATTTTGAAACTCTTTTTCTAGGAAAATTAGTCTTGTTAAACTAATTACAATGAGCATTGTGTATATGTGTGTATCGGCATATGCATCTGTATGTTTCTCTCTCCCTTACTGACTTGGGCCATTCTTCAAAGTTTCTGAAACCACTACACAATTTCATTAGCCAACATGCCAGAGTGGAGTCACTATTAGCGACATTAAGTTTCTACAACCTTCACAGATACAGATAGCCAGAATGAGGAAATAACCCCTATCAATATCCCTGAAAAGACTGGAGTATGACTCTGTATCTAATTAGACACTGGAGAATCTAACCACAAAATATTTCTTTATGAGAAAGTGCACTTCAGTATCTTCACTGTTTGGAGACCTACTAGCAATAAAGCGTACCACCCACTGTTAAATTTCTCTCAAACTGCTGTGAAAATGCCTAAGTGGCTACAGGTGCAAGATCTCTTGTTAGGATTAATACACTCCAGAATAACATTGCTATCATCCAGAGCAGCCAGCCAGGTGGAGCATTAGACATATCTTCTTGAGCCAGCACCCATCCCTGCAGCAGCGGACTGCAAGCACAGAGCATAGATTGCATAAAATTCCTTGTCCAGCACAGACTGGACTCTCCTGTGGGGAAGGGCCATGCTCTTAATTCTCTGTGTGAAATACATCTGTTGCCCTATAGTGAAAGGTGAGATAGTAGCAGCAATGATAATGCTGGTGCTGATATTGATATAAATTCAGATCACAGTACAGCCCTGATAGATTTGAACCATTTCTGTGTCATGCGATCACCTTGGAGTCCAAGACCCCTTTTCTTTTAAATGTAACAAGGCATAAATCAGGGAGCAAAAGATAACTTACACTGCTGACTTCAGTGCCATACATTGCCCTCAGAACAGGGAAAAGAACCAAAACATCCCCACCTCAAGTCTCTCCTCTGCATTTGTGCTTCAAGCTTCCTAGCTCAAGGAAACCAAGTGGCACATGAAGATGAACAGCCAGGAGAACCTGAGGTGTTGGGAGATATCTGGCCATTCTCCACCCCAGCCACTTTGTAATGACATAGTTTTTGCCAGTGGCATTTCTATGAGAGGGAATAAAAACTCATAAAACAGCAAAAAGAGAAAGAGCACCACCTTGGTCTAACTAATATTCCCTTTTCTACTTGTTTTATATTACACAACCAAGTGTGCTAACACTAAAACACCACCTTGTCCATGCAGAAGTATGAGTTAGAACAGCTGTAGCCACAGTGTAAGTGCCCTTGAACATGCTGAATTTTTCCAGTGTATCACAATTACAGAAACACCTGTGCCAAACAGCTTTCTTCTGATCCTCTATAAAAGTTCACAAAGCCCTCAAACTTTCTCATTTCATACAGGTCTGCACTGCCTTGAAGCCAGCTCCATACGTCTCAATATGGGATACTGCAGAATTTTTCCTTTTCATGCCTCTAAACATAAAATAAGGGTATGTTCAGGTGCACTGGTAGATATGTGATTTTGTTGTTTGACAGTAAGGCATAAGACAAAATATAATATTCACTTACTTGACAAAGCCTTCTGACAAAACTACTCTCAAAAAGAAATTAAAAGCACAAATTTTGTTACTAAAAAAAAACAAATACTTATGCTGTATTATTTGAGAAAATGTATTCTAGATATCTGCAGATACAACTATTCCACAAAAAAAAAAATGTTACGTATTGTATTTTTCTGCACTGGCAGGGTTTTTGGTGTGTTTTTTATGGGGGGGGGACTGGAGGGGAGGGTTGTTGAATCACGGCAGAAGCCTCAGGACTGAATGTATTTGGCTAGATTGTTATTTTACAAACAAGATGCTTATAGCTGCACTAGCCTTAGGAACTGCTGGCTACAGCCTATTACATTATTTACATTGAAAACTACCCAAAGTGTCTGTTTAAAAAAGGTCAGAAGAAAGTCAACCTTAGCAGTCACCACAGAAAGTGTGGCTGACTGTCCTTCAGGCAGAGCTCCAGCAAAGGGAAAGGGAAAAAGTCAGCTACCAAGCCTAAGTGTTTGGCGCATGCAGGATCACAGCGTGTAGATAAGGCTGCCCTATGAAAGACATGGAGTGTGCAGTCATTACGCAACCTCCCAGGTCTTGGGTCTCTGCGACCATTTCTAGTGATTGGAAGCTTCCTCAGATCCAAAAAAAAACAAAGAAAAAAACAAACAAACAAACAAACAAAAAACACCATCAAGGAACAGTTTCAATAATGTTTTTGTCAGAAAGGCATGATTTTGCAGTCTTAGAGAGGGGCAGCTTTCCACCATCCCCATACATAGTCCATTTAAAATAAATAAATAAATAAATAAATAAAATCTGCAGAGCATGAGGCATGAGTAGATAATAAATAATATCACTACACTAATTCAGGAAGCAATGTACAATGGAAGCATAATTTGAACTGCTTCTGTGCTGCCGATATACTCAAGAAAAACAGCTAGATATCATTGTGTATAGCTCAGGGGAACAACTGTTTCAACTGCATTGGCCAGCAAGTAATAGGAATAATACTGAAAATATCTGAATGTTGTTATGCAAATCAGTGGTATGACCTCATGTTGAATATTATGTTCTGTTCTGATTACTCCACCTAAGCAAGGATTTAACATAAATAGAAGGTGACTGGAGACAGCTGATAAGCATGTTGCAGCTATGAGAAGGATTCCATAGTCTTAAAATGTTAGGACTATTAGCTTAGAAATAAATAAAACCATAAGCCACAGTGCAAGCATACTTCGTGAAATAAAATGGTATGAAGGATGTAAATTGAATACTCCTATTTTGTTTGCATTTTCTGCCACTACTCTTACACTTCATCTGTCTGATCTATTTCAATGTTAGGATATTAGAATTAAGGACTGTCTATTACTCTAAATTTGAACCTCGGCTACCACAATGAGGCCTGCAGATGGTCACTAGGCAATCTAACAACAAACAAGAATAATCTTATTTACCCTTTGTCCTCGTAAAACAACAAGGAGACAATTACACTTAAAAGGCAACACATTTTAAATGTTAAAAAGGATACCATCCTATAACATAGCCCCAAGCGAGACATTGCAGAGGCTCATGCAGCCCTGGGAAGCAACAGATTTGGGGGCGAGGTGTGGGCAAGGAGGACAACATGTGTGCTGAAAACAACCTTTTCACTTGCCATCAGAGGGCTTGGAACACTGCAAGGGACTGCTGGTGCAGAAATCAGGGACAAAGTTCCTTCACTCCCACCCTCTATCCCTTCCTCTCTCCACTGGCACACAGCTACCATGTTGTGTGTCACCACTGGGACACAACAGCAACAGAAAAGGAAGGAGCGCCAAGCGTTTCCCACTCATACACCAAACCTTTTGTGCTGTACATCATATATTTCCCCATACTCCTTTCTGGAGAATTCAATACTGCAAATATTTAGAGGTAAGAATCTAGACAGCTGTGGTCCAGAATGATATGTTTCTAATTCACATTTCCATCAAAACAGGAGTTATTTTTAGCAGTGATGAAAAGACATGTATTACTTAAATGTTAAACTCACTGCTACAAGATAAAAACCAAGGCAAAGAATTTAATGGGATTCAGAAAGCTTAGGAGCTGTGACAGGTCAAAACTCCTGCAGTTACATAAGACAGACAGACTATTTTTTTGTAAGAGTGAGAGTTCAGATGCATATTTCAGACACAGAACTGATCACTAACTTACTATTGCAATGAAGAATCTTCCTTCTGGTCACATTTTCCCATTACTTGTCTATTCTGGGTCTTCTTGGACCTTTTCAGGGGTTTCTTGAGGAGGTGATCTCTCTCAAAGACAGTATACTGCACTGAGGCACTAACCAACTTGCTATAGTAAATCTGTGTCCCAGGTAAAGAACTAAAATTGATCTCTTTTCTTTTACCTTTTATCTCTGTGTGTTTGATAGGAATGATAGAAGAGGAAAAGGAACAAATAGAAAAACAACAACAACAACAAACTTTTATGTTTTTACATTCTGAAACAGAACAATTACAAGCAAAATATCTGAGATGGGAATCTTAATGGTGGCAGAGATCAAAAATAATCTTCCAGATGTAGTATTTATGGTTCCAGTTTCAGTTCCAGTAGATAATAAATTTGTTCCAGCATCATGAGCTTCCTTCCATTTGTTGTCTGTTGCAAGCACTGGCACATACATCTAGTATGGATATTGTGGATACAGTCTGTGAATACATGTTGGCACTAGTTCCCTTACAGCCACGGAAACACCTGCCTCCAAGCTAATTTATAATCTGTACCTATGGCCATGGGCCACTTACAAGTTTATTGAATAAGGTCTTGACAAGCCATACAGGAAAGACTGTTCTTTCTCTTCCTGTTCCACATGATGTAAGTTTGGCATTAACATTTTTATGTCCAACTTCATAGATTGTTAATAATATGTAAAGATACTTGATATGTACCATCACAGGTCAAATATTTCTCACTTTACTCATGTGAGTAGTCCCACAAACTTTATTTATATGACTAGCCTGAGGAAGACAGTCATGGTGTACCTTCTCTGTAAAATTACACTGCAACGTTATGAAGCAGCCTTTACCATACCTCACAGCTTTCTTAAGTCTGAAGCACAACATATGTCCTGCTTTTGAGTTGCTCAGACTAAATCCTGTAAGATAAAAGAGAGTTGTCCACATGTAAAAAAAAAAAAAAAAAAAAAAAAAAACAAACAAAAAAAAAACCTGTCAAAGCAATGTTTTTTCTTATATATGGTTCAACATAGTAAAATATCACATCTTCTTTATGTTTTATGGGTTTAATGTAGCCCTTTTTGTACTACATAGAAATAATTACAAAAATCCATTCAAACACTATTTCCTTAACAATGTTTTTTTTCTTCTGTTTATAAATGACTGCGGAGAACAGGTCTGTAAATGAGTCATTGCTTTTGACTCTAGTGTATTCAGTTGGCATACTGTATCTTGGCCATGTACTAGACCTAGGTGGTTTGTTTTTGTATAATTATCATCTAAGTAATCAGGAAGTGGAATCTCCTAGAATGTTTATAAATATCATGAAGAGTCATTATTAAACTTACCAGGAACAATTCTGTAGAAGATACGTCACATGGTCTGGAAAGCAGAGAGGAGAAGTTCAGGTTGTAGTAGTTTTTCTCCACTGACTTGCATAGGAAAGAAAAGCATTCCATAAACTACAGAGCAACATAAACAACTCATTCCGATTCAAATCTGGATCCAAGCTGGAAGCGCCTTGAGTTTAGCATTTAGCACTGAAACCATTTCAACACAGAACAAACAGCAGAAAGTTTCCACGGCATTTGCAGTTTTATTGGAAATCAGCAGATGGTGCTTCCACAAGGCCCTTTACAAGTTCTGCTTAATGAAATATATAGGTGGCTAGGTCCTGGTGAAATGTTAAGTTTAGCTGTCATGCATTGCTGTGTATTACACCTATAAAGTCTGTTCATTGACCAAGTTTCTTGCAATTTTTTTAATTGGGGACCTACCAATTTGTGGATTTGTGGATTATGTCACAAATTTCACTGTTAAGCCTCAATATGGATGACAGACCAGGTCCTGGGAGTCTATCATTCCCCTGCAGCTTGAAGAACAAACAGCATAGCTGCTTTGTAAGGTTTCCTGGAAGTCTAAGTACACTGACTTAAGTTAGGTAGGGGGACAGAGCTCTGCAAAACCCTGGAAGATGTATTCTACCTGAAGAATAAATGAGTGCAGCATTAAACAGCAGGCTGGGGACAGACTGCAACTGGATTGTACAGTGATCTGTTTAGGATTATCAATTACACAGGCACAGCTGTTTGCACAGCCATGGACTACCTTGATTTCAGGGCCAGCAAGAGAAGTTACTCCATGTCTCAACTTATTTGGCTGGTACACTGCACAGATACCTCTTCTTCTCACCTGCCCTTCTGCTCAGTGCTTGATAAGTAATGGAGGGAAACAGTCCGGAGGCAGAAACCTTTTGTGCCTTGTTCCAGCGTGTGCTGGCAGGCCTGCTGGTATGTGCTGGAAGAGATGAAACATTGTTTAGGGACAGAACATTCCTCCCCTTCCAGCTCCCACACAGGATGTGGGTTGGTGTCCCTCACCTGGGTTATCAAGCACCAGGGTTAACATGAGCTCCGGACTCAGCAGCTACCTTGGATGCATTCTGCTTTTGCCAGCAGAGTTTCAGAATACCCCAGGAACAAATATTTAATTCATAAGAACACTCAGAGTGCAACATGATGATATATTACAATTACCATAAGTTAACAGTGACATAGGACAAAACAAATTTAATTAATTTATCAGAATGATGCATGAAAGATCACTCCTGATTTTCCAATTTCTATGTACTATTTTAACCCCTACTCTGATTTTCTCCTTTGCAAAGTAACCTTATCACTACACTTGTCAGCCTATTCATATCCAATGACTTATTCCTTAGCAGTGAATTACTGAACGTATTATTACAAAATGCTTAATAGATCTCAGAAAAATAAATAAATAAATAAATAAATAAATAAATAAATAAATAAAGTGGTTCTTTGATTCCCAACTGCTTTTGATGGGATCAATAAACCCTTTCTGGCAGCAGCTAACACATCCCATTGGTGGTAACCATTGTTTCTTCATTCTTTTCTTAGAGCAGATACCTGGGGAGAAGACTCCACTCCAGAAACAAAATAAGATATCATCCAGAGTTTGAAAAAGTCATCTGGTGAAATACACAGGCAAAGGGAGTCAGAAAAGAAGATATTGACAATTTCAATTTAAAAGAAGACAATTTCATGATTCTGAAGATGTCCCTCTACCTACCTCTCTAACATAAAACAAAATAAAATATTTAATAATAAAAAAAATAAATAAAAAATAAAAAAATATTTAATAATCATAATAGAATAGACAATAAAAAACAATTCTCCTTTCACCTTGGGATCTCTCTCTTTTTTTTTCTTTTACAAGGAATCCATATTAACAGAAGTTTGCTATTTCTGTTTTTTTTTTTTTCTTTTTTTTTTTCCATAAAAAGGGAAATGGCCACCAAAGCTCAGAAGCCAAGAGCAAAACAGAAAACAGTTGAGGCTTCAGGAGGAAATCAGGAGGAAGCAGCCGCACATAGTCTTCAATGTGACATGAAGGCAATGAGCAAAGGGAGGGCATCCAAGAGAGCAGCACACCTCATAGACGCCAGACTCGGGGGATCCCATGGACGTGGTGGGAATACTCCTCAAGGAACACAGAAGAAATATCCTTCTGGACAGCTGCTTGCTGCACATCTGTCTTTCTATATGCCTTTCAGAGCATCAGAGCTCAGGTATGATCAGAGTGGTCTCAAGGGAAGCATCCCTTGTGGCAGACACGCCTTTTGAAAGACACAGGAGGCATTTCCCACACACAACTGAAATCCCAGCCTGTTCCACTAGAGGGTTGTGGCTAAAGGACAAGCAGCGGCACTATCAGGCAGGCTGGTGTGATCTGCTTCAGTGTTGTGACAATTTTCGTTTTTGAATACAGCATTACAGCCTTTACTTTCCACCACTGGTTCTTCTTGCAGGAGCAATTTGTGAAGCATAAAGCCCTGAAATGTTGTCCTTTCCTCAGCTTCTGAGCCTTCAAAGCTCCAACAACACCTCCTTCTTGGTCTGACTTTGCTGACTACAAAATAAGAAAACTTGTTCATAACTTGTTCAGTCATAGAATATCCCGAGTTGGAAGGGACCCATAAGGATCATCGAGTCCAACTCTTGGCACCGCGCAGGTCTACCCAAAAGTTCAGACCATGTGACTAAGTGCACAGTCCAATTGCTTCTTAAATTCAGTCAGGCTTGGTGCAGTGACTACTTCACTGGGGAGCCTGTTCCAGTTCGCAACCAAAAACTTGTCTGACTGTAAGACATTAAGACAAAAAAGATACTTAAATGATGTCTCTTCTCCTCTACCATAGAGAAAAACTATTTTTTTTTTTGATAATAAAGACAGTTGATAGCATTAAAAAATAAAATTAAATTTAAAATATTGCAGAACACTTCTACTAAAACAACAGGCTATTGCTAATAACCTTTTAACAGAAAGATGGGTCTCAGTCTGGTAATAGACAACACCTCTATCTGGATATCTTGTCTGAACTGGAATGACCAAGAAAGGAGATATCAGATTTGAAGATAATCTTAATTCTGCCACTAAAAATGTCATTGCTGTAATTGAATCACAAACATCCTATTTCTTTAAAAAAACTGTTAAGTCATTAAAGAAAAAAAAAAAAAAAAAAAAAAAGCATTAATGACAAATAAACCCATATCATTCACCTTCTCTCCTAACATGCAGACATGCTCTTATCTGTGAGCATTCATCTTTGTGTTGAGTTGTTTCTTTTTTTAACTTGGTGTTGGATCCTGCCCAGGATTTGACTTCCCTTTTCCATGAAAATAATATGATTTTATTTCTGAGAAGTACCAAGTACATTTTGGAATTTCTCTCTCTCTCTTTTTTTTTTAATTTAAAAAAAAAAAAAAAAAAATAAGATGAATAAAATCAACACTCTCATACTGCACTCAGTAGAATATGCTACAAAGTGCCAAAAATTACCTGCATTTATCCTGCTGAAGCATAAAGACAATAAGCATGTACAAAAAAATTTTTAGGAGGCTTAAAGATCTTCAATGTTTTGTGTATCTTTAAATAAGACAAGGGTAAATAAGGGTAGAAATACTACTTTCATTTCATTTATAAGTGGTTCCAGACATTGCAAGTTATCTTCTTGATATGCTGTTTTTTTCCTCAGAAAACAGTTACTTCAGTTGCAGCACTGAACTTCAGTATATGGCAATTTGAGCCAAATTGCACACAGATTTTGATGCTTGAACATCTCTATTGTCTAGATTTGTTATGTCTTCATCTCTGAGATATACCAGAATTAATTCTTGTAAGGATTTGTGTTTTACTAGTAGGAGGTTACTAAACCTTTCTTCAAACTTTTGTGGATAAAGCACTCACTTGGCTGTAGATACTCATATATTTTCTCTCCAACTTATAGATGTCAAAACAGTTTTTGCCTAGGTCTCCTCATGAATGCTTTCCATTATTCTCTTCTCCTTTGTTTTACCAATAGTTGAGCAAGTTACACAGACATCTAAGAACAGAGCTAAGGGAATTCTTCCTTAGTCCTCAAGAGGTCTCTCTTATTTTATGAATTCCTTGTAGATATAAGTCAGTTTGTGGTAGTTATTTTAAGTGAATACATTTTCATATATTCAAGTTCTTCTTTAAAACCTCCCAGCTAAGATACTTTTTAAATATTTTCCTTGCCAAAATATTCTGAAAACTAATGGAAATCTAAAGGCACAAGCTTGTTTTGATTATCTACTTTAGAGTCTACTCTGGAGGTTCTAATGATTCAATTACTTACCCCTACACTTTCCTTTCCCTTCCTTCTACCCTGTCCCTCTACCAAAAGCTCATGAATTTCTGTAAATGAAGGAAAAGTTCTTTCTCTGACAACCATATTTCTATAAAGTAGGATGTTTTTGCTATTCTGCTTTCCCATTTTCCAAGGCCAGCACAGCCCCATACGTTGTAGGCCTAAATTTCCTAGTTAGAAATTCTAGTGTTTTTACCAAGGAGATATTTGATGATGCTAGCTACTGGAACCAGGACATCATATAAGAAGCTCAGCTTCCATTTTTTAAAAATTATGCCAAACCTCAATGTTCTGCAGAGAGAACTGAAAATGTGATTGCCATCTCAGAAGACAGAAAATAGGAAAGAAAAAAAACACAATATAAAACAAGTCATTTAAGCTTACTTGTTTGAGTAGAACCTCACAATACTAACACCTTAGGTACACTTGACCTTGGTAATACTACAGCTCACTGAGGCAAGCAACCATTAAAGGCAAAGACTCAGAAAGATCACTGGTGAGAAAAGTGAGACTTGAGGCATTCTTTAGCTACTCATTACTGCTATTGCACAGTAAACACATGGAGCCTGGGCCAAACCATGGTTTCCTTCCACTGCCCATAATGAAAGAAGGTAAAACAAACTTCAAGAGCAAACCTGAGACAGCTCTTCTGGGTTTCCAGGGTTATCTGAGCATCTGCATGCAAGACTTATTAATATATATATATATATATTCAATAGTAATCATTATTGTAATATATAAATGAGCCACCTATTACAGCCCAAATCCTGAATGTCAGGACTTTGTGATTTGTGAAAGAAATTCTCTTTTAATAATCTTCTTTATTATTTCACACTTTAATGCATGGAGCCATGCCATGGATGTTTGCAAGAATAAATGAGATAAAGTAAAATTGCAGCAAGAAAGGATGGCCAGGGGAAACAGAATTAGATGAGATTTGGAGTTTCTCCCTGCTACTTCAGAGCCTATTCATACACCTTTGGGTACATAATTTTGTTCTTGATTCAATTGCCTAAACATAGACATTTAATGTCATTTGTCACCTGGGTACCCTAGAACATACAAGGCTAACAGATGTGATGGCACATCCATGCCAGACACACACACTTCAGGAGAAGCAGCTGGAGTCCCAATAGTTTAGGCACATTGTGTGGAAAAATGGTTAAAGCTCTTCTCCTGCCTGTATCTCAGATCCTCACCAGATAATTTCTGTTCTTTCCCTTCTTGCTCTCACAGTGTTGCTGAACTACAAAACCATTAAGGATTGGCAGGTTTTCAGAGCTGGAGGCCCCCCAGTCATCAGCCCCATTCTGAGAACTTGGGGGAACCAAGGATTTGTTTGATCCTTAAAACATGTAAAGGCCAGAGCAGAGACAAGAAAGCAGAAGTGCAAACTTATGCATTCTGGACCATCCTGCAAGCCCATGGCACAAGTAGCTGTCCTGCTCTTTCGCCAGACATCCAAGGAGAAAGGAAGCTTACTGTAACCTAAACATTAGCAGTCTGGATATCAGTCCTTCTATTCAGACTTGTGGCTCCTCAAGTCAACTCTTGATCAAGGGTAGAAAAAAGCAAGTATGAAACAACAAAGCTAGTTGACCCAAGACACAAGGATTCCTCCTAGACGTCCCTCCTTGGACATTAACAGGGTATAAGCCAGTTATGGTGGTACTAGAGGATGACAGCTTTCACAGTACATACTGTGGAGCCAACAGACCTTCAACAGTCCATGCATGGCCTCTGCTCAAAAAGATTTTTTTTAAAAAAAAAAAAAAAAAAAAAAAAGGAAAACAAAACAAAACAACAACACAACACATAAATTACCATGGACTAATTCTTCCTCCTCATTCTATTAGCTAATATCTACAGTCTTATTTATCCCATAAAGCCCTGACTACAAAATAACAATTTAGGAGGTCCACAGATAGCACTGCTTTGTGCTATAAGTCTACAGAGTTACTTGCAATGACATTTATAATACAATATGACATAACACATTTAATTTGTGCTAAAAGTCATTCTGGAAAGTCACTGTTGTTTATGCAATAGCACAAATGTTCTTTAATGAACTGAAAAGAAAATTTTTATAATCTATTAAGAGTTGTAATACATCTGATGTTGTACCAGATCTTGAAATAAAAACATTTTAGCACTAACTGCTTTTTAGGCATATATCTTGTTATACAATAAAAAATTGAAAGAATCAGGATAGTCACAAGATGCTCCTTTTCTGCTCATAAAAAAGCTCATCACAGTTGGCAAAAAGCTTTTCTTTGCTTCTGTCATAGCCATGACCTTAACTTTTCTAAAATTCTTTGTCACAGTTAGTCTTGTTTAGACCACTATTTTAGCTGGTGGGTCTTTCTTACTCATTTCTTCTCTGACATGCTATATATTCACCAAAATACCCAGGAGGTGACATCTGGAGTTTAATACAAGTACTGCACAGGACAGTTTTGATAATGTCCCAGTAAGCTGCAATTGACTGAATAGCATTCTAAAATCCAGTTGGTTCCATTAATCTCTGAAAGTAAACCATTCAAACTGATCCTCTTCCTTGATGGGTAATAAATAAAAACCTCGCAATAGTTAATGATCTATTCCTGACAAGCCTGTAACTTTGACGTACTTGAACACCTATTCTCTCAGTCTAGGAAGAGGATCCAGTATGTCACCACATATATGCACTGAGCCGGAAACTGTCCATTTGTTACCCTTTTTGCTATGCTATATTAAGTTTTTCACAGTTGGCTATGGGTAGTACTCTCAACAACAATTTGTATCCCATTTAAGCTTCAGGCTGGGATCTCCAGTAAAATGAATCCTTTTTTGGATTAGAAAATGATGTGACTCCACATATCCAATGAATCAGATATGCCCTCTGCATTATCTTCAGTAGAATCAAAATATCAAGAAGAAAAATAATGTAATAGCAAAAATTAATTGAACTTTCACAGTAGTTATTTACAAACTACGTCCGTCCTCACTTTAATCTTGAGTTTAGTCTCCAATCCTGTTCCAGCTGCAACTGATTGCCAACTGACATGTCTTTTGAAGTCTGCCACACTAAATATTCCAGACCTTAAAAGTACAATAACCACATATAACCCTACCATTCCCAAAGCACCACGTGTCTCATCTATCATTTTAATTAAAAAATGTGGTGTTATATCACTAATTGTGACATAGCTCATTTTGGTAGAGTTATGGAAGTAGAAAAGGCAATTTGCCTGTCAGGAAGCTGGGAAAGAGGCATTGTGTACTTAATACATGACTTAGGACCACCAAAGATTCACTTAATATTGCCCAAGCCAAAATAGTCTTCCAGGAACTGTTATATCTGACATCTTCACTCTTTCCATAATCCATTCCTCTATGACAATTCTTAACCCTCTATATGGAAAATGGGTTGTCTAGGGATGGTGGTGATGCTTTTCTGGCATTTAGGTATTTCTTCAAAACAGCAGCAGCCTAAATGGCTGTTCAGAGTGGGTTGCCAGCAATTACTACATTTTCTTTTTTCTAAGTTCTCAAAATTTCATTTAGAATCAATGTTGGAATTCCTGTTACTGAACACATTGCAATCTCAGAAACTAGAGAGTCTTCTTCTGCCTTAGCAATTCCATGGTCTGTGCTTCTAGTTGTTTTCTGTTCTCTGCAATTACAAAGAAAAGTATCCAATCAATAGATCAGGTCAGTGTAGCAATGGATCAGTATACTTTATCATTTTGCATTTAACTTCCACAGAAAGTCAATGACTTTAATGCTTCCCTTACAATTATTTTTCCATTAGGATTTTCTACTTGTGTCCAGTTTTTCAATAACTTGGAAAACTTTTGTAACTAGTTTAGCAACCTGTCAGTTTTCATTCTGCTCATGCATTAAACCTCACCTCACCGCATCACATCCTGTTAGCAGGTAATGAATAGTAAGGACCAGCTGCACTTCCTCAGTGCTGGTTCACAGTGCCACCTACACAAGATAAGAAAATGTGTTTGGAGTATCTAAGGCAGCTTGTCCCACCTGGCCTTCAACAAGGTGAAAGCATTCACCAAAGTGCACAGGGACAATTTGGTTACTACTTTCTGAGTCACCAGTGAAAGGTAGGAAGGGGATCAGTTTGTCTCATACCCCACACACATCTACTTTATCTGACCTAATACGCAAAGGACACCTGTCCACATGCCCTTTTTCTGATCTGAACAAAGGCACAGAGAGAGTGGCAAAACCTCCATGGGCGGAGGTAACTCCCATATTTAAGACCACAGTAATGCTTGTCACACCACAGTGAATCAAAGTGAACCTTTAAGGTGCCTTCCAGAAGGACAGTGAATCAAAGCGAACCTTTAAGGTGCCTTCCAGAAGGTCTGATCACCCATCATAGAGTGGAGTATTAAAAGTGCAAATTTCTCACCTACAAGAGGAGTAGTTGACCATGTTCAACTCCTTATTTCAATTCAACCACAGGAAGAAGTTCCAAACAGAGTACCTCTTTGCAGCTGTCTTGGTCAAAGATGATGACTGCTTTTTAGATATGACTTGCAAAACATCTACTGATGAGCACACTTACACTCCTTTTGCATTTTTTTTTCAAGTGGTATTTGTTAGGTAAAATCCTTGTTACCTCTTAATTCAGTCCATTGTCCACTACCTGAAAACCTTTTGCTCAAATAATAAAATATAATAATAATAATAATAATAATAATAATAGAATGTATTTGTATTCATCTCATAAGCACAACTTTTACCAATACCATACACTGTAAGTTCTGTATTTAACCATCTCACTTATGTGTAGGTATAACTTCACCCTAATAGCACACATAATACCAGAATCTAGTTAATACATTTGAGGGTCTTAGCTCTATCAAGACCTGGTTTGCTTGTTTTTCATGAAAAAGTCTTTGCCAAATCAAGAAATGAACCTTTACATTCTAAATTCTTGTGCTAATCTAAGAAAAAGTACTTGACATTTGTACAGCAAGAAAGAATTGAATTGCCTGCACTGGGGAAACAAAACAAAACAAACAGATGAAAGAAAAGCTTATAAACTGCAATAATGCAGTGGTGCTCAGAAAAGTCCTTAAATCTGGTGTGGAAGACGTGAAATAAGAGAACTTTTATAAAAGTGTCATTTTCCCTAAAAGGGCCCTTTTTTGTGTGTTAACCAGGACAATTAGGTGAAGCTAGCAAGGTTTCTCTGCTACCAGAAGAGGACGTTCTACCTTTATTTGAGCTCTTTCTCTGTGGGAGAAGCCAGTTATGTGAGAAACCAGATCAGATGATGTGTGCATCCAGGACAGGGTGCTAGAGGCTTCTTCATCAGGCAGGGACGTGTCAAAGTAGGCTTCCAAATTTTCTTGACCCACATCCAGATCTCTTCCAAATAATCAGCTTTTGCTTGCACCTGCAGAAAACTTTATGCAGACATGCACTTTATCAAATTGAAGGTCCTGAGGAGGTCATCCTTGACACAAGCAACAGCTCCTACATTAAGAGACAGTACAAGGGGGGAAAAGTAAAATAATAGTAAAACTTATGATAATATGATATTGACACCATAATATATATATATATATATATTCCACATATGTATGTGTGTATATATGTGTGTGTATGTTAATGGTTAGTACAAGGTTACACTTGAGGATTACTTTTCCTCTTACTCAGTGCTTTGCAGCAGTTTCCTCAAAGAACAGCGACTTAATATTTTCGATTATGAAATATGTTGCAGCTAGAGCTGTATTAGAGATAGGAAAAAGCCACACATTTTTTGTAAATTGAGAGCTAAAACTGAACTTTCAGAAAGTTTGAGATGTTAGCATATAGGGGTGTTTTAAAAGGCTATATTATTCCAAGTTCAGGGCCAGCTGCAAAGATTGGACTCCCATCCAAAAACATATATTAAAATGCATACACTTCTTGGTAGAAAGAAGTTTTAAAACCTGTCAGGCAGAGAACAACACTCTTTTTGTGTGCTGCCTGACAATTCAGTTACAGATCGACCCTATTTTTTTTGGTAATTTAAATGTGATTGTTGGCAAAGCAGAAAGGGGTGGGGGAGTGGTACGGGGAGACACACAGTGAAAAAGAAGGAAGCATTTCTGATTATAAAATGTTACACACAAACCCGGTATTTAGCATCTAAAAAAAAAATAAAAGAAAGAGCAGCTGTTTCTGTGTGATGTCAGAGAACAGGTGTGATACAAATCTCCATACCAGCGCAATCATATTGATCTCCCGATGATGCACGCATGAAGCACATGTGCAAAAGTTATCGACCCATCCGGCATCTCATTTCCAGGAATACGGCCTGAAAATGCCCCTTTATAATTGAAAACATTATCAGGATAAACACCGCATTGGCCAATTATGAAAAAGCCACAGACAAACTTGAGGAAAAAAAAAAAAGAGAGAGAGATTGAGAGAGAGAAAGAGCAGAAGAGCGAGGAACCTTCGCCCCGGCGGCGCGGTGCCGGGAGCGGGGCGCTCGGTGCGGGGGAGGCCGGGGCAGCCACGCCTTTGCCACCCCAGACCCTTCGGGACGGGACACCCACCGGGGGCCGGGACGAGACCCCTGCCCCCGCTCCCCGGGGTGCATTGCCCGGGGATGGAGGAGGTTTGGGGATCCGGCCTCCTGTAAGCACCTTGCGCCCGGGGTCCGTCCCCTGCGGGAGGAGAGGCGGCTTTGGAAAGCTACCCTCTTCCGCGGGGTGAGGGGTGTTTTGGTATTAATTGTTGATGCCGTCTGCCATTAGAGGGCACTAAGCAACCCTGCATTCACGCTGCTCCAACGAGAGAGGAGGGAGAGGCGGGGCGGGGGGGCGTGTGGGGGGAAGAGTGGCACCAATTTGGGAAAAAGATTATAAAGGATGTGGAGTCCCGGAGCTTCTGAAGTGCTCAAAATGCCTGGGCGCTGCTCAGGACGGTGATCATAATAATAACAACAAAAAAAAAAAAAAAAAAAGGAAAGAAAGAAATGCAGCGAGGTCAATAATTTACCAGTCTGCTTCTTAATGTGTGTGACTGCAGGTGGTACCGGGGGACATTGTGATTCATACCCACTTTCAAAGCGGGACCTAGGCCCGGGCTGAGGCACCCAAACAACTGTCTTCTAATATTAGCACGGCTGTATTTCTGGATCTATTATAGTCTGTCCAGACAGATCCCATTGTAATGGGATCTTTTATTAAAAGATTAGCACTATCTCCTGCAGTTGGTGGAAAAAAATCTGTTATCGCTGAGTTATTTGCAGTTGTGGGGAGGGGGCGGGCGGTGGGGGGGGCCGAGGGGCGGGCGCGGGAGGAGGGCTGCGGGGAGGGCCGGCGGAGGGCGCGGGCGGCCGCGGCGCACCGGCCCCTGACCCGGCACTGTCCGGGCATTCCTGTCTGCATACTTCGCAGTCTGTTGTGCTTTGGTGGCTCAGAAAAGCGAAAGAATCGAAATTAAAAAGGCAGCTTTTGAATAAACAATGCCATTTTCCGTTAAGTAATCGTTTTGTATAAAAGGAAATATCGCCTACTCAGTTTCATTCAACGGTGCCAAAAAATGTTATAAATGAGAGACCGCCAACTTTTCTAAGGGGAGAATAATGCCAGACTGTGCTTAATAAACTAGTGCCCTAGAAGTTCATTATCGATGTTGCAATCTTTTCGGATTCTGAAAGGAGACCGCCTACGTCGCCCCCATTCCCGTCTCGTCCTCCCGGGCTCCCAGTGAAAAAGGCTGTCACTTGGGCAGAGCCCTAGGTATTAAACTTTTATTCGGTTCCTTGCTGTTTTTTTTTTTTTTGTTCGTTTGTTTTGTTTTGTTTTGGTCCGGGGTTGGTCGCTTGGTTGGCCGGGGCTTTTTTTTCGGGGGCCGAGCCGTGTGCGCGCCTCTGCGGGCACCAGGAGCTGCGGAGCGCGGAAGGGGAAGGCTGGGGAAGGCAGCGCGGAGGGGGGAGGCACCGCGGAGCGGGGCGCGGAGCGGAGCCCTCCCCCCCCCAACCCCGAACAGCGGAGCCCTCCCGGGGTGGCAGAGCAGCCCCCTGAACCCTAGCCCTGCTCCCTGCTCCGCGACCCCCGTGGGTCGCCAAAACCCCCCGGGTGTGCGGTACGGA
Organism: Heteronetta atricapilla; assembly: GCA_011075105.1. Classification (NCBI taxonomy): domain Eukaryota; kingdom Metazoa; phylum Chordata; class Aves; order Anseriformes; family Anatidae; genus Heteronetta; species Heteronetta atricapilla. Next base: position 18,484,684 of record CM021763.1, read on the forward strand.
TCCCCAGGGCTTTGCGCTCCCTCCCGCGGGTGAGGAGCTTGCGCGGGTGCGCGCCCAGGGAGGGTGGGGGTGCACGCCCGGGGGGTGCGCGTCCGCGTGTGTGCGTGCACCTAAAGCAGATAATTGGAGAGGGTTTCCAGAAGGTGGAAAATGTCACCTGATTCACACTGAACTTTTTAAATCTCCCCACCCCCGAGCAGACACACACACACATTAGGAGACCGCCCACCGCAGACAGCTAAGACCCCCGTATAGATTTAAAGAGAGACTGCATTCAGAGCCTGACGTTCATTCAATAGAGCGATCATAAGCAGGCTGGCTAGTGCTCGCTCCCTCTCCCTACTCCCCCTCACTCTGTGTCTCTGTGTCTCTCTCACTCCGTGCTACGCTGAGGATGTTAAATCAGAGAATCCACCCGGGCATGCTCTTACTCCTGATGTTTCTCTGCCACTTCATGGAAGACCACACAGCGCAGGGTAAGACTGGATTGTTTATTCGTAGATGCGTTTTATTGCTGTTGTTGTTGTTGTTATTACTGTAATTTTCCGTCTTTCGGGCGCTGTTTAATTCGTTGCGGTGTTAAACGCCTCTCTCCAAGGTCCAACAGGAAAGAAGTTAACAGTGGACATGGGGCTGCTTTGTACCGAGGCACAGAGGTGTCATTTAGGTTGCTTTTTGATCGGATCTTCGCCCCACTCTGCACAGGCACCGAGGACAGATGAGGATCTTTCTTGCTATTTTTGTTATTATGCAGCATGAATGAAGAGCAGCATCGTGGGGGAACTTTTGCTAGGCTCGGGTCCCGAATGAGTGCTCAAAGTTTGTTGGTAATTTAGCTCAGATTCTTATCTCGCCTGCCTGACAGAAGGAGAGGTGATGATGGGGAGCCCCACAATTACAGCTGACACTTTCAGAAACCAATAGTGGTCATTTTCCGGACATTCCTTTAATATTAGGATTTCCTCCTTCCCCCCCGCCCCCCCCCCAGTGTGTGTGTGTGTGAGTAAATGTTAACGTGCTGTAAATTCTCCTGCGCTGAGAAGTATGCTT
>CM021763.1:18485833-18503820 GCA_011075105.1 Heteronetta atricapilla
TGTGTGTGAGTAAATGTTAACGTGCTGTAAATTCTCCTGCGCTGAGATGTATGCTTCAGTAAGTTTTTTTTTTTTTTTTTTTTTTTTTTCCTCCATGCGAATAAAACAGCACCGAACCTGGTATTGACAACTCTTAAGAGCCCTCTTTCGACACAAGGGAATATTGATTTTTAGTTTGGGGGCTTTTTACCCCTTATCTTGACCGTGTGCCACCCACAACCTGGATGTCTTACCGTTGATTGTTTTACCATTTTTCTTCATTTTTTTCTCCCCCACGCCCCTGAGCTAGAGCAGAAGTTAGTCTAACGTCGGCAACTGTAAGACGCAAAACTTTTTTTTTTTTTTTTTTTTTTTTTTTTTTTTTTTTTTTTAGGGCGTTGTTTGTTCTGTGATTTTTGGCAGGGGGGCGTGTAGGGGGGCACGGCACGATGCCTCCCCCTGCGCTCCGCGACATCCCGGCTGGCCGATCCTGACCCCTCGCTCTGATAAGTTCCCATCGGAGTAAGGAGGCAGGATCGAGCCCTCGCTGGATGAGCACCAGAATCACTTGGTATTGAGTCGCTGGAGAAGTCACATTGGTTATTCACGAGAGGCTCATCCCAACCAAAACTCTCCAGCTAAAGTAGAGGGAGTTGCTTGGACTAAAGTTCTTGGCGCGACTCCATGAATAACAGGGATACTTGTAAAAAAAAAAAAAAAAAAAAAAAAAAAAACCTCTATCCGGTTTAAGGACAGTGTACTTTCCTCTGCAATGCTTGCCGGAGAGACAGCACCTCCAACTTTTCCAGTTGGATCGATTTTGAAAACTCTGTAGGGACCTCCTCCTCTGTATGCCCTTGCGTTGTGTGTACTTTGCTCACTTTTTTTTTTTTTCTTTTTCTTTTGAGCTCTCTGACTTATTTTAGTAAAGGGAAGACGTTTGTTAATAGAAGCAGCGAAATGGGGAGATTTCGAAAGACTTCACTAGCAGCGAGTGTTCCCAGTCCATGCGGATTGCAAAATGGGCTGGGGCTGCAACTGCGTGCGGCACTAAAACAATGCTGCTGGGCAGCCGCCGTCAGGAGGAGAGGGCAGGGGGGAGGAGGGAGGTATTTGCAAGCGCGATTTTCTTTTTATTCCCTTTTAAATGCACATCCTTTTCAAGCCTCTGTCACGTGCCGGCAGGGCTCCTTCTCCTCTACATATGGAATAAATACCTCGGAAAACTGCCTCGTCCTGTTTTGATCCGGTCTTCTTCTTTCAATCGCTTTTTATTATTATTATTATTATTATTAATTATTATATTGTTATTATATTTAACCGCGGTCCCAGGCAGGCCAGGGTAGCTGCGGGGTTACGAAAGGGGGCAAATTATAGCAGCTGCAGCGGCCAAAGTCGGGGTCACCCAGGGTGCAGCACACGTTGTGCCCCGGGGGTGGCTGTCACTGAAGGCATGCGGGTGTCTCCCCCCTGTCTCCTCGCAGCTGGGAACTGCTGGCTCCGGCAGGCGAGGAACGGCCGCTGCCAGGTCCTCTACAAGACCGACCTCAGCAAGGAGGAGTGCTGCAAGAGCGGCCGCCTGACAACCTCGTGGACGGAGGAGGATGTCAACGATAACACGCTCTTCAAGTGGATGATTTTTAATGGGGGAGCCCCCAACTGCATCCCCTGCAAAGGTGAGGAGGGCCCTGCCAGGCACATAGCCCCACACAGTGGTTTGGGGGAGGCAGGGAAATGCAGGAAAGCCATGCTGGCCCAGGGGGACCCCCTTTTTCCTCGACTGTGCAGACAGGGGTGGAAGGGAGGGAGCCCTCCACATCCCTGCCCTTGCAGGCTGGGGGATTTCCCTCACTTTCCTTTCCCTGAGTGGGTGTGGGGGCGCAGGGAGGTGTGTTCACTGTGTGCCCCAGGGTCACGGTGTGTTTTCATTCTCTGGGCGTTTTTGACACCAAGTCTGTCCTGCATGCTGGGTACTGAAGGGGTGCCTCTTTCCTTCCATCAGAAACGTGTGAGAACGTGGACTGTGGACCCGGGAAGAAATGTAAAATGAACAAGAAGAACAAACCTCGGTGTGTTTGTGCTCCGGATTGCTCTAATATCACTTGGAAGGGCCCCGTGTGTGGCTTAGATGGGAAAACCTACAGGAACGAGTGTGCCCTTCTCAAAGCCAGATGTAAAGAACAGCCCGAACTTGAAGTCCAGTATCAGGGCAAATGCAAAAGTAGGTTTGCAAATCTCATCTGATCTCCCTCAAATGCCAAAGGGTGTGTGTCTTAGTGTAGGGAGGAGGAGCTGATGTCCTTTCCCAGTGTAACCAGAGTGATGTTCCAAGTGCTGGGAGACAGTAACTAAACCATGCTCAGCAGACCAGGACCTAGCTGGACTGATAGTTCCCTAGGGTCCAGCAGCACTTGTGTCCCACCAGCTCCCCTGAGATGGGAAGGTCCCCTACAGTGGCCCTTAAATGAGGATTGCTGCTGAAGGCTTTAACTGATTGTTTCATTGTGTCAACCATTCACTTCTCGCTGGGGTGCTGGGGCCCCCTAATTAATCAATCTGTGTTTCCATCTTTATTTCAGAGACCTGTAGGGATGTCTTATGTCCAGGCAGCTCCACGTGCGTGGTGGATCAGACTAACAATGCCTACTGTGTGACGTGTAATAGAATTTGCCCTGAGCCTACCTCCCCTGAGCAGTATCTCTGTGGGAATGACGGCATAACTTACGCCAGTGCCTGCCATCTGAGGAAAGCCACCTGCCTACTGGGCAGATCCATTGGATTAGCCTATGAAGGAAAATGCATCAGTAGGTATCTCAGCTGGAGGGATAAGAGTGGAGGGAACTGAACTGAAGTCTCGGCTGCTAGGGGGTTTTGTGGATGTGGATTGGTGGGTGGGTGGGTGCATGAATGGATGGATGGGGTTTGTGCTGGGGAGCAGGAGAGACTCCAAGTACCCTGGGTTTGTGTTCCCCTCCAAGACAAAGCAGAGCCAGGGTGCGCTTTGCACCAGCGGAGATTGCAAAAGGGGTGAGGGATTAAAGGGCATGATGCTGCTCCTCTTGCTGTCACTGTGGGTGCTGACATTAGCATCCAAGGGAGAAGTACCCGCCATTAAATAGATGATGACATGGTTACAGCATAACAAGGTCTTGATATTCGGTGGATCTGGATTCCTGGAAACAATTGTCTTGGCAAAGCTTGTGTTAACTTAATTGGAAACATCTGATCACTTTTTCCTCTTCAAAAATATTGCAGAGTTTGGAGACAGTTGGTGGGTGAAGATAGGAAAATAATCTCAGTACATCCTAGCATTTTTTGCTGTGATTCCCAGAAAGGAGCGGTAGTGAAGCATGTTATGAGGAAGCACCTTGAAGCCTCTGCTCCCCCAAACTGCTGGAGGGATGCCGGGGAATCTCAGCTTTTAGTTGGCATAGGTTGACATGAATTCCCTCTCCAATCTTGTAGACAATGGCTCTATGTGGGTTACTTTAAAAATAATTGATTTAGAAATGCTGTATGTGTTGGCGAATTCTCCACTTACCACTAATTTGGGGAGCTGAATTTCCACTGACATCAAACAGAGCAGGAAGGTCATGTGCATATAGGCAAAGGTAATTCTGTATTCCCAAGTCCAAGGTCTACTGGCACGGCTGTCTTTCCTCCCCCACGTACAGACAGGCAAATGTGTCCAAGGGTCTACTTGCTTAAAAACAGCAAACATCTACAGCATCTGAGCTTTGTCTATGCACAGTTCTTTGGGAAGAAAAGGAGCTTGGTTTGTTTTTTTTTTGTTGTTGTTGTTGTTTTGTTTTTTTTCTTTGTCTTTTCACTTACCTCTAGTATTTTGTGTATATTTTTAGAAGCAAAGTCCTGTGAAGACATTCAGTGCAGTGCTGGGAAGAAATGCTTGTGGGATTTTAAGGTTGGCAGAGGTCGGTGTGCCCTCTGTGATGAGCTCTGCCCTGAAAGCAAGTCAGATGAGGCAGTCTGTGCCAGCGATAACACAACTTACCCAAGCGAGTGTGCCATGAAAGAAGCAGCCTGCTCCATGGGTGTGCTTCTAGAAGTAAAGCACTCTGGATCTTGCAACTGTAAGTGAGATTTTTAACTCTGCAGACACTTAAGGCTTCTGAAGGTAATCCCTAGGTAACAAAGACTTACGCCTTTAAACCTAAGAAAGCTTAATTTAGAGATTCAAGATATGGCACATGTGCCATACGAGTATGTATGTATCACGCACATGCTTTTGTTACTGATGAAATGCAATAGATGTCCAGCAACAGTTGGCTTCTTTCAAGTTGTGGAATTGGGGATATTCTGAGAACAAAACGTTTTCTCAGAAACGGGTTGCCCTAGGAGCATACTTTTAGCAATTTTTTCCTAATTTGTCTGCTCTCATGTGCTTCGCTGATTGCTTTATTAACACTCGGATAAACTCTAACTCTGTCCAAATGAACAAGCCTGATGGTAGCACATGGGCACCTGGCTTGGCACAGTTGCCTCTACTAACTCTGAATGAAGGACACAAAGCAGTTAAACCTAGAACACAAGAGCGCTTTTTATTTGATTTCAGGAAATCTGCCAATAAAACCTGAGCCATTGATTCTTCAGAACTTTCTGCAGTTATGACTTCATAGATTATGTATAAAAACTTTTAATGCATAACAGCAGATGCCAAAGAGCATCTCACTACAAGTCGCATAAAATGCAACGCTGTATTATGGCTGTTCAGAGGGCTTTGAAAACATGCACTGAGCTGCTTCTGCGCTGTTGTTGTCCTTATTTAAACAACAGCTCCCCTGTATTCCCCCATCTAGCCATTAATGAAGACCCAGAGGAAGAAGAGGAAGATGAAGACCAGGACTACAGCTTTCCTATATCTTCCATTCTAGAGTGGTAAAACCTCCATCACTATTGGAACAGCCATTGGGCACGAAATCAATGTCCATACTGTAAATAAGTGTATGCTTATTTATTTTGGGGAGAAAAAAAGTATACATATAGTTGAGTCTCGTAGACATTTATTTATACTGTGTCATGTTTTATAATTTATACATAAAATGTCTGGTTGACTGTACACCTTGTTTTTTGAAGAAATTTATTCGTTACGGGAAGAGCAGTGTTATTTATTGTGAGGTCTCTTGCTTGTAAAGTAAAGCTTTTCTTTTTTCTTGTAAACTATAAAAGTCCATTCCTTAGAGCTTACCCACATGATCTCATCTCTTTGTTTCACTGAAGTTAACTCTTTTCCACTTTAACAAACTTGCATGTCGGTTTCTGTTATGTATATTTATTGGATTTTCTTCTTGCCGGTCCTGTACATAAAAAATCCCTCGGGTTTTTGTTTACAAGGAATCTTGACTGACCAAAAGGCATTGTAACTGACTTAAATGTACTTCCAGGGTGCAGTGAGGCAGTCTTTAAGGGGAAACTTCTTCCACTTCACTTTTCTCTGCTTCTGATCAGATCACATTCTGACGTGATCTCAATGCGCTGAGCATATATACTGTACTATACGAATTCCAGACCCAAAGAAATCGGATTATGAAGGTTGTTAATAGCTACAGGGCTAACTGTAATAAGAATAAAAGTTTTATTTTATTTTTATTGTTTTATTTTTTGTAACATGCATAAATGTTTTATCAGGTGTTTCCTTTAAGATGGTCTTGCAGTACCACTTTCAAAGTTTTGTTTCCCAATCAGTGTGTCACTAAAAGTTTTATCTAAGCTTTATCAGTTCAAGTTTCTTGCTTTTCATAATACTTTTTTTTTTCTGATGCAATTTTATATTTTCAAACATGGTGAGTTAAATATAAATTCATTTAAATATATAGTTTTGTACTTTTCTACCATGTAAATGTGCAATGTATATAAAAGTTATAATGTGTATTTGTAAATAAATGATGAGTGAAAAAATAAAAAATGGAATTTTCCCTAGATGCAGTCTTCTTCTTTTTTTTTTTTTGGTTCTAAAGGGTTTTGCTGCAGGGGAGATGTACTGGTAGTCAGGGGAAAGGAGGCTTGTTCCTGACTTAGCGCTGAAACACACTGGTTAAGGCCAAAGCTTTAAGCTGACATTAATACAAGAAGCCGTTATTTTCAGACAGAAGCAACATCTCCAGTCTGTTAAGGTTACTTCATTTTAAATCCAAGTACTCTAACGAATGAGAAGAGATTCAGCATTTCTGTTTCCCTCTCCCTCCTGAGAATAAAACATCTGTCATGTCTTGGACATCTTTAATTTGCACATATCTATGAGGTTTTGAACACACATTTGAGTTTTTGTTAAGCTTCAGTTCCATGTTAGTGAGGTTGTTGTTGTATCATCATTTTAGATGACTAATAATGATGAACTTGTTGCTCAAATGCAAGGTGGGTAACAGTGCAACAGACCAAAAAAAAAAAAAAATAAATAATGATGCATCAAACAGCACATTGTCACTTGGAAATTCTTTGCTCCCAAGAGGAGGGTTAATTCAGAAAATCTGTTTACTTCTAAATCAATCTTCAGATTGGACACTTTTAGTGTCCAAAACTCAATGTCCAGTGAACTCAGAGGAAAGGTAACAGCCAGCCATAAGCACATCAGGGATCAAAATCTTGTTTTATGCTACCGGGATTATGCTGTTCTCCCAAACAAGGCTCCACTTATCAAAAATTCTGTATCATACTGCACACAGATTAAAAATGTACTTAAGCACCTTATTCAGTAGCATTTAAGCAGTTTGCTGAGTTGAGGTTTCAGAGAGGAAATTGACTTACCCGTTTTGTTTGAATACAAATCATATTTAAAGCCTGTTCCTGCTATAGTCTTCTGTGTATTTCTTACTGTACAAGTAAACTGTAATTTGTTATGGATTGTTTAACATTATCCAAAGCAATATAATTTATTCATCTATGAACACGTAAAGACTACAGGCATGCATTTATAATATTGTATTCAAAATAATAGCAAAAAAAAATCTGCCCTTCCTCCTCCTGTTGCTTCGTTTAGACAAGTAATCTCTTTGGAAGGAAGTGCACGATGAGTGAGCAAAGTGAGCTGGATTTTAGTCTCCTGAGGGCAACAGAACCCAGAATAAAGGAGAATGGGGGCTGGGAAACCAGAGGGTTGCAAACAGACCCTATCGGAAAATCTCCTGATAAACTAATAAACACATGACAATGAAATAGAGATGAAATGTTTAATAGATGTGGCGAGTACAAGGGGAGAGTTTTCTCAACTTCAGATAGGTGCCAGCTACCTCATTTCCAACAAAATGACAACATTAAAAGGCTGCTTTTAATTGTAAATATATTTACATGTCTTACTGTAGCAGAGCAGGATTTCTGGGTTCTAATTTTACGTCCTGCTTCACAAAGTCACAGCTGAATTCAAAAAAGCATCAAAAACGTCAGGAAGCTACATTTATGTATGTGCATGTACACGAAACAGCCACACACATATTAAAAAAATAATCTACATTAGGGTTTTGCTGATAAAATTATCTAAAAGTTCTGGCTTGCATTTCCCATCGCTACTGCTATTTCCATGCTGCTGAAAACCTCAAAACCTACCTTACACCAAAGCCTGCCAGTGGAGTACAGGTGAGGCATCTCCCGAGAGGCTTCATGAGGTAGGTGTCTTCTGAGCATGTCTAACAGACACCAACCTCAGCAGCAGGCATGATGGCCCCAGAGCCTTTCTCCTACAAACACATCCAGAAATAGTGGCAGCACAGCTGCCAATGTTTTACATAATATCATACTTGGAGATAAGGTGTTTGCTGATGAAGTGGGAGGTGCAGGTTCATCGCCAGTCTCTTCCTGAGGAGATTGTTCCCACATCTCCCAAGAGCGCATCCACCAGCAGCTCAAGGTGAAGCTCAGAGAACTGTCTGTCATGCCTCCTGAAGCCATGCTTCTGTGTCGGAGAGGAAGCAAGATTCTTTGAGAGAGGATAATTTGCAACCCTAATAGGTGCTCCTTTTGAAGAGGAAGTCTTGGGTTCTTGCCCCAGGGGCTGCCTACACATTTTGCATTTGTAATTGAGTAACATACATAAATAATGCTTGAAGCAGGGGACAGAATCCAGGTTGCCTCCCCTTTTCCTTCCCTTAGTATGTAAGTGCCTCCATCCTTGAGCTATGAAATCATGTTTAACCCTCTGTTTAAATCAAGATTACAAATATCACATCTCTTTCTACACTGAGTCATAGTTATAGCATGAGAGGTTTTGCTTTTTCCTTTTCTCTCTTCCAGACTTGTATGTGGGGAACTTCTGGGAACTGGAAATGTGATCTTAATTCCCTCACTCTAAAGAAGGTGTTGAATCTGTTTTTTCTAATTCCTTTCTTTCTGGTGGGTTCAAGAAGGTGGTTTCCAGCTCTGAAACCATCTTGCACAAGCTTCTAAATCTAGAAGAGAAATAAATTTTCAGGAATATCTTTCTCTTCAGTGTTTTCTGTCAGCTGGCATATGTATTCCCCTTGCTGTAAATCACATTTCTGAAATTCCTGGTGAACTCCTAGTTCACCATGGCATGTACTAACGTACTTGATCCTAGGCCTCAAACTACATTCACAAACACAGGCACTTAAACGTCAAAGTGTGTATGTTTGAAATGCTCTGGCTCTTACGCAAAATCACCTTAATTCCAAGAGACTCAGTTTGAGGCATTTGAATGATAAGAATATTGCTTCTAAAGCCCTGGTTCCCAAATGTATTCATCCATGCAATACATGCAAGCGAGTGTAGACAATTTTGATCACACTCAAAAGCATTCCTGATAGCTATGTTCATATGATAGAGTTAAGAACAATATAATAGACCTCTTTTGCACCTCTTACCTCTTTGCTTGCTTTCTGCCTGCTAATGCACCTCACCTAAAACTACATTCCAAGCCTCTCAGCAAATTTCAAACAGCTGCCATTTCTTTTTTTATTACATAAAAATGTTTCCTTCTTTCCCTCCAAATGGGAATCAGGTGAAATTAAATTTCAGTATGCAGTGCTGTTCTCTAGGCAGTGACATTTTACTATATTATGAATCACCAGCATAGAAACATCTGTATCTTATCCCTTTGAAGAACTAGGATTCCATGCTTTCTGGTGAAGCAAAGCATTTGTACATAGACCAAGAGGATCACAAGTTATCAGATTTTAAATTCATAACTCCCTAACTCCCTAAAGATAAGGCAATTGCTTTTTTTATTTTGTTTGTTTGATATTTCCAAGTCCTGCCTTATCCATTATGGCCGCATGAATTTTGCAGGTAGGGGTATGTGAAAAATAGTTAACTCAGAAGTTAACTATGTATTTATTTATTTATTTATGATAGGTGTAAATAAATAATGGACTTCAGTGGCTGAATTTTATTGATCCTCATTTGGCATTATCTGTATAATTATCAAGCAGTGTAGAAATATAATATGAAAGCAAGATGAGAGCAATTGTGTTCAGCTTAGAGACTGATTTAGAGTTAAAACATGTACAGTTCATTTTCCTCTAATTTATAGGTACCTTCTTATGATCTCTTAAACTTTAAATCAATTTGTTCAACTTTGCTTTTGGATTGAAGAACACTATTGTGTCAGAAAACTGAAAAGAAACTCTGGCCTATGATAACAGCTTATCAGACTTCCTAGATGCAGTTACAGGATAAGGAATTTACCAGAGTGGTCCACTGTAGATCAGAGTGCCTGAAGGCTGCTGAATTTCCACCTGTGCAAATCAGCAACAGCATGAGAGCCTCCCAGTGCTTCCAGTGAGATCTATAGATAGTCATAACTTCCCAAAACTGAAATCACTGCATTCCCATTCAAGAGTTAAAGTTTACTAACCTGGTTTTAAAGATTTTTGAAATATTTTAAAAATTAATGTTGCAACCTTTCTTGATGGTATGTTAGAGATTCACAACACAGACAACATTTAAAAAAAAAAAAAAAAAGTATTTCCTCTGTAGCAGGATTGTATGTATGTTTTACATAAGTTTTAATATATTTTTCAAGATCTCTTAGCAGCTTGGAATGTTGTCATTCATATGATAACATTCTTACCAGTCTTTTGCTGAGCTTTATGTTATTTACTCTTATTTTAAGTATTAAGCACTTCACATTTTAAGAGTCACCTGGAACTACAAGGATGATGTTGATAAGTGGCCATTGTTAGAAAGTCATAGAAGGTACTAGTATGTGCTACCATTTGATTGTTTGAATTAGAAGCATTGCTGAAAGCAGTCATATGGCAAGACACATAGATAAAGCAGATAAGTAGTTATGCAAATCCTTAACCAACATGGAAGAAAGTGTCACTGAGGACAAGAAAGCCCAGCAGAGGCCCATCAGGATGCTTGGAGACTGGAGCACCTGCCCTAGGAGGGAAGCCTGAGGGATGCTTCTGCCTGCAGAAAGGAAGGGTTTGGAGGCAGCCTTCTACCTGCAAGAAGGTGATGGAGAAGATGGAGGGAGGATCTCCACAGCAGTGCATGGTGGCAGGACAAGAGACAGCAGACATAAGATGAGACAAGTTCATACTGGGTATAGAGGAAGTTTTTTTCCCCACGAGGACAATCCAGCAGATGATCTCCTGACACCCCTTCCAACCTGAATTATCCTATGATCCTATGAAGAACTAAGGCCACCCATTTTTAAGTATTACAGACTCCAGAATCAGAAAGGAATGTCCAGTTTAAAAATAAACAATCCCCTAAAGAAACATTTATGGAACCATATCACCACAGCTGCTGGATGCAATCATCAGGAGGAACAAAGAGTGTTACTTCTTTAATATGTCTTTCCCTTACACGATCCTTAAGTGATCCTAAAATTCCTCATAAATGCTATTTTCCCATTAATTTTAGTGAAACTTTTTGCTGTGCAAGGAGTGCAGTATCTATTTGCTAGAATATTCATTCTATATGGAGTAGAATGCATAGCAGAGAACAGGCAAGCAAATGCACAAAAAATTTTCTCTGTATTTCTAAGTGAAAAAAAAGTAAGTAAGATGAAAGAGTGAAGTAGTTAAAATGTGACTTTAAACTATTGTATTGTTCAGATTGCAATATTTCTTTTAGGACTGACAATAATTCTCAAAGAAACAATAACAAGTACAAGCTAGATTGGTCAAGACAGCAAGGAAAGCAAAAAAACCCTAAGGCAAGACACTTGGAAAAATAATGGATAATGCCCACTGGAGCAACTAAAAAGAGCCCTGCAGGGAAGTTTCCCATAATCTTTTCCCACATACAGATGGTTTAGTTGGAGCAATTCAAATCCTTGTTTCAAATGGTGACTCCACCAGAAAAACTGCAAAAAGTCTAAAATGCTTGGCATAAAGATACACAAATATTGAGTACTTCCACATTTGGACTCAAACTTCAGAGAAATTATTTTTCATTCATTTTATGGGAAACTAAAAAGGACTTGGTCTATCTCTCTAACGATACAGACATGGAGCTCCAAATTTAAGCAGCCCGCAAACTTGAGTCGCACTTCCCAACCCAGCATGCCTGGAAGCTGTGACAATTCATTTATTAATCTCCCTGGCAGTCTCAATTTACGGGCTCTGATGGAACTTCAGCCTTAATTGAAAGGCACTTGCCACTGTCAGCAACCTAGCAAGCAGCACCACATGTGCTGACGGGGTGAAACCCAGCCAGGGCCCACAGCAGAAGCCCTCATTTCCTATCTGGAAGAAAGTCCTGGCCAGGATCTGAAGTGCTTAGTTGCAGTCGGTGTAGAGCAAAGGTAGTACAACAGCTAGGCTTGGGGACATATAATGTCTTCATTTGGACATATTTCACAAATATGCTGCAAGGTAGCAAATAACTGCTTACCTTATACTTCAAAAAATATGTGCTGAGGCTTAGCAGTATGCACTGATTTTGGTATTATTACCATTTTGTCTGTAAATGCAGACTGAGTGATTACAGTGTGGTTCTGGAGCCAGGTATTCAGATACATACTTAGGACCTTACAATCATTTGGAAATAGGTCTTACTACCTGAGATCTCCTCATTACTCAGTCACTCAGGATTCTTTTCTGGGAAAAAAAAAAAAAAAAAAAAAAAAAAAAAAAAAGTGCAGAGTAAAGATCCCAGGAAAACAGCACAAGACTGAAGAGTTATTTCTCTTTAAAGGCCAACAATGCTAAAAGTCCTACTTTAACTACTCACAAAAAGCCAATTTATCAGCCCCTCAGATGTATAAGCAATGCTGTGAAGTGCCATCTACTGGTATGTCCTGTATTAAACCAACGACATTCCTTGGAGCCCACCATGGGACACATGAAACTGAAGTTTCACCTTTTTCGCTGCCACTGGCTTTTTGGTGACTGTGAGTAACAGCCCTTGCCAGAACAGTGTGCTAGCCTCCCCACTGTGAAAAAGGATATTAAGATTTCATAACCTGTGGGATTTCACATCCCATGCAAAGCTTTTTGAGATATAATGGTAGAAAGTTCTGCAAGAGAAGTAGGAACTCCTATAAGAGCATCTCCTTGTCCAAACATGGCACATCAGTAGAAAAAGTTAAAAAATGAAGTGGGAGAAGGAAAGGAAGACAGAAGGAATGGAGAACAGAATACATCAGAGGAAGATGAAGGGAGAAGAGTGTAAAGACCAGTAGGAGTTAAGCAGGAGGAGAGTTGATAGAACACACTGTAAGTGATTAATTGCTAAGGACAATACAATTTACACTGCAGTTTTAGCAGATGTGTATGTGTTGCTCCAGCTGTGGGAACAACAGACTCTCCAGATCTTGTTTCTGACACACAATAACTGTGAACTCCATTATGTACAATAATAAATCTAAGCAGCACCTCCAACATATGAATGAGCAAGAAAAAGAGGGTCATATTTTCAGAAGTGTTAGCACATATTTGTCAACACCCAACTTAGCTAAATAGCACAAAGGAAGACTACAAGACAATGGTAACCCATACCCAAAGCAGTGTGTGAGCTTGCTGGTAGATACACATTTTTGAAAATCTGACCCATGTTTAATAGGTAAGGCCTCCTGGGATGGCAGACTGCACAAGGTCTTGGGTAGCCTGGATGGGTTTGTTTTGCTGATGTATTTACTGGCTGGTATGTTAATTTTTTCAATGTGTTATAGAGCAGTTCCCAAGTTAGGGTCATGACCCCACTTGGGGCCCGCAAGCCTGGAAGTGAAAATGAAAGTGGGGTTGTGACCCTGGAAGTAGGGTTGCTAAGGGAAAACTTTGGGAAGCCCTTATGTTGTGCTACTAGGTGAGATCCCTATTCGGATGGTGAGTTTAATCACTGATGAGGGATTAAGTTTTTAACAATGCCTATATTTCTCACAGACTTTCTGACTGATTTACTGCCAGATTCAAATATAGGTCTCAGGTACATTAAGAAAGATTTGAGAATTAAATGCGGAATTGTACGTGCTACACCTTGAAAAGATCAGGCCAGTAAGGACAGACCCACCATTTCCTTTAAAACGTCCATTGGTCGCACTAGTCTACTGATCAGAGCATTTCCCTGACAATCCTTGGCTTGAAGAAATCACATCCATCACACCAAAATCTGCTATTTTTCAGAAGGGTGATCACCACCAGTGTATTGCTGTGGGATGCAGCTAAACTTACAGATTTTTACCTAACTCTGCAGTGTGACCAGAGGAGGTGGGGGTTGTCCCTCCCTCACCACCTGCATTATTCTGGGGCATGGAAAGAGTATGTTTCATTAAGGAATGAGTCAGTATGGTGAGCAAGCATACTACATAGAAAGGGAAACCCACTCTGAAAAAAAAAAAAAAAAAAAAAAAAATATATCTTACTGTACTTTTTAGAAGAAGCAGCTCATATACCATCTTCAAGAACAGATCCAAAGCTTGAATTCAGCCTGGTGGACTTTGAAGGTTTGCAGTTCAGCTGCCACTACACATTCACCTCGTGCCACTTCAGGCACCCTAGTATATCCTGGTTGGCCTCCAGCTGCTGTTCCCAAAGGGCACAGTTTTCTAAAACTCCTGTGCTACTTTTGACAGCTGCATGAGGAATCCAGGGATACCGTAATGAATTTTAAATGTCACAAGATCCCTATGTGTGGAAAAGTGAATTGAGCTAAATCATGTGAGTACTTCTGAATGTAGTCATTAAATGTAGATGCAGAGAGTTGTATCTCCTTATTTCTCATGCTCTATGAACATTTATTCTAATCTCAAACTGGAGTGTGCTATGAATGCAGCATTCATGGTAGAACTGGAGAGTATTCCTGACTTCCACCTAATGAAATATTTTGTAGCTATTAATAGAACAGTTGTAGCATGCCATTTCAGTAAGCGACAAGACATTAACAGTTGATTATTGGCAGTGACGTGTCTATTTCTCATTTATTAGTAACTTGTATTGATTTATACCAGGATTAATTATTGATGCAAATATTTTACCCATATTTTTTCTGTCACAAGCAGGGGAAAAAATGCATGGCTGTGAATAATCCATACAATGGTTTATGAAGCCCAAATTCCTCTGAGAGTATCAGATATCCACCTGGTGTCCCTGAGTGCTGGATTTCACATTTAGATTTGTGAATTAACAGATGTGTACAGTCACATACAGGCAGAAAGCTCCTTCTTGATGCAACATCTGAGGAGATGTGTGAGCACTGTTAATTTTAATAAAATTGTGGGATATTTTGTGCTTGTGAAATTTGGTCCAAATCTACTCATTTCTAAATGTTGTTAATCAGTATTCTGCAGCAAGCTCAACTTCTAAATTTTAGTTACTAAAGCACATCTGAAAGAGTGTAAGTGTACATATTGTAATATGGATCCAAAACCAAAATAGCCACAATTTTGAACAGAAGTCCCCAAAACTCCAAAAAATACTTTTATAGTATATGCAATCCTATTAAGAAGCAAATCTTTTTTACATTCTTGCCTGAACACTTTGATACATGAGTTCCAACACATTTCAAGTCACTTTAGGCAAATAAATTTTGTAGAAGTCATTATTATCAAAATGATAGTGTTAAAAAGGGGAGGTCTGAGAACAAAGGAACTCAATTTGAACATTCAAAATTTTTATAATGCTGCAAATTTGAGATACTTGTATTATTTGTGTTTCCAAGCTTTTTCTCCACTCATATTAAGGCTAGAAAGGAGTTTTAATATGAAGCACAGACTTCTATGTATTCATGTTATGCAAGAACTTGAGGATTTTAAGAAACTAAACAAAAACAAATATCAAAAAACACAATAAAGTCATAAGAGTCAGCAGGGCTGACTGCCAAGCAGAGAGGATTTTATTTATTCAGAACTGTTCTGTGTCTATGAAACTGAAGCCTTGTCTGCACTTAAGAACATCTCTTTTTATTGGTCCCGCATTGGGCAATCATTCTCCCTATCCAGAAGTGGTAATTCTAGCTGAAACATGATTTTAAAGGTGTATCCTACTTCTGATCATAGCAAGAGCTGAACCTTCTGCACGAGTGCCAGCATACTTACATCTGCACTAGGGCAGTGTGAAGCACAGTTACGATGATGAAAAAAATTGTACCGCTAGCAAACATAATAATGATAGTAAAATTTATTAAGTATAGACCAGACTTGAATACACTATTTTATGAAGAACCACAGAAACCAAGCTGACAGTTGGGATTTGCTTTTTCACAGGAGCAAGTAGCCACAGCTGCTTATAAAGTTTTAATAGCTATGTTTTTCACTACGGTAGCAAATCATATAGGAACATATCAAATAAGCTTTTATAGTAGCCTTGTAAAATAGTCAACAGCATGTATCAAGCCCCGAACCCACATTCTCCATCTTCGTTCTGATTATGTTAATAAAAGGAAAAAAAACAACAACATAAAAAAATAAAAACCCCACAACATAATATTTTGACATATCTGATACAGAGAAAAGGAAGAGTTGAATATGCCTGTCATTGTGAAATCCTCATCTTCTTTAATGAAAAGCAAAATATTTAAGGTCAATTTTTCAACAACTCATGGAAAAAAGCTTGTACATATTATTTGCATATTCAGACCAAATAACTGTCATTTTTTTGCACATACAGTCACTCTGATGTCTGTCTCAGGCAAATTGGCTGCACTATCTTGTTCACACCATTCTTTGAATTTCCTTGGGTTTCACAGAAACTGCAAACTGTAGATGACATCTTTGTTTAAAGCCTTCAAGGGGGACGGTGGCTTAACCAACTGTTGCTTATTTTCATGAGGGAAGTGAGACAGACGCAGTTATGTGCAGTCTTCTTCCCTCTCCCCAGGTTAAGAAGGAGTGCTGCTGCCAATAAAGAAACCTGGTTTGAGGCTGGAGGTGGTGTTTTTCACCCTTCCACACCTTCTGTGAAGGCAAGTAGCCCTAAGCTGCTATGTTCAGTACAGAGAACTGTGTGAGGCTTAGGTTACTGAGCTGGAAAGGAGCCCTAGGTGGTATTCAGAGGCAGGTGAGCATGCAGTGAAATCTTCTGCGAACACTGCACTGATAAGCTAAACGGCTAGACCATGGGTGAGCAAGTGCAGCATGAAATTGTTATATTTTTTATATAATTGTTAGGCCAGCTACTGCTCTCCCACAACTCAAAATCATATTCCAGAGATTCACCCAGGCCAAGGGTCATCCCCAACAGGCAGTTCAAATACAGCTCACACAGTGCAAGGGGCAGACATGCTAATCACACAGACAGAGGCCTTGCCATTCCTGTTAGCTTTGGGATCAAAGAACAGTCCTCAGTCCAGTTTATTCACTAATACAGACAGAGCCTTCAAGTCAGATTTACATGCTGCATGTGTGAAACCTCTCACTTATAAGGCTTAGGAGTTACTTGTATAACTTGCAAGTGATGGAATGACATAAGACAAAGCCACAAATGAGTTGTGCATGATACTCATCTTAATTCTCTAGCAGAGGCACACATGTATCAACCTGTCCATGTTCCTTACTCCTTTAACAGCACTGCTGAGATTTCTCTTGTAGAATTAGAAAAAAGAGATAGCAGGTAAGTGAATATATTAAACTAGTATCTTAATATGCTAATATTATAAAGTAATATACTAATTACAGAAAACGTTCTTGTTATTAAAGTACCCAGGAAAAAAAAAAAAAAAATGATTGATTTGAATAACTCAAGTGAACTTCACAAGCTGTGTTTCTGAATAGGAGAAGTGCCAGATTTGGAATAAGTAGTTGCCTTATGGAGTCTTGGCGTTTTCTCCTGTTCAGAAATGCAAACTGTGAAGTTCAACTGAGCTATGCAAATCATCCTGTCTTATGCTTCTCTTATTAGGCAATTCTGTCTTGATACTCTGAGTAATGAACTGCAAAATACAGTCTCAATGGTACATGGAATCAACATGTTACTTCAAGAGTGGAGACACTCTTAGTAAATAATTGTTTGGAATAATTTCTTTCATGCTGAAATTAAAGAGCTGCTGTATGCACAAACATAGCTAGGAGGACTGAAACAAAGAATAAGAACGAATGAAGCACTATTGGACACACCTCGTGGGTTCCTGATATCACTAATATCCCAGGTGCATAGTTCAGTCTGAGATGCTATCTAAACTATGGGATGTGGGCAGATAATTCACATTTCCTTTCTTGTGTGTCACTGATCTTTCTGCATGAGAACAATTTATCTGACCTACTAAACATAAACACATAAACACATAAAGAAGCATTGCTTTAGAAAAGATCACAGCAATTTTTACAAGGTTAAGAAAAATACCAAAATATATCAGTAAAAGAATGAAAAAAAAAAAAAAAAAAAAAAAAAAAGGAAAAATGTATGACAATAAATCCTATTAAAATAGCCAGATGGATAACTATTCCTTGCAAGCAAGAGGAGTTAAAATACATAAACAAGGCTTATGTGACTTTGTTTTTATTCCAGAAAGTTAATTTTACAGCAAGTAACACCCCAGTGGAGAAAAAGTTAGTTTTCCACAATTAACTAAGCAGAGACTATTACCTTAAAGACTACTACCTTCATACTACAGAGCAGAAAAAAAAAAAAAAAAAAAAAAAAAAAAAAAAAGCG